>MU968411.1:54272018-54921883 GCA_034641835.2 Pinus albicaulis
AGAAAAATTTGTATTTCTAGAATTTTCATCAAAATTTATGCATGCCTACCCATTACCTAAATATTTTTATAAGCTTTGGGTTGCCTGAAGGGTCAAAAACACCCTAAAAATGACCTTTCTGCTCTCTTTTGGACACACAGGAAGCAGTGTTGGGAAAACTCATTTTTTGGAGGGGAAAATGGCAACCAAATTTAGAAATTTCACTTGGATTGGAAATTAGATAGGCAGAGCTTTCGAACGAGCTATCCTGCACTCAATTTGGACTTCGGGAAGGCCCTCAAAATCAGCTCCAAAGTGGCGCGACGCATAGAGATTTCAAGCACGACGCATTGGGAATTTTGGCCTAGTTTTCATTTAGTAACTCAGTTTTTCGCTTAGTTTTGGCCAGTTTGACTTTTTCATCTCCAAATGTGAAACTCTTGATTGTAACTTGATGTAATTTCATGGGTTTGATGTAATTTTGACTAATTTTCACTCATGTAAGTAGATTCATTCTCCAAAAAGTGAATTACAACTGAATGAATCAGTTTCCTATCTTATAGAGGCAAGCTGTTCCACTGCCTATTTTCCAGTTCTTAGTTTAGATCTTGTTGAAACAACTCCTAAACTTGTGAGCTTGACCCCTAGAGGCTGGGGATGAGTTTTTGGTTGCTTATATCTTGTAATTTTTTAGTCATTAGCATAGGTTGGACACTTGGGATTGCTTGGCACTTCATTGTACATTTCATCTCTGCATTTGGGCAAAGGAATAGACCAGGGTTTGCAGCACTCTTTGGGATCCATGTGGCTCTATGTTTTGATGGTGTATTTCTCTCTGTGATTGTAAGTTCACTGATGTTTCATGTGTATCATTTCCCTTCTCCTTTCTTATTAAATTAAACAAATAAGTGATAAAGGTGGAATTCATTAGATTTGCAGTGCTCTGCCTTGAAGTTTTGTTTAATTTTCCATGTTTTCAATTGTTTGAAGAGGATTCTTGAAACCTCTTGCCCTCTTCAACTCCTCACTGGTCTTAGCTATCCATTTCATTCATTTTGAAGCATCAAAACAATTGCCTTTCTTGCCCCATTCAACCCTCTGCAAAACTGATAATTTCTCGGACCCAAAATTTGCCTTTCCCTTTGATTCCAACAAAAAAACCCCAAAATCAAATCAAACTCTTTCACATATATACCTAGCCTAAAATCAGCCTTTATTTCAAGTCATCTCAAGCCTCATTGATTATTTTTGCTGAGATTGACCCGGAGAGAGCCCTCTCTTGATTTGGTAGGGCTAGCTACCAGATTAAGCGTGGTTTGATGTTACCCTAGACTCTGCCTTCCTTCAGCCTGAGGTAGATTTAGGCAATAACATGACTAAATAAACATCAAAAGGTGGCACCCAACATTTCCCCAATAGGAAGATATTGCACAAAACTGTCTCTGATGCCTTGTCACTGATAATCTGCCACCTCTATTTCCTATAACACTATTTCCACATTAGCTTGAGAAGTGTGACTAATTTTTAACTTCTAATATCTTTCCTTTATTGCCCTCTTTAGTTGATACCATTTGTATGCTTACTTGGAAATTATGATTTCTTGTATTTGCAATTTCTTGTTTTTCTTCTTCAATCTTTTAGTTTCCTTCTGAATTTTCTGACTTTGAATTTTTATTTTTTCATTCTCCTTTTTAAGATGTATTTCAAGGATCTCCATCTCCTTCACAATTTATTTCAATTTTTCAATTTTCTTATTCTTCTTTGAAGTTCCTTTGCTTTTTACTTTCCTTGAAATTTCTGGATCTTTCTCATCAATAGGAATATCATTTTTCATTTCCTCTTCCTATTTATTGCTTTCTTTTTGCTTCTCTAAGGCCTGTAGATAATAATATTGAAATTAGTGTGCTTCATCATATTTGTTTGCCATCTGTCCTCTTTGGGAATGTGGATGCTTCCTCGACTTTCTTTCATAAGTGTAAAAGATCTTGTTTTTCTGTTGAAGCTCTTCCTCTCTTCTTATCATACTTCTTATTTTTCTCTTTTCCATAGGTTGTTTTGATCTTGTCGCGTTAGGAAGAATTAATTCTCCTTCATTATCACTTATGATGAGAATGTATTCTTCCCTTAGTCTTCTTGGTTTAGGATTGTTATAAAGCTTTAGCCTATGTCCATTAACCAAAAATGAAACTTCTTCTTCATCAATTGTCTTGACCTTGACTGAGCCATTCTCATGAATTTCTTCAATATGATATGGACTAAGCCAATGAGTTGTAAGTTTTGCTTGAAATTATTTGAATTTTGAATTAAATAATAAGGCCTAGTCACCTACTTTGAATTGTTTCTTCTTAATTAATTTATTATTCCAGGTTTCTCTCTATTGTTGAATTAGAAAAATCTGTTGTACTGCTGCTTGTATCATTTCATCTAATTGATTTAACTACATAACCCTTTCTTTTTGTGCTTCATCTAGAACCATCACTAAATCATCTGCTAAATTGTAAGTATGAATTTGAAACTCAATGGGGAGTGTACTTTCTTACCATATACTAGCTAATAAGGAGTGAAATTTGTTGTATTTTTCCAAGTGATTCTATATGCCCATAAAGCCTCGTGAAGTTTTTCTAACCAATCTTTTCTATGCATTCAAACTGTCTTGGTCATAACTGATTCCAAATTTTTATTAGTAGACTCTACTTTTCCATTTTCTTGTGGACGATAAGGTGTAGACTTCTGTTCCTTGATCTTGTATTTTTCTACTATGTCTTGCACCAATTTAGAAGTAGACTATGTGCCTTGATGAGTAATAATTTCTCTAGGAACTCCAAATCTTACAAAAATTTCTTCAAAGAGAAAGTTAACAACTATTTGTTTTTTAGCTCTTGGAAATGCTTTTTCTTACACCCAGTTTGTCACATAGTCAGTACATACAAAAATATACTTCTTTCCATTTGATGGTGGATTGATAGGAGTACCAATGAAATCAAGTGCCCATTTCTCAAATGGCTCTATGAGAACTTGTGGCTTCAATGGAATTTCATTAGATGGTACTGGTCTTCCCTTCCTTTGAAAACTATCACAACTTTTGACATATTTATTGGAGTCTTTAAAAATGGATGGCCAATAATACCCCAAATTGATTATTTTGTATGTTATTATTTTATTTGGAAAATGTCCACCACAAGGTTTGTCATGAAAAACTTTTAAAATTTCTAGAATCTCATATTGTCTTACACATCGTCTAATAATAAGATCATAATCAGTATAAAAAATATCTCCATTAAGCCATGTGTATCTAACACTTTATTTAATCATTTATTTTTTCTCTTTTGATGTAAATTGTGGAGGTAACTTTCCTGTTGATAAATAGTTAGCTATATCAACATACCAAGGAGTTATAACCTATATTGCAAATACATGTTCATTAGGAAAATTATTTGAGACAAAAAAAATCTCACTAGGAGTATGTAATTGAGATAGAAAATATGCCACTTGATTTTCCCTTCCAGGTCTATCTAGGACAATGATGTTGAATTCCTGCATCAATAATAACCACCTTGTTATTTTTCCATTAGTAATGGGTTTATTCATCAAATAACTGATGGAAAAATGATCTGTACGGATGAAGAATTCATATCATGTGATGTAATGACGAAATTTATTCACAACATGAGCTACTGCCAACATTTATTTCTCAATAACAGTGAAGATCAATTCTGCAGGGGTTATATTTTTGCTAATATAGTGAAGATGGTATTCGCTATCACTGAAAAATATATCAAATGGATGTTAAGTCAACATTTTTAAATGGTTTTTTTGGAGGAATAATTTTATGAAAAAACCTAGAGCATATGAAATTGAAACAAAAAATATAATGCTAAAAAATTAAAGAAAAAATTTTAGTATAACAATGAAATATTGGGTAAAAATCGCGCGCACAGCATCCGCGTCTTTGAGGTAGGTATTGCGGATGTAGAGGAGCTTCAGCAGCCGCCATGAGTGCGCTTGGGGGTGGGGAGCCTTCTCCCACCTCGCCGATCTCATTAGAGGAAGCATTCCGAAGACTGTTAACGCAAAAAGGGAAGAAACACATGAACCCAGAAGTCCTGAAATTCATCAAAAAATTGGAGGAAATTCCTGAGATCGCCCTGCCAGAAGACCAACCGATAAAAATTTCCCTAGCCCTGGCTGACAGAGGGTTGGTAGGACAATTTATGCGATGTTGGCCCTCTACAAAAACAACATATGACTGGATTCAATGCAACTGGAGACCTCAGCTGAAAAACAACGTGATCTGCCATGCAATCGGAAGAGGGTATTTCATTTTCGAGTTCACCTCCAAAGAAGACCGTGATCTAGTATTCAGAAATGGTCCGTACTTTATGGGAGATCAGGGTCTGTATCTTAATAAATGGACCCCTGAATTTGATCCTTCAGTCAATGTCCCTAAAGAGGTCCTAGTCTGGGTTCGGCTCCCCAATCTACTGATCTATTGCTGGAGCTATCACACCTTGTAGAAGATTGGAAATGGTCTTGGCCGTTTCATCGACAAAGCAGATAAAAAGGGCCAATATACCTGCGCAAGAATCTGTGTGGAAGTCGATCTGGAAGCTGGGCTGCCTGAAGCGGTAAAACTTACAGTCGAAGAATGGCATCACTATCAAAAATTGGATTACGAGCAATTGCCTTTCAAATGCAGAACCTATCATGAACATGGACACTTCCAACGAAATTGCCCAAAAGCCCCTACAGGGGAGAAAGTGGACGAAGAAGAATGGAAAGAGATAAAAAAGGGTAAGGCAATTCCAAAACCAACTGAGAAGAAAAATTTAGGGCCATTGGTGAAGCCCCAGCCTAATCCAAAGGCCAAAGAAGTCCCAAAAGAAGGGTCCTCCTCTGGGGAAAAGGCGGATGCCATTGAGACCCAAGAGGAACCATAAGATCCGTTAAAGAAAGTGAAAGAAACCGAGGAAAAAACAAAACTCCCTCCAACAGAGGGTGACCAAGGGGAAAAAGAAGAAAATGAGGAGCACATCAGTCTTGGTTTCGATTCTGGGGGAGAATCAAAAGATGGAGACTCCAAATCAGACAACTTGCAAGTCACTCCAATCAAGTCGGCAAGGGGCCGAAAGTCCAAGAATAAACAGAGAGAGGAAAAAACTTATCTGGATGTACTCCAAGGCTCCCAGAAAACTCTCAAAGGAATGATGAATACCAGATCTAGGCACAAGCATGGTTAGGCTCCAAAAGGAGCCACAACCTCCCAAGCCAGTAAATAATGAAATACGTCTCCTGGAATTGTAGAGGGTTAGGCAGCAGACTGAAAGAAGAAGCTCTGAAAGACATTGTGAGGATGCACTCGCCTGAAATCCTTCTCATCCAGGAGACAAATATGGAGGACCTTCTTCTCCTCCAAGAAAGCAAAGAATTCTGGCATAAAGGCCAAGGAAGAGCTGTCAGAGCTAGAGGCGCCTCTGGAGGGATTGCTTCCTTCTGGGACAGCTCCAAATATGATCTGATTTACGAAGAATGCTGCTCCCATTTCCTATTCACTAAGCTCTTCCATAAGGAATCTGGCCATCAAGTAAGTATGTTCAATTTATATGCTCCGGTCTTACCAGCTGAGAAAATTTTTTGTTGGGACTCACTTTAGTCGTATCTTTTCTTGCACAATCCAGAAAATATTATTATTGCAGGTGATCTAAATGTTACACTAGCTGCAGAAGAGAAAAAGGGGGGCTCTCCGATCAGAGACCCAGCTAGAGAATGGGTTGAAGACCTCATGTTAGGTTGGGATCTGGAGGATATTAAGCCCACATCTGGGAAATTCACCTGGTCCAACAAAAGAATAGGCCCTGGCCACATTGCTGCTCATTCGGACAGATTCCTTATCCAAATATCATTCTTGACCTGCAGTCTAATGGCCACCTCTAAAATTTTGCCGAACTACACCTCTGATCATAAACCCATTTTTCTTGAACTCTCCTTGGATGGAAATATTGGCCCCATTCCATTTAGATTTAGTCCTCTGTGGATACATCAAGGAGTTTTCCAGGAGGTGGTCTCCGAGCCTTCGAAATGACAAGTTCAAGGATCCCCTTTCTTTGTGTGGGAAGAAAAATTGAGGGGACTTAAAAGAGAGCTCAAGGAGTGGGCTAAAAGATTGAAAATGCCCACTGCCAAAATAAAGGAGACGCATGAAAGTTTAGTTGTTCATTAATTAACAATGGAGAAATCTGATGTAACTCAAAACCTCCTTCAAAAGAAGTAGAGCTGCAAAAATATTTCCATAGAGCAAGTAGGGATGAAGAAGAGTTCTGGAGGTAGAAGTCCAGAAATATTTGGTTACATGCCGGAGACAAAAATACAAGCTTCTTCCATAAGCAAGTCGAAGCACGCAAGCACTTCAAAATAGTAAATGAAATTGACTATCAAAACACTGTGGTTAAATATTTTGAAGGCATAAAGCGAGCAACTCACTCTTTCTTCAAAGACCTTTATTCGGCCCCGGAAGTCCCTCCTATCGATTCTCAAGCCTATTCGATTGATCTAATTCCTCATTGTGTTCAAGACTCTGATAATACTATGCTGACTGCTCTGATTAGTATGAATGAGATTAAAAAAGCTTTGGATAGCATGGAACCGGATAAGGCTCCTGGCCCTGATGGGTTCACAACAAGGTTCTACCAGACTTGCTGGCTTATAATTAAAAAAGATCTTCTGAGAATGGTCGGGAAATCTCAGACATGTGCCAAGATTGGAGGAAGTACCAACTCAGCCTTCCTCGCCCTCTCATAAAGGCGCCACCGACTTCAGCAGATTCCGACCCATCTCTCTGTGTAATACAAGTTATAAGCTGGTTACCAAAATAATAGCCAACCGCCTTAAGAAAATTCTGCCGGTCATCATCCCTGAAAACCAAGGAGGATTCATCAAAGGGAGAAATATTCTTGACAATATTGTGCTGGTGAAAGAAGAAATTCACTCAAGTTGTCACTGAAAAGAGAAAGGAATGGTGATTAAGCTAGATTTGGGAAGCGCCTTTGATAGGTGAGACATGAATTCCCGTTTGCTGTGATGGAGAAATTTGGCTTCTCAAAAGCTCTCATAAATTGGGTGAAAGCCTGCATAACCTCCCCTTGGATTGCACCATTGGTTAATGGTCGTTCAACAGAATTCTTCCAAGCCTCGAGGGGGCTAAGACAAGGTTGCCCATTGTCCCGCTTCTTTACGCTATTCAAGCTTCGGTGCTCATCTTCCAGCTAGACTACTGTCAACAGATTCAAACTCTGCCAGGCATTAGGATGGCTCACAATGTTAAAGACATAAATCATGCCCAGTTTGCTGATGATACATTATTGCTTGGAGGAGCAAGCATAAATTCTGCAAGGTCCTTCAAAAAGGAGCTGAACACTTATAGGGAGGTTTCGGGCAGCAAGATCAACTATCTAAAAAGCACGATCTATGGCTGGAATTGCTCGATCAAGGAATTGACAGACATAGCAAGGCTGTTAGAAATGGAAGGAACACTGACTTGGGATTCATTTAAGTATCTGGGGATCCCAATATTCAAATCAAATCCTAAATTAGCTCACTGGATGCCATTGCTGGACAAACTAAAGCTCAGAATACAAGCTTGGGGAGCCTCATGGTTGAATAATGCTGGGAAGGTAATCCTAATGAAATATGTTCTCATAAGTATTCCTTTATATCAAAATTCCATTCTACTTAATCCTAAATCCTTTATTAGTAAAGTGGATGGTCTTCTGAGAATATTTCTGTGGGAGGGGGGGAAAAATAATGAAAGAAGGCTCCATTTAGTAAACTGAGACACTATTAAGAAGCCATACTTGGAAGGAGGTCTCCAAATGCGTGATCTAGCTGCCCAAAATCTTGCTCTGGGATCCAAGCTTCTTTGGAACATTGTTTCTGGGAATTCCAGTTGGAGCAAGCGAGTTCTGTGGAAAAAATATTTTCATGGGCAACGCTTGAGGTGCTTTGACCAACCTCCAAGAATAACCAAAGGATCACCGGTATTCAAAGTCTGTCTTACAGCAATGGAGCATTTCAGTCACAAGTTATACTGGATCTCAGGTAATGGGAAAAAAATAAGAATTTCGGAAGATTCGATCCTTGGAGATTAGCCCTTGAATCAGATGGAAGAACTTGCAAATGTCAGAGTTTGGCTTCAGGCCAACAATCTAAAAACCCTTTGGGACATCTCAAATTGGACTGATGATGCTAGAAGTCTTTGGGATGGATGGAATCTGGGGGAGGTCCCTCAATGGCTGGGTGGTGAAGCCACTTTATTGCTGGATTTTCTCCAAGGAAAATCTCCTTTAAAGGCCTCTTCTAAGGACTGAAGAGGGTGGGGTTCAATTTCAGGCTCATACTCAGCAGCAGAAGGTTACAAAAGTATAATGGCTGTCCCAAACATACCTCCGGATCCAACTCAATGGAAATTTATCTGGTCTTTTCCTTCACTTCCCAAAGTTGACTTCTTTTGCTGGACATTGGTGCATAAAAGTATCCTCACCAGAGATAACCTGCGAAGACGTGGAATGGAAGGGCCTTCAAGGTGCCCTCTATGTGTTTCAAATGAAGAAACAACTAATCATTTGTTGTTAATGTGCCCCTTTGCTCAAGAATTTTGGAGGGGTGTCCTGATGTTAGGTCCTGACAAAATTGAGCTCCCTGGAACTATTCCAGACCTACTAAGAAACTAGGCCAAGTTATCCCCATTTTGTCTCTCCAAAAAAAACCTTCTCAAGACTGGCTGGATGTGGATTCCCAAATTCACATGTTGGAAACTGTGGCTAGAGAGGAACAACAGAATTTTCAGGGAGGAGAGTTGTAATCCTGTCAGAGTTATCACTAAAATCAAAGCTCTGCTGGGTGAGGCGTTAGAAGCCAAAACCGCTTTAAGAAATGATATGATCCTGGACAATGAGGAAGATCAATGGCTAAAAGAGCTAGTTCCAAACCATAAGGATAGTCCCATCCCTCCTGCAAAAGCCTTTTCTAAGTGGGAAATTTGTCTGGAAGAGCATGATTTCATTAAATGGAGATCAAATCGGGATGATCATTGTCTTTTCTTTGATGGGGCCTATAAAGGTAACCCAGGAGCGGCAGGTGGCGGTGGAGTTCTCTTGAGTCCTAGAGGCTCAACTGAGCTGTGGTTTGCTTGGGGACTGGGCAATGAAACTAAAAACAGAGCGGAGGCTCTTGCTTTGTGGCAGGGTCTAAACCTAGCTATCAAGAGGAATTTCCTATCCCTCTTAGTCTTTGGTGACTCTAGGCTAATTATCCAGGCTATGAAATCTCATAAGGATCCCTCTCAGGTTCATTTAGCCTCCACATTCAAACAAATCAGGCTAATACTGCCCAAATTTCATAAAATATCATTCTTTCATATTATGTGGAAGTTAAACTCTCAGGCGGACTTGGAAGCCAATCTTGGCTCTCTCCGTAGCAGGAGATCTCTGTTAGTTAATGATGTTGAATCGCACTGCGGTATTCCATAATCCTGAAGAATATTGGGCCTCCTTTCCTACTCTGTTTCAGATTATTCTTCAATATCCAGAGCTTCGGGGCTAGATCAAAATGAGCAGGCAGATGTTAGGGAACTCGAACTCATTTTCAAGGGAAAAATCAGATCGCATCCCCTTCATTTTTGTCCTCTCCATTCTGCTGGAGTTCAATGCTGCTTCACTCTGCAATTAGTTGGGTAAGCACTGGGAGCTTCACGAAGGCTGCATCAAGGCTAGATTAGATAGCAGAAAGGCCCTTGCTGCAAATTATAATGAAACAACAAGAAATGCCGACAATGTTGACATCGCACATGGCAAATTTGAACACAAAGTTAGAATCCAGCAGATTATCAAAAAGAAAACAGGTAAGGAGCTTTTGGTAGACCCGACATTGGAAGTTCGAAGCGTTGGGTCTGCTCTCGGAAAATTAGGAAGCAAAGCTAAAACACTGCAAACAGACACAGTGGAAAATGAAGACGCCACTATGAAACCAGTTCAAGCACAAATCCGCGCCTTTATCTGCAAACACAGGGTACTTCCATCAATGCAACTCTCAGAAGCTAAATGCATTCTTCTCGCCTCCTGTCAAAGAGAAATCAATAGATGTAACAAAGAAATACAGACTAGCCCTGTTAAAGTCCTCGACAACTGTTTTGCCGAATTTTAAATAAAAACTAACCGTTATTGTCAAAAAAAAAAAACAACGAAATATTGTTTTTTTGGTAAAATAATTAAGAAAAAGAATGTAAGAGATTTTAATTATTTCACAGTTGAAGGGGCACCACCACCTCCACCCCCTTATCCCATTAAACTTCAAAAACGCCATATTATACCATATGCCTTTTCCTCTCCCACTTGCACTCCCAAGAGCACACGGTAATCTTTAATGAATTCCACTTGTTTCAACATTGGTAATACATACCACGACAATATTCAACAATCATTCTAAGTTGGACTAAACACATTAAAGTATTTTAAATTTGAAATGTTTTGAAAACATTAATATCAATATTTTTTTTTGAATAGAAATATGAATACAATGGGATTTAGAGAAACCTTTATCGCTCCTAGTTTAATTTCCCTTTTTCTGAAATCAAAATTATATGCAAAAAGATAAACAATTTATGTGAAATTAAAGACCTTCAGAACACACTCAACATTAGCCAATCTGGTGCTCCGAATATTTCCATTTTTTTCTTCTTCCGTTGACATATTCACATATCACTCATAATTTCTTGACCAGTCAAAGCTATCATCATTCTCAATAAGTGAGTTAATTGTATCACTATACAAAATTGAGTGTCATTTCATGTGGAATTCTTTAGACCCTTCAAAAGTGCCTAGAATCAATACCATCCTTCTTCATCACAACTATAGATAATCTTGAGTTAATCTTGAGTTCAATGGTTGCATGATCCTTAAAGATAATGTAAGGGTCAATATATTTTTTAAAATATAGTTTTTGGATGATTTATCAGTGCTGAATTTTATTACTCATGCAACATTAACAAGTAAGTTCAGATCTATTATTAGCCATTTTTTTTTAAATTATCAAATGCATCATTGTCAAGGTAAATAAATTATTCATATACCACTCAATTCATTCTCTTATTTAACCAAAAGAAAAAAGGGCTTCATTAAAGGGTGAGGTTCGTCATTCATGCCCACCCATTCATGTTTTTGTCTCCTATAATTTGTTCATGGAACAATCAACCCTATTGACATAATGTATATAGGATTGTAATCTTCTCTTCCGCCCAACATTCTTAAGAGAGAAAGGGGCACTAATAAACTAGGCATTGAATATATTGTAAAGAAGATGATCTATTGGTTTAAGAATGGACAATGTTCACCTCCTATGCATTACTTTGTATTTATTTGTGTCCATTCCTTAAAATAATTAATGCACTAATGAACCAGTCTCTTAAGTTTTTGTAAAGAGAGAAACCACTAAATTAAACATGAATAATGAACCTCTTGTACGATCCACTTTATCTATTACATAAATGTGTTAGTGAATAGATATAGGTCAATGAAAGGATAGGCATTGGAATACATTGACCATATCTTGTTTTTTCCATGTAACCATGATGCACAAAGGTAAAATGAATAAATAGGGGGGATGCTCCTTCAAAAAAAATAATTTAGATAAATAAATTGTTCTCTATTTCCATAAAGACTCAAAGCAATTACCATAACTCAATTTCTACTATTAATACCAAGAGATACTTCTCCACTAAATAAATTATTGCGTGGTGTGTGGAACATGGCCATTTCCCCCTTTTCCAAATACAATCCTTCTCGAGGAACCTAATTCATCAAATATATGAACTCCCAAATCAAGGAAAACCATGATTCCATTCACCCAAGTTTCAAGGTTCATGTTATTTTGGGTTAGTGGTAGCATGTCCTATGTGATTATATTCAACAACTTTAATGTGTAGATATTCCAACCAATTTTTTGTAAACACATTTAGTTTTGGTCATTGGTTTCTATTTATATCAATTTTATACTATAAGCTTTTACTCTTGAACATAAATGTTGGTCTTATGCAATTATTGACTCTTGAACATAAATGTTGGTATTACGTAAACTAGAAATAATTGGCTTTGGGCTTCGATTATTAAACAATTGTTGCTATTTTCTTTAAAGAGGATAACTGTATGTCTTCTTGGCATAGACATTCTTACAATGGAAAATTTTTGCACATAGAATGATATGGGTGTGTTAAGATTATAGGAAAATGACACAACAATTGTAAAGTAGAGAGAAAATAAGTTATTCAAAATGTAATGCACCAAATTTGAAGGGATCCATTCGCCAATCTACATGGTGAAGACCATGAACAACCACTATTAATTGGAGTTCAAGTGTTCATATGAAATAAAATCATTATAGGTAGTGGTAGTTGTTGAAGGTAATTAAATATTAATATGCAAGAAACATTCCATGTTACCTCATCTGAATGGGGTGGAAGCGACACTTAACTTATGTAATGGGATAACATGAGACACAATGGATGCACTTGAAGTATGGGAGATTGACAATAATCCTAAGCTTGGTGTTTCAATGAGATAGTATAGGGACATCATTGATGGCCTTGTACTTGCATCGAAATAACTTGGTACTAGTGTTCACTGCAATAATGAATGAAGCACAAAGGGAATTTAGGGAGACATCATGTACATCATCGGTTCTTTCCTTGAGAAATATTGCTGGGATGGTTTTTATAGGAAACAACAGGGAGAGAAGGGCTTCAATTTCCCACTACTTGAGAAACTACTACCTAGTAACTCCATTGTTTGGTCAATAAGAAAATCACGGAGAACAATGGTCTAAACGCCTCCTCACTACACACAGGCTCGGGGTTGATAAACTTACTAACCTAAGGGAGGGAAATGAGACCACCCCATTTGTAAGAAAGGGAAGGGGAAGATCCATAAAGCCCCAAACAATGAAGGGAAAATTCTCACCCTCTCCACATAATTGGCACACACACCTCTTGAATAGTAGGTGACTTGTAAAAAGGTTTGATTCTAGGCACAAGCTTGCTACTATCCACTCATTGGGAGAACTTGAGGATAAAGTCTATTAGCAGAGGAAAAACACTCATAGTTTCATTGTGGATAATGAAATGGAGAAATTGGTCCCATAAGTGAGCATATAACACAACACAATCACCCACTATCATAGAAAAATGGACTTGTATTGACACACCAAGTAAATAATAACTTGCAGTATGGACAATTGGATAAAAAAATACAAATTTCTCTTAGAATTTTTTTTGGATATTGTTGGTCCAATTTAGGGGTGTAAATTAGAACATAATTTTAATTATCAATCCAAAATTTGTGAACTTGGAAGCACAACGACATATATGGTTTAAAGACTAATTCTTAAACTAACTTAAATTGCAAAATTTTAACACACTTGTACTTGGAAATCCTTCTAGACTAACTTGAGATCTTAGATGCTATACACAAGTAAAATTTAAGCTCCCTTATAGGAGATGAATTCATAATGTTTTCAAGAGAATAACAACATTTTCAGATTATCACTTGTTCTTTTAACCAAAACAACATAAAAATGAATTACCAAAAATGAACAATTTGACAATTTTCAATTGTTGTAGATGAAAGAAAATTAAACTCCTTTACAAGAGGTCACTACATAACATATCAAGCCTAGCAATAATAAATATTGTTCAAATAATAAAACTAAAGCACACAATAAATTACAACAAAGTTGAAAGATCATACCACACATTTAAATATTAAGTGCACATGCTTGGCAATGGGGGCCCTCCATGCTTCACTTGCACACTTGGATGAAAACTAGTTAAGAAATATTGTGTTACAAAGTCAACATAATCCACAAAACACAATGAATGTATCCTAAAGCTCCAAACCTATTAGCTTTAGTCAAATAGCATTCTTCACAAAAATAACATGTCTCTTACTTCAAGTGCCACATATTTATACAAGATGTTTGATAGCCAAAATTAGAAAAAATGATCAAATCAGTTTTTGAGATCCTAGATAAGTTATAATAGGTCGAATTAAACCTTCATATCCATGAAATATGAAGAAAATCCCTTAAAATCCAAAACTGTCCTGATTTATTGCAAAAAACAAGGGATTTTCTTAACAAGTGGCCTAATTTGACCAATGTTGACCGAGAACATGCAAGGCTCCTTTATGAAGGTAGATAGGAATTTATCCATCCTTGGACATTGAGGATCAGCCCGCATATCTAAAAATTCACCCACATTTCCTGCACACGTGCGAAACTTGTAGCTATTATGGCAAGTTGCAACATCCTGTAATTTTTGCTAAAAAATTAATTTTAATGTCAAGCTTTGCCAAAATCCAATTCATGAAAAGTAAATGATAAATGTACCTAAGACGGTCATTTTGAAGAAAATATGGATGATTTATGAGAGACATGGAAGGAAAATACAGTCAAAATATGGGTTATGTGACTAAAATAAACATAAAAAAGTGGCACCCAAAATTTCCTCGAGAGGAAGATATTGCACAAAACTGTTTTTGATGTCTTCTCACTGATCCTCTGCCACCTCTGCTTCCTATAGCACTATTTCCATATTAACTTGAGCAGTGTGAATAATTTTTAACTTTTAATATTTTTCCTTTATTGCTTTCTTTAGTTGATACCATTTGTATGCTTGCTTGGAAATTAGGATTTCTTGTATTTGCAATTTCTTGTTTTTCTTCTTCAATCTTTCATTTTCCTTTTGAATTTTTAGTTGTTCATTCTCCTTTTTAAGATGTCTTTCAAGGTTTACCATCTCCTTCACAGTTTGTTTCAATTTTTCAATTTTCGTATTCTTCTTTGAAGGTCCTTTTCTTTTTACTTTCCTTGGAATTTCTGGATCTTTCTCATCAATAGGAATAACATTTGTCATTTACTCTTCCTATTTATCACTTTCTTCTTGCTCCTCTAAGGCCTGAAGATAATCAAATTGAAATTGGTGTGCTTAATCATATTTTTCTGGTATCAGTCCTCTTTGGGCACATGGATGCTTCCTCGAATTTCTTTCATAAGTGTAAAGGATCTTGTTTTTCTGCTGAAGCTCTTCTTTTCTTCTTATCATACTTCTTGTTTTTCTCTTTTCCATAGGCTGTTTTGAGCTTGTTGCGTTAGGAAGATTTAATTCTCCTTCATTATCACTTATGATGAAAGTGTCTTCTTCCCTTTAGTCTTCTTTGTTTATAAGATTTTTATAAACCTTTAGCCTATGTCCATTAACAAAAAATGAAACTTCTTCTTCATCAATTGTCTTGACCTTGACTGAGCCATTCTCATAAATTTCTTCAGTCTAATATGGACCAAGAGAACGAGTTGTAAATTTTTCTTAAAAGTCTTTGAATTTTGAATCAAATAATAAGACCTAGTCACCTACTTTTAATTGTTTCTTCTTGATTAATTTATCATGCCAAGTTTCTCTCTATTGTTGAATCAGAAAAATCTGTTGTACTGCTGCTTGTCTCATTTCATCTAATTGATTTAACTACATAACTCTTTCTTTTTGTAATTGAGATAGAAAATCATCCGCTTGATTTTCCCTTCTAGGTCTATCTAGGACAATGATGTTGAATTCTTGCATCAATAAAAACCACCTTGTTATTTTTCCATTAGTAATGGTTTTATTCATCAAATACCTGATGAAAGAATGATTTGTATGGATGAAGAATTCATATCATGTGATCTAATGACGAAATTTATTCACAGCATGAACTACTACCAACATTTGTTTCTCAATAACTGTGCAGATCAATTCTGCAGGGGTTAGATTTTTGTTAATAAAGTGAGGATGGTATTAGCTATCGCTGCAAAAAATAAATGGAAAATATATCAAATAGATGTTAAGTAAAAATTTTTAAATGGTTTTTTTTGGAAGAATAAGTTTATGTGAAACAACCTAGAGCATATGAAATCGAGACAAAAAATATAATGCTAACAAATTAAAGAAAACATTTTAGTATAACAAAAAAATATTGTTTCTTCGGTAAAATAATTAAGAAAAGTAATGTAAGAGATTTTAATTATTTCACAGTTGAAGGGGTGCCACCACCTTCACTCCCTTATCCCATTAAACTTCTAAAATGCCATATTATACCATATTCCTTTTTCTCTCCCACTTGCACTCCCAAGAGCACACAGTAATATTTAATGAATTCCACTTGTTTTAACATTGGTAATACATACCGCAACAATATTAAAAAATTCTTCTAAGTTGGACTAAACACATTAAAGTATTTTAAATTTGAAATGTTTTGAAAACATTAATATAAAAAAAAATGTTTTGAATAACAATATTAATACATTGGGATTCAGAGAAACCTTTATCGCTCCTAGCTTAATTTCGCTCTTTTTGAATTCAAAATTATATGCACAAAGATAAACAATTTCTATGAAATTAAAGACCTCCAGAACACACCCAACGTTAGCCAATCTGAAGCTCCAAATATTTCCATTTTTTTTTCTTCCTTTGACAAATTCACATATCACTCATAAGTTCTCGACCAACCAAAGCTATCACCAATCTCAACAAGTGAGTTAATTGAATCACTAGAAAAATTCTCTTTCCCTCGCATGCTGCCCATTATTCCTTTGCAACAGATGAAAAAAAACTTTGTCAATGAATAACACATTCAAATCCCGTTCCACTATACAATTCCACTTTTTCTCCAAATACACTGATTGTTACTATTAATCATGTGCAAAATTTTTTACACACAACGCTCTAAGTAGATAACAATTAAAGATAGAAAAACCAAGTTTCATAGATAGTAATAGGAAAATTTTTCGAAATTACAAAAGCATCATGTGCATTTACTACACACTTTTCTCTAGCTTCAAGATCATTGATATAAATGCCCTAAGAAACATAAATGTGTGATAACTAGTAAGTTCATCTACACAACCAAAAATTACCGTTTAACGTAATTATTTTTTGTAATAGTAGAAATGGATTCAATACCACCAAAAACCCATTGACAACTTTTCCAAGAGCACCAAAAATCACTGCAAACAATTTTTTTTTTAAAGCTTTTTTTTCACCGTTTTTTTTTGTTAACATATCTGATTGATAACTAAGATGATGAAAATTCACAACTGTAACCTTGAATTACAAAAATTCACTGCCATATTTTCAGCAACATAGCCAAGCTTCCTTTTTTTTTTTTTTTTTTTTTTTCTGTTCAATTTTGATGACCCGAAAAGATATTCATAATGTCACACTCTAAACGATTTTTTTTAAAATATTTTGGTAACAACTGTCAAGGTTCAGAATTAAAAAAATGATTCAAACATTCTTAGCATTCAGTTTATTCAAAATTTTCCCACCAAATCCTATAGAGAATTTTTTTATCCACGTCGAAAACTATCCTCCGTAGAGAACACCATCAATACTAGCTGCAAATAGTAAAGTGTGAAAGACATATAGAGTAGTCTAAATAGACCACAAATTCGTCCAGAAAATAGTGGAAATTTCGCCATGATTTTTACTAAAATTTGGCAGAAATTTTGGAAAATATGGGTTATAACTATTAGGCTTCAATATTTTCGGTGTCCAAGGAGTTTTTTATGATGTTGAATCAAATCGTAGAATTATAGCGAAAAATAACTCTCCAGGTGAATTTGTAACCTATATTTAGCTACACTCTACAACAAATCAACTTGAAAACTGGTCCCACTACTTTGTAAAATTGAACCAAATTTGATTTATGAATAACCTGACACATCTATTTCTCACAAAATTTGACACACATTTACGATGCAGTGTAGCTTATTCCGCAAAGACGAATTTAATTTTAAACTAATTTTTTTTTTTAATTGAGAAAATAATATAGTTACTGAAAGTTAAAACTCATAAAACTATCAATAATACCACAAAATAGGAAAATTACCTTATATGACAAATTGGCTTCACAACTACTCCCCACTACTTTGTAAAATTGAACCAAAGTTGATTTATGAATAACTTGACACACTCATTTCTCGCAGTATCATAAAGCAAACCAAAGTTTACAAAATACTGTAGATTATTATAGAGAAAATATTTACGAACCAAAAAATCACACCATTTCCAAAAGAGAACAGGAAAATCGGTATAGAAGCTTGCAGCATTATACAACTTTTGTATCTCTGCACTACTGCTATTGTCTAAGCTCAAATTTATAGAAATAGTTTATGTAAGGAAACAAAAGATCGAATAATACTCCAAGCTCTTAAACAAAATTTGCAAAGAGAAAAAGCTACATGCCCCACTTTTTTGTCTATCACGACAAATAATGTTTTTCCGCTTACTATACTAGCTATTTCAAATATTCACAATCTTGTTTCCCTAGAAATCACCACTTGCCAATATTTTGCGTCTCAAACATGCTACAAAGATAAATATGCCATCCGCATTTTTCATCGTCTCGATGTTTTTCCTCTAATTAATAGAAAACATAGTTGCAGATAAATACAAGTCATCTTAGCATTCAATTCATCGAGTGAAAATATACTCACACATTCATAAAACCACATAAGCATGAAAACATTAAATCGAGAAACATGATTTTCGTACACTTTGAAAATAATACAAATGCATATATGCGAAACCACAAAGAAAGTACATTTACGTACAACCACATCCAGACTCGACAATGCTCATTCTGTCAGTCATTGACATTTTAAACTTTATTAATAAATGTGGGTCCCATATGTTGTGGATGTTCTCTGCTCACGCTACCTCTAAACAACACAATCCATTGTGTGCAAAAATATTTCAAGCTTTCAACCGAATACCCAGTTTCACATAACCACCTTTGCATAATCACTTCCATAGTTGCAAAAAAATGTTCATAAATAATAATAACAATAAAAGGACAAAGTCTAACCTACAACTGCATGAATTATCGCATCATTGAATGGATATTTAACATAACAGTGTACTGCAACCACATCAACAACTCACTTCATAGTAGCAAAAAACATTCCTAAATAATAACTAAAAAATATAAAGCCTTCCACACATTCATTTTACTCCAGAACACTGTTCCTTCACATGGATTTAAAACATAGTTTATTTGGCACCCCTGTCAAGGCAAAATACCCTGGTTCTCCCGCACAATAAAATTTCCACACAACTAAACCATACAAATTACCGCATACTCCGTCCTCCGCACAAGGAAACTGATATTAATTAATGATTATACATTGTGAAATATGTCCCTAAATAAGAATTAAAACAATATATTTGTATATTTATTATCCTAGAAAACTTTGCACAAAACTTTCACATAACATCCACACACGAACAACCACATTCACACAACTTCATCTGCACATCAACTTATGCACTCATTAATGCTTCTGCACTCAGTAACGCCCTTTGAACAGTCATTGACATTTGAAACCCCACAAAAAACACCTTTGAGGATCTACCTTCGCACAACTACTTCTGTACTTGCAAAAAACGTTCCTAAATAATAATTAAAAAAGACAAAGCCTTCCGCACATTCATTTTAATGCAAAACAAACATTCTATTTAGAAACTCCATTTATGCAACCACCTCTACATTGCTACTAAAACACTTGCTAATCACACGATATCTACAAGTAGCTACCTACGCACAACTACCTTTGTAGATCTACTTCCATACTTGCAGAAAATGTTCCTAAATAATAGTTAAGAAAGACAAAGCACATGGTTTATTTAGCACCATTGTCTATGTAACCACCTCTTGACAATGAATTCCAAACCCGATAGTTCCCTTTGATTAGTCATTTTCATTCGAAACCCCGCACACGATACGTCCCAGAAGCTAGCTTCGCAAAACCACATTCACAAAACTACTTTCGTTCTTGCAAAAAAGCGTTAACCACAGCTTGCAGTGTATTGTAGAGAAAAGGTTGGTGAACCAAAAACTTGCAGTATTTTCAATGCAAACTGAGAAATGGTAATTGTAAATCTGTTAGTTTTTCATAGGGCTATATTGTTCTTTGCTTTGTTAATTTCATTTATTCATTAACACATTAAGTCCACCCCATAACATCATAACATTATTCATATTTACATAATTATTCATCAGCATATGAAACTATGTAGAAATAATAATAACATCATCATCAATGCAGCGGAACATAAAGGAACATAGGAAGAAAATCATGCACACATAGAGACACTAGGATTGGTCGGAGACCAGGGAAAAACCCTCTATGGGGAAAATCCTTGCAAATTCTTCTTCTAGTAAATTTTCATCAAATGATTCAACAAAAGAGAGTATAATGATCCATATCTTCAAAACAACTAGAATATCCTTGAAACATATCTAAGCATAAAAAATCTGATTTTGATGACTATAATATACTGTCACTGACTATATCATACAGTTGAACGCTGCTATCACTGAGTGGAAACTTCAAAGTATTGTAGATTCATCTTTGAGTCCCTGACGCATGGAGGAGGAGTTGTGTCAACGCCTATGAAAATCATGGATACTACCATAGGACTCTGTGACTGCATGTATGTGTCCCTCGATGCTACCATAGACATATGTGCCTACATTTATGGGTTCCGAAGGCCTGATCTGCCATCTGAGGCCCTGGATGCTACAATATTCCTACATGTATGTGTCCATGGGTCCCTGGATGCTACCATTCCCATATCATGCATATGGCTAGGGATGAAATGTCCCAGTTCTGTGCCTACGTCTGAAAAATTGAAACCCTAGTTTTGTGTGAGCTGTGACCCTATAACTTCAAACCCTTGTGCAACGTTCTTTCGGCAAACCTGTGCAAGCTAAGACAAAATAGAAGAGAAGAAGAGAGCTTGATCAATGTGTCCAAATGAGTTTGAGGTATCTTATTTTATAGGATTCCATGAGGGTCCACTTGATGTTGAGGTCGACTTGACCATTGGTATATTTGCATTGGGTTGACCTAATCCAATATACATAAGTGGGTACATAAATTCAAAAACCAACTTCTGCTTATCCGAGCGAGGTGATATTTAGGTCGATTTTGTTCCTCTCGAAAAGAGGAATTCAATGAAATCATCATATTTTTAATTTGAGATTTCCAAGGTGTAATTTAACCATAGTTTCTTAAATTTAACACTCCCTCTCATTAGGGAGAATTCCACTTGCCAATATCTGACCATCGATCAATATTACATATGTCCCATCTCAAGTATCTCATCATCCTAAATCATCAATATACATCTCTTGATAATTCCTTCTTACTTTATTGTTCCTGCTCATTTTCTTAATATTATCCAATCTAGAAGAAGAAGAATTTGCTACCGGAGGGGAGCTTAAGCTACCACCCTCTATTCATCGGGCTACAACCCAGAAACTTTTCCAACGAGTTACTACCAAAAATTTCTGTCGGCGGGCTACTACCTGGAATACTAGTCAATGGGATAATACCCATAATATCATTCAACGAGCTACTACCTGGAAGTATTTCATCAGGCTACTACCTAGAAAAATCATCGAGACACCCCCTGAAAATATCAATGGGGAGTCAAATCTACGACCCACATCATCATCAAAGAGCATATCAGGGAGTGCAAATCAACTTGAAATCATGTCGGGGAGCTACTACTCATCCTAGAATCTCATGGGGGAGCTATTGCCACGACCCTAACATAGGGGAGCTATTACTCAACCCATCCTATTAGCTACTAATCTTCCTAGCAATGACCCTAAATATTCATGTAGTGGAACACTTGCATCATAATGTATCTTGGATGAGATACCTGAATTATGAAGAGGTAAGGATCACATGCCTCCAAGCCTCATCTTCCGTTGGCCAAACAGAGAGGGATAATCCCAACAAGCCCAATCTTGTGGGTACGATGTTAGCTGGGGTATACTTCGCAATGAAAAAGATAGGGTGAGCTACTACTCCAACCTTGTAGGTAATAGATAGGGACAATGAACGATTTTCTAGAGTTCCCTCAACCCCATGAGCCCTTTGTCTCAATTCCTCACCCTGGGATCTCAAACAGGGGGGAAGAGTATGGCTCAGTGTCCTCAATCATCGCTAGTCTCATCGTACTTATATAATCATCCTTGTATAAGGTAATCACCATGTATCAGTAGTAGCAGTCTCCTGTTCATAAAGGAAATCAACTCAAATATCATGTTATAAATATGGGATTCTCTACTTCTCTTTGTCATCATAATCTATCCATTTCATATATATATATATATATATATATATATATATATATATATATATATGGGATTCTTTGCTTCTCTTTGTCATCACAATGTATCCATTTCATATACAGAAATTTCTCAAGAATTTATTCAAAGCTATCCATAGCCATGTTAGCAACATCATACTCAACCTCGGTTGTGTTATAGGCTTCTCATCATGGAATATATCATACTTCAAAAAAAATCATATGTTCTCATCTTCATCAATAATAAACATTAGCATATCCATATAGTAATATATCATAGGAGGAATATTACATACCAATAATATATTGTTGAGATTCAACAAGATGATGAGCTTAGTGAAAAGAGTCGCCTTCACTAAGTGGGCCCGAAGGATATTTTTGGCGCAAGTCCATTTTTAGACATGGTGATCATATTTCAGAAGTTGTAGGATGCTATTTGTGGATGATTGGTCAAGTTGGAAAAATAGATGAAATTCTATTTTTAGAATATTGGGCGAAGTATATTTATAGATCGTCGATCTAAAAATAGAAGTGTCGCTTATTATTAGCTCTTAATAATAATCCGACAATAAACAACAACTTATTCTCTTGGAGCACTTAGTTTCAATGCACAGATTTGGAAAATCAGTGGGCTGAAGGAATTACGCAATTCCTAGGGTTTACTGGTGGTTCATGCATGGAGGACTCAGTTAGAACTGAAGTGGAAAAGTTATGATGGAGTTGGAAGAGTATTTCATGGAGTTGTTATTCAGTTTAACTCAATCATTGGAGTTAAACTCAGTTGAGCCAGTTGTATCTAGTCTAATTGAATGAAACACTAGTGAGAGTGGAGTGAATTAATTAGTAAATTAATTCACAAATAATAACTCATTAATCAACTGAACAATACAACAACTACAGTGCATGGTAGTTCCAATGGAGACCCAGTGGAGAGATAGGTGAAAGGGAAAGATGGACTATCTGTTGTGACTATAGTGATGCATTAATTGCACCACACACACATTGGAGTTTCCAATGAGGATTGTGCAGTCAAGGCAATGGTAATTCGAATTCATTCAGAGCTATTCTTCAGCAGGGATTGCACAGTGGAGGTAGGCTAGCAGGTGGTAAGAAATCGGTGCATGGATTTGCAGATTTCTTTTGATTAGTGTGTGACGATTGATTGTACTGAGAGCT
Source organism: Pinus albicaulis (assembly GCA_034641835.2). Lineage (NCBI taxonomy): Eukaryota > Viridiplantae > Streptophyta > Pinopsida > Pinales > Pinaceae > Pinus > Pinus albicaulis. Next base: position 54,295,408 of record MU968411.1, read on the forward strand.
TGATGTAATAAGCTTTTTATGAGATTGTTACATGATCTCCATGATACATAATATATTATAGTTGGGGTTTTCAGCTTTAGGCTTTCCCGTTAAACAACTGTGTTATGTGCGATTGTTTTTTATTGCTTCATGTGTTTGAAATTGAATGTTTAATTTCTGCAAAAGATTAATAGTGGAAGGATTCTGTATTTAGCAAGAAGATAAATATTGTTAGATCAGGAGAATCTGGATATATGCATGCATCTTGTATATAATTTCTACATGGTATCAGAGCAGTGTTAATTCTTGAAGATTACAATTGTGAAGAATTGCTGAGTTTGTGCTGGTGGCACTAGTACATTTGGGGGAAATTCCGACACTTGGTTCCGACACTTTTGACCAAATGTCGGAAATTTCCCCAAAATTTTTCAATCCCGCCCGAAACCGTCGCTATATCGACGTTTAGAGAAAAGTGTCACAATACTGACACTTAGAAAAAGTGTCGCAATTGCGACGTTTGGAGGAAGACGCCGCAATTGCGACACTATGCCCCAAAGCGTCGCTATTGCGATGACTGCCTCCAAACGTCGCAATTGCGACACAATGTCTAAGTGTCGCAATTGCGATGTTTGGAGGCATCCGTCGCAATAGCGACGCTTTGGCTGCTGTCGGTATAACGACACTTATATGCAATAAACGACACTTATATGCCTTTGCAAAATCCGTATCACTTATGGTTTATTTTTTATTTTCTTTTGCTTAAACTAAGTCTTATTTCCATGTGGATTGTGTAATTTCACTTTTATTGCATATTATAGAATGTGTTTGTTTATAAGATTATATGATACATGTGAGATAAAGGTTTATTATTTATCATATATAAATAAATTTTATTAATATTGTACATTTGCACTTTTATGAGGTGATGTTATAAGTAAATTCATAAATATCTCTTTTTAATCCTCATTTTACTCCATGAATATGTTTGGAAATGAAATTTCAATAGATTAATTTTCTCCTAACCTATGTATCATCAATATTGTACATTTACATTCTTAATTATGAGGTGATGTTATAGGTAAATCCATGAATATCTCCTTTAATCTTCATTTTACTCCATGAATATGTTTGGAAATGAAATTTCAATAGATTAATTTTCTTGCTATTATATGTTTTACGAAGATATGGTAAGGAATTCTCTCTTGTTCTTCTTAGAAATAATTATATATAATTTTTATTTTTATTTTTTTTCAAAATCGATTAAGAAAATTATATGAGAAAAATTATTAATTCATCAATATGTGTGTGTGTGTGTTGTGAGGACTAATTTCATAGTTCAACTTAATGGTTCATTATATAATCATGTGATCATCACCAATGATATATCTTAAAAAGTAACTGAAAAGCCATGTGTACAAAATCTATGTATACTCTAGAGAGTGGTTCTCATATCACTATGTAAATTGTTGTATGCTACTTCAACAAAATTATAAGATAAACTGTAATACACATCATATATGCACCATAACAATTGCCATACAACTAATTTGTTTTAGGATACATGTGGCATTCTAGGGGTAAATTCCATATGATGTGTATATCAATATATTAGGTGTTTGTAAGTTGTGAGTATCTAAGAAATGATAAGGAATATCCATACATCATGATCTTGTAATGTGATTATAAATTGTGTCTATAATTTCCATAAAATGTATAAATGATTTGTTTAAAAAAAATCAACACAATCAACCCTAAACAATGCTCATGATGTGGAATGTCATTGGTGAAACCAAAATGATGGTCATATGTCCCATTTCTATGGTAATGGTGATCATATATATGTTGTAGAGACACTTGATGAGTAATTAAATAAATCTCAGAGTGTGACTCATTGTGCCATATTTTTTTAAAGCATGATTTGTTTTCCTAGTTTTTACTAATTTGTTAACATATTTTATTCATTTGGAAAGCTAATTAATGATGCTTTAAGTAATTAGGACCTAATGAGAGATCATCTTCACATCTTCACTGAAATATATTTGGTAATTTTAGTCACTATATGAACCGCACATGCATGCTACTTAAGAAAAATTGAAAAATAAACTATAATACACATCTTATATCTGCCATAACAATTGTCATACAACTTATTTACTTCTAGATACATATGAAATACTTCAGGTAAATGCCATATTATGTGTATACCAATATAGTAGGTGTTGGTAAGTTATGAGGATCTAAGAAATGATAGGGTATCCACACATTAGTGCCCTGGTGATTTTTTTGCATAATTTTCTATTTGTTGTAATTTTGTTGCCTGGATTTGTTATAGATTTCAAATAATACAATTATCTACCAATTGTTCTTTATAAAGAATAAGTACAATAAGTAGTCACCTATACTTCCCCACTGTGGTCAATGTTTATGTGTGGCCTTGGTCCATTGATCTTACAATTAACTCACTATTCATATTCAATTTTCTCCAGTTTAGCCCAATAAAATAAGGAAAACAGAAAATGAAGTCTTGATTTTTCTTTCCAGTGCTCCTACATAATACAAATACTCTTAAAAACCAATTAATATATAAATTGTCATCATTCATGCTAAAATCAGTTTGAATTTTTTTAATGAATATGCTTATAATTAATAGATTACATTGCTCACAGAATAAGAGATAATTTAGAACTATGATTTCACAATAATAAATTACCCTAGCAGTTCAAACTTCGAACATACCTTATGAAATTAAAATATGGCAGGTTAATGAGCCAATCTAGTTTCCTCGGAGCCAATCTTGAGCTCGGCCTAAGTCTGAATGCCTTGAGAGTGCGAGTGTAATGAACTAGACGCCTAAAGCTTTTATTTTGTGCTTGTGTAATTCACTGTTTGACCATCAGGCCAAGCCACCAGCTATATTAACACTACTTCATGTTGGGGAAGATTGGAATTCTAATTTTTTAGTGCTATAGTCATACTTTTTCACTGCTTCACTAATCACAACCTTGGAAGTTTGCAGGGCAACAGGCTTTATTCTTTCTTTGGTGTTTTATGTAAAAGAAAGGATTTGTGAACTTTCTGTAATAGGAAGGGGAAAACTAAATTGATTCTAATTTTAAAATATCAAAAATGATAAGTGGTAATTCCTTTATTAAATTTTTAATTTTGAGTGAGCCAAAAAAGTAACTTTCCTTACTTTTTGAGTACATCCTTGCAATTGCGAAGAAGACTAGTGTTGCAAAATTATTGGTAAGTGGAAATTAAAGGGCGTAAGAGAGTTTTTGAAAAAATTTCAAACGTCAAAATTAAGTCTTCTATCCTTCCTAGCATGTCACAGAAAATGGGAATCCACAAATTCTAGTCGTCAAATACGTGCAAAATGCCTTATGACGGGCAAAATGGAGGACTGGTCCTATGCTGCTACATGAGTTAGGGTTTCATGTGGCAGCAGGGAACCTTGTATAGTTTTTCAAGGATAGGAAAGGAGAATATTGTCAGTTAATCATCACATGAAACTTCATCACCATTTGAAAATTGTGTCCAAATTTGAAACAATAAGACTACCCAACTATTTCATTATTTAATTTAGATTGTGTAATACAAAAAAATATCCTAGATAACTTAAATAGTGTAAGCACTTTTGCAAAAATTTAGTGGGGAGAACCTTCAATTACATTTATTTTGAAGATCCACTTGCATTTTAAGACATTTTAATTAGTCTTTCATGGCTATTCTAGTAAAAATTTCAACCTCTTGTAGAAATTTGTTTGTCACTTGTATTAGAAATGCAAAAATCAAATGTAAATAAAAATGATTTGAAATGCAAAAATAAAATGCGCGCTACATAAAAATGATTTTTTAAAAAACTACATTAATGTCTGATATCACGCGTGCATTCGCCCTCAGCTCTTGTAGAACAACATTCGCCCTCAGCATTCGCCCTCAGCTCTTGTAGAACAACATTCGCCCTCAGCTCTTGCAAAATGGTAAGTTCTTACTCCAGGGCCTTCCTCCTATAGTAGGGTTGACCCTATTTGGGTTTTTTTGGAACCTTTGAGAATACAAAGGTTGTGATTGATTACGGGGCACTGCCTATATTTGTGGAAATTCTTACCTTTGGGAATGATAATGTTTGAGAACAGGTAGCACGTTTATTTTAGAGGCATAAAATTATTCTTCCCAACTATCTTTATATGTCTGTAATTTTGGAATTTGATTTAAAAAACTAGTACCCAACTTTGAGTTCAACTGGTGTTTGTGTAAGGCTGTTTGGGCTTTGGGAAATATTGCTGGAGACTCTGCAACATTTAGGGATCTTGCCCTCAGTCATGGAGCTCCGAGGCAGGTGCTTGCCCAGTTGAATGATACTGCCAGAATTTCAATGATACGAAATTGTACATGGGCTCTGCCAAATTTTTGCCGTGGTAAACCCCAACCACTATTCGAACAGGTAAGCAGAACACATTTTCTGCCTCTTCTTCTTAGTTCGCAGATACTGTGGATTTTTTTTTATAGATCTTGGTGCTTGGTAGATTTGGACGTAATATGGACCTAGGCGCTTGTTCATTACAATGAATCCGTCATCCGGTTTTGAAAATGCTCAGAAATTTGGGTTTCACAAGGGGATTACCTTTGCTTGCAATTATCGATTGTTAGGTCCCTATATTACTAGTATAGTCCCTTATTGTTGTTAGTGTAACCCCCTTATTGTTATTATTGTACCCTTGTAACCCCCATTTTATTATTATTGTGCCCTTAAATTATTATTGTTAGGTCGGCTAGGATTACATTGTGGCCCACTAGAATTACATTATGGCCCCATGGACTCCTATATATAGAAAGGAGGTTTTGTAAATTGTATCATCCAAGAATTGTTCATTTATGTAATGTATTGGAGGTTTCCCCCTCGAAGTGGCTCATTTCTAAGGCGTTTATATTTCTTTTCTTCTCTTTTTGGAGCTGGTTACACAACATTTGGTATCAGAGCTTTGGATTCTAGGGTTTCGCTGCTCCAAACAGGTCATCGTGGCATTTTCGCTATAACTTTTTTTCTACGAAGCTTCAGAAGCTGAAATTTTTAGGGTGTGAAGCTGAAATCTTGAGGAAGGTTTTCTAAAAATTTCAGATCTTGGTTCGCAATATTTGAGGAGATATCATCTGTGGAAGTTAGGTATTTTTTCAGGCTCATAAACAGGTCATCGTGGAATTTGCGCTATAAATTTTTTTGTACGAAGGGTCAAAGTCTGAAATTCATATGGTGCGAAGCTGAAATCCCGAGGAAATTCGTCAAAAAATTTCAGAACTTGGTTCGCAATATTTTTGGAGATATGATCTGTGGAAGGTAGTGCTTTTTCAGGCTCCTGAATTTCATCTCAAAGAGGTGATCGTGGGAAACGTTCAATAACTCTCTCTCTGAAGATTGGATTGGAGTGCCGTAAAAAGTGGTCATAAGTACACAGCCTGTAGTTTTTTTGCTATCAATTTCAGAGACAAAGGACAAAACAGTGACACGTGGCAAGTCGTACAAGTTCGCTCTACTGAACCAGTCCAGAATTAGGTCATTGTGGGAGATTGGACACAACTTTGTCTTGGAGAATCCAAATCAGGTCAGACCTGTGGCATTTGAAAGAAGCTGCAGAGGGCTACTACAGGGCTGAATTTTAGATATCGAATATTTTCAATTACAGAGATAATTCAATTTCAATATCGAGCTCCTCAAAGCTAGTAAAAGGTGTGTATTTTTTTTTCCGAATTGCATAAGTCTTGTTTGAAGAATCAAGTTGAATTGATTCCAAGGGAATCTTGTAGAATAGATATCAATATTAGATTCTAAAATGGCCCCTAAAAAGAATTCAACACCCATTAAGCCTTCAGAAGGCTCTACTATGACTCATGAAGATGAAGAATTGCAACATGATCTATCAAAATTACAAGAGCAAGTGCAACATATTTCACTCTCGCAAAGAGCAACAAAAAATGAAATGGAAGTTTTGAAGAAAGGCATGGAAGTGAAGATGGACGGTTTGAAGAAAGGCATGGAAGCTAAGATGGATGGCATGGAAGTGGACATGAAAGACAACATGGAAAACATGAAGAATGATCTAAAAGCACACATGGAAGGCTTGATGACAAGCTTAAAACAAGAAATGATTCCTAATGGCAGAAATATAGTAGAAGAACCTCATGATGAGAACAAAATAAATGTTAATCGTGATTTCATAAACTCTAATGTTTGCGGGAAGAACCACCATATTCCAAAAATGGATATGAGGAAGTTTGATGGAAAGGATCCTGTAACATGGATACTACAGATGGAGCAATATTTTGATCTCCATAACGTGCAAAACACACAAAAGGCACGCATTGCAACTTTACATTTAGAACAAAATACATTTGTATGGTATCGATGGCTTTGCTCCCGTAAAAAAATTGTCACTTGGTCAATTTTTACGGAGGAAATGATAGCACATTGTGAGGATACAAAGAGCAACACCTTCTTTAGCCAATTGATAAATCTCAAACAAAAGGGTTTAGTGGGGCAGCACATTGAGGACTTCCAAAAATTGAATATAAGGGTAACCGATATTCCAGAGGAACACAGGATTGATCTCTTCATAGGCACTTTAAAGGATAACATCCAACATGAAGTTCGCGTTTTGGAACCTGATTCATTGGAGAAGGCATTCAGGTTGGCAAGAAAAGTTGAATGTAAAATTATGGCGACAAGGAAGCCTACCACTCGATTCTATAAAGAAGGAAGTGTTGCTACGCCTAGATTTCCACAACCTACAAGGTTGACACCACAACAATTGGAAGAAAAAAGAGCAAAAGGGCTTTGCTACAGTTGGGATAGCAAATACACTAAAGGTCATAAGTGTGCTGAGAAGAAATTATTTTACATAGATTGTGAAGAAGAAGAAGAAAATGAACAAGAAGAGGATATACACCAGGAACCACCCCTGGAAGAGGAAGAAATGAATCCGACCATATCGTGTAATGCACTGGCAGGAATTACCACTCCTCAAACTCTCAAGATAGAAGGACATATAAGGAAGAAAAGGGTAATAGTGTTGATTGATTCAGGTAGCACCCATAATTTTATTCATTATAAGGTAGCCAAGGAATTAAATTGTTTCCTATACCCAGCACCATAATGTCAAGTGATGGTTGCAAATGGAGGAACTATAAATTGCTCTGGAAAATGCCATAATATCAAGCTAACCATGGGGGAATATGTATTGACTAGTCCAATGCTTGCCATTCCTATGGGAGGTGCTGATGTTGTACTAGGAGTACAATGGTTACAATCTTTGGGGACGGTAGCTTTTAATTTTCAAGAACTTTTCTTGAAATTTTTTTCATAAGGAAAGGAAGTCGAATTACGGGGTATTGCGGGGAAGCCAGGAAGGATAATAAGCTCTAATGTCATGACAAAGCTTCTAAAGAAAGAACATCGAGGCGTAATTGCACAATTATGCTCACTAGAAGTTCCAACATCAAAATCATCTATTTCTGCAGATCTCCAACAAGTCTTGGACAATCATTCCAAGGTGTTTGAAACCCCCAAAGGACTCCCACCTATTCGTGATCATGATCATGCTATTCATTTGATTCCAGGAAGTGTTCCTCCAAACATCAGGCCTTATACATATCCTTACTTCCAAAAGAGCGAAATTGAACGTATGATTGCGTAAAATTTCGTCAAATACGCCAGAGCAGACCGCCGAAGTTGTAATTCTCTCTCAACTTGTTAAAAATAGCACTAATAGTGGGTTTCATAAACCAATTCAATACCTCTAAGTGTTGTAGATGTTTTTCTAGAAATTTATTGCCAAGCAAACATAGATAATGAAGAATACAAGATCTTCAAAATGCTGGTATGATATATATATATATATATATATATATATATATATATATATATACTGAACCCAGAATTGTCTTTAAGGCTGATACAATGAATTGATAATAGATCTGAGTAGGGACATATTGTATATTATAATATTAACTCAGCAATAAAACACAGTGAATAATATAAGAGAAACCTGATACATTACTTCAACAAGTTTGCTTATGTATTTTTCGATGATATGTATTGCACTTGGTGCCATTTTGATATATTCACCTTTGCATGGTATATAAATGAGCAAAATTTTCATATTTTGTCTCTATTGGCTTGGAATCATGGTTGCAAATCTTAAAAATAGTTTCTTTTTTTATTAAAAATTAATTATTTAATGTATTTTTTTTTAAATCGGTTCATTGAGATTTGACCGCTACCGGTTAGACCGGTTCCGGTTCGAAACCCGATTCATTAGCTCCACCAGTCCGGTCACCGGTTCCGGTTTTAATAACTATGATATATATATATATATATATATATATATAATCTACAACATAAACAAAAACTAGTTAATGTAAAGATTATTATATATATATATATATATATATATATATATATATATATATATATATATATATATATATATATATGATTAATAATCTTTACATTAACTAGTTTTTGTTTATGTTGTAGATTGTTGGGTGAATATTTGTTACCATCACCAAATACTTTACCTCGAACATATCGAGATCTACGTGCTATTATGAAACACTTTGGAATGGAATATAACACTATAGATGCATGTCCTAAAGATCATATTATATATTACGGAGAACATGCATTGAAAACAGAATGTCCGAAATGTGGTACTAGTAGATATCGAACAGATCAACTAACCAAAAAGGTGCCTCAAAAGGTTCTTCGTCATATTCCCATAATTCCACGTTTGCAGCGAATGTTCAGGTGTAACAACATAGCACAGTTTATGGATTTCCATGCAAAGAATAGAAGTGGAGATGGTGTTCTTCGAATGCCTGCAGATGGTTCTGTATTTAGAGAAATCGAGGAAAAATATGTAGATTTTAAAAATGAACCTCGTAATGTCAGGCTTTCATTGGCAGCCGATGGTGTTAATCCATTCGGAGAGCTTAGATCTACTTACTCAGTGTGGCCTATTTACGTTATCAACAATAACATTCCTCCTTGGATGTCAATAAAGAGGGAGCACATAATTTGACTATGATTATTCCAAGTATTTGATACATTATTTTTTTGAATGTAACATTTTCATTTCTCTCGTTGTTTGCATAAATATATATTTTATTTATTTACTTACTTATATATACATATATCATGGTAGTAATTATTATGTACCGTAATTTTGAACAATTAGGTAAGTACCAAGTCAAAGATATGAATGTATATATTGAGCCTCTTATCGATGAGCTAATACAGTTATGGCATGGCATCAATATGTATGACATCACTAAACCAATCAAGCAGAAGAGATTTCAATCTCGTGGAATGCTTGTATGGAAAATTCATGATGCCCTAGGACTAACACATGTTTGTGGTATGTAATATTTAGTTTCAATTTAATATAATACATAATTATCTAAATTAGATATACCATATTGCATGTTTTAAAAATGATCTCATAGTATATTGATTGTTATTGATCCATCTATTGCAGGTCTTCAAACAAAGGGTAGATTTGCATGTCTAGTTTGTGGCCCTAAGATGAAGTATCGTCATTCACCAGACTTAAGAAAGATGGTGTTTGATGAGTTTAGGCACTTCCTCTCTAGGAACCATAAGTATCGTACTACTGAAAAACATCTTTTCAATGATAAAGAAGAAACTGGATTAAAACCACGAAGAATGACACCTCAGTTGTGGATGTTGGAATATAACAGAATTAATAATCGTCAAGCAACTAGTACATAATTTGTGTATATATATATTATTTGTTTATGTAATGTTTGGAATTTTTGTTTTAACTAATGAATTTATTTTATTGTATTTTATAATTAATATTGTTCTGATTTATTTTATTATTTGATATCAAGGTCATCGTCGCAGTGAAGGTACTAATATTGTACTTCCACCTGGAATGAAATGTTATCCTTCTCAATTCGCGAGGTTGCCCTACTATGAGGACCTAAAAATAGCTCATTTTTTTGATGCAATTCATGTCGGGAAGAATGTGACAGAAACATTATGGCGAACCATAGATGGTGCACATGATAGAGATAAAATTGACAAAATTTGTGTTGACATTGAGAAATTGAATCATGCAATGAAAAGTGTGATCGACAGATCAAATAACAATGGAGGTCAAAATTATAATAATATTCCATGGTTATTAACAGAACAACAAAGCAATGATGTAAAAGAGGCCGTTAGAAGAATTAAATTTCCAACATTCTTTTCTTCAAACATAAATAATATCTTAACGAAGAAAGGTGACTTCAGTGGGGTGAAAACACATGATTGGCATACCTTTGTCAAGGTAATTTTTTTGGTATACGTTTTTGTATGTTATTGCTTGAATACATATTTTAAATTTTCCTTTTTTCTGTTTAATTTGGAAAGCAATAACGATTCATTTTTTATTGTTATAGTATGTTCTACCTGTATCTCTCCCAAATGACTTCGACAACAATGTCAAACAAGTTATATATGGTCTTAGTAAATACATGAGGTAAGTAGTTTTGATTTATACGCAAAATCTAATTGATACAATTTCTTTTCGTACTTAATGAAATGATGTATTAATTTACTTGTAATGAAATATATATTATTTTTCATTGAAATAACCTTACGTAATGATTTGCAGATGGTTGTCATTGAAATAAATCCATCAAGATGAAATAAAGTATTGGAAGAGAGAAATTCTTCGACTAATGTGTGAAATGCAAAAGTATCTACCTCCAACATTTTTCAATGCACAAGAACACTACTTGATACACCAAGTTGAGGAGATTGAAATGTGTGGACCAGTACACACAAGGTCAATGTGGATGGTCGAGAGGCACCTGAAATCCTTGAAGGCTTTGGTTAGACAAAGAGCACGACCTGAGGGTTATATGGTGGAGGGATATGTGGTATCTCAATCCATGGTGTATATTAGTCATTATCTTCCTATATTAGCTACACCAACCATGAAAGCGGTGGATTGCATTTGGGATGTGAACTCCATCAAAAAATTTGAAGTGGAGCACCTGTTGGGAAAAGGTAGAATGAAGAAAGTGAGAGGTAAAAGATTTATTATGTATAATACATATAATGTTTCATTTTTTTACATCATGTATATGATAATTATATTCATTTAGGTCTTATTCTTTCATAGTTTATTAATTAATATAATTTACCATGGTTATAATTAATATTTATTAATATTGGTGAATTATTATTTTTTTATTCAGGTGCTCAAGATTATGAGGCACTACTTTTATACATTGCAAACAATCTTGAGTGGATGAGTGAATGGATTGAAACATGTAAATCACGTAACGACGGTAGGTTATCATGGCAACTACTGTGTGAATTGATTAGAGAAGCATATTGTAGTGGAGATGGAAACGTTACAGACAGGGAAATCGATTTAGCATATGGTTTGAAAGATAGAAAGGTAAGCAAATAATTCACCTATTTTATTCATTACTTATTTTATACCATATTTATAATGTGACAACAATTTTGATTTTTCAGTTAATTTTCATGCTGTGTAAATTATATGATTAATTATTAATTGAGAATGCATCTTTTTCATGTTTGGCATATTGTAGTAGAAACACCACAAGGCTATGTAGTGCAATGGTTGTAAATTTCGCGTTAAACAGTTGGATGATAACAGGAAGACTTATGATAGTGGGATAACTGCAGTATTCTAGGTCACTAATGTTTCCTCCAGGAGTGAGAGACATCCTCGAGAATCTGAAAATAGATATTATGGGTTCTTAGATGATATAGTTGAGTGCGACTTTAATTCCTTCAAAATAGTTTTGTTCGACGTCAAATGGTATAGGCTACGAATTAATGTACGTGATGATGATAGAACACTTATTCAACATGAAAATGGATTTCCAATGGTTAAAACATCACAGTTTGAAGCAGGAAAAGATTGTTATGTTTTTCCAAGCCAATGTGAACAAGTCTTTTACTCAGAGGTTCTAGGTGAGAACGAATGGTCATTTGCTATTAGATATGATCCAAGAGGAAGGCCAGTAGAGTATACTATAGAGGAAGAAGATGATATTGATCAAGAAGAAGATGATGCAGTGGCAGATGAGCAGGAAGATGCATTGACAGACGAAGAAGATATATTAGAAGATGAACCAGGCATAGGAGATGAGGCAACAATTATTGATGATGATGTCGATGAGGATATTATTGAAAATGACATAATTTATGATGATGATGACATGGTCGATCATTTCAACACCGTTTCTGAATCAGATGTTGATATAGATGTCGATCAGTTGGATGAAGATCAAGAAGATACAGAAGAAGAATATTAATATGGTATCTACTGCCAGTGCCCAAAATTGGTGGTACAGGCCATGTGGGCCTCTTATGGTATCTACTACCAGTGCCCAAAAGACAGTTAATATTTATGATATTCGTGATGGAGATCCTGTGATTTCAATGTGTTTGTTTTGAAAGTTTAGGTTTCATAGTAAATCATCAATGGGCTCTGAAATAAGGCACATTGAAATCTTGGATACATGTTTCAAGCCAAAATCAGTTGTATCTTCCATAAATACACAATCTTGGACCACTCCGTATAAATCTGCTTCTCAGACAATATTACATTTCCCTCATTATACAGGTGGTGTTCTTACATGCATAGCAAAGGCATTGTTTTGGCAATCGTTTTATAAGTCACTAGATATTGTGGGTACAAGGATCTAGGGTCTCCACATGTAATTGTGTTGCCTGGAGACTCACTCTGCCTGTCCTTAAATTTGTAAACATGGTAGTATGCCAATGCTTCTTTCATTTTGTATGCATAAGATGATTTTTCGTCAAAGTCCATAATTGTTTTTAAGTTTTATCCATCCCAGTTTTGTTGTGAATGCACAGGTTTTGGCTCAACACAGATCTATTATATCTTTGTACTTTTCCTTTACTAACTATTTGAAATTTCTAGTTATATTTAGAGGTGTATTTTAAGGGATGAGGGGAATTACTTGGATTTAGTGCTGCCCACTCTCAATAGAGGCTTACAGTAAACTATGACACATTGTGATGTATATCAGTGGTAGTTGGGGCAACAATAAAATCAGTTTCATGCTTCAGTAGATTTATTCTTCTTGGAAAGATTTCAGCTGACAAAAAAAAAGGGAATGAAACACACAACCAGTCCCCTTCCTTTTATTGGACCACCTGCTTTCTTTTTATGAGAGCATCTACAGGCTAAAGTTACTAGAAGTGGTCAAAAGTGAGTTTGGTTAGTTGGCAAAGTCAAACTATTCTTAGCCCTCAACAATGTTTAAATACTTCATAGGCATGTTAACCCCTCCTAGACTGTGTTGCGTAAGTGGGTTTTGCAGAATTTTATGCACTTAGGGTTAGACTCAAATTTTGAAATTTGATGTAATTAGGATTATATTCAAGTGTTGGCCAAATTGGTAAAATTGATACTCAGCCATAGCTGAAAGGCAGTAATATGCAGTGGAGTCATTCTATGAAATGATTCAATTTGGCATGTGAATCTCACATCTAAGGGCCATTAAAATCCCATGGATGGAGACTGATCAGGATTCAACATTGCTGTTACTATTAGATGAGGTGGGTATGGCACAAGTACAATAAAAATATTGGCAACAATAGTAACATCATAGATTCAGAATCTTAATCTCTATATTAAATGAGCATTGGAATGTAACTTGATTTCAGGGAAATCTCTAACAGGTTTGTTCTAAATCGGACCTGAAATGCTCACTTGTAAAGATGTTTGAGGCTTGAGGTTGTATGACACTGCAACAATTGACTTGTTGAGTACATGATGACATTAGGTCATTGTGAAACTGAATATATGCTACTTCAGTATGAAGATTGATTGCTTTTAGGTAGGCTTTCAGTTGTGTAGAGTGTCTTGATTTTTATCTGGTCATGCATTTATGCTTGTCCTTTAGAGTGTTTTTTCTTAACCTGACAACAGAAATTTTCCATCCATTCATTGGTTTCAAATAAGTTTGACTGGTACAAAAGGAGCCTAGACGTGTAAGCACAGTCTAAATTTTGAGTATTCATAGATAAATTAAGCTCAAAATGATAGCTTGGATCTTAATTTACGTGTCAAGTTTTTATAAATGCTTGTTTTCTATTGAAGCATAGTATATTTTGTTTACTTATTGATAGATAGAAACTAAAATTATTTTAACGAGGTCTAATGAAATGTTGGCGATCTTGTGAGCTTTGCAGCCTGGTGGATAACCTCTACTGTTATGTTTTGTTGATTTTTCTGATGCAAGATGTGCCACAACTGCCTTAAAATTGATGTTGGTTGCACAAGGATTCGTTCCTGTTTTACTATCAAATTTGCTCTTTATGGTAGCCTTCTCTTACTACCATTACCTGAACTTTCTAGGCTATGATGGTAAGTTTCTTTTGATAAAAGGTATTAGATCTGAACTGAATTAAGGTTCCATTTTTTAAGTTGTTTCTAAACGTTTATCTTTAATACTTCAGATATTTCTGTGCATGTGCTACAGTGTTACCCTTATTGGATAAGTAAACATTTTTCCTCTACCCTATTGGCTTTATTATTATTCTCTTTCCATTCTGTAAGTGATTCAGAGAGCCTGCAAATGTATATTTCTTTCAGTCTTTTCAAATTTGGCTTTGAACTTTCAAGTTTTCTGTTCTGCTAAATATACAATGTTTGTTATGTGTTATTTTTTCGATCTAACATGAACAATGTTTGTGCATTGTATGTTTAGTGGTACTTGCTAGCTTCAATCCTACACGATATGTTTTGAGTTTCTACTATGGCTAGAAGCGTTCAAAGGGAACCATTTTTATAAATCACCACTACCAGGGCTAGAATTGTAGCTGATATGGGAACGACCAATGGGTGGTATGAAAATTTAGCCATGTGTAGCTCTTTATAAAGGTGCTAATTTGCATCTCAATCACCTGCATTACTTAGCAGAATTGTGTATAAACCAAATGGATACTTGGTAGTTTTCTGAGTTTGGTTTTTCATTTTGCTAGAGTCCATTCTTGTAAATTAATAGATTATTTTTTCCATCTTCTGTGGCAATCTCCCTCTTTCTCTGACCTGCCATTTTCTGCCTTTTTCATCACTGAATTTCATGTGCAAATTCTCAAGTTGATTGAACATAAATGGATGCAGATTTGCTAGTAAAATCAATAATTGGAAGACATTTAACTTTCTATTGAGATCCATTTTAAACACTAACGAAATGTGATATACAGCTGATACCCCGTGTTTAATTTTTTTTTATAATTGATTGGCAGCCATTCCAGTCCAAAAACACTGTGTACATGATCCAAAAGCTTAAGAATGAAATTTTGTGAATCCACATACATCAGCCATTTAGTTTTTGCAAATTGCGACAAAGAAATACAGTGTAGCTTATGTTGGACAGTTAGGGCTCAACAGAGAGTGAATATGGATTCTGAAATAGCATATGAGGATATCAAAAACTATGACAATAGAGTATTTATAAACCTTTTCATCAGATATTTCATTAAAGAGTCCTGCTAACATAACCATTATTAAACAAATTACAAAGCACTCTTCCAACTAGCCAGTGAATATGACCTAGGGAATCTCAGAAAAGATGTCATCAAGTTTACAGATGATCAAAAATACCACCATGGTTGTGCATTGCATGGTTGATATGTTGTACATGTGGTTTGCGTCTATTTTCTTTCTTCAGGAGATTATAAAGTATGAAATTTAAACAATAGGGATGACAATGTTATTGATGCAGGGGCATTAGACCCAAGAAAAATTTTGTACATAAATAAATGTAAAGGGGGGTCTCATGTTTTATTTCCTTATGAAATTATCCATAGTTGAGCTAATTTAGTTAATTTTTAGAGGAAAATGTAACTACCTGAATGATTAGTGGGCATAGGAAGAGGTAGTCCGTCTCTGTCTGTCAGAGCGTTAGTCTAATTTGGAACTGTAGGAATTTGAAGAGTTTGTGAGTCATCGAGAAATTCGAATTGATTCATTGTAATTGATATAAAAATAAACCTCTGTGATAGAGTCGGGAGACCTGCATAGAGAACTGCATAGGCTACATAGAACTGTAGAGGAAACATGGTAGAAGAGAAGAGCCAATCGATTGAAGATCTAGCCAGCTAAAAGCTTGTAAGTTTGGTCACTATATAAATGAGGAATTTGTCTCAGTATAACTGTGCATTTGTTGTTTAACTCTGTGGGAGAATACCTTGAGTATTTGTGTATTGATTGATTTAAATTTTGTGTGGAATGCCTTGAATCTTTGTGTGAATAATCTCTATAGTTTAGTTGAATGATGTCCTGTGTAACTCGAGGGCTTGAATGGTAATCGGTATCGGATGAGGTGTTGATTTTTTTATGAGTCTCGGTGCTTAACTGCGTGATAAACCTGTGTTAAACTAATATATGAATTGTGTGTGTAAGTTCCGTGAGGGCGTGCATAGATAGTACAGGTCGAAGTCCTATATTAATCGATGTTGGATTTTGTATGGAAGCCACACCCCGCAACTTGTTGACAATCGAATCCCGCATATGCTCTAACCTCGTGTGAATAGACCAACGGGAATCGATGAGGGTTCATGAAGGATGCAGGTAATTTTTATTCCTGGTTGCCGAGCGAGAATCGAGGGAGATTATATATTGAACTGTATTATGTGGGCAAGATTCAGTTTTGAAGTCAGGTGGAACCCTGAGCAAGAGTAGTCGGAACTGTGAGGGCTGCACAGTAAAGACGGGTTTCTAGCATATCGCACCGCCTTTATACGGTAAGCTGTATTCCCCATTTGGATGCGATCAATGCCATGAGCTGACACGTGGCCTTAAGTAGTTTTGGAAAACCACTCTCATCATGAGTTAATGATCGTGCAATTAACTCGCGCGATATCCAGTTGGATCATTGAATCGTCGAAGCCGGTGTGACATATTATCCACCGTTGGATGTGGAAGGTTCATAGGCGCTGGGCCCCACGCATATATATATGTTGATTGTCGCTGTCCTAACTACGGTTTACAGTTTTAACCATGGTATGGCATGTTGGTCGCATTGACACAAGTTTAATAATATATGTGTAGCCCGAGCATTATATAAAGCCCCTGGTTATAAAATGAATGGTATCACTAAAGGCTAGTGTGGTCCGCCTTGTTATATGTTTGTTGTGGTCAAGCACTATTGTAATAAGGACCGTGTTCCAATCCCAACCAACCATTAACATAACAAATTTATGTATGTATCGGCCAAGGGTGATGGGTTTATATGAAACATGGGGTTTTAACCAAAAGAGGATATTTAATTAATATCTCAATCTCAGATTGAGATATTAATATACACAGGTGTATTTAATTTTTCAGTTAAAAGGAAACATAGTAGGTTGAGAGTAGAGCTCCCCCGAAGGAAGAATGAATCTGATGGTATTGCATGAGATATTACATGCACATAATAAACGTTGAAATTAATATCTCAAATCTCTGAGATTTGAGATATTAAAGCTCTCAGAATTATTTGTTTAATTTTCCAGTCCCCGACATAAGAATAGGTTGAGATTGAATTAATGAGAAAACCGGGACTGTGGGTTTACCCTGCCATCAGTTATATTCTATATATCCATTTTAAACACTAACAAAATGTGATATACAGATGATACCGATTGCAGATAGTGTTTCATTGTACTCAAAGGGCCTCTAACAGTCGTCAACCTTAGTAACAATATTCTTCATTAGAAATTTCAGTATGAAACCGCCTAACTTTCTGACATCACAACTATCAAGTCAATTTGTTATGACTTTAGCTTCATTTCTTGCAAATACTGGAGAATTAAAAAAAAAAAAAAATGTTACTCATATTTAACTGTCTCTAAGTAATCAACCGTGAAATTTATGTTAAAGCAACTTAGCACAGAATTAAATTGTAGTATACAAATCTCAAAATTGGAAGATTTCATTACCTACACGGACTGGAATCAGCTTGGCACACTGTAAAACAAAAGAAGGCAATAAATCAGCAGCTGTTTATTTTTTTTTTAAATTTTTTTTATCAAAGCATCGGAAGAGAGACACCTTCAAAGCATCTGTAGAGCTACACCTACAAAGCATCGGTAGAGCTACACATTCAAAGCATCGAAAGAGCGACACATTCAATCCGTCAGTAGAGCGATACCTACAAAGCGTCAGTAGAGCGACACCTTCAAAGCATTGGTTTTGTGACGCTTTAAAAGCGTGGTTAGACGTCGAAAGAGCGACAATTTAGAAATTTCAGAAGAGCGACATTAAAAACGTCAAAACGCATGTCGTCGTAATTGCGACAGTTATAAACGTCGGATGAGCGACGGTTTTGAAAACGTCGGAAGAGCGACGATTGTTTGGAAACCTCAAAAAAAGTGTCAATATTGCGACACTTTGGAAAAGCGTCAGAATTGCGACGCAATGGCTAAACACGTTTTGTCCTACCTCGAATTGTCACTATTGCAACGAATGTGTGTCAGAATAGCGACGAAGTGACCGTCGAAAATTGGGCCAAATTTTCTAGTGTGGACAATTCGAATTTGCTGCAGAAAATTCTTGGTGCAGAATTTGAGTATACATTGAAATGCCTTTCAATGGGTTGCGATTGGAGTATGCCCTTGATGGGAACTCAAATTAAATAGCCTGGAAGGATAGGATGGAGGTGGTGCTAGAGGATAATGAACTGAAGGAGTTCATCGATAGCGATGTTCCTAAGCTGGGATCTAGCGATGCTACATTACTTGACGCATCGAAAAAGAAGATAACAAAGACAAGAAGAATTCTATTGGAAGGTGTGAAGGACCATATTGTGTCTAGCCTTCATGGGAAAGCCACTCCATTTTTAATATGGAAGGCTTTGACAATTTTTTTCCAAAGCAGCAACGACCAGAGGAAGTTAGCGCTGAAAGACAAGCTCAGAAAAATAAAAATGGAGAAGGGCGACAGTATTCCAAAATATCTCACGAAGTTTGTCCACTTTAGGGATGAACTGGGAAGTGTGGGGATTACTGTTGATGATTAAGACTTGGTGAGCTTGGCTCTCCTTGGGCTTCCAAAGAGTTGGCATAACTACGAAGACTCTATTAATGGATGGGAGAAACTGCCAGGATGGGAGCGACTTTGGTCGGATCTTGTGCAGGAGGAGATAAGGTGAGGTACTAGGGATGGCTGTTCATCAAAGAATGAAGATGAATATAATTGTGCTTTGGATGCCAAATCAAGGAAAGGGAAGGGGAATAAATTTCCTTCAAAATCCGAAGCTAAAGGCAAGAAGCTGGATTTGTCCAAAGTGAAGTGTTTTCACTGTCACGAACATGGGCATTTCGCCACTAACTGTCCACAGAAGAAGAAAAAAAAGAAGGCTACTGGAGCTGCAACTGGAGAGGCCTTAGCCTCACAATTTGAACTTGATTTCTCTTTGATCGCATGCTTGGTTTCAAGCTATATGGGATCGGTGTGGTATCTTGATAGTGGTGCGTCTTTCCATATGACGGGAGACAAGGAGTTGTTTAGTGACTAGGAGGAGAAGGACCTTCAAATGCATATAGAGATGGGCGACGATGGTCGATACAGTGCGACCGAAATTGGGACCATTACCTTTGAGAGGGAGTCCGATAATCCATTCTTGTTGAAATATGTTATGCATGTTCTAGGTCTGAAGAGGAACTTGGTCTCGGTCGCAATGTTGGAAAACAAATGTTATGATGTTGTTTTCAGTGAGGGAAAAGATTTCCTTCAGCATAAAACAACGGGTCAAACCAAGAAGATAGGAATTCGAGTTAAGAATCTCTACAAGTTGGAGGTAGATGGCTGCACTGCAATGGTGGGCAAAGTAGAAGAAGTGGTGAGCCGGGATGGGGGCGAATTATGGCACAGGATATTGGGCCATATTCACCATGGCGCTTTGAAGATTTTGTAGCAGATTTCTACTAGAATTCCCAAGGGTACTCTTGCACAGTTAGATCAGTGAAAGGGATGTACTATGGGAAATTTTGTGAAGACCACCTTTCATGAGAAGGAGAACCGTGCTTCGGTGATCCTTGAGAGTATTCACATAGACGTGTGTGGACCTTTCTCAGTTGCTTCAATAGAAAAATATAGGTATTATGTTATATTTGTTGATGAATATTCTTGTAGATGCCTGAAATTCTTCATGCAGAAGAAGAGCGAAACATTCTCAAAGTTCTGTGAGTTTAAATCATTGGCATAGAAGGAGTCGGGGAAGCAAGTGAAATCTCTACGGAGCGATAATGGTGGTGAATACATATCAGGAGAATTCAAAGACTTCTGTAGCAAAGAAGGAATTCAAAGAGAAGTCATAGCGCCTCATAATCCACAGCAGAATGGGGTCACGGAGAGGAAGAAGAGAACGATCGTGGGTGCTGCACGAGCAATGCTGCATGAACAGGGCCTACCGATGCACTTGTGGGCGGAAGCATGCAACACTATGGTTTATGTGCAAAACCATTTTCCTCATAGAGTACTTGGCATGAGTACACTTGAAGAAGCTTTTACTGGTAAGAAGCTTGATATTTCTCATTTGAAGATTTTTGGCTCATCTGTTTACATTCATGTGACAAAGGATGCCAGGAAGAAGCCGAGCCAACGTGCAAGCGGGGATATTTAAAATAAATGCACCTATAATTATTGTGTGTATTTTCCTTGCTGCTCTAATGAGAATTGTGGTGCGACGAGATATAAAATTCAATGAGGTGAAAGCCATGAAGTTGTCGCTTGAGAGGGAGCTACACTTGCATGCAGAGGAGGAGCTACTTGTTCCCAAAGATGAGCCTCTAGATGTGGATCAGCCACAGGAGGAGATTCATGGAGTGGAGGAGTCCACTCATGCAGAACCAAACATCAGACAAGGTAGAAAGCGAACCACAGAAGTTGAGAGACTGAAGCTTGATACGGCATAGAACGTAGTAGTCCCTACATCACAGCGCAGACAGAGACAGTCACCTGAAAAATTTACTGGATAGATGGCTCTGATGAGAAAGTGTATTGTGACAAAGCCATCTTCTTTTGAAGAAGCAATGCAGGAGCCCACATGGGTAGATGCCATGGTGGAGGAGTATGACTCCATTTCTAGAAATAATGCTTGGGAGATTGTTCCAAAGCTGGTGGGTAAATCAGTTGTAGGATCAAGATGGATCTACAAGGTAAAGCAAGCTGCCGATGGGAGCGTCGAGAAGTATAAGGCAAGATTTGTTGCCCGGGGCTTCTCACAGATCGAGGGGAATGATTATGAAGAAACCTTTGCACCTGTCGCACGGTATTCTTCCATAAGGACCATCCTCGCTCTCTCAGCACAGATGGGTTGGCACATTCATCAGATGGATGTGAAGATTGCGTTCCTTAATGGGATCATTGAGGAAGAGGTGTACATTGAGCAGCATGAAGGATTTGAGATCTTCAGCGGCAAGTCGCATGTGTGCAGACTCAAAAGAGCACTATATGGCCTGAAGCAAGCACCTAGTGCTTGGTACACTTGGATTGACAACTATTTCACTGGACTTGGCTTCACCAAGAGTGAGGCGGATGAAAACCTATACCAAATTGTGGTGGAGGGTAAGCTTTTAATCATTGTTCTTTATGTTGATGATTTAATACTAATAACGGGTGTGATGAGTGCTTGATACACTCACAAGGTTGTTAGGTCCCTATATTACTTGTATAGTCCCTTATTGTTGTTAGTGTAACCCCCTTATTGTTATTATTGTACCCCTGTAACCCCCATATTGTTATTATTGTGCCCTTAAATTATTATTGTTAGGTCGGCTAGGATTACATTGTGGCCCCATGGACTCCTGTATATAGAAAGGAGGTTTTTTGATTTGTATCATTCAAGAATTTTTCATTCATGTAATGTATTGGATGTTGCCCCCTCGAGGTGGCTTATTTATAAGGCGTTGATATCTCTTTTCTTCTATTTTTGGAGCTGGTTTCACAACATTTGGTATCAGAGCTTTGGATTCTAGGGTTTCGCTGTACCAAACAGGTCATCGTGGAATTTTCACTATAACTTTTGTTCTAAGAAGGGTCAGAAGATGAAATTTTTAGAGTGTGAGGCCGAAATCCTGAGGAACATCTTCGCAAAATTCCAGAGCTTGTTTCGCAATATTTTCGGAGATATGATCTGTGGAAGTTAGGTCTTTTTGTAGGCTCTTTAATTTCACTTAAAAAGGTCATCGCTGAATTTTCACTATAATGTTTTTTCTACAAAGGTTCAGAATCTGAAATTTTTACAGCATGAAGCTAAAATCTTGAGGAACATCGTCGCAAACTTTCAGAGCTCGGTTCACAATATTTCTGGATATATGTTCTGTGGAAGTTAGGTCTTTTTCAGGCTCCCAAATTTCTTCTCAAAGAGGTGATCGTGGGAAAATATTCATAACTCTCTCTTTGAGCATAGGATTGGAATTCTGTAAAAAGTGACTAGAAGTAAACAGACTGTAGTTTCCTGTCTATAAATTTCAGAGCCAAAGGAGAAAACAGTGACATGTGGAAAGTCGTACAATTTCGCTCTACTGAACTAGTCCATAATTAGGTCATTGTGGGAGATTGGACATAACTTTGCCTTGAAGAATCCAAATTAATTCAGACCTATGGAATTTGAAAGAAGCTTCAGAGTACTACTACAGGGATGAATTTCAGATATTGAGGATCTGCAAGTATAGAGATAAGTCAATTTCAATATCGAGCTCCTCAAAAGCAAGTAAAAGGTGTGTACTTTTTTCTTCTTCGAATTGCATAAGTCTTGTTTGAAGAATCAACTTGAATTGATTCCAAGGGCATATTATAGAATAGATATCAGTATTGGATTCCCAAATGGCCCCTAAAAATAATTCAACACCCATTAAGCCTTTAGAAGGCTCTACTATGACTCATGAAGACGAAGAATGGCAACAT
Organism: Pinus albicaulis; assembly: GCA_034641835.2. Taxonomy (NCBI): domain Eukaryota; kingdom Viridiplantae; phylum Streptophyta; class Pinopsida; order Pinales; family Pinaceae; genus Pinus; species Pinus albicaulis. Next base: position 54,318,363 of record MU968411.1, read on the forward strand.
GGAATATCAAAATTACAAGAGCAAGTGCAACAAATTTCTCTCTCGTAAAGAGAAACAAAAAATGACATGGAAGGTTTGAAGAAAGGCGTGGAAACTAAGATGGTTGGTTTGAAGAAAGGAATGGAATCTAAGATGGATGGTTTGAAGAATGACATGGAAGCTGGCATGGAATCTAAGATGGATGACATGAAAGCTAAGATGGAAAACATGAAGAATGATCTAAAAGCAGACATGGAAGGTTTGACAAAGTTGATACAAGAAATGTTTCCTAATGGTGAAAAAATAGTAGAGGAAACTCATGATGAGAAAAAAATAAATGTTAATCATGATTTCATAAACTCTAATGTTAGAGGGAAGAAACTACCATATTCCAAAAAATGGACAGAGAAATTTATAAAGTGATCCCTTAACATGGACATTGGCTGTGATGGAGCAATATTTCTGATTCCTCAATAATGTGCAAAACAACACAAAAGCAAAGGTATTGCAATCTTTACCAGGGTTAAAAATACATATTTGTATGGTATTGATGGCTTTATTTCTGTCAGAAAAATTGTCCTTAATAATTTTTGTGAGAAGTGAGAAAGAAGAAGGTGATGAGGATGGGGAAAAGAGCAATACTTTTAGCCAATTGATAAATCTCAAACAAAAGTGTTCAGTGGGGGAGCACATTGAAGACATCCAAAAATTGAATATAAGGGTAATTGATATTCCAGAGGAACACAAGATTGATCTCTTCATGTGTACTTTAAAGGATAACATCCAACACGAAGTTTGCGTTTTGGAACCTGATTCATTGGAGAAGGCATTCAGGTTGGCAAGAAAAATTGAATGTAAAATTATGGCGACAAGGAAGCCTAACACTCTCTTCCATAAAGATGGAAGTGTTGCTACTCCTAGATTTCCACAACCTACAAGGTTGACACCACAAAAATTGGAAGAAAAAAGAGCAAAAAGGATTTGCTATAGTTGTGATAGAAAATACACTAAGGTCATAAGTGTGCTGAGAAGAAATTATTTTACATAGATTGTGAAGAGGAAGAAGAAAATGAACAAGAAGAGGATATACACCAGGAACCAACCCAAGAAGAGGAAGAAATGAGTTTGACCATATCGTGTAATGCATTGGCAGGAATTACCACTCCTCAAACTCTCAAGATAGAAGGACATATCAAGAAGAAAAAGGTAATAGTGTTGATTGATTCAGGTAGTAACCATAATTTTATTCATTGTAAGGTAGCCAAGGAATTGAATTGTTTCCTATACCCAGCACCAGAATGTCAAGTGATGGTTGCAAATGGAGGAACTATAAATTGCTCTGGAAAATGCCATAATATCAAGCTAACCATGGGGGAATATGTATTGAATAGTCCAATGCTTTCCATTCCTATGGAAGGTGCTGATGTTGTACTAGGAGTACAATGGTTACAATCTTTGGGGATGGTAGCTTTTAATTTCCAAGAACTTCTCTTGAAATTGTTTTCGGAATGAAAGGAAGTCGAATTACCTGGTATTGTAGGGAAGCCGGGAAATATAATAAGCTCTAATGTCATGACAAAGCTTTTAAAGAAATAACAATGAGGCATAATTGCACAATTATGCTCACTAGAATTTCCAACATCAAAATCATATATTTCTACAGATCTCCAAAAAGTCTTGGACAATCATTCCAAGGTGTTTGAAACTCCCAAAGGACTCCCACCTATTCATGATCATGATCATGCTATTCATTTGATTCCAGGAAGTGTTCCTCCAAACATCAGGCCTTATAGATATCCTTATGTCCAAAAGAGCGAAATTGAACGTATGATTGCAGAAATTTTAGAGGCGGGTATAATTCAACCTAGTCAAAGTTCTTTCTCTGCTCCTGTAGTATTGGTACACAAGAAGGATGGATCATGGCGAATGTGTCCGGATTATAGGGAGCTCAATAAGCTCATCATTAAAGATAAATTTCCCATTCCTGTGATTGATGAATTATTGGATGAATTACATGGAGCAATTTATTTTACCAAGTTGGATCTTCGTTCAGGATATCATCAAATTAGAATGAAGACCGAAGATATTCCAAAAACAACATTTTGAACTCATGAGGGTCATTATGAATTTTTGGTCATGCCTTTTGGCCTTACCAATGCACCTTCTACATTTCAAGGGTTGATGAATTCCATTTTCAAACCCTTCTGTAGAAAATTTGTGCTAGTATTTTTTGATAATATACTAATCTACATTAGGTCTTGGCAGGATCATGTTCAACATGTTGACAGGGTTCTCAAACTATTGCAGGAGAAACAATTATATGCAAAAACATCCAAATGTTTCTTTGGAGTACAAGAGGTGGAATATATGGGTCATATTATATCTCACAAGGGTGTTAAGGTAGAGCCTAACAAAATTAAAGCCATTAAGGAATGGAAAGTCCCCACAACCATAAAGAAGTTGCAAGGATTTCTCCAGTTAACAGGGTATTATCCCAAGTTTGTTAATAATTATGGGAGAATAGCAGCACCTCTAACAACATTATTGAAGAAAGATACATTTTCATGGACTCCCGAAGCAACTAAGGCCTTTGAACATCTTAAAGAGGCAATGTGCCTATCACCAGTCTTAGCTACGCCAGACTTTACAAAAGCCTTTATTGTTGAATGTGATGCCTCAGGAAATGGAATTGGTGCTGTTTTAATGCAAAAAGGAAGACCCATTGCTTTTGAAAATATTCCAATCAAAGGAAAGTATTTACAAAAACCTATTTATGAGAAGGAAATGTTATCAATACTGCACGCACTAAAGAAATGGCGAACTTACCTAATGGGAAGACACTTCAAGGTAAAAACTGATCATGATAGTCTTAAACACTTTTTGGAACAAAGACTATCTTCAGAAGAGCAACAAAAATGGGTCACAAAGATGTTGGGATATGACTTTGAAATAATCTACAAAAAAGGGAAGCTAAATGTTGTTGCAGATGCACTCTCAGGAAATAATGAAGAGGTGGAAGCATTGCTTTGTGCCATTTCTATTATCCAACCAGATTGGATAACCGAAGCAAGAGATGAATGGAAGAAGGACGAAGAAGTGTGGACACTCATTCAAAATTTGCAGAAAGATCCTAGTAAATCTGATACATTTAGTTGGAAAAATAATTCCTTATGGTACAAATATTAATTATATCTTTGTAATAATTCCCAACTAAAACAAAATATTCTTTTGGAATTGCACACTTCTCCTTTAGGAGGACACTCAGGGTTTTTAAAAACTTACCACAGGGTGAAGGAAGAATTTTTTTGGGATGGCCTTAAATCTGATATTCAAAATCTTGTCGCAGAATGTTTGGTTTTCCAATAGAATAAAGTTCATAAAATTAAGACCCCGGGTCTTCTACAACCTTTATCCATTCCAAGTCAATGTTGGGAGGATATTTCAATGGATTTTATCATAGGTTTACCTAAGTCCGAAGGAAAGAGTGTCAACATGGTGGTAGTTTATAGACTTACCAAGTATGCACACTTTTGTGCATTATCTCATCCATTTAAATCAAGTACAGTTGCTAGTACATTTATGGACACAATTCAAAAGCTACATGGGAACCCAAGGGTTATTATGAGTGACAGAGATCCCATTTTTACTGGAAATTTTTGGACGAAGTTATTTTCTTGTTTAGGTACTCAATTAGCTCATAGCTCATCTTATCATCCTCAATCCGATGGTCAAACTGAGATAGTAAATAAATGTTTGGAAGGATATCTTCGTTGTTTTGTATTTGATAAACAAACACAATGGGTCAAGTGGTTACCTCTCGCTAAATGGTGGTATAAAACTTCCTTCCATACTGCAGCAAAAATGACCCCATTTATGGCACTTTATGGATATCATCCACCATCCATCACATCTTCTTTAAGAGAAAATTCGAAGGTTCAAGAAGTGGAAGATCATATCGAGCATCAACAAGAAGTTCTCCAACTCTTAAAGGATAACCTGAATTTGGCACAAAATCGAATGGAACAACAGACATATCAACATCTCAACGAGAGAAGTTTTGATGTAGGAGACTGGGTATTTTTATGGCTACAACCATACAAACAAATGTCCCTCAAGCAAGCTAAGAAGGATAAAAAATTATTGCCAAAGTACTATGGTCCTTACAAGGTGTTGCAAAAGATTGGTACTATGGCATACAAATTGGAGCTTCCTGCTTCTTCACGAGTGCATCCAGTTTTCCATGTTTCATGCTTAAAGAAGGTTATAGGTGAAAATCTTCCAGTTCAAAAAATATTTCCAGAACTTGATGAGGAAGGAAAAATCATATTGGAACCTCAAGCGGTCACAGAAACAAGAACTCGACAGATACAGAATCAATCAATTTTAGAGTATCTCATCAAGTGGAAGAACTTACCCACCGAAGATTCTACATGGGAGGATGAGAATTTTATATAGAAGCACCCAAAGCTACTCAAGCATTGAGGACAACACTTTTTTGAAGGAGAGGGGCATGTTAGGTCCCTATATTACTAGTATAGTCCCTTATTGTTGTTAGTGTAACCCCCTTATTGTTATTATTGTACCCTGGTAACCCCCATATTGTTATTATTGTGCCCTTAAATTATTATTGTTAGGTCGGCTAGGATTACATTGTGGCCCCACTAGGATTACATTGTGGCCCCATGGAATCCTATATATAGAAAGGAGGTTTTGTAATTTGTATCATTCAAGAATTGTTCATTCATGTAATGCATTGGAGGTTGCCCCCTCGAAGTGGATTTTTTCTAAGGCATTGATATCTCTTTTATTTTATTTTTGGAGCTGGTTTCACAAAAAAGGTAGATCTTGCAAAGGAGTTTGAGATGAAGGATTTGGGCCTCCTTCATTACTTCCTTGGATTGGAAATATGGCAGCGGGAAGGCGAACTGTTTGTGTCTCAAGGAAAGTATGCCCGGGAGATAATAGAGAAGTTTCACATGCAAGGCTACAAGCCTATCGACACTCCTCTTCCAGGAAATTGGAGGAAAGAGGATGCTACATTGGTAGAGGTAGTGGATGCCACTATTTATCTTGTTATTGTAACCCCCTTATTGTTATTATTGTACCCCTGAAACCCCCATATTGTTATTATTGTGCCCTTAAATTATTATTGTTAGGTCGGCTAGGATTACATTGTGGCCCCACTAGGATTACATTGTGGCCCCATGGAATCCTATATATAGAAAGGAGGTTTTGTAATTTGTATCATTCAAGAATTTTTCATTCATGTAATGTATTGGAGGTTGCCCCCTCGAAGTGGCTTATTTCTAAGGCATTGATATCTCTTTTCTTCTATTTTTCGAGTTGGTTTAAAAAAAAAGGTAGATCTTGCAAAGGAGTTTGAGATGAAGGATTTGGGCCTCCTTCATTACTTCCTTGGATTGGAAATATGGCAGCGGGAAGGCGAACTGTTTGTGTCTCAAGGAAAGTATGCCCGGGAGATAATAGAGAAGTTTCACATGCAAGGCTACAAGCCTATCGACACTCCTCTTCCAGGAAATTGGAGGAAAGAGGATGCTACATTGGTAGAGGTAGTGGATGCCACTGTTTATCGATAGTTGGTGGGTTCGCTCATGTATTTAGTTAATACAAGACCAGACATATGCTATGCGGTGAACCAACTTTCACAAGCGACGGTAAAGCCTACCAAGCTCTTTTGGAAGGCAGGAAAGAATGTCCTGAGATATCTCAGGGGCACATCTGAGTATGGTTTATGATACAGACAGACGGATGAGGTGAAGTTGAATGGCTTCACGGATGCAGATTGGGCAGGTAGCCCAATAGAAAAAAAGAGCACATCAGGATGGATTTTTCAGTATCGGATCTATGAAAGTTTGTTGGTACAACAAGAAACAAATATCTATGGCACTTAGTTCATCGGAAGCAGAATACATGGTAGCAAGTCAAGCTGCATGTGAGGCTATCTGGATGAGGAAGATCTTGGTTGGTTTGTTCGGTTCACATTTAGATCCTACAATGATACATTGTGATAATCAGAGTTGCATTAAACTCTCGATTAATCCTGTGTTTCATGATAGATCTAAACATATTGATATTAGGTATCATCATATCAAAGATTGTGTGCAGCGGAAGATCATGTTGCTTCAGTACATTCCTATGGAGGCTGAGGATGCAGATATTCTGATGAGGGCGCTCACCAGGAGAAAATTCGAATACCATAGAGGTAGGATCGGGGTGAAGGATAATCCCTATCTTGTTGAGAGGGAGTGTTGAGATTCAACAAGATGATGAGCTTAGTGAAGAATTTTTCCTTCACTAAGTGGGCCCGTAGGCTATTTTTGGCGCAAGTCTATTTTTAGATTATGTCTATTTTTAGACATGGTGATCATATTTCAGAAGTTGCAGGATGCTATTTGTGGATGGTTGGTCAAGTTGGAAAAATAGATGAAATTCTATTTTTGGAATATTGGGCGAAGTCTATTTATAGATCGTCGATCTAAAAATAAGTGTCGATTATTATTAGCTCTTAGTAATAATCCGACAATAAACAACAAATTATTCTCTTGGAGCACTTAGTTTCAGTGCATAGATTTGGAAAATTAGTGGGCTAAATGAATTACACAATTCCTAGGGTTTACTTGTGGTTCATGCATGGAGGACTCAGTTAGAACTGAAGTGGAAAAGTTATGATAGATTTGGAAGAGTAGTTCATGGAGTTGTTATTCAGTTTAACTCAATCATTGGAGTTAAACTTAGTTGAGCTAGTTGTATCTAGTCTAACTGAATGATACACTAGTGAGAGTGGAGTGAATTAATTCACAAATAATAACTCATTAATCAACTGAACAATACAACACTTAACTACAGTGCATGGCAGTTCTAGTGGAGACCAAGTGGAGAGATAGGTGAAAGGGAAAGATGGACTATCTGTTGTGACTATAGTGATGCATTGATTGCACTGTTAGTGTCAGTATTTGCAGCCTTCCTCCAGTGATAAAACATGCTCTTACAAAGTGATTTTAAGGTGTTAAGGTCAAATTTTGTCATTTTAGTGAGTCTTCAAGTAAAATTTGGTCACTAGGTATTAGGTCTAGGGTTTGTTTTCACTCCTTTCAAAGTTGTCCAAATGTCGGTCCATGTCACCATTCAACTGAGTGTACCATCATTTAGAGGGTTGTCATCATCATGCCAGATTCCAAAGGGTCATTTTACACCTTGTTCATGCTTTAGTTGTGCCTAGGTAAGGTTCATTTCCCTCTCCTAGGGTTTTGAAGGTAATTTCTCTTGGATGGTCAAATCATCAGCAAAACTTGTATCCCGATGTTCATACACCTTCCCCTATCCTTAATGTACCTTATTAAACACTTCCCATCACTGATATCCCTCAAATTCCTCATTTTCGCACAAACCCTAGTTTCTTGCTACAACTTGACAATTTTCTAGGCTAGGCCTGTGTTTTGCCCTTTTGGACCCCTTCCCCTCACTCAATATTTGAAATTCCACTTTCCCCTGCTTCCTAACATCCCTCCCTACTTCCCAAAATTTTCTCAAGAATTTAGAAGCCCCTTATCCCCTTCATTTCACTTCATTTCGACAAATTCCTTGTTCCACACATCGGGATAGGTTTTACTCCAATGATGTTTCTGAGCAATAAAAGATGAATTTGGGAAAACTGAGAGAGGTTTTTGTCCAAAATAGGCCAAGGAAGAAATTCAAAGGGGAAATTGTGCAAATTTCACTACGCAGCGCATTGGCCGGGCGACGCGACGCATTGGGTGGGCACGACGCGTTGGGTCGGCCCCCTCTGTGTTGAAATTGCTCCTGTGCGGCGCATTGGAGGTACGCAACACGTTGGGTTTGCTACGCGACGCGTAGGGTCGCAAAGTGTTTTGAACCCCAATTGCATTCAAACTTCAAATCTGCTTGGTCCCCTTTGGTCCAAGTAAGTCAAGTAACCCCTCCACTGCCAATGAACATGTGTCTTGCGTTGTTTATGAGGATTTAATACAAGAAAATTCAAACCCTATTTGCTTGTTCAAGGATTGTTTCCTTAGGGTTTAGAGTTTGGTTTTGTGCCTATCACTTCCATTTCCCCACCTTGTTATTCCCTCATCACTGTTATTCTTGTTCCATTAGCCCATTTCCCTATTCCCTCATATCCATAAATCACTCATTCCCTATTCCCTATTCCCATTCCCTATTCCATTATCCCATCCTAATCACAAATTTCCCAAACCCAAATTCTATCCCAAAAAACCTAGTGACTGCCCCTAAACTCTTCAATTGACAAATTTCAATTGGCAATATCCCATCATTCCTCCTACCCTCTCCCTCCATAGTTCCCCACATATTATCACACCATTTGGCAACAAAAACCAAAGACACCAAACTCCTCATATTCATCTAAGGCAACATAGACTTTGGCAAGCATGGAGAAAGATTCTTCTTATGACCGAGACAGTGACTCCACAACTGAATTGCATGCACCTAGGAGACCTCATAAGAGTGGCAGACATGTGAGGGAGGAGCCTACTTCACTGGTTGAGCTGCAGGCCTGTCCTCTTGCCGTTTCATGTTTTCAACAACAGTCTTGTTATCAATTTTGTGAAATGGTTTCTAGAGTTCACCACCATCATGAGCTGGCCCAATTGTTTGTGTTGCATTTACATAATGGTCAAGTCACTCTTGCAGGTGTGACATTCACTTTAATGCCTGAAACTATCTCTCAAGCAACCGGAATTCCAAATGTTGGAGAGCAATGGAACAAAAGGCAGCAGGTTGACAGGGAACACTATGAGCCATATATCAAGCCTAGTTTTTTGAGACAACTCAGTAGAGTTTTTCCCTTTCGGTTTCTGAATGATTCATATGCTCCGTTGATGAAACTTATTATCAAATATTTCAGTTGTGAGGGCCGATTCTCACGTCTCTATGCCTATCATATCAGGTTGCTGATGCATTTTACCAGGGTGAGAATGATGAACCTCCCTTACTTCATATGCCGGAATATTGAGAAGATGACCACTCTTGTGCAAAGGAAAACTCCTGAGCAACAGTATAGCAGTATCTATCACTTTGCACTCATCAAAATTGTGGTTATGCATCAGCTTGGCTTGCAGGATCTTTCATGGGAGGATTTCATTTCTAATGATTTCTTCATAGCTTCTCAGGTACCTTCAGAGGCTTTTCATGAGGTAGGTGAACCTTCATATCAGCATGAAGGTCATGAGACATAGACCGCTAGTGTGCCGGTGTTTGTCACTTATCAGAGGGGAACTAGAGGTTTGTTTGCAGCAGCCAGGCGAGTATTATCTCCACCCGAGATGGAAGGGGTCTCGCTTCCTTCATCAACAATATAGGTACAGGACAAGGGTAAGAGGCCAATACATGGTGAAGGGCCTTTAAGAGGCCAGGATATATATTTCATACTCATTGATGATGAGTTGGGCTCTCCTAGCTCAAAGCTGAGAGAGGTTGTTTAGGAGCAGAAGGCGGAAATAAACACTTTGTCCGTCAAGTTGCAAAGAGCCCAATGGATAATCAACTAACTTGAGTAGAGAAACAAACAGTTGGAAGATCAAAAAACTATCATGGAGTTGCAAAATATACGTGAGAACCGGCAAGCTGCCTAAAGGAGCCAAATCGAGATGACATCCATTGAGCAAGAAATTGAGGCTGATCACAAAAATTGGCTTGAAAGGGTAAATATTCATTTGGAAAAGCTGTTGAAGAAGGCCAACAATGAAAGGAACATGTTGAGGCACATGGCGAATCATTATTGGGCAAGAAATCATTTTTTCAAGGCATGAATCAAGATCCTGAAGGCTAAGTTGAAGAAGGCTTTAAAGCGTCGGAAAAGGCAAGATAGACTTCAGATTTTGGCCGAGGCTTCCTTGGCCCAGCATAGTACATGATGGAGGACATTCTGCCCAAATTCCAAGAAATTTGGGACACATTTTGCAAATTTTGTTTTTTCTGCCTAAACACAGATTTTTCAGCTCTACGCGTCGCGCCACTTGGCGCGCGCTTATGATTGGGAACTCCTCTTGGGGAAAACTTTACATTTTTGGATTTGTCATGAAAATTTATGCATGCCTACCTATGGCCAAGAGATTTTGACAGGTTTTAGGCTTCCAGAAGGGTCAAAAACACCCTAAAAATGACCTTTCTGCCCCTTTTTGGACACATAGGAAGTAGTGATGGGAAAACTCATTTTTGGAGGGGCAAATGAATACCAAATTCAGAAATTCCACTTGTGTTGGAAATTATACAGGTAGAAATTTCCAACAAGCCCACTTGGAGAAAATTTGGACACTGGGAAGGCCTCCAAAATAAGCTGCAAACTAGCGTGACGCATAGAGAAATCAGGCGCGACGCATTGGGGATTTTTGCTCATTTTGGACTTAGTAACTCTGTTTTTCGCCTAGTTTTTGACATTTTGACTTTATTGCTTCCAAATGTTAAAATCATGATGTAATTTGATGTAATTTGATGGATCTTGATGTAATTTTGTTAAATTTTTACTCATGGAGGTAGATTCATCCATCAAAAGGTGAATTGCAACTGAATGAATCAGTTTCCTATCTTATAGAGGCAAGTTGTTCCACTGCCTATTTTCCAGTTCTCAGTTTAGATCTTGTTGAAACAGCTCCTAAAATTGTGAACTAGACCCCTAGAGGCTGGGGATGAGTTATTTTTGTCTATATCTTGTAGTTTTTCAGTCATTTTCCTGGTTGGATACTTGGGATTGCTTTGAGCATCATTGTACATTCATCTTTGTAGTTTGGCAAAGGAATAGAATGTTAAACACCATGTTGAAGAACACACATGGTGTATGAGGAAGATGAGCACACACACAAGAGACTAAATACACAATGAAATATAAGCGTGAGGCTTTCTTATTTTCCATTATACAAAGATGTACATTTATAGTACAATGGTGTGACTCTTGGTTTCATATTCCAAGGTCACTTGGACTCCATTGTGACTTTTCACATTCCACACCTACCCATGTAGGATTAGGTGTTCCAAAATCCCCCCTTAATCCGAAGGGGTATGTGTGAGTCCAGAAAGAGTTGTAATACAACCGCAGCATGCAGCTGTGGCAAAGACTTGGCTGAATCAACTCTCTCAAATGTTGTTATGGTTTTAGGATGACCACAAACACCTTAACGAAAAACTTGTTGCGCTCCCTAACTCTTCCAAAACTGCAAGAAGTCGAAGGCTTCGCTAGAGGAATTTTCCTCATAAAAAAGGGAGACCTTCGACCTAAAAGAAGGGAGGTCTACTACCTGTGGTGGCTTTAGGTTGTCCACCAACCAAAGATGATGGTTTTAGGTTATCCACCAACCGAAAATGATGGTTTTAGGTTATCCACCAACCAAAGATGATGGTTTTAGGCTATCCACCAACCGAAAATGATGGTTTTAGGTTATCCACCAACCAAAGATGATGGTTTTAGGTTATCCAACAACCGAAGGCATGCTCATGGGCATCCGTGTCTCCGGCTACATCTCTGACTCCGGAATGACAAATTGTGACTCAGGCTCGCTTGAACTGCTGGCTACAACTCTGAACATGGAATGAGAGATTGTGGCTCAGGCTCACTTGATGTGTCGTCAAAGCTTGTACATGACCACCATTTTCCCCCCTGTCAGGGACAAGGTGAGATGATGGCAAAAACTCAACTGCAAGTTTGCTCAATATTCGTGAACATGTTCTAACATGCGACTTAAACATCTTCTTGGCTGTTGATGCCCATTGCCAAGAAGCGATCCATCCAAGATGAATCTTTGTTCTTGCAGGAGGCTTTTGTCTAAAGCATCTGTCTGAAGAATGGGTGTGCCGACCACATTGCTTGCATGGATGAAGATCAAAACAGTGATCTTTCATATGGCCAACTCGATCACAGTGTTGGAATTTCTCAATCTGTTGTGGAAGTGGAATAGGATCTGGAACAGCTGCAGGTGAACTGTCATACATGAATCTGACACTCTGAAATATGATGGGCTTGGTGTAGTCTGGAATATGAAAGGTCACATCCTTGTCATATCCAAGACCAGTTTTGTGCTTGTTGTGGACAAGCTCTTCCCAAGGTCTAATGATGGGCTTGAGAAGTGCAGGCTGGACTGCTGCATCTGCATGAAAATATGCTCTAGTGCAAGGAAGTGAATGGGAATCATCTGCAACTTTATCTTCTTTCTTCTTATGAGAGTCCTTCACAATCTTCTGAACAGAAACAGGTTCAGAATGGTGACTCTTTTGCTGAAGTTCGTCTTGCTGAAGCTGAGTTTCCAACTGCAAAAACTCAATCTTTTCATGTGCATCTAGCAAACAATTTTGAATGTTACAAAGAGCATGCTTGCTTATTTTTATCATGTCATCAATATTTGAATGAATGAGGTTATTCAACAACACTAATACCTCATTGATTTTGGCCATTTTCAACAACTTAGGCTCAAAATAAACGAAAGGGTGTCGGTTACAACCAAAAATGCACCCGTTTACAATGTGATGCAACAAGAAATACAAATGACTCAAAACAATTTCCAACTATGGAAATCTCAAGTACAAAATCTGCTCCTCAAATGATGGAGGACAATCAACAATGACTTATATCAACAATTTCCAACAACTCAAACACTGATTGCAACTATGAAGAAGCAATACAACGTCAACTCAATACAATATTTCTGCAAAATATGTGCAGCAAAAACAACTGTGCAAAAGGTCCTTTAAGGCAGCTGAAATTTCTCTTCAAAGAGCTATTTTGAATGATAGCAGACTTGTCTTCAAATGTAAATTTCTTCAAAAAAATCACCCTTCAAATCAATGCCACAAATCACAATGTAAATCTGCAAATTTCTCTATTCAATCTGCTCCTCATATGCCATTTTCTTCATTTCATTTTATGATATGTCATTTTCTCTTCCTTTCTGCTGTTCATATCTCTCTTTTTCCTTTCTCTCTCTGCTGTTTTTTTTATTATTATTTTAATTAATTAAAAATTAATTAAAAAAATGAGAATAATTAAAAAATGAGGGAAATTAAAAGGGAAGGAAAATTTTAATGGGAGAGAAGGGGATATTAACAAAATTAAAATGAGAAGGGGATTTATTAAAAATGGGGAGGGGACTATTAAAAAAAGAAGGGAGGGAATTTAATAATGGGAAAAGAGATTTTAAATGAGGGAATGAGAAATATTAATGTGAAATGGGATAAAATCGATTTAAAAGGGAAGGGATGTATATAAAATTTTGAAAAGAGGAATATTAAAATGGAATGGGAAGTATATGGGAAATTATATATTGAATTAAATGGAGGGGCGGTATTGCAAGTATGGTGGGGTGGTATTACAAAACGGGGAAAACCAACCAAAGTTAGGTTGGGAGGACTGTGTAAGGCCGGAGAGGGGGAGCGCAGGAGTCGGGAAGGCCTACCGTGGGAGCGTAGGGCCGAAAGGCCGTGCTAATGCGGATGAGAGGGTAAGAATATTGCAGAGGGGAGGACTCCACGCTGTTTAGAGCAGGTAGGGATTTGAGTTTAGAGCAGGTAGGAAGGGGCGGAGTCCACGCTGTTTAGAGCAGGTAGGGAGTCGAGCTTAGAGCAGGTAGGAAGGGGCGGAGTCCATGGGAGAGATAAGGAGAAGTGCGTAAGGGTAGGGGAGTGTATATTACAGTGAGGGCGGGTATAAGGGTAGCGTCGAATGCCAAGGGAGAGTGTTGGTCGACGCAGAGCTGTGTAAGAGTTTGGATGAGCCGGCGTTTGGAGGGAATGAGGGCGTATAGAGATGTGGACCAGTAGGGACGACGTGGTTAACGAGTTTGAGTGTATGGGAGAGACGTAGCTCGATAGGGAATGAAGTGGGAATGTGGAGCGGTGTAGCATTTGGTAGGTGGAGCGGTGGCAGAGAGGGCTGTAGGTTGGGGAAATACAAAGGGCAGCAACGTAGGGAAATGGGAGAGTAAGGCTGGAGCGATAAGGGTTGCAGGAATTTTTTTTTTAATTTTTAATTTTTAATTTTTAATTTTTTAAATTACAGCAGAGAGTAGAGAGTAGAGAAATATTTTGTACCATAGCAGCAGAAAACAGTAGAATTTTTCTCTTTTCAAATAAATAGCAGATTTTTTTTCTTCAAATGTATAGCAGAACAAATCTAGCAGCAGTAGAAAGTGCAAAAATTGGGGCAATTTCAGAATTTTAAGTACTAAAATGCAACAGCAGATTGCCAATAAAACCCAGAAATTTTTCCAATAGCCCAGCAGCAGAAAATATTCAATGGAAAAACTCAGAAATTTCTTCCATTAAAACCAGAAACTTCTTCTTCAGAAACCCAATTTAAAACACTATTCCAGCAGCTCTTTAAAAGACAGAAATTGCAGAGAAAAATTAGAATGAAAACCTTCAGATGGGCACAATGCTTCTTTCTCTTCAAAACCAATGCTGAATGGGGCAAATTTTCTGAATGCTGCTCCTTCTCCAAAAACACTTCTGAATGCGGCAAAAACTCTGCTGCAGAAACTCTGTAAATGCTGCAAAAATGTCAAGAATTTTGCAGATATGAATAGGCCATAGACACAAATGGCTCATTCAAAGTGGAGCAGGGCCAGCAATCGCCCGCTCTGATACCATGTTAAACACCATGTTGAAGCACACACATGGTGTATGAGGAAGATGAGCACACACACAAGAGACTAAACACACAATGAAATATAAGCGTGAGGCTTTCTTATTTTCCATTATACAAAGATGTACATTTATAGTACAATGGTGTGACTCTTGGTTTCATATTCCAAGGTCACTTGGACTCCATTGTGACTTTTCGCATTCCACACCTACCCATGTAGGATTAGGTGTTCCAACATAGACCAGGGTTTGTAGCACTCCTTGGGATTCATGTGGCTCTTTGTTTTGATGATGTGTTTCTCTCTGTTAATGTAAGTTTACTGGTGTTTCATGTGTATCAGTTTCCCTCTTATTTCTTCTTAAGTTAAACAAACAAGGATAAAGGTGGACTTCATTAAAATTTGCAGTGCTCTACCTAGGGTTTGTTTAATTTTCTATGTTTTCAACTGTTTGAAGAGGATTCCTGAAATTTTCTTGCCCTCTTCAACTCCTCACCAGTCTAAGCTATCCATTTCATTCAAAATTGACGTGTCAAAACAATTTCCTACCTTGCCCCATTTAGATCTCTGCAAAAACTAGGCCTCATTTCCCAGACCCAAAATCTGCCTTTCCCTTTGATCCATCAAAACACCCTTGAAAATCAAATAAAAATATTTTACATATATACCTAGCCTTAAATCAGCCTTTATTCAAGTCATCTCAAGCCTCACTGATCATATTTTGCTGAGATTGACCAGGAGAGAGCCCTCTCCTGATTTGGTAGGGCTAGCTACCAGATTAAGCGTGGTTTGATGTTACCCTAGATTTTTCCTTTCTCAACATGAGGTAGATTTAGGCCATAAAATTCACCACACACAAATTGGAGTTGCCAATGAGGATTGCTCAGTCAAGGCAAGGGTAATTCGAATTCATTCAGAGCTATTCTTCAACAGGGATTGTGCAGTGGAGGCAGGCTAGCAGGTGGCAAGAAATAGGTGCATGGATTTGCAGATTTCTTCTGATTAGTGTGTGAAGATTGATTGCACTGAGAGCTTGGTGTACTAAGCTTTGTATGGGATTGTTACATGATCTCCATGATACATAATATATGATAGTTTGGTTTTTCAGCTTCAGGCTTTCCTGTTAAACAACTGTGTTATGTGCGATTGTTTTTTATTGCTTCATGTGTTTGCAATTGAATGTTTAATTTCTGCAAAAGATTAAGAGTGGAAGGATTATGTATTTAGAAAGAAGATAAATATTGTTAGATCAAAAGAATATATATATATATGCATGCATCTTGTATATAATTTCTACATATATCATCTCATGCAAACATCTCGAAGGATTCTTGGTGGAAACTCAATGGGAATGAAGTGACTCAATCATGAATCGACTTTAGTTCTATGCAAATCACTTTATATATACATATGGATGTTCTAAACGGAAAATCAATGCTTCAATCAACTGTTGGTTGTCGTGTCAGGTTCAATAACATCTCAAACTTCAAATCAGGGTGTCCAAGGACTTTCATTTCCACTTTCCAATACTTCTTCAATATATGATCTTTTCTCAACTTCAAACATCGATTCATCATGCCATGCTACACCATTTCGAGATTTAAAATCCATCTCCCTATAACTTATATAATCATAGGCTCTTTACCTGAAAATAGTAGATCACCAGTATATAAAAACCAAAATGAAAATAAAATTCATACCTTGGAACACTTTTGAAGATAAGGCTTGGATCAGTACAACATTCTAGCTTCATCAGATAACTATCAATGTTAACATATCAGGATCATGGGAGATTGCTTCATGAAATTCTCATTGAAACCATAACACTTTACCAAAACATCATTCCCAACCTTTCATAAATTATTATCATGAAATCAAATCATCTAAATAAACTCATCAAAGTTTAGAAGCCGGATCAATACTAATATTAAAAGTCATACATATCTCTGTGTGAGTTCATTGGACCAGGTGACATGTAAATATTTCATCAAGTCATGAAATCATTTGTTACCAAGGCAACAGGTTATCATCAACCACTTAATATGAATCTAAAAACTTCATCGAGTCATTCCCATGATCATAATACAAGTCACTATGCTCATATATAATTGTCGTCAAGCCAAATCATTAGACATCTTGTCAAATCCAAATTTTCTATCATGGTATGATATATAGTCCTAGACATATCTCAATCATTGAGTACAAGGTTCAAGTCATCATTAAACATTGTAGGTTTTAACCCTGAACATAAATTATCTACACATGAATCTTATAACAGAAAATAAACAATAGCGAGAGCATAAAACATAAAACAGATCAACACAGAGATTTTCCCCTGGATCCCAAATCGGGACGACCAGCTTGATTTTTCATTATATTCCTTTTAGCGTTACAACACCCATTGTTTCTCTACACCAAGAGAACTTCTGAGTTCTCACAGACTTCGTCAATGCATCTGCAACATTCTTCAAAGTGTCCACCTTTACCAGCAACACCCTTTTAGCCTCAACCATATCTCTAACAAAGTGATATTGAACAACAATGTGCTTTGTCTTTGAATGATAAGCAGGGTTCTTAGCCAAGAAAATTGCACTTTGGCTATCACAGTCTATCCTTATAGCTTGCTATACCAACCCCATACTTGAACACAATCTCTGCAACCAAACTGCTTCCTTGCTTGCATGAGTGGCTGCTATGTATTATGCCTCTGTAGTTGAAAGCGCCACTACAGACTGTCTTTTACTCATCCAACTGACTGCACCTCCAAATAGGCTAAACACATACCCACTTGTAGATCTTCTTTGGTCTAGATCTCCAACCCAGTCTGCATCAACAAAACCACGAATGTCCAACATTCTTTCCAATCCTGGTCTTCCCTGGTAGCACAAGCCATAATCACTAGTGCCACGTAAATATCTGAAAACCCGCTTCACTGCTGTCCAATGCTCCTTTCCTGGGTTTGACATAAACCTGCTCAATACTCCCACTGCATGTGCAATGTCTAGTCTAGTACAAACCATTGCATACATCAGGCTACCCACTGCACTTGCATATGGAACACGGGACATATCCTCCTCTTCTTCTTGTGTCTTGGGACACTGTTCAGCAGATATCTTTACACCTACAGGAATAGGAACATTCACCGGTTTACTATCCTGCATATTGAACCTCTGTAATATAGTCTCGACATACTTCCTCTGGTTTAACCAAAGCTTCCTCTTTGCCCGATCTCTCTTAATTTCCATGCCCAAAATATAGTTTGCAGCACCAAGATCCTTCATGTCGAATTTGGAGAACAGTTAGGTCTTCAAATCTTGGATAATTTCTTTGTCATTTCCAATCAACAACATATCATCCACATACAAGACCAAATAAATAACACGGTCACCAATTAATTTAAAATAAACACGGTGATCCTCCTTGCTTCTGGTGAAGCCAAGTCCCCGTATATAGGTATCAAATTTCTGATACCACATCCTTGGTGACTGTTTTAACCCATACAGAGACTTCTTCAACCTGCATACCGGTTCTTTCTTACCCTTCACCATAAAGCCTTCAGGTTGCTTCATGTAGATCTCCTCTTCTAGATCCCCGTGAAGAAAATTTGTCTTCACATCCATCTGTTCTATCTCAAAATCAAATGCAGCAGCAACAGATAAAAGTAATCTAATAGAAGTAACCTTGGCAACAGGAGAAAAAAATATCACCAAAATCAATTCCCGGCACCTGGGAATAACCTTTCGCTACCAACCGAGCTTTGTATTTCTCCACCTTGCCTTCTACATTCATCTTCTTCTTAAACACCCATTTGCTCCCAATGGGCTTCCTTCCAGCCGGCAACTCCACCGGATCCCATGCATCGTTTTTGTGCAAGGATGCCATTTCATCAACCATGGCCTCCTTCCAGAGTTTTCCATCCTCTGAATCTACTGCCTCCCTGACAGTTCTGGGTTCATCATTAGTTATAGTTAAGGAAAAACCTGAACAGAAAGCAGATGGACTATACCTTTCTGGTTGCCTTCTTTCCCGAACTGATCTTCTCAAAGCTGGAGTTTGTGGCTCTTCATCTTCTGAGTCTTCTTCTGTTGTAGAGTCTGATTCATCCTCCTTTAGCTCAAACTCTATCTTCTCGGGTTCCTTTGGTAGGACTTCATGTTTAACAACATCTTTCACTTCTCTAAACACCACATCTCGGTTGTACACAACCTTCCTTGTTTCTGGATTCCAAAGCTTGTAACCCTTTAAACCGTCCTTATACCCAATAAAGATGCACTTTTCAGATTTATTATCCAACTTGGTCCTTTTCTCCTTTGGAACATGTACATATGCATCACATCCAAATACCCTTAGATGTGAAAGATAAGGTTTCTTACCAGTCCATACCTCATGTGGGGTCTTATCCTCCAACCCTGATGAAGGTGATCTGTTAACCAGATAGCATGCAGTCTCCACTGCCTCTGCCCAGAATTCTTGTCCTAAACTGGTACCATTGAGCATGCTTCTTGCCTTTTCCATCAGTGTTCTGTTCATTCTTTCTGCAACTCCATTTTGCTGAGGTGTGTATGGAGTAGTCTTCTGCCGTGCTATACCACACTTCTTATAGAACTCTTCAGATTCCTTCTTGCAAAACTCCCCACCATTATCTGTCCTCAGCGCCTTTATCTTCTTCTCTATCTGATTTTCCACCAGAGCCTTAAATTCTTTAAATTTGTCAAAGACTTCAGATTTCTTCCTCAAGAAATATATCCATGTGTTCCTTGAGAAGTCATCTATGAATGAAACATAGTACACAGACTTTCCCAGTGATGGAACTGACACAGGCCCAAACACATCACTGTGCACAAGTTCTAATATCTTGTTTGCCCTCTTAGCACCAGAAGGAAAACTCACCCGATTCTGCTTCCCATATACACAATGTTCACATAAATCGAAATCCAGAGAACAATTAGACATACCTTCTACCATACCATTTCTGTGCAGTATCTGAAGGCCCTTCTCTCGAATATGTCCAAGCCTTTGATGCCATAACATGGTCTTTTCTCCAGAGACAGCTAGGCTTTCTGCTCCACTTTCAGGAACCATAGAACTGTTACACCCATCAATAACAGTGCTACCTTGTAGCTTGTACAGAGTTCCAGTCCGAACTCCCTGCATTAATACCAGTGCTCCTCGAACCATCTTGCAGGCATCTTTCTCGAATATTGTTTTTACACCTGCATCATCCATCTTGCTTACAGAAATCAGATTTCTGGCCAATGCAGGAATATGCAGAACACCAGGAAGTGTTCTAATCCTTCCACCTTGCAGCTTCAGCTTGACCTTTCCACGTCCGATGATTCTGGCCCCCCTATCATCCCCTAGGAAGACATCACCACCATCATATTTCTCATACTCGCAGAACCACTCCCTATGGGGAGTGAAGTGAAAGGATGCACCTGAGTCAATCAACCATGACTCATGATCTACATGTGTATTTGAAGAAGAAGCCAAATACACATCCCCACCTTCATCCGAGGTGGTTTTTGCCTCTGCAGAAGGACCTTCATCGGATCCCTTTCCTTTCTCAGGAGCTTTAGATCTGCATTCCTTTTTGTAGTGCCCTTCCTTTCCGCATTTCCAGCACACCTTTACAAACTTTCCAAGAGATTTAGATCTCCCTCTAGATTTAGATCTCCCTCTCGAAACCTTATTCTTGTTTCTGTTCTGGGACCTTCCTCGTACAGATAAGGCATCTCCATTCTGACCCTCCATATTTCTCCGTCTCATTTCCTCCGACAGCAAGGTTGAGACAATGTCATCAAAATTCAAGGTAGTTGTATTGCTACCTATTGCAATAACCAGACTGTCCCACGAGTCTGGTAGAGAGCACAACAAACTGATGCACTTATCTTCATCTGAGATTTTAATATCAACATATGACAGCTGACTTACCACAGTATTGAAGGCATTCAGATGCTCTGTCACCGAGTCTCCATCCTTCATCCTCGGGTTATACAGCTTTTTCCGCAGGAACAACTTATTCACCAGAGACTTAGATTGGTACAAAGTCCCAAGTTTTTCCCACAAATTCTTTGCCGTAGCTTCCCCAGATACATTCAACAATACCGAATCTGATACACACAACCGTATTGTGCTCTTAGCCTTCCGATCCAGTTTCTTCCAGTCTTCATCTGACATTGCCATTGGTTTAGTACCTGGATCTACCACGATCCACTGATCTTTATCCACCAGCAGATCCTCCATCTTGAGCTTCCACAACTCAAAACTCCGACCATTAAATTTCTCGATCTCTATCTTTCCGCCGCTCGCCATATTCTTTCACCGCAAGAATCGATCCCGCAGATCTCCCACTGAACAGGGTCTACCACAGGCCCGAGCAAAAAACCCTCAACAACAAGGGCGTCCCCTTGAAGCCGAAACAGCTCTGATACCAAATGTAGGTTTTAACCCTGAACAGAAATATCTACACACGATTCTTATAACAGAAAATAAACAATAGCAAGAGCATAAAACATAAAACAGATAAACACAGAGATTTTTCCCTGGATCCCAAATCGGGACGACCAGCTTGATTTTTCATTATATTCCTTTTAGTGTTACAACACATATATATACATGCCGGAGCATACATAAACCCAAATCCATTAACCCTGGATTAGAACATAACCGTAGTTCCCTTGACCGGATCTACAAAAATACCAGGGGCCGAAAACCATCGAACCCCAAAACCATGTGCAAAACCATGCACAAAACCATGGGCGGATCCGCCTATGAGTGGGTCCGCACAAAAAACAAATTTTGGCCGGGGCGCTGCCCCGGACCCCAACGGTGGGAACTACTTCGCCCCTCGTGACCCCCCAGCTACGCCCGACGCAACATACAGCACGTGGGGCCAATCATGGAAAGAATATAACACATACCCAACAAACATCATGTTATGAAACCAACTCACAAAATAGAAGAAAATATAGATCAATCACTTAGAAATCAAACTCTTCGAGTTGGAAACCTCCTTTACATTACATAAATGAAAAATTCTTGGATGATTCAAATGACAAAACCTCCTTTATATATATAGGAGTCCAAGTGGTTACAATATAATCATAGCCGACATAACAATAACAATGTAAGGGCACAACAATAAAAATAATGGGCTTCTATGGGGCACAATAATAACAATATGGGAACTACATGGGAAAATTGATAACAATAAGGGGATACACTAATATTCTAGGGACCTAGCATGCCCCTCTCCTTCAAAAAAGTTCCATCCTCAACGCTTGAGTAGTTCTAGATGCTTCTGTATAAAATTCTCATCCTCCCATGTCAAATCTTCAACGTGTAAATTATTCCACATGATGAGATACTATGAAATTGATCGATTTCATAGTTGTTGAGTTATTGTTTCTGTGACTTCTTTAGGTTTCAATATGATTTATCCTTCTTCGTCAAGTTCTGGAAATATTATTTGAATTGGGAGCTTGTCACCTATAACCTTATTTAGGCATGAAACATGTAAAACTAGGTGCACTCGGGAAGATGCAGGAAGCTCAAATTTGTATGCCATAGTACCAATATTTTGCAACACTTTGTAAAGACCATAATACTTTGGTGATAATTTATTATCCTTCTTAGCTTGCTTGAGGGACATTTATTTGTATGGTTGTAGCCGTAAAAATACCCAGTTGCCTACATCAAAACTTCTTTTGCTGTGATGATGATCTACCTGTTGTTTCATTCGATTATGTGCCAAGGTGAGGTTATCCTTTAAGAGAACTTGTTATTGATGCTCGATGTGATCTTCCACTTCTTGAAACTTAGAATTTTATCTTAAATATGATGTGATGGAGGGTGGATGATATCCATAAAGTGCCATAAATGGGGTCATTTTTTCTGTAGTATGGAAGGAAGTTTTATACCACCATTCAGGCAGAGGTAACCGCTTGACCCATTGTGTATTTTTATGAGATACAAATCAACGAAGATATCCTTCCAAAAATTTGTTCACTATCTCAATTTTCCCATTAGATTGAGGATGATATGATGAGCTATCAGCTAATTGAGTACCCAAACAAGAGAATAATTCCGTCCAAAAAATTCCTGTAAAAATGGGATCTCTGTCGCTTACAATAATATTTGGGTTTCCATGTATCTTTTGAATTGTTTCCATAAATGAAGTAGCAACTGTAATGGCTTTAAATGGATGAGATAATGCACAAAAGTGTGCATACTTGGTAAGTCTATCAACTACCACCATGATGATAGTATTTCCTTCGGACTTGGGTAAACCTGTAATAAAATCCATTGAAACCTCCTCCCAACGTTGAGTTGGAATGGATAAAGGTTGTAACAGAACCGAGGTCTTAATTGTCTTGACTTTATTTTGTTGGCGAACCAAAAATTCTGCCACAAACTTTTGAATATCATATTTAAGGCCATCCCAAAAAAATTCCTCCTTGACCCTATGGTAAGTTTTTAAAGATACCGAGTGCCCTCCTAAGGGAGAGGTGTGCAATTCCAAAAGAATCTTTTGTTTGAGTTGAGAATTATTACAAATATATAAGCGAGCTTTTTACCATAATGAATCATTTTTCCAGCTAAATGTTTCAGATGTACTGGGATCTTGCTGCAACTTTTGAATGAGTGTCCACACCTCTTCATCATTATTCCATTCATCCCTTGCTTTAGTTATCCACTCAGGTTGGATAATAGAAATGGCACAAAGCAATGCTTCCACATCCTCATCCTTTATTGAGAGTGCATCCGCGACAACATTTTGCTTCCCTTTTTTGTAGATGATTTCAAAGTCATAACCCAAAATCTTTAAGACCCATTTTTGCTACTCTTCTAAAGATAATCTTTGTTCCAAAAAGTATTTAAGACTATGATGTTCTGTTTTTACCTTGAAGTGTCTTTCCATTAGGTAAGATCGCCATTGCTTTAGTGTATGTAGTATTTCCAACATTTAATTCTCATAAATAGGTTTTAGTAAATACTTTCCTTTGATTTGATGACTTTCAAAAGCAACGTGTCTTCCTTCTTGTATTAAAACCACACCAATTCCATTTCCCGAGGCATAAAATTCTACAATAAAGGTTTTTGTGAAGTATGGCTGTTAGTATGAATCCTTCGTCGAAGTGTACGAAAAATAACCACTTTAGCTACGCATAACTAATAGCCCTAACAACAATAGAGGCTGCCAAACATCTTCAGATCTGCGATTAGTAATTAAAATGCTGCAATAAACAGATCTATAAATGGAAAGACATTAAGCAGTAAAATAAAGGGTTTGCTCCATGCATCCAACAGACAAGACAAGAACACGATTTTTTGAATGAATTTTTATATTACAGGGCACCTGGAAGGAAAACAAGAAGGTGTATCCAGCTCTCCTCAATGGGATGGGTTCTTTGTAGTCCTCAGCACTTCAGATCTAAGCTTTCTCTCTCTTGTAGATGTAGAAAACCCAATGCAGAAAAATAGAGCTCAATGGGAGCAAATGGTGAAAATGAGACCAAGTGTATAGATCCAGAGTGATCTAGTAGGCAACAAAAGGTGAGGAATGATGGGAAGAACCCTCCTATTTATAACAAAATATTGGGTCATTCTAGATCTTGGTGCATGATTAAAATAATGTTAACCAAATCTAGATCCACCTTTTATGGAATATTTTATTATATTTGTTGGAGGGAAATGGTATTTGACTTGGGTCAACTCCCTTGATTAGTGAAAAATAAATTAATAAATGATTTATTTATCTTTTTAAGGAAGCGGTTAGAAGATAATCAAATAAATAATGATTTATTTAATTATTTAAGAAAGTGGTTGAAAGATAATTAAATAAATAATGATTTATTTAATTATTTAAGGAAGTGGTTGAAAGATAATAAATAAATAAATGATTTATTTATCATTTTAAGGATGTGGTTGAGTAATAATTAATTAAATAATGATTTATTTAATTATTTATGAGTGATTTAGTCAAATTTAACAAGGAATATTATTTAAATAAGGTTTAAATAATTATTCCTAGAAAATAATACGATAAATAGTGATTTATCTAATTAATTTTCCTGTTTTGGGTTAAATATGATAGGAATAATAATTAATTGTAGTTTAATTAATTATTCCATGAGAAGAAAAATCAAACAAATATGGGTTTGTTTAATATTTCCTTTTGGGGTTTCCTATTTTAACATAGTGAAAGCAGTTTTACTTATGGTAAAACTGGTCTTACATGGTGTACTTGGGTCCATCTAATGATAATAGGTTAGATGACCAAAAAATGGTGTAACAATGGCGTAGCTAAGACCGGTGATTGGCACATTGCCTCTTTAATATGTTCAAAGGCCTTAGTTTCTTCTAGAGTCCATGAAAATGTAGCTTTCTTCAGTAATGATGTTAAAGGTGCCGATATTTTCCCATAATTCTTAACAAACTTGCAATAATACCCTGTTAACCCTAGAAATCCTCAAAGATGCTTTATGGTTGTAGGGATTTTCCATTCCTTAATGGATTTGATTTTATTAGGGTCTATCTTAACACCCTCATGAGATACAATACGACCAAAATATTCCACCTCCTATATTCCAAAGAAATATTTGGAGGTTTTTGCATATAATTGTTTCTCCTCCAATAGTTTGAGCACCATGTCAATATGTTGAACATGACCCTTCCAAGACTTGCTTCATATTAGTATATCATCAAAAAATACTAACAAAAATTTTCTAAAGAAGGGTTTGAAAATGGAATTCATCAAACCTTGAAATGTGGAAGGTACATTAGTAAGGCCAAAAGGCATGACCAAAAATTCATAATGATCCTCATGAGTTCTGAATGTTGTTTTCAGAATGTCTTCAGTCTTCATTCTAATTTGATGATACCCAGAATGAAGATCCAATTTGGTGAAATAAATTTCCCCATGTAATTCATCAAATATTCATCAATTATGGGGATGAGAAATTTATCTTTAATAGTGAGCTTTTTGAGCTCCCTATAATCTGGACTCATATGCCATGATCCATCCTTCTAGTGCATCAATACTACTGGAGTAGAGAAATAACTTTGACTAGGTTGAATTATACCAACCTCTATCATTTCTGCAATTGTACGTTCAATCTCACTCTTTTGAGCATAAGGATATCTGTAAGGCCTAATGTTTGGAGGAAAAATTCCTGGAATCAAATGAATAGAATGATCATGATCATGAATAGGTGGGAGTCCTTTGGGAGTCTCAAATAACTTGTAATGATTGTCCAAGAATTTTTGGAGATCTGAATAAATAGATGATTTTGATGTTTGAACCTATAGTGAGCATAATTGTGCAATTACACCTCATTGTTATTTCTTCAGAAGCTTTTTCATGAAATTAGATCTAATTATATTTCATGGCTTCCCTGTGATACCCCTTAATTCAACTTCCTTTCCTTTCGAAAAAAAATTCAAGAAAAGTTCTTAAAAATTAAAAGCTACCATCCCCAAATATTGTAACCATTGTACACCTAGTACAAGATCAACACTAACCATTGGGAAGGAGAAAATTGGAGTATTCAATACATATTCCCCCATGGTTAGTTTGATATTATGGCACTTTCCAGAGAAATTTATATTTCATCCATTTGCAACCATCACTTGACACTTTGGTGTTGGGTATAGGAAGTAATTCAATTCCTTGGATACCTTACAACGAATAACATTGTGTGTACTACCCGAATCAATCAACACTATTACATTTTTCTTCTTGATATGTCCTTCTATCTTGAGAGTTTGAGGAGTGGTAATTCCTGCTAATTCATTATAGGATATGGTCGGATTCATTTCTTCTTCCTCTAGGGTTGGTCCCTAGTGTGTATCCTCTTCTTTTGAAGTTTCTTGTTCCTTTCTTCCTCCTCTTCATAGTCTGTGTAAAATAATTTATTCTCAACACACTTATGACATTTAGTGTTTTTGCTATCACGACTGTAGCAAAGCCCTTTTTCTCTTTTTTCTTCCAATTTTTGTGGTTTCAACCTTGTAGATTGTGGAAGTCTAGGAGTAGCAACACTTCCATCTTTATAGATGTGACTGGAAGGCTTCCTTGTCACCATAATTTTGCTTTCAAATTTTCTTGCTAACTTGAATGCCTTCTCCAATGAATTAGGTTCCCAAAGCCGAACCTCATGTTGGATGCTATCCTTTAAAGTCCCTATGAAGACATCAATCTTATGTTCCTTTGGAATATCAATTACCCTTATATTCAATTTTCGGAAGTCCTAAATGTGCTCCACCATTGAACCCTTTTGTTTGAGATTTATCAATTGGCTAAAGAAGGTGTTTCTCTTTGTATCCTCATAATGTGCTATCATTTCCTTCGTAAAAATTGACCAAGTGACAATTTTGTTTACGAGAGAAAAGTCATGGATACCATACAAATGTATTTTTATCTAAATATAAAGTTGCAATGCGTACCTTTTGTGTGTTTTGCACATTATGGAGATCAAAATATTACTCCATTTGTAGTATCCATGCTACCGGATCCTTGCCAGCAAACTTCCTCATATCAATATTTGGAATATGGTGGGTCTTAAATCCAACATTAGAGTATATGAAATCATGATTAACATTTATTTTTTCTCATCACAAGTTTCATCTACTACCGTTTCACAATTAGGAATCATTTAATTAGAGAACGTTTGAGGTCAAAAATGGGTCTCCTATGAAAAATGTACAACCAAAATAAAATTTATAAGAATAAATATGATTCAAGATGATGATGTCAACCATGGGGGATGATTCACCATTTTTGGGGTAAAAAAGTAAAAAAGGTTAAAATATAATAAAATAATAAAACTACTTTTTCAACTTATTTCCCTAATTTTTTACTCAAATTTAGAGCGGGAGTACTCATTGGATTAAAAATTTAATTCCTCATCCAAGGAGTACCCATGTTGCATACTTTTGATGGACCTTGCTACATGAATAAGAAATACATGAAAAAACGTGATTGCAATCACATTTTTCATGTATTTCTCATTTTTCGTGTAGCACGGTCGATGGAAAGTATGCAACATGGATACTTATTGGACGATGAATCAAATTCTGCATCCAACAAGTATTCTTGCTCAAAATTTGAGTAAACCCATAGAGAAGCAAGTTGAAAATATGAGTTGATTTTTTTTTTCCTTTTTGCCTCTAAAATTTGATGATGTAATCTAATATTATTTTATTATTTCCACTATAATTTTATAATTTCTTTAGGAGACCCATTTTAGACCTCAGATTTCCCCTAATTCTTGTAGCAACTTTGTCAAACCTTCCTTCAAATTTTTTCATGTATGCTTTAAGTTTTTATTCTATACCATCGATCTTAGCTCCCACGCCATTATTTAAACCATCCATCTTAGATTCCACACCTTTCTTCAATCCATCCATGTCTTTATTCAAACCATCCCTCTTAGTTTCCATTTCATTTTTTGTTACTCTTTGCAAGAACAAAATTTGTTCCACTTGGTCTCATAATTTTGGTATATCATGTTGCACTTCTTCCACTTCATGAGTCATAATAGAGCCTTATGAGGGCTTAATGTGTGTGGAATTATTTTTAGGGGGAATTTTAGAACCCAATACTGATATCTATGCTTCAATATGCCCTTGGAATCACTTCAAATTGAGTTTTCAAACAAGACTTATGCAATTAAAAAAAAATACACACCTTTTTTCTTGCTTTTGAGGAGCTCAATATTGAAACTGATGTATCTCTGTAATTAAGAATCCCCAATATTTGATCTTCGATCCTGTCGTAGCCCTCTAAGTTTTCTTTCCAATTCCATAGGTCAGACCTAATTTTGATTCTTCAAGGTAAAGTTATGCCCTATCTCCCATAGTGACCAAATTATGGAATAGTTCAACAGATAGAACTTGTATGACATGCCACATGTCATCGCTTTGAATTTTAGCTCTAAAATCAATACAAAAGAAACTACAGTCCATAAAATTACGATCTCTTTTTATAGAATTCCAATATGATGTATGAAACAAAATTTATGATGATTTTACCTCGCACTCCTATTTGAGATGAAATTATGGAGCCTGCAAAAACCCTAACTTGCTCAAATAATATCCCTGAAACTATAGTAAACCAAGATTTGAAATTGTTACAAGAAGTTCCTCTAGATTATGTATTAATTGGTTTTTATTTTTATTTTTATTTATTTTTAAATTTTTTTATTTATTTTTTCTGGTTCTGAACCTTCGTAGAAAAAACATTATAGTGAAAATGCCAAGATGAATTGTTTTCAGTAGCAAAACCCTAGAATCCAAAGCTCTGGTACCAAATGTTATGAAACAAGCTCAAAAAATAGAAGAAAAGATAGATCAATGACTTAGTAATGAACCTCTTCGAGGAGGAAACCTCCTTTACATTACATAAATGAATAATTCTTGGATGATTCAAGACAAAACCTCCTTTTTATATATAGAAGTCTAAGGGGTCACAATATAATCATAGCCGACATAACAATAACAATGTAAGGGTACGACAACAACAATAGCGGCCTTCTATGGGACATAATAATAACAATATGGGGACTACATGGGCACACCAATAAAAATAAGAGGATACACTAGTATTATAGGGACCTAGCACTTCATATAGTTCATCTATATCAATCAACCAAATTATGTCAATTCCTGTAAACATAATGACATATCTATATGTATGTCACAGTTACCCGCAAACACAAGTTCAGTCTTCAGGTTCATATTATTTAAAATTCCATATTCTCAGATCTTTTAGCTACACATCTATAGAACTAACATCCTCTAAGTGAACATCCGTCTTCATGTACAAAACTTAAATTTTGTGTCTATCAGGCATATTTGCACGTATGGGCCTTCCTTTGTGCGAGAGAGGCTCAGACCTCTGCTATAGATCAACAAAGTTAGATACAAAATATACATATAATGCAATGGTAATATGAGTAAGAATGTTTAGGAGAGATTCTCCCTTTGAATGAGAATCTAGTTCATTCATCTTATTTCTTGTCATCAACCTATCTTTACTAGAATCATACAACAACAAATATGTTATATCATAAAAGAAAACATATATCCATCATGTTCATAACATGCTAACATCAACTATTACATCATCACATCATGACATCAATCTTTCATCAAGGGTTAGATTCACATGATAGGGGCAGTGGATAGGTGATACATCACACTTCAAAGATCACGAACACAATATATCTTCTATCAAGTTAATCCATCAAGTTAAAGCATTCGGTTTTACAAAATTCCATAATTACTAAATACATATCCACAGTTAATAAGGGATCTAGAGAATCAATCTCATAGTTCTATCATGGTTACCATTATTATCATGATCAACAAGATGAAGTTAGGTCTTTCAACAAAACATTACTAAAACAAGAGTGTCAACCCTTTTTCTATACTTTCATTATACTTTTCACTAGTATTTTTAATACCATATCAATGAGGTAACCTTCTATAAGGGATATGTCAAGTGTTATTTACCAGAGTTAAGGTGATAACCTTCTTCACAAACTCAAGATCTCCAAAAATATTAGATGATAGCCAAACATCAAGTTATGCCACTATATCCAGTATCAACAATAAGTATCTTCATAGAATATTCAATACTAGGTGCACCATCTCATCATAGGAAACATAAAACAAAATCAATTTCATATGCATGCATGAGCAATTTGCGTAGGAAAAATTCTCATCATATCATTGGGATTACGTAGCCATCGAATGTTATAGCAGAAACACAACATTAAAACAATATACCATGTATACATTGTAGTATTCAAATACATGTTCACCTTCTCATAGGAAGCTTGTAGTGCTTGTCACATTTTCATCAGGTGCCTCTTTACCTTTTCAAGATCTAGCTTTTCTTTCCCGCATTTAAAATGATCCTCAAGAGGGATCCACTTATCATATCTCATCAAGGAGGTTATATGCATCCATATACTTAAATATACATGCAAGAAGTATAAGCAATGATCAATAACTATAATAATAAGATCCATAAGTCTAAACAAGAGTAAGGAAACAAAGAAACATCAAGAGTCAAGGAGTACTTATCTTCAATGAGAGGTGATCCTCTCCCTCTTGAACTAGTCTTCAAGGGTCATCACTATCCATAGTCCACACAAGAATGCTGCCTTCAATCAACTTTATCAAAAACCAGGTCATCTAGGGCTTCATCAAATCAACCCCACGTGCTTGAGCATCTTCACATAGACCATGCTAGGGTTTCATACATCAAATATCAAGTATTTTATATAAACCATGGTTTCTCTAAAACCCTAACCATCAAATCCTTATGCACTAACAACTCAGGGTTTTCTTCATACCCTATAATTCTTTTAGGTCTCCAGAATCCTCTTCTTTCTTCCATAAAAAGTGTCTCCATGGGGGTGATCTCCATGTATTTTCTTCAGCCCAAGCTATGATACCATGTTAGTTTTTCATAGGGCTATATTTTTATTTTCTTTTATAATTTCATTTCTTCATTAACATATTAATTTCACCCCATAACATCATAAAATGATTCATATTTACATCATTATTCATCAACATATGCAACTATGTAGAAAGAAATATAACGTCATCATCAATGCGGTGGAACATAAAGGAACATAGGAAGAAAAACATGCACACGTAGAGACACCACGATTGGCCGGAGATTAGGGAAAAACCCACTATGGGGAAAACCCTTGCAAATTATTCTTCTAGTAGATTGTCATCAAATGATTCAGAAAAACGGAGTACAATGATCCATATATTCACAACAAATAGAATATACATGAAACACGTAAGCATAAAAAATATGATTCTGGTTACTATAATATACTATCATTGCCTGTAGCATATTTATTATCATTGTTTTCACTAAGTGGAAACTTCAAAGTAATGTAGATTCATATTTCAGTCTCGTACGCATGGATGAGGAGTTGTGCTAGTGTCTATGGTAGTCATGGACGCTACCATAGGCCTTTGTGCTTGCGGCTATGGGTCCCTGGATGTTATCGTAGACCTTTGTGCCTACGTCTATGGGTTTTGAAGGCCCGATTTACCTTTTGAGGTCCTAGACGCTACCATAAGCCTTTGTGCCTGCATCTATGAGTCCCTGGACACTACCATGCCCATATCATGCCTGTGACTAGGGAAAAAATGTCCCAGTTCTATGTTTGCATCTGAAAACCAAAAACCCTAGTTTCATGCGAGTTGCGAACCTGTAGCTTCAGACCCTTGTGTGAGCTTCTCCCGTCAAAACTGTGTGAGCCAAGACAAAATAAAAGAGAAGAAGAGAGCTTGATTAATGTGTCCAAATTTGCTTGAGGTATATTCTATATATAGGCTTCCATGAGGGTTTAATTGATGTTGAGGCTGACTTGACCATTGGTATATGTGCATAGGGCCAACCTAATCCAATATACATGAGTGGGTACATAAATTCAAAAACCAACTTCTGCTTATCTAATTGAGGTGATATTTAGGTCGATTTTTGTCCTCTCAAAAAGAGAATTCAATGAAATCATCATATATTTCATCTGAAATGTCCAAGGTGGAATTTAACTACTGTTTTTTAAATTTAACAAAATCAGTTTAGAAGCTTGCAGTATTGTACAACTTTTGTATCTCTGCACCACTACTATCATTCAAGCAAAACTTTGATTATAACATTTTATGTAAGGAAAACAAAACTATTTGCAAATAGCAAATGCTACATGCCCTATTTTTTTCTCTATCATTACAAATAGTGTTTCTCCTCTCACTATATTATTTATTTCAAATATTTGCAATCTCGTTTCCCTAGAAATCACCACCTGTGACTATTTGTGTCTGAAACACGGTACAAAGATATAACTACCATCCATATTATTCATCATCCTCATCTCTGCCCTTTGATTAATATAAAACCATTAGAGAAAATTTCAGCCTAAAATTTATCATGAAATTTTCATGTACGTAATATGTAAATGAATCAAAATCCTTTGAAATAAAAAAGTGGTACATGTAAATATTTTGGAGGGGAAAAAAAAAGTAATTTTTAATTTTATTTATGGCATATCACCTTATAGGTTTACTAAAATTTCAAGTGTAGACACTCGTTGGATGTGGAATTAAATTATGCATCCAATGAGTACCCATTATGCATACTTTTGAGGATACCCACATTGATAAATATTGAAGATACAATAAAAAACATGTGGAACACACTTTTTTAATGTATATTCAATTTTTACCAATGTAGGTCTTTTCAAAAGTATGCATAATAGGTACTCATTTGGTGAATAGTTTAATTGTGCATCCAATGAGTATCTACACTTGAAATTTTAGTAAACCTATAAGGAGATACGCCTAAAATAAAATAAAAAAAATAGTTTTTTTTTTTTTTTTCCCTCCAAAATTCATCACTCTTATTTTATTATTTTTCTTTAGGATGCCACTTTTAGTCTGAAATTTCCTCTGATGAGATTTGCACATAAATACAAGTCATATCAACATTTAATTCATTGATGCCCTTCCGTCAGTTATTGACATTTGAAATTCAAATTAATAAACGTGGGATCCATGTTGGCATTATGATTGCATGTGTTGTCCTTGATGGAAACCCACTTGTAAAAGACCAAGCATATGGTTAAGCTCAGAGGTGACAAAGTGATTGAACAAAATGACAGTTGGATGGGACAAAGGTTTTGCAGATCAGACTCAGAAGATGGATAAAGCATATAATTGAAGAAATATACACATGTTAGTAAAGGCAAAGTCAAGTATACACACGGGTACGAAGAATAACAGTTACGTATGTGATAACGCATAATACCAGGGGTATTTACCATGGTATTATCACATTAAAAGTTATTTGATCCCGTCCAAGAATACCATTTCCACTTGTGTGGTTTTGGCTCATGGTATTGGCTAAGGCTCAAAATATATAAGGAGTTGACAATCATAGTGCTAAGTGTGCATGTGTATGGGTATTGAATGAATACTTCACTCTAAAGTATATATGCATGGAATAGTCTATAGTTTATTGATAGATATGAAATAATGATGCACCCATGAATACAATGCTGGATCAAGATCTCTAGATCTAAAATGACTATGTATTTTCATGATCTGTTTGTGAGATGTTTAGATTTGTCGTATGGAGCATGTTTTCTGAAGTGAAGGGTCTGATCTGAGTAGATTTGTTGTTCTGAAATGGTGTGCAATCATGAATTATTTATAGATCTATATGCGAGATCAACTCAAGGAAGGCATGTATACACACGGGTTTGGTTATGCAGATGCACATATATTTCAGTAAATCTATATGTAAGTTGGTTTTGGGAGAAACACATACAATCAAATATTTGTCTTATGGAAGGCATGTATGAAAGCTAGGGTTTTGCTGAAGAACGATGAAGGAAATGTCTGATCATTTTTTCTATGTTTCTGTTGTCTATGAATGATGTCTTCATATATATCTGGGTTGTTTAAGTATTGGTTATGATGCTATTTGATTGTGATTAAATATCAGTGATTGGTTGGTTGATTGATGATTTAGTGAATGTTTTGGTACAATTATATGTTTCAGTTTGATGTATGGTTTTGGGCTTAAATGAGTGTAGTGGGTCCAATCTGAAAATATGATGAAAAGAGGCCTACAAGTTGTGTTGAATTGAAGCTGTTGGATCTAGTGTGAAAATTTATGAAACGTGGTCTGCAGTGGTGTTGAGGGTTGGAGCCTTCAATGAGGGGGTTGTAGCTCCCTTCCAATAGTGGCTAGTAAATGAAAGTAGGGGGTTGAAGCTCCCTTCCAATGGTGGTTGCTAAATGAGATCAGGGGGTTGGAGCTCCCTTCCAGTTGGAGTTGGAGAATGAGAGAAGGTTATAGCCAACTGTAGGTGGGTGCCTGCGTGCTGATATAAGTCTGCACCAGTACAATATTATAAGTAGTTTTCTATATAATAAATATTAAAGACATAGACAACAACAACAATGGTTTTCTCCTGACTTGGGTTTCCACCTTCAATTCTGGTGTTCATGTGTGTTGCTTATGTGTGATGATTTATTCTATTCCTACTGCACATGTTTAATGCTTACTAAATGTATGATGAATAAATGATGCACTAGGCTAAGTAAAGTTTATGAATATTTATCTGAATAATAAGTTCACTGGGCATACACAAGTTTCCTTAAAGAAAGCCGCATGCATATTCTAGTTGGATTAATTAAAGTCGCGTATAGAAATAATAAAGAA
Organism: Pinus albicaulis; assembly: GCA_034641835.2. NCBI lineage: Eukaryota > Viridiplantae > Streptophyta > Pinopsida > Pinales > Pinaceae > Pinus > Pinus albicaulis. The sequence goes on from MU968411.1 coordinate 54,353,229, forward strand.
AAGAAAAGTTGTTGTGAGTTTTAAAATCATGATTCACCCCCCCCTCTCAGTAATTTTCCCAACAATTGGAATCAAAGTAGGTCCTTCAGAAGAATATTGATCGCTTGAAGGAGATCAATCACAATGGGAAGGAAGCAAAAGAAGAATGCTTCTCAAAAGAAGAAGACATCTCAGAAAACATGTGCAACAAAAAATGAAGAAGATAAAACAAATACTAATTATTTTTCTTGTGATCCACTTTCTTGTTCATGCAATGATAGTGAATACGAACAAGAAAGTAATGTTATAGATCTAGAAGCAGACATTTCTAAACTCAAAAATGAAGTTGAAGATCAACATATTCTGTTTAAAGAAATAGAATGTATCTACAATTATGTGATTACTAGATTGAATAATCATTTAAAAGAAAGGAAATCAATTGAACAACTGAACAAAGAATAGATAGACCAGTGTCAAAAGTTGCAGGATGAAGTAACCTGTCACAATGAAGGACTTGAAGTAGAAATAATCTCTCTCAAATCAGATCTGGAAAAACCAAATAAGAAGAATGAAGAACTTCTACAAACATTTGAAGATCAAGAAAATGGCCTCAAAGAAGAGATTCTAAATTTGAATGAGCAACTAGAAGAAGGAATAAGGGTTGAAGAAGGTTTGAAGAAGAATTGCGAAAAATTGGAGGTTAAGGTAAAACTTTTAAAAGGTAAATTAGATGAAAATGATAAACACTTGAGATTTCACTATAGTAGTAAGATTTTGGATAATATTCATAGTAGTCAAAGGTCTCCTTCTATTAAATTTTGTCTTGGTTTTCATGAAACCATTAAAGGAGAATCTAGTTCACAAGATAGTGCTAAATATTCAAAGGATATCAATGAAAAACCTAAAGGGTTTAAAGGGACAAAAGGTCAACCGAGAATCATGAATTCTCAAAGGAAATCATTCGCTCCTAACTATAGAAGTATCAATCGATTATATCCTTTGATCAATAATGTTGAATGCTTTATATGTCATAATTATGGTCATATTGCATCTAATCGCAAAAGTAGGTTGTTTTGGTCATAAACTAATAGGCACTACACAGAAAGACCATAAGCTCCTAGGTACTCAGGTTTCTTTAAGGGATATTGTTTTTCAAGAAAAAATTTTGGTCATAAAGATGTTGATTGCAATAGAAGGAAGATAAGACAAACGTAATATGATTCCTCTGCTCCCTTTTTTGGCCACTTAAGATGTTATGCTTGTAACAATTTTTGGCATATAGAAAAAGAATGCAGGAACAGATCAATGAATCATCAAAGACAACATGGAAGACAAACAAATGATATCGTAAGACCAAATAAATTTGGATCCACCAACATTCATGTTAACAAGCAGAAAGAAGAAGAGATAAGATGTGGTCTTGCTCTCTGTGCCATTAAAATTAAGGATGAATGGTACATCGAAAATGAATGTTCTCATCACATGACTGGTGATAAGAGTAAAATGGAGTCTCTCAAGAAAAATCAAGATGGTAAGGTTATTCTCTCAAATAACGCTCCTGCAAAAGTTTTGGGAAAAGGTAGAGCCGTAATTAGCAAAAATAGAAGGGAAGTTGATACCTTATTATTTCAAGGCCTAAAACAAAACATATTAAGTGTAGGCCAAATGGAGGATAAAAGAAATATAATTGTGTTCATATCAACCAAATGCAAGGTCATGGACGAAAAAACTGGATAAGTCATAGCAAGGGGATACATAAACACTGATAAATTATATGTGTTTAAATATATGACCTCTCACAGATATAAGGAGGATTCAGACTTAGAATGAAAGAATACAATGCCCATTACAGTCCATCGTAATTGAAAGAATATTGTTATAAGTGACTGCAATATATGAAGGTTGGTTTGGTAATTCTGGTTTCTGATAGTGCATTTGATGTGACAACATAAGACATGTATAGGCTGTACAAGTTCACGGGGAGATAAAGCAGTGAAATTTTCAGTATTTCACTTTCCGTACGCGGGTTACATGAACTAAAACTGTTTATATACACGAGTTCCTTTGAAGATAGTTGTGTATGTTTTTCTGTGATAGAAAAACAATGAGACGGACTCAAGAACATATTATGATATGCTGCCGACAGTTATGATTTAATTTTCTTGGTATGATGTTGATGGTCACAGTATATTGATATGATATTAAGTTATGATTATCTGATTTATGAAGATGCCTTGATGGATGAATTTCTATGGTCAGACTTGATAGTGAACATGTAGCACAAGTTTAGGGGGAACATCAACCTTGCTGAGTATAATGCATTGTTGGCATTATGTTTATAATGGTCGCTGGATTATGTTCGGTGATCTCTCTCTATTGAGGTCCTTTGGTATTGGTTATAAATGTCATATCTGTAATTTGATGTAAGGGTCATGTTGAGACCTATGATTGTCATATTCAGTCATGTAAGGATTTTTTTTTTCAAATATGTAATCCCACTTGGTTGGGTAGTTGAGTCACATATGTAATCCAATTTGGTTGGGTGATTGATGTAAGTATGAGTCCTTTGTGATATGAAAGGTCATAGAGTCATGTAATTCATTGAAAATATTTCTGAAGATTCAACATGTGCTCAAGGGGAGCATGGTCAGTATAGTGTAGACTAGATCTACAAAGCTCTTGTATCTACAAGGAAAGAGAAACCTTGTTTCAGCATTGGTCTGACTTTTTCCCTTGATATCAAATGGGGAGAGTAACTTGGTGTTTGAATAATGCTTATGTTGATGTGTCTATCATGTATCTACAGATTGTGGTGATGAAACACCAACATGGTTGCCATCAAGTACAAAGGGTGAGATTTTTGACATTATGATTGCATGTGTGGTCCTTGATGGCAACCCACTTGTAAAAGATCAAGTATATGGTTAAGCTCAGTGGTAAAAAAGTGATGGAACAAAATGAAAGTATAATGGGACAAAGGTTTTGCAAGTCAGAATTAGAAGATGGATAAAGCACAAAGTTGAAGAACTATACGTGGGTTAGTAAAGGCAAAGTCGCATATACACGTGGGTATGAGGAAGAAAAGTCATGTATGTGCTAGCACATAATAACCGTGGTCTTTACCATGGTATTAGCCCATAATATTGAGCATAGTAATGGTTATTTGATCCCGTCCAAGAATACCATTGCCACTTGTGTGGTTTTGGTTCATGGTATTGGCTAAGGCTCAAACTATATAAGGAGGTGAATATCATAGTGCTAAGTGTGCACGTGTATGGGTATTGAATGAATAATTCACTCTGAAGTATATCTCCATGGAATGGGCTATAGTTTATTGATAGATATGAAATAATGATACATCCATGAATACAATGATGGACCAAGATCTCTATACGTAAAATGACTATGTATTTGCATGATATATTTGTGATATGTTTAGCTATGTGGTCTGGCGCATGTTTGTTGAAGCGAAGGGTATGATATGAGTAAGTTTTTTGTTCTGATGTGGTGTGCAATATTTAATGATGTAGGGGCATTAGACACTAGCCAGCAATGTAGGAAATTTGTCCACATGTTGTGGCTAGGAGGGTTCAAAATCATTCGAATTTGTAACAAGAAGGTGTCAATACCTTAGCTGTCTGTTGCATTTAGATCAGTTAGAGTCAGTAGAAGTTGAATAGTTTAGGTTCAGTCTATTTGTCTTGTTTCAGTTATTCGAATAAATTGTAATTAGGCTTTTGATTTACCAAAAATGGTCCTCACAGAGGAACCAAAGAGACACATAATGATACATATAAATTGTATTCCCCGGATGCATGGAGGGGAGGAGATTTTCGCAGTGAAGTTTATGTGTTAAGCTTTTTCTTTAGTTTGAATAAAAGCCAATGTTTTATTGAATATATGTGTGTGATTGAATTAGTCTCTGTGTGAATTTTTTTGGTCCCGAGCATATTGAATCTTCAGTCCTGTGATTAATTCAATGAAGAGAATTGCTGTGTAAATCTCCGCAAACCCCTGTCTATGGTTGATTGTGGGTTCCCTTGAATTGTAGGAATACATTGCGTAAGAGGTCGAGAATGATGTATTAACCCATCGTCGTAGACATTTTAGAGTGCCAGTCTTGAAGAGCGTAACCTGTAGGAGTTATTTTCCCTCAGAACAATGGATCCTGGTCATAGTGGAAAACCTGCTTGAAAAATAAATAGTTCATTTTGTTGTGGATCGTGAGTGTCGTTCCAAAGTTCGAACCTGAGTTAGCGAAGTAGAGAGAATAGAAATAAAGGTGTAACCCTGGTTTAACCCTTGGTAAATCACTGTATGAAACTGCGAGCAGTTTGATCGCACCGCTTTTGGTACGGAAGGGAAACCACTCAAACCCACGCGATCCTGTGAAAAGTTGCCACGTCGATGGAGAAAAACCGCCTCATCGCTCCCTCATCGCGTGTTAACGTTCGACTATGAGACCAGCGCGATATTGACATATGCCATCCGATCTGGAGGCTGGTCATTGAACGGTGATCACACCTAAAGGAGCTAAGAGGATAAGCCAAGGTATCGACGTTGAATTAAATTGAATTCCGTCGATTGGATAGGTGGGGCCGGTGCATAAAGTACATTAAGTGTTTCATTGGTAATATATTCGGGCTATTGATATAAAGTCCCGAAGGTGGTAACCTTAGTTATAAGGTTCGGCGATAGAATTAAAGCTCGAGATATATTTAAGATTTCCAAGGTCTTAACATTTGAATGAGCATAATATGACAGTTAAATTTATATGCCTGTGCGTGTGGGATTAAAGAGCACAAGTGAGAATATATAGAATTTTCACTAAGGCGACATGGACAGAGTGGAGCTAGGTACCAGCTCTCCTTGGGGCTTGATTCAATTTTGCTGTTGTCAATTGTGGTATCAGAGTTGTTTTTGAGTTGTTTTGCAGAGAATTAACATGGAAATCCGAGTTGATAGAGGTGCTGACAGAAGGAGAGGCAGAACTGTCGCCAATGCATAAGTGTTGGAGACCTTGCAGAGGTTCGAGGCCAGAATGGATGCCATGGAGCTAAGACAACCCAGAGATCCTAAAGACATTAGTGAACCTGAATTAGAAGAAGCTAAAGAAAATCCTAAGATTCCTCCTGACATGAGGCTCCTCAGAACTGTTCTGGGGTTTGCAGTTAGGCCCAAGATTGAAGTGTCAAGTTTTGTAGGAGGACTGAATCTAGAAGAGCTGGTGGACTAGATTAATGAAATGAACAAGTGCTTTGACTATGAAGAAATAAGCGAAGATAAGAAGGTCAATTTTGTAGTAACAAAGTTGAAGGGACATGTTGCACTTTGGTGGGATGGATTGCAAGCAGAAAGGAGAGCTAGAAAACAACCTATCAAAAGCTGGACCAGAATGACGACTAAGTTAAAGGGTAAATTCTTGCTTAGTGATTATCAGTTAACATTGTTTAGGCAAATGCAGAACCTGAGATAGAGGTTGCTGACAATAAAGGAATACACAGAAGAATTCTATAGAGTAAGTATAAGAGCTGGGCAGTTTCAGGACACACCAGAGAAGACTGCCAGATATGTGAATGGTATCAAGCTGGAGATCCAAGATGAAACTGGTCTTCTGTCTCCTAAGACAGTTGAAGAGGCCTATTAGATGGCCTTGAAAGCAGAGGAGAAACTCCTGAGAAAGCAATCTGCCAAAGGGAGAGGTACTTTCCGTGGAAAGGGAAGTCAGGGTGGTAGAGGAAAGCCTACTACACCTAGAGATGGAGCTAATATTAGCTCACCTTAGAATGCATCTACAGAGGGTGATGCAAGAGGCATAAGGGGTTCTTTTAGCGGAATAGGAGGCAGAGGCAGAGGTAGAGAATTGAGGTGCTATAGATGTCATCAAGTGGGACACAAGCACTATGAGTGCCCAGAGAATATGGGTGCTGGTCAGAGAAATGCTATTGTTGCGGCTGGAGAAGAGGCAACAATTGAAGAAGAAGAAATTCTTCCAGAGAGGGGAGAATCCTTGGTGGTTAATAAGGTCCTGTTGAAACAAACCAAAGAGGTCACTGAGCCTGCACAAAGGAAGACTTTGTTTAGGAGTGTATGCAAAGTCCAGGGGAAATGTTGCCAGCTAGTCATTGATAGTGGTAGCACAGACAATCTGGTTTCCACTGAGGTGATAAAGAAGTTGAATCTGAAGACAAGGGACCATCCAACTCCCTATAGGGTGTCCTAGCTGCATAAAGGGCACCAGCTAATTGTAAAAGAACAGTGTGAGATAGAGTTGCAAATGGGAAAATACAAAGACAAAGTCCTGTCTGATGTGATGCCCATGGATGTGTGTCACATACTGCTGGGTAGACCTTGGTAGTTTGACAGAGCAACAGTGCATGATGGCAAGAAGACCACTTACAAGCTCTTCAAATATGGGGTACATCATACATTGATACCCGCGGAAGAAGGAGAACCATCAAGCAGAGTGACTGATCCAAAGACCTTGTTGCTGAGCGGGAGGGAATATCTATAGAAGATTGAAGAAGAAGAGGTAAGATTTGCTCTAGTTTGCAAGCCTAAGGTAGTTCTTACTTCTATAAAGATTTCTGATTTGCCAATAGAAATCCAAGAGATGTTGGACAGTTATTGTGACATTGTTGTGGATGATTTACCTAATGAGATGCCACCTGTGAGAAAGATCAACCATAAGATAGATTTTATCCCTGGTTCTAATCTACCAAATAAAGCAGCCTACAGAATGACTCCCACAGAAAATGAGGAAATCAGGAAGCAAGTACATGAATTGGCGGTCAAGGGACTAATCAGAGAAAGTTTGAGTCCATGTGCAGTACCAGCAGTATTGAGCCCAAGGAAAGATGGAGGCTGGAGAATGTGTACTGATTCCAGAGCAATCAACAAGATAACAATCAGGTACAGATTCCCTTTGCCTAGAGTTGAGGATTTAATGGATTGTTTGAGTGGTGCCAAATATTTTTCAAAGTTAGATTTAAAAAGTGGATATCATCAAATTAGAATAAAGGAGGGTGATGAGTGGAAAACTGCCTTTAAAAAAAATGAAGGACTATATGAATAGATGGTAATGCCTTTTGGGTTGTCGAATGCACCTAGTACTTTCATGAGACTTATCAATGAAGTGTTGAAAGAATTCATTGGTAAATTTGTGATAGTGTATCTAGATGATATATTAGTTTTCAGCAAAACTAAAGAAGAACATCTAAGGCATCTTAATTATGTCTTGAAGAAGCTGCACCAAGAGAAACTGCTGATAAACTTAAAGAAATGCTCATTCATGAAGGAAGAGTTGGTGTATTTTGGGTTTGTTGTCTCTGTAGAAGGATTGGAGATGGACCCAGAAAAGGTTAAGGCAATTGTGGAGTTTCCCTCACCCAGAAATGTTTTTGAGGTAAGAAGTTTCCATGGAATTGCCAGTTTTTACAGGAAATTCATAAGAAACTTTAGTAAGATTAATGCACCCATCATTGAGACGATAAAAAAGAGCAAACAACCATTTAAATGGACTGCTGAAGCAGAAAGAAACTTTAAACTTTTGAAGCAAAAGATAACTTAGAAGCCTATTTTAATTCTTCTTGATTTTACTAAACCATTTCAAGTGAAGTGTGATGCCAGTGGAGAAGCCATTGGAGCTATGCTAAGTCAGGATGATAGGCCTGTAGCTTACTTCAGTGAGAAGCTGAATGACACCAGAAGGAAGTATTCCTCTTATGAGAAGGAATTCTATGCAATTTTTCAGGCATTGAAAAAGTGGAGGCATTATTTAATGTCCAAAGAATTTGTATTATACTCTGATAACCATGCCTTGCAGTACATTGTATAGCAGCCCAAGTTAAATCATAAGAATGCCAAGTGGGTTGAGTATCTCCAAGGTTTTTACTTTGTTTTGAAACATATAAGTGGCCAATCAAATAAAGTAGCTGATGCTTTGAGTAGGAAGCACATGCTTGTTCAAGAAACCAATTTTGAAGTTGTAGGATTTGATTTTCTCAAAGAACTGTATAAAATAGATTTAGATTTTAAGGAAGCATTTGAAGCATGTTGTAACCCTGTTCTAATAGATAGAAGCCAGTGGCTGGATTATTTCTTGCAGGAGGACTTACTATTCAGGAGAAACCAACTGTGTGTACCAAAATGTTCCATGAGAGAAAATTTGGTCAAGGAGAAGCATAGTGGTGGACTTGCTGGGCACTTTGGTATTGATAAAACTTATGAGCAACTGAGTCACTTCTATTATTGGCCCAAGATGAGAGCAGAAGCGGAAAATTTTGTAAAGAATTGCAAAATCTGTCAATATGCCAAAGGAAGGAGCTAGAACGCAGGATTGTACACTCCCTTGCCTATTCCAGACAGGCCTTGGGACATGGTGAGTATGAATTTTGTTCTAGGATTTCCCAAGACTCAGAGAGGGAATGATGCAGTCTTCGTTGTAGTGGAAATATTTTCCAAAATGGCACATTTTATTCCATGTTATAAAACTAGTGATGCCACCCATGTTGCTAACTTGTTTTTCAAAGAAGTTGTCAGGTTGCATGGGTTTCCCAAGAGTATTGTTTCAGACAGAGACACCAGGTTTGTGGGCCATTTTTGGAGGACACTGTGGAAGAAACTTGGTACCAAAATGAGTTTCAGCTCAGCTTATCATCCTCATACTGATGGACAAACTGAGGTAGTGAATAGAAGTCTGGGAAATTTGTTGAGAAGTCTTGCAGGAGAGCATCCCAAGTAGTGGGATCATATTTTTCCCCAGGCAGAATATGCATATAATGAATCACCAAACATAAGAACAGGGCAGATTCCATTCCATATTGTTTATGGAATGCACCCCAGAGGGACATCAGAGTTAAGAAATCTGGGAAAGGCAGAGCTGAGGAGTGCTGATGGTGAGGAATTTGCTTCAGAAATCCAAGCCATACATGAACAAGTGAAACAGCAGCTACAAGGCAACAACATCAAATACAAAGGTAGAGCAGACTTGAGCAGAAGAGAAGTCCATTTTGAAGTAGGAGATCTGGTTTTGGCACACTTGAGAAAGGAGAGATTCCCAAAGAAGCAGTATAACAAACTGAAGTTTAAAAAGATTGGACCATGCAAGATACTTAGAAAGTTTTTTGCTAATGCTTATGAGATTGAATTGCCACCTGATGTTGGAATATCTCCCATTTTTAATGTTGCAGATCTGTACAAGTATGAAGATGATGGTGCAGAAGAAGAACCAGTAGTCAGAGAACAGATTGAATGGGTAAAGCAGCTACCTCCAACAGAACCATTACAACCAGAGAAGATATTGGACAAAAGAGCGTTCAGGAAGACCAGAGGACAAGAGTACTTTCAGTACTTAATCAAATGGAAGGACCAGCCAGAGGAAGATGCCACTTGGATGACTGAAGGAATGTTGCAGAAAATAGGCAGATCAGTGGAAGAACTCATGGACAGGAGCCCATGAAGGAAATTTTCCCTCGGGAGTCTGATGCAGGGGCATTAGACACTAACCAACAATGTAGGAAATTTGTCCACATGTTGTGGCTAGGAGGGTTCAAAATCATTCGAATTTGTAACAGCAAGGTGTCAATACCTTAGCTTTCTATTGCATTTAGATCAGTTAGAGTCAGTAGAAGTCGAATAGCTTAGGTTCAGTCCATCTATCTTGTTTTAGTTATTCGAATAAATTGTAATTAGGCTTTTGATTTACCAAAAATGGTCCTCACAGAGGAACCGAAGAGACACATAATGATACATATAAATTGTATTCCCCGGATGCATGGAGGGGAGGAGATTTTCGCAGTGAAGTTTATGTGTTAAGATTTTTCTTTAGTTTGAATAAAGCCAATGTTTTATTGACTATCTGTGTGTGATTGAATTAGTCTCTGTGTGAATTTTTTTGGTACCGAGCATATTTAATCTTCAGTCCTGTGATTAATTCAATGAAGAGAATTGCTGTGTAAATCTTCGTAAACCCCTGTCTATGGTTGATTTTGGGTTCCCTTGAATTGTCGGAATACATTGCACAAGAGGCCGAGAATGATGTATTAACCCATCGTCGCAGATGTTGTAGAGTGCTAGTCTTGAAGAGCGTAACCTGTAGGAGTTATTTGCCCTCAGTACAGTGGATCCTGGTCATAGTGGAAAACCCGCTTGAAAAATAAATAGTTCATTTTGTTGTGGACCGTGAGTGTCGTTCCAAAGTTCGAACCTGAGTTAGCGAACCAGAGCGAATAGAAAGAAAGGCGTAACCCTAGTTTAACCCTTGGTAAATCACTATGTGAAATCGCAAGCAGTTTGATCACACCGCTTTTGGTACGGAAGGGAAACCACTCAAACCCATGCGATCCCGTGAAAATTTTCCACGTCGACGGAGAAAAACCGCCTCATCTCTCCCTCATCGTGCGTTAACGTTCGACTGTGAGACCAACGCGATATTGACGTACGCTGTCCGATCTGGAGGCTGGTCATCGAACGGTGATCACACCTAAAGGAGCTCGGAGGATAAGCCAAGGTATGGATGTTGAATTAAATTGAATTCCGTCGATTGGATAGGTGGGGCCGGTGCATAAAGTACATTAAGTGTTCCATTGGTAATATAGTTGGGCTATTGATATAAAGTCCCGAAGGTGGTAACCTTAGTTATAAGGTTCGACGATAGAATTAAAGCTCGGGATATATTTAAGATTTCCAAGGTCTTAACATTGGAATGAGCATAATATGACAATTATATTTATATGACTGTGCGCGTGGGATTAAAGAGCACAAGTGACAATATATAGAATTTGCACTAAGGCGACGTGGATAGAGTGGAGCTAGGTATCAGCTCTCCTTGGGGCTTAATTCAATTTTTTTGCTGTCATTTAATTATTTATAGATCTATACGTGGGTTCAAATCAAGGAAGGAGCGTATACACGCGGGTTTGGTTATCCAGATGCATGTATATTTTCAATAAATAAATACACAATTTGGTTTCAGGAGAAGCACGTACAATCGTGGATTTGTCTTATGGAAGGCGCGTATGTAAGCTAGGGTTTTGCTGAAGAATACTGAAGGAAATGTCTGATCAATTTTGATGTGTTTCTGTTATCTATCAATGATGTCGTCATATAGATTTGAGTTGTTTAAGTATGGATTATGTTGCTAGTTTATTGCGATTAAATATCAATGGTTGGTTGGTTGATTGATGATTAAGTGAATATTTTGGTATATTTATATGTTTCAATTTGATGTATGGTTTTGGGCTTAAATGAGTGTAGTGGGTCCAATATGAAAATATGATGAAAATAGGCCTACAAGTTGTGTTGAATTGAAACTGTTGGATCCAATGTGAAAATTTATGAAACGTGGTCCGTAGTGGTGCCGAGGGTTGGAGCCTTCAATGAGGAGGTTGTAGCTCCTTTCTAGTAGTGGCTGGTAAATGAGAGTAGTTGGTCGAAGCTCCCTTCCAGTGGTGGCTGGTAAATGAGATCAGGGGGTTGGAGTTGGAGAACGAGAGAGGGTTGTAGCCTTCTGCAGGTGGGTGCCTACATGATGGTATGAGTCTGCACCAATACATGATTGTAAGTAGTTTTCTATATAGTAAATATTGAATACAAAGACGACAAAAACGATGGCTTTCTCCTGAATTTTGTTTCCACAAATCCTAGTGTTCATGTGTGTTGCTTATGTGTGATGATTTATTTTGTTCCTACTGCACATGTTTATTTCTTACTAAATGTCTAATGAATAAATGATACACTGCGCTAAGTAAATTTTTTGAATATTTATCTGAATAATAAGTTCACTGGGCATACACAAGTTTCCTTAAAGAGAGCCGCGTAAATATGCTAGTTGGATTAATTAAAGCCACGTATATAAATCAGTAAAAAAAAGAAAAATTATTTTGAGTTTTAAAATAATGATTCACCTCCCCTCCCCCTCTTAGTAGTTTTCCCAACAATCCAGATATCGTGGGAAGGAAGTATTAGTTCTCTACACACACTACCTCTGAACAACACAATCTATTGTGTGTAAATTTTTTTCAAGCTTTCATTGTATGCACTTCCACATCCCACAAAATATTTTAATAATAAAACTAATATCAAGACACCTTTCAATTAAAAGACCCGTCTGCACTTCCCTCAATCATTGACATTCAAAACTGATATTAATTAATGATTACACATTGTGAAATATGTCCCTAAATAAGAATTAAAAAAGAGATTTGTATATTTATTATCTTATTAAATTTTGCACAAAAATTTCTCATAACATCCAGATATGCACAAAAAATCTGCACAACTTCGTCTGCACAACTACTTCCACACTCAATAATGCCCTTAATTGACATTCGAAACTCTGCACATGAAAAATCCAAACATATAGCTTCAAAACTGATATTAAATTATTATACATTGTGAATTATGTCCCTAAATACCAATGAAAAAAGAAATTTGTATAATTACTATCTTAGTAAACTTTGAACAAAACTTTAGCATAACATTCGCACATGCACAACAACCTCTGCACAACTTTGTGTGCACAACTACTACCAGACTCAATAACACCCTTAATTGACATTCAAAACTTCACACACAATATCTTTGAATAGCTAGCTTTGCACAACCACCTTTGTACAACTACTTCCGTACTTCCGAAAAATTTCGCTAAATAATAATTAAAAATGACAAAGCCTTCTGCACATTCATTTTACCACTCAATAATTTTTCTTCACAACAATTAAAATTATAATTTCTTAGCACCCTCATATGTGAAAAAGAACTCGAATCTCCCACACATACTCCATTGTTAGTATAGTAAACATTTCACACAACTATCCCAGTACTCACTATGTAAAGGACCTCAGCTCTCCCACACATACTTGGTACTCTGCACAAGCAAAATCAAGTTATCAAACATAGCTTCCGGTTGAATTGAATTCCTTCCGAATGAAAACATGCCCACGGTCTGAGCGAGCCCTACCCCCCGCCTCCCTGAGGCCTATGCAAAAAACCTGCAATTGCATGAATTCTCGTATTATTGAATGGAGCATTAAGATAATATTTCCTTGCAACCACATAAATATCTATCTTCGCACAACCACCTTCTTACATTTGTTTCGATAGTTGGAAAAATTTTTCCTAATAATAACCCCATTCGCTACACAGTTTAATTAGCAACCCCCTTCCAGGAAAAATACCCCGATTCTCCCAGATATACTCTTCCACACAACGAAACCATACCAATTACCACATCGTTCATCAATATCACAACACTCACTATTCAAAGGACCCCGTCTCTCCCAAAAATAATAATATTAATTCTACATTTTTTTATCCCCCAACCCCCATCCCGATCCTATGCAAACAAGCTGTAACCACATCAATTATTGCATCATTGAACATAGAACTAACAAAACAATTGCATCGATTCTCTCATCATTGAGTAGAGCGCTAACATAACAGTGACAATGTCGGAGCACAGACCAATGCAAGTAAGTAAAATTCTCTTTCAAAATCCAACTTCCTCAAGAATAGGTTGCAACAAATAATTTTGACAAATTATTTCCCCGTTGAACCATTTTATGATGATATGTGAGTCTCCAAAAATCTGAACTGAAAACTGTCTCATGTGAATAAGCCAGCAGAGAAGAAGGTGGAGAGCTTTTAGTTCTGCAAAGTTGTTTGTACCACAACCTAGGCCTACCGAAGCATTCATGCTTTTGCAGGAGTTAAAGTGGATAACAATAGCCGCCCCACATATATTTTCTTGGTTTGTTTCTCCATTAAAGTACACCCATGAGATGTCTCCTCTGATCTTTTCAATACTAATCACTTTTTTTTCTTTTTCTTTTTCTTTTTTTTCCTGGAAAGGGATTAATTAGAAGATGGCTACAACCTCAATCGCTATTTGATGGTGTGAGGATCCCTGATCTCTGAATATTCTTATATTCCTGGCCAGCTAGATCCCCATGAGATTAAGAGAGGAAGCACTCTCCAGTTCTCTTCCTGACATTCATTCCACCATCTTGGACATGCTTCCTTTGGATTTCCCCCATTCCAAACCAGATATTTCCCGAGAAGCCTCAAGGTTTCTTTCCAAATTTCTTTGTTGAAAGGAAAACAGAGAAATAGATGGGTGACCGATTCCGAATAATTTTTACAGAGATTACACCAGCCCAGCCCCTCCTTCTTCCTTTTTTGAATGTTATCCCATGTTGGGACTTTATTCCTCGGGATGCACCAAAAGAGCGGTCTTTCTTTATGTGTGTGTGTTATGTTATAATTATATATAGTTAAATATTATATATAACTCAATTAAATGTTTTATATATATATAAAAAATTAATTTATATTTAAAATATATTTTTAATAATAAGTACACTACAATTATAGTACTGAAATATTAATCTTTAAAGTTACAAATCTAAAAAAAAAAATGATATATATATATATATATAATTTTTTTTTAGATTTGTAACTTTAAAGATTAATATTTCAGTACTATAATTGTATTGTACTTATTATTAAAAATATATTTTAAATATAAATTAATTTAAATTTAAAACAATAAAATAAAACAAAAACTCTTATTTTATAAATAGAGGTTTACCATGAGCAACCATATTCATCATGTCAATCCCAAGTTCCTAACGTATTTATTTATTGGTTATAGTTTTGTTGTTTTCTGTTTTGGAGTTTTTTGGGGTATATTTTCGGTCAATTTTTTTAGAAATTAAAAATTCATCTTAAATAAAAAGAAAATTGAAAAAATGTGAAAATTTATTTCACAAAATTCCTAAAGAAAAATTGTTAAACCTAAAATAATAAGAAAAAAATGTTTTTACCATTCAAAATCAGAAAATATGCATTTAATAAACAAAACATTGCAAGGAAGGAAAAATATTAAAACCTAACTTATTGTTTTTTTGGTGGTTTCGAAGTGTTTTCTAGGTTGTTTTTGTGGTTTTCTAAGTTGTTTTGAAGGGTTTTTTATGGTTTTTTGCGGTTTTCTTGGTTGTTTTTGTGATTTTCTAAGTTATTTTGAAGGTTTTTTTTGGTTGACTTTCATGGTTTTTGTATGGTTGTTTTTTTAAAATTAATTGTTTTTCATGGTTTTTGTACATGTTTTTTTTTAGTTAATTTGTTTAATTTTGCACAAAAAAAAAGAAAGAAAGACAAAAAAGATATGATATCTACCTTCATTTGAGCCTCTGAGACTTTAGTGAGGTTGTTGGTGAGATTGATTTGAATGCTCCATGTTTCAATTTCTCGATCGAGCTCCAATACTCTTGGTCGAGCTACCGCACACTCTCGATCGAGCTCTAAAATTACCCGTGGTCTGTGCAAATGGTGCACGCAAAGTGCAAGAGCAGTATTTAATAAAAAAATATGGCTCAATCAAGCCTTAGGGCTCGATTGGGAATTATAGCTCGATAAATGGTTTATTTTCAACCCTCAATCAATCTATTGTTTTAGCGCCCAAGGAGCTTGATCAAGCACTAAAAAAGGCTCGATCGAGTGCGTAAATGGATCGATAGAGCTATTGTTTTTTCCACCCAAATGTGCCCTCTCTTACCAAAAATTGTAATCGAGCAACATGATTTCACCCTTAATATTTCTATTTTTACATAAATTCAAAAATAATTATTGAATTTTCAGTAAATGTTATTTCTAATTTTTTATTGGCTAAAGAAGCTCTGATGGGACATAATTCCCCTGATGTAGAATATGGACCGCAACTCAGCTGCAGATATCCTTTCTAAGGAAGGTGTATTGCAGGGTTTGAGTAGTTGGAAAATTATAGAGATGGATCCAGATGGAGCAATGGAGACAGATCGACCCCCTTTTACTTAAAAAATTTGAATTACTCTACTTCTATATTGTATCTTTTTGTTTTTTTTTGTACAATACAACAAACAAAAAAACTTAATCTGCAGATGGTTCAATTTTTTGTTTTGTTTTAAAACGAACATAAACTCCTACCTTTTATCTATTTTTTTGATGATAGATGTCTACTTACTGTAAATTGGGATGTTTTCCTCATAAGAGGAGGCCCAGGAACAAACATTGGGCATACATGAATACTTATGGCTATAGCTTTTATCAGCTAGTTCTATTTTGACAGGGCTGTTGTCCTTACGACCGTTTCCTACTTTATTATTCTCTCATGAATCATCTAGTAAAGTGAATGCTTGAATGCATATATAGTGCGACTTTTTACATTCTCAATAAAAAGTTTGATTTTTTCTTTGGAAACACAGAAACACATACACACACATATATAACATCACATAGCTCTATATTATAATTATATATATAAAATATAACATAACATAGTTTTATAACTATTTAACATACATATATAACATAACTATAACTAGATATTTCATAACATAATTATATAACTTGATATATGATTTAACTATAACATCGCACACACACACACACACTTATTTGACATAACATAAGTATATATATATATATATATATATATATATATATATATATGTATGTATGTATGTATGTATGTATGTATGTATTCTTCATAACTATAACATAATATAACTATATAACATTTAATATAGCATAGTTATTTAAAACATAACACACGCACACACACACACACATATCATTTAACATATAACTATATATAGTTATATAAATCTATATATCTAAGTTCATGTTTCAACAATGGATCATTGATAGATACATTAAATCCATCATGAAAAGTGCATTTGGTCTAGTAAATAAAAGCATTTAGACTATTTTCTAATTTGTACCATATTGTTTCATTATGTAGTGCGTTGTACAAGAAACATTGTCTTCATGTGCTTGCACCTAGTACATGGCATGTGTCAAAGTCAAACATTAAGAACTTAAAGTATATTCTAGTATTTGAATGGCATGAAATTTATTAGTCTAGTAAATAGGTTTATTTCATTTTTTTACATGTATATTTACTTATTTATGCACTATGAATAAAATTCATTATTTAGAAACAAGAAAAAGTGTGAAGGTAAATTTGATCACTTATTTCGATTTTGTTTACATGGAACTCAATATTTTGGTTGATAAATTATCAAGAAATAAACATTAGGACTTCACGCTAGATTATTATGCTTGAGTTTAGAAATGGTTTTTTTGTCAACATTCTTTCTAACAACATTTGTTTCTTAGATTAGTTTATATGTATTATATGTAATAGTTTTGTATTATATGTAATACTTTAATCGATATTTTTTTTTGATTAGTTTATATGTATTATATGCAATATGTTAAGGCATCCCATATATGCACCCCAAATGCAAGCCATCACAGTGCGAGGAGTTCTGTTATATGCAGTTGGGCTCGTGATAGATCAGGTAGCCCACCGAGAGTTCATGTTCTACTCATAGATCCTGCCTCTGATGCTAGTTAGAGTGTCAGAGGAAATATTTCTCTCTCTGTTAATGATCATGCTACCATTAGTGGGCATTATTCTCCTATTTCAAGTACAACTTAAATCCTTTTTAAAATTTATGTGTTTATGTCTTGAAATTGTCTTTAATTTTTAAATTATCTTCAAATTATGTGTTTGAATTTAATGTATATGTTATTATGCTTATAGTTTTTTAATTATATATGTTAAATAATGTTTATGGCTTGCAAGCCCTTAGCATGCCAAAGCTGAGGATTAGAGTGCAACATCGATCCTTCCATGGGTTGATGCTACAACTCACATCACATTGGAAGATTTTAAGGCGTGAACGATTCCACAATACGATACATAATGTAGGGTTGAACTTCTGGAATCCTGTGTGATGTGATTAATGAGGCTGAAGTTTCGAGTGAACAGTTCACCCATCTTCAGGAGGAAGAAGCTTAGCGTTAGATAGGAAGAGTGCAGATGCTAAAAGAACAAATAAGACAAAATCTAGCCATTAAAATTCATTGAAGTAGGTTGAAGTTAAAATTAGCGATTGGGGATAAATGATTAAAATAATAATAAACAAAGGTTGAAGTTAAAATTAGGGTCAGGCTCGTTAATCACATCACACAGGATTCTAGAAGTTTAAACCTACATTGGAATATGTTACGACCCGTCATATGTAGATCAAAGAAGAGATACGTAACATCCCCACCAATTCACTGAATCGTCTTGCATTGTCTTTGATGCTGGATAACATAAATAGGTTGATTGAGACATACTAGAGGTTAGTCCCACACAGCCACCTCCTACAATCCATACAGAGGATTAGGAGGCATGAGGTTAGAGGCCCATATACTTGGGAGGTGGTGAAAGAGGCCACCAAGGAATTTGATGTTTGTGGGGAGTTTTTTGAAATCCCTCTAGATCTCCTTGCTAAAAATAAAGGTTTGATTCCTCTGAAACATTTTAGGAATGTTAATGTAGCCCCTTTTGTGTATGATAGATTCATTGGATTTTGGGCCAGTTCCCCCACCATGACCAGGTCGCCACTTATTTTTCCAAGCATCTATATGCAGAGCTCATGTTACTTATGAGTTCAGATTACACTGATACTGAATCTCATTATTATGGATCTGACTTGAGACATACCTATTATCTTGAGGGGGCTCATAGAGACCCTAAGCATGTAGCACCTCCTCCAAGAATCTTTCCAATATCATCTTGGAGCTTCTTATTACTGACAAAGCTAGAGGAGTTGTAGTAGCTCGATGGTGAGACCAGGGAGACTATTACAGAAGACATATAAATGTCATTGGCCAATGAGCATGTTGCATTGGATGGAGAGATTAGGAGACCACCACCATTGCATCGTGACCTACTACTTTCCTTATATGATGATGCATTTCTCGGGAGCTTACCCCTTGACCAACTTTTGACATATACATGAATGTATCATGATGCCATTTGTGAGACTTGGAGGGTGCATGACCTGCGTGACATAGACCAAGTACACACACACACACACACACACACACACACACACACACACATGAAAATTTTGTTTCTTATTGTCAAATTTTGCATAATTATTTATATTAATTTATAGTTCATATTAGACTGCAATTATATTAATAAGTTCATGATAACATGTAGACACATCCTAGCTACATGGATGATCTTATGAGGTCATCCAAGGGGGAAGTTGATCAGCCAATCCATCCTTGACCAGAGCACGTTTCCATGGATTCTTCTACACCTCCACCTTCACCTCATATGCACACTAATGTGGAGAAGAGTAACCATGTACAACCACATGGACCAACAGTTGAGGTAAACTTTTTTATTCCTAAGATTTCAACATTTTCTCTTTTTAAGTTACACATGTATGCTAATTAATTTGTAGACTAATTATAATATGTCCTTTCAATTGTATACACAGGCCCATATACAAAGTGTTGTTGATGTCATTGTTATGTGGAGACATGAGTGGGATGTTGGATTTAGAGGCATCGATGATGCGGGTCCATCTATGCATGCCCCAATCATTGAGTCATAAGAAGCAGAGCACTAAAAACAGATTCCGAATCAGACCCTCATCCTATTTGACTTGAATTTGGACTCGACAGAGGTTAATAGATTCATGTATATGTAATTAAAAATGTGGTTCAAAATCATTTATTTCCATATTGTCTATTTTTTTTATAACTAATGATCTAATTAGTTTGCATTTGAATGTGTTATATACACTAGCTTATGCACACTTACTTTGTGTGGTGGAACTCACATAGGAGTTATGGTGGGAATTAGAGTGTCATAGTTTGTATATTTTCAGGTTCATTTCATATGGCACATTCACATGTGATACAAGATTTGTACATTTTCATACTTAGACAGTTTATTGATGGACATCATGGACATTATTTTAGTTTATGGATGCTTATTATTTCAGTTTATGAATGTTCATGTGATATAATTTGTATATATTTTCATATGGATAGTCTATTTATAAATGTATTCACTATTTCAGTTTATGGATTTGTATTAATCTTATTTATGTATGCTCATTAATTTTTGAAGTTTATGGATCTATTAAAATTATTTCGCTAATTTAAATTATTTTCTATATACTATAACTTATAATAGTAAAATATATGTTTAATTTTTATCTCTAGTTTCATAGACAAAGAAAATAAGTACAACCTTAAGTTATGATGCAAGACACTTTGATACTTAAAATGAACTAAAATATATCATGTATCAATTTAATATTGAACATGGAAAAAATTCCAATCATGCTTCATATTGGGTTGTAGAAAGTGTCTTTTAGTGCAATCAACATGTATGTTATTACTATTCAATTTTAAAAATAAATTATTTGAAATATAAGTTCAACCATATTAAAATAAAATATACATATATGAAAATTTTTGTGACCCACCCATATAACATTGCATGGACAATTTTTAAGTATTTCAACCAATTTCTTATCTCAAGGTTCAATTAAAAAACACAAATAGGATTTAAATAAGTTTTATTAATTTTTTTTTTTAATAACTAAAATGGGTATGTGTTTTTATTTATAGTGAATTCCGGCTTGTTGTAGCCTGAAAGCCTTCAATACAAGACCACTGCCATGCTAATGTCATTTTCACGAAATGTAGACTTTTACTGGTTCTCCATCATTTATGATAAGGTATCCTTGATCCAAAAGGAAACCTTTGTTGGCGTATTTGTCTGCTTCTTTGTTTGATTATCTGAGAATGTGATATCATTTGAAGGAGGTGAATTCTTTTAGAATGAATCTGAACCTTTGCAGGTTTTTTTTTTTAGGCCCACGTCATTAAACTGTCCTTTCAAATATATCCTTTTAATCAGAATTTCAAAGTCCCCAAATGCTTGCAACTCCCTATATCCTCTTTCTTTGGCTATTTGGCAGAGTTTTATCAAGATCAGTATTTCTGCTTGATTGTTACTTGGCTGTCCTAGTCCCCAGCTGAAATTTTCATGTGTGGTTCCATCTGGAGAATATATGAGACCTCTAGCTCCAGTAGTCCCAGGGTTTCCCTTGGAGGTGCCATCAAAGAAGACTGTTGCTGTTCCTTGCTTCCTCCACCAACTCTAAAATATTTCATCCTTGTCTCTTAACCTCCACTCGAGATTGAGATGGGGTTTTTCGATGCTGTGCTTCCTATGTCTGAAAACGAAGGTCCCAAATCATTTCTTTTCCTCTTGTTGCAATGAAGTTTTAGCTTTGAGAACTTGGGTGCTCAATGTTTCGAGGATCAGGCCTTTTGATTTTTTTGCTACCATGATGGAGGTCTAGGCTATGTTATTGAAAATATACTCATTTCTAGCAAACCATAGTTTCCAGCACATGAACTTGGGAATGGTTATCCAGACTCGGGCCCATAGGGATTTGTTTATGATTAAAGGGTATCCATCCTTCCAGTATAGAAGAGGTCGACTACTGATATTTTGGAGGGGGTGACAACCTTGAGGCCGTGGAGTGTGAGAGTCCAGAATTTATTTGTAAAGGGACAACCCACAAACAAGTGATCAATGGTTTCCATAGCTTCTTTGCATAGTGCACATCTATGCGGTCCAACTATACTTATTTTCATTAAATTTTCACCAGTCAGGATATTTTTATGCATTACTGTCCAAAAAAGGAAATTAATTTTGGGCAATGCCATTGAGTCCCATACCTGGGCCCAAAAACTTGCAGGAAAGGTTTTGTCTCTCTGAGGTTGCAGTAGTGTGTAGCCCTTGGTGGAGGAGTATATACCTCTGAGACCCCAACCCCATTTGTCTTCAACATTCTTATGCACCAGAGCAGCGTCACATAACTCCTCTTTAAGCATTGCTGCCTGCTGTAGAAGATGATCTGGGATATTACTTAATTTCCAATCTGTCTAGTTGCCGAATTCGTCCCAATCTGAAATTTCATAAATATTCTTGATGCCTATGTTTTCCATTAAATCTCGAATTTCGTCAAGGCTGGCATTGGATGCTAATGGCTCGTGCCCCATTATACTGTCTATCCATAATTTGACACGCTTCATGTTTCCTAGAATACGGTATAGGTGTTGCTTAAAGAAATTTATTCCTTTTGTGCAGAGGCTCCATAATAGCGTGTTGTTCCTATTGAAGGCATTTTGAATGTTCCTTATTTTTGTAGTAGGGATGTATTTGAATATGAACATTCGACATGCAGGGTGCTCAGGATCATAGTGCATCTGCCATAAGATCTTACAACCCAGAGATGTGTTGGAAAGATCAGGGTCTCTGATTTGAAGGCCGCCATCGCGCAGAGAACGTTTGGCAATGTCCCATTTAACCAGATGGAATTTTCACTGATTTCCTTTTCCACCATGCCACAAAAAGTCTCTCATTAATTTATTTATTTTCCCAGAAATCAATTTTGGAGGCATAAGGAAGGAGGCTTGGTAGATTGGGAGTGATGAAAGAACCGATTTTATCAGTATTAGCTTGCCTTCATGTGTTAACCACTGGCCTCCCCATGTTGCGATTTTGGCTTTGATTTTAGTTAATACTCCTTCCCATAGAGAGGACCTTTTTGTGCCCAATGTTAAAGGCAGCCCAAGGTAATTAATCTTATCCCATCCGGAGTGGCCATTGAACCCCAGAATGCGAGCAATTTTCTGTATCTCATGCTCTTCTACATTCCAACTATATACTGCACTTTTTCTTTCAATTATCATTGCTCTGGATACTTTGCAGTAGGCTTGAAGGGTAGCTTTGAATGCATAAGCTATTCTGCTAGAGGCACCTCCCAGCATGAGGGAATCATCCACGAATAGGGCATGATTTATTGGATCTAGTTCTTTCATGATTCTCAGTCCTGGAGCAACTTCAAATTTCTTGTCCTGCTCTAGTTTTCTGCTAAGCGAGTCAGCCAATATAATATATAGAAATGGAGAGAGCGGGAAACCTTACCTTAGTCCCCTAAAAGTTTGGAATAAATTAGAAGGCCTCCCATTTACCAAAGTGGCTATCCAAGGCCCGTTGGTGCATGATTTAATCAAGTTTACAAACTCTTGCTCAAAACCGAAGGAAAGGAGAACTTTATATAGGAAGGACAAGTTTACTCTATCGAAGGCATTGGCCATGTCTAACTTGACCAACATGCCTTTCTCTTTTCTGAGGTTACTGGAGTGCATGGCTTCTTAAACCTGTATTACATGATCCAGAATATGTCTTCCTTTAACGAAGCCTCCTTTCACGGAAGAGATGAGGCTGCCCAACAATGGCTTGATTCTGTTTGCTAGGAGTTTTGCAATAATCTTGTAAGAGGCATTATAGAGATAGATGGGCCTAAACCTTTCAAAGGAGCCGAGGTTTGTTTCTTTCGGTATTAATGCAAGAAAAATTTGAATTGGTGCTGCCCCCCATTTTTTCTTTCTGAAGGAATCCTTTTATCATTCTTATCAAATCTGATTTTATTGTATCCCAGCATATCCTGTAAAAATGAATAGTGAACCCATCTGGCCCGGGGGCTTTGTCTGGATCCATGGAACAAATTATTTTGCTGATTTATTCTTCATTTGTTTGCTTCAATAGAGATGTGTTGTCATCCTTACAGACCAGTGACAAAATGTTCTTTAGAAATTATTTTTTATCTTCTTCGCTGTCCTCATTCTCTTTGCTGTATAGTTTTTGGAAGTGTGAGACAAAAACAACTTTTATTTGTTCTATGCCTTTGCAAAGCATCCCATCGGTGGTCGTGATATCTGTGATCATGTGGTTCCTGGAGAGACGGGCTCTACATTGTCGATGGAAGTAGGATGTATTCCTATCTTCGGCTTCCAGCCAAAGGCTGCGGGACTTTAATCTCCAATATTATTCTTCATTTCTAAAGGAGCGGAAAGATTTACATTGGGTTACTTTCTCTTTATCCAGTTCTGCTTTTGTTATGTTTAATGAGTCTATTTCTCTCTGAATATTTTCCAATTGCTGCACTGATTTCTTTCTTTGACTATTGGGAGTATTTGTAGGGAGTTTACACCATTCCTTGAGAGCCTTTTTTGTAATTTTTAGTCTTTGTTTCCAAACATAGTTGGGAGAGCCACTTATGGGGGTGGACCATGCCAATCTAACCATCTCTGAAAATCCATTTTTTCCAATCCATAATGGGCTGAATCTGAACGGGATTGGCCCCAAGTTTTCTTCCTCCTTTAGCAAGAAAAGGATGGGTTTGTGATCTGAGGTGAGTTTGGGGAGGATGGCTGTGGAGATTAGTCTCCTTTCCGACAGCATGGCGCTTTGTACTAAGAACCTATCCAATCTAGCCGAGATATGATCTTCCCCTGTCCTGTTGTTGGTCCAGGTATACAACCCTTTCTTTGGTTTAAAATCTATTAAGTCCCATTGTTGTATCATATCTTCTACTACATAAATCATTTGATCCTTACTATTTTTGCCTCCTCTTTTTTCTTCTGCATTCAACACTAAATTGAGGTCTCCAGCGATGATGATGTTTGTTGGAGAGTGCATCTCCAGGAATTCATTTAGTTTTTTCCAACAATATTTATTTTCTGAATATATTAATGGTACATATAAATTGAATAGTGCAAGAGTTAACTTACTTGCAATGTGCTTCAGCTCTGTGAAGCTCCAGTGCTGAGTGTTGAAGGAATTGACCAGCCTGAATTGGTCCTCCTTCCACAAGGTTGCTATTCCTCCTGAAGTGCCCCTTGCGCTTATTTCTTTCCCTGCATTATTCTGCCATTTGTTTTTGCTGATATCTAGAAGGGAATCCCCTTCGATTTTTGTCTCTTGGAGCATAAGGATGTCTGCTGGTTCCGTTTTCATGAGGTCCTTGACTGCTTCAATTTTTGATGGGTTCTCCAAATCTCTGCAAGTCCAAGAGACGATTCTCATTACTTACTGCTGGGGGTGGATGGAGCTCCTCCTTTTGGAGGCCTTGTTCTTGTGTTCCTTCCGATTGACATTTCTATTGTAGGTTGACTTCCTTGAGTCTTTTGTCTTTCTGCTTCTTCCTCCCTTGCTTCTCTTTGGGAATTTCTTCCTACTCTTTTAGCAGGCCTTTCGAGGATCTCATCCTCTGAGGAGCTTGGAGAATCTAATATTTTCTTTCTGGCTATGTCGACATATGTGGGGGAGGGGGATACTTCAGGGGTTACCTTCGTCTGCCCTTGATCCTCATTGCCTTTTCCTTTGGGGGAGAGCTTTGATTTTTCGTTGTTATCTTTGTTTGCTTCTTGTGCTTCTACTGCTTTGCTAGGCTCTGTGTTTTGATTCCCTACTTTCGGCATGGGATTGGTGTTCCCATCTCTTAGTTCTTGCCCCGCTGGCCAGGGTTACTTTCTTTTGTTATGCCTTTGATTCTAGGTTTTGCTGTCCCTGCTTTCTGCACTGTGGTTCATTGATCGGCTTTCGCATTTTCACTTTCTTTGGCGATATTTTTTTTGCAATGCCTTGCAAAATGGCCGTAGCCATGGCAGTGGCGGCATTTCAAGGGTAATTGCTCGTAGTCTAATTCCTGAATATGCGTCCAATCTGCAACGGTTAATTTGATTACTTCTGGTAACCCTACTTCCAGATCGACCTCCACACAGATCTGTGCACATGAATACTGGTCTTTTCTCACTGCTTGATCTATATACCTTCCTAGTGAGTTGCTGATGGCTTGCATAGATTTTTGATTCCAGCAATGTAATGGGAGATGGGGTAGACAGACCCAAACTGGAACATCGGATGACACATCTTGGGTTGGGTCGAAGTCAGGGGTCCATTTATTCAGATATAAGCCTTGAGGCCCCATGAAGTATGGGCCATTTCTGAAGATGAGGTTTTTGTCCTCTGCATTTTTGAAAACGAAAATGAAGAATCCTTTCCCTACAAAGTGGCTCTTGATCCCTTCTGTGATGAGTGACGTCTAGTTCCTCTGCACCCAAGCTTCTACTGATTTAGGAGAGGGCCAGAGGCAAGTGAATTTTCCAATGAGCCCTCAATCTGCTAGATTGACGGCCGATCTGCATATTTCTTCAACCGACAATTCGACAATGGGGATGCAGTCCAGTTTCTTGACAAATTTCTGTTGTGTTTCAGACAACGGTCTTTTGGTGGCCCCAGCCACTAATTTCTGGAATGCTATGAGTTATGGCATGGGGGGGGGGGGGGGGGGGTGGAGGATTGGCACCCCCCGCCAGCATCCATGGATGCTGTCTCAATGAGAGATCAAGCAGGAGGGCGGCGCTGTCTAGATTAGCAGCACAACGTAGTAGTTGAAAAAAGAGATTATAAATAATTTTTATTCAATTTTAAAAGATGTCATGTAAACAAAAAATAGGTTTTATTCAACATTATTTTTTTTGAGATTATCTACAAGAGCTTAGTCATAACATGATATAAGTCAATCGTATTGAATTTTAATTTATAGGTAAAAAAATAATATATGACAGAAATTCTGTAATTTTATATAATGTTATCAACTTTCCTAAATTTACAAGTAGTTATCCAAGTATTTCAATCTCTTCCTTGTGATGGAAATGATTTTTATTCAATTTTTAAAAACACAAAGTTATATTCAATTTTAAAAGATGTGGAGATATAAAAGTTACAAATACAACTTTTATTCGATTTGATTTTGTATGAGGTTTTCTAGAAAAGCTTAGTCATAATGCACATCGTCAATAATATTTTTTTGCTTACACTGAATTCAATGCACAATGTTAAACTAATTACCTTAAAATTAATGTACACCATATATCTAGTTACATCAAATAAAAGACCCAAATCTTCATTGAAATCAATGTATCTGATGCAAACAATCAAATATGATGAGAAATCAACATATACACTAAAATCAATACATCTAATGCAAAAAATAAAATAGGATTAGAAATCAACATCTACATTGAAATCAATGCATCTAGTGCTAGCAATAAAATAGGATTCAGAATCAACATCTACATTGAAATTAATGCATCTAATGCAAGCTCAATCAAACACGATTAGAAATTAACATATTTAAGGGAATTAATGCATATAATACAAGCAATAAAATATAAATAAAAATAAAAATATAGACATAAATCAATGCATCTAATGCAAGAAATCAAATAGGATTAGAAATCAACATTTGCACACTGAAATAAATACATCTAGTCCTAGCAATTTTCTTCCCTTTCTCTCCCCCCTCCATCTAATATATCGATATATCCCTCCATCTCTCCTTATTTGTCTCTCTATCTCACCCCCCCCCCCCCCCAAACACACATTCTCTCTCTCTTTATATCTATCTATCTCTCCCTCCCTCTATCTCTCTATTCTTCCC
This sequence comes from Pinus albicaulis, assembly GCA_034641835.2. Lineage (NCBI taxonomy): Eukaryota > Viridiplantae > Streptophyta > Pinopsida > Pinales > Pinaceae > Pinus > Pinus albicaulis. The sequence continues at coordinate 54,380,417 of MU968411.1, forward strand.
TCTCTCCAACTTCCATCTATATGTCTATATCCCTCTGCCTCTCGTTCTTCATCTCTCTATGTCACCCGACAAAAAAACACATTGTTTCTCCATATCTAGTTATATATCCCTCCCTCTCCCTCTCCCTCTCCCTCTCTCTTCCCCTTCTATCCCTTTGTATCCCCTTCTATCCCTCTTCCCTCCTACTCTCCTCTCTCCCTCTCTCTTCATCTCCCTTGTCACTCCCTCTTTATTTCTCCATCTCCCTTGTCACTATCCCTCTCTCTCTCTCCCCCTTTCTCTTTATATATATGATTTTATTCTTACCTCCCTCTCTCTCCCCCTCCAACTCAATCTCTCTCCCTCCCTCTAGAGTCCCCTCTCTCTTCCTTTCTCTCCCAATTCCCTCTGTCTCTCCCCCTCGTCACTCACTCTCTCTCTCCCTCGAGCTTCGTCCTGCAAATATGTTGAATATATCCCTCCCTCTCTCATTCTCTCTCCCCCTTCTCTCCATCTATGCTTCTTTGTCTTTCTATATCACCCCAAAACATACACACTCTCTCTCCATCTCTCCCTTATCACTCCCTCTCTCTCTCTCTACAAGTCTTGAACTTCTTCTTTCCCTATATTTTCCACCAAATCCATCTCTCGATCTCCCTCTCTTTCTTAGAGACTCTCTCCTTCTCTCCCTCTCTCCATCTTTGTGTCCCCTTATCTCTCTTACCCTTCTCTCCCACTCTCTCTCTTCTATATTCCAAAAAATTAAAAATACATTGAAAATTAAAATATTATGTATAAATATTTTTTTTGATTTTGATGTCATACAACTTATATATATATATATTTAAAATGCAAGATTTATTTCAAATGTGTGTTGTACATTCACCTGAAGGGAAAATGATAATTTTCCATGTAAATATTATCTAAAATTTTCCAAAATATTAATGTTCCACCTACATCAAAGGTACATAAAGCACTTCATGTCTTCCAATTAAAATTGTTTAGGTTTTATTTCTTTAAAGGTAGTTTTATGTTACGATTACTTCAGGATTTTAAAATTATTATATATTTTATTATGTTACATTTAAAAAAAAAATAGGTTAAATAAAATTAACATATTGAGTCAGCTTGTATGAGTCTCTTTGTGTTAATGACTCTTTTGTTGATGCCTACGACATATATCAACCACATGTATTAATTTGGTTGTGTTGGTATATATTATAGTGCAATACATTTTATATTATATTAAAGTTAATAATGTTATATTAATCCAAAATTAATAAATTTAATATCAACATTAAAATATATTAATATTAATTTTTTTTACATTAATATGAGATTTCATAATTTAATTTAATAATGGTATTTTTTTAATATTAATATTAAATTTAATAAGGTTTCTACATGACATGATAACAAAATTATAATAAAATTTGGAATTTTAAAATGTGGTAAAATTTTAAATTTTAGATCATTCAAATTTTGTTTATAAAGGCTAGATTGAGCTATATAGCTCGATCGAGCCCTTGTTAACCATGTATATGGCTCAATCGAGGGTTTACGAAACCCTCTATTGAGATATTTGAATTTGAAATTTAAATGCTTGATCGAGCACATTAAGTGCTCGATTAAACCTCAGAAGTCTTAAAATCCATATTTTTAGCACTCCTTTTGCAAAATTTCCTGCAACACAATTCTGTACCCTAGCGGACATAGGGAAAAAATTATCCTTAAGGTGGCGAAATTGATCATGTTGGATTCATGAAGGAATCCTCTATCCAATGACATATGAGTTTGACATTTTCGAATTCATATGATATTTTTCATCTAATTTCTTTTAAACATAATGCTTGAAATTATTTTGAATAGTTTTAAAGAGATTGCATAAAAAATCAATATCATAAAATATACACAACGAAATTTTTTCAAGAAAACCACTATCTTCATTTACGAGTCCTATTCAAAAGGGTACTCTTGTTTTTTCAATTTATTTTAATAGTTAAAAAAACCCATACATGAACACATGTGTATGCAAAATGCAATTGAAATATTACTTTGACAACTTCGAAAAATAATAAAAATATGATTTTACATAAAAAATAAATTTTTAATATGAAGAACTTAGCTCTCTCCGTGTAGATCACACACACACACATATTAAAAAATACACATTTTAGACTAATTTATGCTAAGTGAGCACACACATATCTCTTAAAAAGTGTGAAATTTTTCAAGGAGAAACATTTCATTTAATTGAAAAGTGACATATTTACGACACTAAATATTTTTGCAAAAAATATCGTTAGGAAAACAACATAATTCTCCACAATTTGTCTTTTTACTTCGAATCAAAATTCCGAGTGCTTATATGAATTTGTGGGGCTTCAATTTGATAAAAGAGGAAAAATTTAAAATTCCATCGCCACATTTGGCCCAAAAGTGTAACCCATTTTAATGCATTCACTCTAATCACATTCCCAAAACTTTGGTTAAAATTGCAAAAACACAACCAAATAATACATAGTCAATGCAATTTAACCGCAAAGCGAATGCTATAATCCCTAACGAAACATGGATTAATAAGATGATTGCTTAATCTTAACTATGCAAAATTAGTTTTTTATCAAAGCTTTTTCAATTTTTATCTTTGAGTGATACATTTCCCATTAAAATTTTGTAATTTTTTAAATTTTTTTAAAAGAATACTCCATTTTATCCATGTATTTTGAAAATTTTAAATTGCCTCGCAGTTTTGTATTTTGAAAATTTAATCCCATAAAATCTTTGGATTTTACACTCTATAGGTTGTTTGAGAATCCCACAAAAATTTACTTATAGGGTATTTTGGTGATCTTTAATAATTATTAAAAAAACACATCTCATGTCACACACTTATGTTTAATGACATAGTTTAGTTTCTTGTTATTATTAGCATTTGGAAAATCATGTAATTTCTTATTGTATTATTTTTATTAGCATTTCCCAAAACATGTTTTTTATACTTTCACTAGGTAAACACGATCCGAGACTGGAAATGGGTTTGGAGAAGATGGCAATGAAAATTTATTTATTACGCTTCGATAATAGATTTTTTTTGGTTGGGGGCTAATTTTAATGCGAGTTGGAATAATTATTTGCTTATTTATGAGACGTTGGCTAATGTGAGTTGGTATAATGATTTGTTTATTTATGAGAGGTTGGAGTAAATTATATTATACTATTATTATTATGCTTATTTTTGAATAAGATTTTTAGAATTTTAATTTAATTATTAATAATTTTTAAGTGGATGGTAAAGATGTAACTTATGAAAAATATTTTAAAATATTTTTTAAAATATTTATAAATCAAAGTCAGTGAAGATTTATCTTTAAAGTAATTATGTTTTTTTACTATTTTTTTTGAATAAAAATTGTATTACTTTTTATCAATTAATTACATGAAAATTCAGAAATTTGGTTTGGTCATTCCTAGAGAAAAACCAACAAAATCAAATCCAAAGAAAAGCTAACTTGAAATTACATGGAAACTAAGGAATTTGGATTGGATGATCTCACGGGAATCTAACCAAAACTAAACTCAAAATAAAAAATAACCTATATTTGACAATGCCAATATGATTACTAGTGTCATAATAATTGGTTCGAGGAATGATCATGGGATTTTTCAAAGTTCATTTTTTACTTTTTTACTTTTGGACATCAATCCATTTCGAAGAGTTTTCAGGAACAAAAGTAAAGGAGACAATGATTTCATTTCCTTGAGACAATACCGATTCTAGGGGGTTTCTAATGTCAATTGCTTCCTTATTGCTATTTGAGTTACTTGATTCACGAAAAATTTGTTCCAAATCATTGACGAAGCTATGACGATGGTTGTGTCACATCTATATTCGATGGAAAAACTCCAACATCTGAAGGATGATATGGAATTGCATGTGGTTGAGCTAAGGCTGACAGACTTGATTTAGCCGAGGATTTTTTTTTTTGCTACTTGTTATCTCGGTTGTGATCTGAATATTTCTTAGATCCTTTTGGATCTTTTGGATATTTCCATCCTCAGATCTTATTCTTAGTATCTAAAGGGGGATAGAGTCCTTGAGACGAGGGGCAGATATTGTGTAAATGATTAGGTTGTTGACAAATTTTGCAACGGAAAGTCATGTTTTCATAGTCCATTACTGTTAAAAAATAATTCCCTTCCAAGCGAGGAGGATTTTTTCTGGAAATGGATTTTTTAGTTCTATTTCAACACATATGCGAGCAAAGGTTACAATACCCCTTTCAAGCTTATCTGTGTCTATATTAATGAAATGACCAAGAGAGTTACCCACATTAGATACAATATCTAATGTAATAGATGAAGTGGCATATCTAGGAGTCTTACCAAAACTAGAGTGTCCAAAGATGGCATTAAAAGAGGGTTATAACCAGCAAGCCATGACTTATAGTAAATCCCATATCTACCCCAAAACCATGGTCCTTGATTAAAAAACCTTTCATAGTCATGAATATATTTGAAATACACCATGAAGAAACCCTTCAAATAAAAAAGTAGATATGTATTAGGGGACCAGGTTTGATGCACCTATTCCGAAGTGCATAAGTTGATGGAAATAACCCATTAAAATGAAAAATAGTGGCATGATGTAAATATTCCATACAAGAATCGAAGGATTAAGGATGATCCACTTTGACAGTTGGAGTTTCTTCTACCTGATCGAAAATAAAGGTTGATCCTAAGAGCTCTTTGGGTGTCAAATGTGAGAGTCGTGACTTAAGGGAATCTTTAAAGGATTTAGACTAGGAAGCATAGGGTGCACCCCAGCCTTTGGCTCCACCATTTAATATTGAAACTAGGCATATTGAAGCATCCTTGGCTATGTTGTAATATCATAGTGAATTCCCTTCTTGAAATTGCCTACCTCCATATAGGAGGCTCATAAAGACGAAGGGGATTCCTATTTGATCTTGAATTCGGGCAATAAGCGTAGAGACTAGATCAATGAATCCAACTTGTATACATAAATAACACCCTAAAATTTTCCTCACAAAGGCCAAAATTTTCAAGAGATCTGGAGCAACGACCTCAGGTTTAATGCAGGAAAATCCTCGTTGCAAAAAAAAATTCTCGTCATTTATCAATTATGTAGCAAAAGATGCAAGATGACGGGTTTTTGACAAATGTAAAAGTCCCGTGGCAGGGAATCTCTCAAGAACAGGGTGACAAATTAAGGAATTAGGGCTTCATCCAAAAAACCTTCATGATATGGTGATCGTTCCCGCTATTTTTTCCCTTTCAATTAAATTTATTAATTAAAATAAATATTATATAAACAAGTGTGATATGAAATCAATTATGATTTTTTGGGCATGTGCTATGGATAACCCATGGTATTATAAAAAAACCTAATTATAGATTAAGAAACTGCAGGTAAATTTCTATTATTAAGAATCATGTTACAACTTATATATTAATTCCTTTTATCATTAAGAATAATAATAATAAAACAATATTAATAATTTAAAACAAATACTCTTACTCAAGTTAGAAATTATGCTTTGGAAAAAATTTCATAAAAAATTATAATCTTCATTGGTAAATGCTAAATTAATAGTGGTCAATAGGAAAACTAAATCCTATAGGATTTTTTTGGGCATGATTAATAAATTGAGATGTGAACTGGATAAATTAATTGCTTGCCGAGCCACAAGGAATTGCATAAATTTTGGTGGGAAATAACCATTAGTATAACAAAGTAGCTTTACAGAGTTTTGTTTAGCTATAGTTGTTAGTTGCCACAACATAACTATAGTTGTTCATTGTTGAAACTACATTGTCACAACTCCCATGTTCTAGTAGCAAAAAATCCTTTATTTCCCTATTATACTGGCGACGATTCCTCTGTACATGGTCTCAACTCACCTATAGCTTGTTGCTAAAACAAAGTATTGTATTTTTGTTGAAATATGGGTTTTACATGTTGCAAATTTTCTTATTGCTATATGATTTTTGATGTTTGTTTATAAGTTGGTGGTTGTAGTTGCATATTTTGTTGTGCTCTCTTTCTTTCACTTTGGTATCAGAGCTAGAGGATTCGAAGAGCCAAGTTTTTTCTTTGGTGTAAGAACATAAAATACACCATAGTGGAATGCTTGAAATAAATTATTTGCATGAACTGTTATTAACAAAATTGTGAGCTTGTAGAGCTATGGCCAAATTGAGAAGGATCATTGAGGCATATCCTTTTCCATCTTGGATTGAGTCGAGGAAGATTCGTTGTGTATTGGAGGAATTGACTCTATTAGAGTGTGAAAGTGATCTTACCCTCCACTTGAATATTTTAGTTAACTTAGTTCATATTCTAATCGAGAAAAAATATGATTCCTAGAATATTAGAATGAGAGAATTGTTGAGTTCTCATGATCTTTGGGGATACATTACTAATGGGTATCCAAAGCCTACTGATGAAGCATTAGAGATGGCTCTAACAAATATTGAGCAAACATTGTTGAGGGAGAACATAAAGAAGGATAAAAAATCTCTTGAACTTATTAAGTAAGGCTTAGATGATGTGATATTTCCAAAGGTGTCAAGTGCAGAGTCTTTGAAGGAGTGAGACACTCTTGAATCCTATTATCTGGGTGTATCTAAAGTGAAGAATGTTAAGTTATATAATTTAAGAATATTTTTTAAGAAGATGAAAAGGAAAGGTAGTAAAATTATGGATAGTTTTATGACTTAGGTCATGAGTATTGTTAATAAATTAAGACAATATGGGGAAGACCTCTCAAATAAGAGAGTGATTGAGAAAATCCTTTGTAGTTTGCAACATAAATTTGAAGTCGTGGTTGTATCCATAGAAGAGTTTAAAGGCGTGATTCAAATGCAAATTGATGAGTTCTCTGGTTTGTTGATTGCACATGAATCGAGGATGAATAGATATGATGATAGTGCATTAGAGAATGCCTTTAGAAGTCAGTTGCAAAGGAAAAGGCAGAGGAAAGTCAAGTAATAAAGGAAGAGGTGACAAAGAAGCTGATTAAAGACGAATGTAAAATAATTTTAAGCATAAGGAGAGATATTAGTAGTGCCCTTCTCATTTAAGGGGCAATAACAATAGAACTTGGAAGCAAGGAAATCAAAGGTATAATAATTCTAAGGTACAATGTTATTATTGCAAAAAGTATGGTCATTTTGCTAACAAGTGTTGGAAGAAGCAAGTAAATGTTGGTAAGTAGTCGACGCACATGTTAGAAGAGTCTAAAGATAATCAAAAGCTAGTGTTTTTTACTTGTAACATGAATAAATAATGTTCAAATGATATTTTGTTTTTGGACAATGACTGCAGTAAACACATGACTAGAAACACATTTTTTTTTTTTTCATTCTAGACACATGTATTCAATATGAAGTCAGGTTGGGAAACAATAATAAGGTATGCATTAAAGGTAAATGAGTGATGTTAGAAAAATTGGAAAAGATTGAGAGAGTAATTACACACAACACAAATCACACTCACTGTATTTTATTGATATCAGTGGTTACATGTTTATAGTATATAGATCAATGACTACGACACATATAGATAGCTATTACAACTCACATGTAGGAAAATAACTACTTCTAGATTGACACCTAGGGACTCATAATGACAACTCACAACAACCTAAAACACATGGAAGCATTACTTCCAATACCCTCACTTAATGCTTACATGTAAGAAATATAGAAACACACATTACAAAAGTAAATGAACCCTTGTCATATTTGTATGATATGGTCATCATTAGAACTCATATCCACTCTGAAATATCATGTTTTCCTCTCTTTTCTTCACCACACTTCTGAGCTTGCCACTTGATCCATTTAAGACATAACCGCTTCAGATCATCGTTGACATACTTTGTAGAATTGACTCTTCTCAACCTCCCAGAGCTCGATGGGCCAGTCTCGATACTGAATCATCCTATAGAACTACCACCATCTATCAAATATATGGCCTTCTACAATATTAACGAGCTATCTAAGATAAAATTTTGGGTACAAATTGTCTTCGACATACAATTCTACAACTTGACATTGCATAAAATAACATGTATTGATGCTCTTGAAACTCAACAAGTCACACCAACTTGACTTTATTAAGAACTACCTATGACTAATGCTCCCAAATCACGAAGAATCACACTAGTCTATTCAATAATTGACATGTTCTTTGTGATTTGCATTATATTTTTGCGCACCAAAATAATTTTACGTAGATAACAACCACTCAACCACGAAGAGCAATACATATTTTTTTCTATACCATGTAAGAAAGAAGAAATAATATATCGTGTGGGTTATCAACGAAGATCAAAAGAGATATATCGTGAGGTTTTGAGCCTCTAAACATGCAAGAAACCTTGTTGGAAGCACATGCCACTATATATGCATAAATCGTGGCAACCACACCATTGTCCCCCTTCTTGGATCGCGAATCACTGCAACCCCAATGCCTCTTCCTTATTCCTTTGTAACATCTCTGTTTGGTTGACCTGGCTACTTAAGAGGTGCTTGTTACAAATTGGACTTCTTTCCAAATTTGGAATGATATCCTTTGCCAACGCCTCCTCCAATATTCGACAAACGTTCTATGTAAATAAATGGCTATAATGTTCAAATTTCCAAATTAAAAAAAAAAAAAAACGATTGATATATTTTAAGTTTTAGATTATAAATCTTCCGGGAAATCACATGAGAATTTTAGGACGGACGTGTTTCGAACTACCAACTGTAGTTAATCATCAAGATAATGAAGTTTGGCTGATCAGACAAACCTATTTATAGCAGGAGGAGAGAAGCAACGGTCAAAACCCAAGAAAAGTTAAAGAACAATTAAAATTAAAAATATAAACAAAAAATAAACGGTCAAAAATAAAAATAGAAATAAAAACAGAAAACATAACTAACCCAACCCTAAAAATGCTAGTCAAAACTAAAAATAATATAAAACCAAAACTAAAAAATAAAATGACACCCCAATAAATAAATAAATAAATAAATAAAAATAAAAATCAAATAAAAGTCAAAGTTCAAATGAAAAAAAAAGAAAAAAAGAATTTTTTATTTTATTTTTTTATCTATAAATAAAAACATTAATAGATAAAATGTTTAATTAGGATTTAAATAATAATAATAATAATAAAAAAAAAAAATAAAAAATAAAAAATAAAAATAAAATAAAATAATAATAATAATAATAAAATAAAATAATAATAATAAATTATATATATATATATATATATATATATATATATATATATATATATATATATAGAAATAAAATTTTGAGCAAAAATAATTAAGTTCACTATGGAAATGGAGAATGAGGGGAGCCTTCCTTTCCTTGATGTTCTCATCTCTAGAAATAATAATGGCTCTTTCTCGCATCATGTTTTTTGGAAAAAGACGCACACTGAGCAGTATCTTCATTCTGGTTCTCATCATTTTCCTGCTCAGAAAATTGGGGTCCTAAACACTTTAGCTACGAGAGCTCTTAGAATTTCTGATGATGATCATTTAGATGAGGAAAAGGCCCTTCTCCTTAAGGTCTTCAGAGAAAATGGGTATAGTAGAAGTCAGGGTTTGAAGGCTTTCATGAATGCGAGCAAAGGTCCTAGGCAGAAAATGAAGATGGATGATGTTATTGGTAAAGTTCATTTACCTTTTATTCAAGGTACCACTGACAAGATCGCTCAGATTTTAAGGAAGCATAAGATCTCGTCTTCTTTTAAGCCTTTAAACACCATTCAGAGCTCTCTTAAATCGGTTAAGGACAAGTTGGACCCAAAAAACATGAAAGGTGTTTATTTGATCCCGTGCTCTTGTGGGACTCCTTACATTGGTGAAACTGGTCGGTCGATTAATAAGAGGATCCAGGAGCATTCTGTTGATATTAGACATGGTAGAACCAAGTCCTCAGCGCTAGCTGAGCATACGGAGAAGACGAAGCATCATATTTGTTTGGAAGACGCTAGGGTCCTTGCTAGGGTGGATCATTTCCATCACCGGAAATTTAGGAAGGCGTTAGAGATTGAGAAGAGGCCTTGTACGTTGAATAGGGATGATGGATAGAAGGTTAGCAGTTGCTGGATTCCATCTCTTCACTCCTTGTAAAGGTCCTTCCTTTTTTCTTTGGTATTTTTATTTTTATGTTTTTTATCTTATTATTATTATTATATGATTTGATATTTATAATTTATTTTATTTTTATTATTTTTACTCAAAATTTTATTATATATATATATATATATATATTATTTTTAATTTTTTTTAATTTTTATTATATATATATATAATTTATTTATTATTATTATTATTATTTTTTAATATATATTTTATTATTATTATTATTATTTATTATTTATTATTATTATTATTTAAATCCTAATTAAACATTTTATCTATTAATGTTTATGTTTATATTTATAGATATTTTTTTTTTAGTTTTGACTAGCATTTTTAGGGTTGGGTTAGTTATGTTTTCTGTTTTTATTTCTATTTTTATTTTTGACCGTTTATTTTTGGTTTATATTTTTAATTTTAACTGTTCTTTAACTTTTCTTGGGTTTTGACCGTTGCTTCTCTCCTTCTGGTATAAATAGGTTTGTTTGATCAGTCAATCTTCATCATCCTGACGATGAATTATAGTTGGTAGTTCGAAACGTGTCGGTCCTAAAATTCTCGTGTGATTTCCCGAAAGATTTATAATCTAATATGTTATAGATCACAGAAACTTACACTCTCAAATATCTTAAGTTTCATTAAGCCAAATATTTATTCTCAGACATTACTGAACTGTATCTTATATCCAAGATAATCTCAAGTCTTTTGTTCTTAGACCAGACTAGATACTAGATATCTTGATGCTCTTTTGCACATGGAAGATGAAGTTTAATTTTATTTAATATTTTGGGCCCCGTTCAAATCATATACAAATATGGCAGAAAGCGATGTGTATTACCTTTGGACATCTTGAATGTTCGAATCTCAAATTTCCTTTTATCTCGGATGTTTAGATCTCAAATTTCTTTAACACACTATCTTATATGTTATATCGAATTTAAGGTTTTGTAAAAACATGGTATATCATTAATGAAAACCAGTTTGTTTTTTTTTTTTTTAAATGAAAAAACATTACATTATTAATATATTTTCAATGTAAAAAAAACAATTTTTAAGTTGTAAGGTGTTTTTATTTGAAAATAACTTTCTTAGCTACCAATGTGTCCATGTCTGACTCATTGGATCAAATGTTAGACGATTGAAATGTTTTAGGCCATTAGATACACAAGTAAATAATTTTATATATTTTTTTATAATGTTAGTTTTTTTTTCTGTTTAATAAGTTAGATTGATTTTAGGTGTATAATAGAAATGTTGTAATGTTATGTTTAACATTTTGACTATGTCACATTACACAAAAATAAAAATAAAAGTAAATTAAATAAAAAGATTGACATAATGTAATGAACATTTTAACTAGGTCAAAACACAATAAAAATAAAAATAATAAAATAATAATAATAAGTTATAAAAACAGCCCATGGTATTCATGTGGAATATATTTTATTTAAAGGACAAAATTAAGATGGCCTAGATCAATCTTGACTCTGGATCTACCAAGAGCCAAGATGGATCAAATCTCTTCATATGAAAACCTCTTTTAGAGTGAAAAGAGAATTGATCCCTCTCATAAATAATATAGAACTAAACTAACTACTTAATTAAATTATTTTTAATTGTTTATAACCATTATTCTTTTAAAATTTTACTTAATAAAATGTATCTAAATTTTCACACATCCAGATATACATAGTTTTTCTTGTTCTATATTATTTTTGTTACAACTATTTTATTATTCCAAAAAGATATGGTTTTTTTTGTTAAATATTATTTATGTTACACAAGTTTTATTATTCACGAGTAGTATTTTTTAATATATAAAAAATAAATTAATAATGAAAATTTTTAAGATATGTGAAATTATTTCACAGGACATTATTTATCTTGAGCAATAATGATGAATGTTCATAATTCGCATTTCTTAAATAACACTAAATCTACTTTTAATTACTTAATTATAATAGTTTGTAACTACAAATATACTTTTTCTAATTTTTTTTGTCAATGAATATCAAATTTCTTCTATTAAAAAAAACTATATGCATATCTTTAAATACTTAATTGTAGCTAAAAAATATTACATCACATTAGTTCACAAAATATATTTAAAACTATAAGCTATTCTTTCTTATAGTATTGCTTTAGGACATTTCTTTTGCAACATATAATGTAATTACTAGTTATAATTATATTAAAAAATTGAATTCAAATTTCGGACCAATAACTATATACACACAATAAATATCTTTTGAGCACAAATTTCAAATAAAGAGAAACTATTATTTTATAATATGTTTGTTTCATTAGGTTTTGTATGATTATATTCGGATCTATGAAAATTATTATATGTACGTCTCGAGATACTTGGATGTTGAATGTCAGATACATTTGGAATTTCAAGATATATTTGGATACGGGAGAAACATAAGTGTGCACAATTTTGGCATCAAAGATGTTTGGATTTCCGTTTTGTTTCACAAAGAGCCCTTTAACCATTCCCCGATACCAGATGAAATTTCTCATCCCTAACACCAGATGAAATTTCTCATGGATGATATCCACCTTTAGGTCCAAATGAAATTGGACAATTGGTGTACCTCAAATACATCTATATAATGGATACCTCTCTATCCATTGAAGATTTAAATGCAAATTTAACTGTTACCATTAGTTCTGATGGCACCTTCGATATAATCTGAAATTGTGTGTGAATAAGTTGATTTACACTTATGAAAATATTTATCTATTAATTCAAAATCAATAATGAGTTAGTAATTCTGTATATCATTTTTCTATTACTAAATTACTTGTTTTTCACATGCACATATTAATTGTACTTTATAAATTTTTTTGGTTACAAAGCTTAATTCTTCTCTAGTTTTAAATCCTTGGGTCATATTGTATTATAATCAGAGTTTTTTTATATTTATGTCTTTTCTATAATTAATAATTATTATTTAAATTTGAAAAAGGTTTTGTATTTTTGTCTATAAAATTTATTTTTACAAGAACACTTTTTTATAGGAACAATGTTTTAGAGAAAAAAAACTAAGCAATTTAAAGCTCCTAAACCTAAATATGAGCCAAAACATATAAAAATAGAAGAATATAAAGATAAAGAGCTTAATGAGGAGTAAAATCCTAATGTACCCTTCTACTTTAATACCACCAAAAAATTGGAATGAGTGGATGCCTCAAGTGGGACAAAATGTATGAGTACAATGAAGTAGGAAATTTTTGACAGGAATATGAATAAAGATGAAATGATTCTAAAAACATTAGAAAAATTGGTTTGTACAAAGTGGCTACAAGACTAACCATCTTTCGCTACTATGGTATGGTATGGTACAATGGATTCTAACTAACACTCATATTAGAATTGCACCATTGTTCATCATAGTAATATAGTCATCTGTTTTGCTACACAAGAGGACCATTCAAAGATGTATAAATTGAATAAATTTTGAAGTCTATCTTAATAGACAATTTCTTCAACAATATGAAGAAACTAAATTGAAATTTGAAAAGAGGGAAATGAGATATTTGATTAAAGACTTCTATCATGACCCAAAAATTAAATTGAATAGGATTTATCCAATTCACATGTTCAAAAGACAAATATCATGATAATCACCGTGATATGCATACTTTATAGAGAGAAAATTCCCCAACACTATAAGCTAGAGTGGGTTCCCTTATTCCACCAAGTAGATAATAAGGGGGGAATTTTTTCGGAACAAATGCTTTCCTCAAACATGTTGTGTGCAATTAAAAAAGCAATTACGACTACCCTTGGGTTTGAATTAGGATTTTTCATGTGTGTGTACTTGGTTCATACTGGTTTCACCGTTCCCTCTACTAAGTTGGAGTTAGATGCTAGATGAATAACATGTTCCATTATGTGGAACAAAAGATACATGAATCATTTCTCTGACATCTATGGATTTTTCATGGCTTCACTATATGAAATGTTCTTTGACGCACCTCGTCAATGGGTTCCACAAGAAGTAAAATATGCTCTAAAATATGTTTGGTACTGGTACATCGATGAATTCTTATCTTATTTCAAGATATTTAGTTGAAGAGTAGGTCATCACTATGCTACAAAGGTGTATACCAACGAGATTAACTATAAGTTAAGTTATCTATCAAACTATTACTGGTATTGTTAAATAATTGAGTTATAATTCAAAAAGGCTATGGAATTTATTATTTATTAGATCAAAATAATCCCAAAACAAAATCAATGAAGATGAAGAGGTTTGGATCTATAGCATAAATATTTCCAAGAACGAACTTTATGATGATATTGTCAATGCTCATTTAAAGATTTTTATGTACAAAAAATCTTATATACATGAAGGAAGTCCATTTGACTTTGTATTTGAGAGAGTTGAAAATTAAGAGTAGATATTTGTAGTATTCCTAATCCAAAGGAGAGAAATTTAATAATTAATTACCAAAAGGAAAGAGCTAAAGCTTTTCTACAAGAAAGATGTAGATTAATATGTAGAATGTTAGATAGTTGTTAAAAATGAGAAGGGATGATCAAGTTGAAAAGGAAAAATAAAAAGAATAGGCCAAAAAAAGAACTTGTCCAACAAATGAACAAATATGACACAATCATGTACACAAAAAACAAATAGCTAAAAAAGATGAGTCTATTCATACAACAATAGCACCTAGAGAGGGAGATTTGGATTTTATAGAACCAATCACTGAAGAAGATATTAAGATCCAAGAAGCTTAATATACTCAAAAAACTTAAGAAATATAAAAGAGTATTCAGGAGTCTATGGATACATCAGTGAATGTTGTGACTGATGAAGTAAATCAAGATACTGAAACAATCATTTCTAATAAACAGAAAACTCCACGACCTATAGTTAACCAAAATTTCAACTAGGATAGCTAATGTTGCTTGAAAAGACATAATCACAGGAAATATTGTTACTATCTTAATTCAAACTATTATAACACCTTTGGCTTCCAAAGGTGGGGATTTAACTCCATCCAATTTAAAGCTGGATCAATTAGGTCTTATTAAAGAGAGTAATGTATGTTTATATATATATATATATATATATATATATATATATATATATATATATATATATATATATATATAATAATAAAGTAGTAGTGAATATAAGTTCAAGGGAAAGAAAGGTAGGTGCTTTAGAGGAAGAATCTTCTTATTAGTATTTAGTTTGGAATGCAACTAGTAGAATACAAAGTGAAGTAGTACAAACAAATTGAACCATCTCTTGGGCATTTACAAAAGAAAATACATGATTGTGAGCGAATTATTTTTTGAGCTAGACAAATACAAATCTTAGCTTACAACATTTGAGAAAAATTCAAT
Source organism: Pinus albicaulis (assembly GCA_034641835.2). Classification (NCBI taxonomy): domain Eukaryota; kingdom Viridiplantae; phylum Streptophyta; class Pinopsida; order Pinales; family Pinaceae; genus Pinus; species Pinus albicaulis. The sequence continues at coordinate 54,395,931 of MU968411.1, forward strand.
TAATTAAAAAGAAGAATAAGAAAAAAAACGTCAAAATAATTAATCAATCAAATAAAAAAAATTACTTAAATTAGAATTTACTAGAATTTACTAAAAAAAGAAAAATGAAATAAAATGATAAACAATATCTATTAATTTCTAACAAAAGAAAAAAAAAAGAAAAGAAAAAAGAAGACTATTTATAGAAACAATTAAAATAGCTTCAAACTAAAGAAAAATATATTGAGTTTTTCATAAAAGAAACTATTGCAATCAATTTTCAATTGAATAATATTTAGGAGAAATTCTTCAAGAAGGTAAGCACAATCCATAATTTTATGATCATGAACTTAATTATTATGATAAAGTGGAATTGCACATAGACAATAATAAATCCAACTATGATTCCTTTAAGCACAATTCATAATTTTATGATAATGAACTTCTTAATTATTATGATAAAGTGGAATTGCAAACCGAAAATAATAAATCCAACTAAGATTCGTTTGATAAATTCATAAAGTGATTGATAAAAAAAAATCCTAGTCGACATACACCAAATCACCGAGTAGGAAAAATTATAGATTCATGTATCCTTGCACAATTAGGTAATTGAAAATTATAGATTCATGTATCCCTGGACAATTAGGTAATATAAATGATTGGGTTGAAGAAGCTAATCATTGGTGTGCAAGGTTATGGAATTTAGCTTTGGATGCTATGGAATATTACAATATTTCATATTTGGGTCCTATATAAAAAATACTTACCAAGTCAACTCTATCTAATTGGTTTAGAAGAAACGTGAGAAGAAATCATGAAGTTTATTGAATGGAATAATGAATCATTCAATACTTTTTTATCCTTACTAGCAGAATGTACTGAAACATTAACACCCTTATTTTCCATAAGAAAAAGAAACCAAGAATGGAAAAGAAACCAAGAATCAGAATAAGGATCTACCAATGTCAAATTACTTTGGACAACCCGAATCCGAATCCTCCACATGTCTCTCTTGTAATTGAGCTTTACAATCAATGGGAAAGCTATTTGAAAGGAAATACCGATGGAAAAGAAATGGCTTCCTCCTCTTGGGGAGAAATTTATGGACATTTATTATTTTCTAGGAAATAGGGATAAAGGCAAATCATTTGAAGAAAAGATAAGTAACCATTTACATAAGGAAATTTAACAATGGAAATAGGGATTGGACTATTGAGCTAAAGAGACTAGAATTTTCTGTCTATAGCTAAAGCATATTACATGGTTATTTCATGGGATTGTATTTTCTTGAAAGAAGCAAAATTCTTTTTTCTTTGGAGTGGGATCTATTTTATGATATGTATTTTGTATTTGAATTTAAAATTGATGTATTTTTATAAGGTTTTAATTGAAATATGAAGTGAGATATTTTGAAGCACAAGTTTGAAGTATGTATATATTTATCTATTACTTTTTCATGTATAATTATTATCTTGAAATGTTATTTTTCAATAAGTGTAATTATCAAATATGAGTAAAATTATTGTATTTTTTCATATAATTATTTATTCAAAAAAATGAAAATATATATTACTTTTTCTTCCCAAAGAAAAAGAAAATGTAACTTTATTTATATATATAAACAAAATTACAAACTGTAGATGCTTTATAGCATTTCAGTGGCATGTAGCCTCCTAGAAGGTCAAAGCTTTTATAGAATACTCCTATTTTCATATACTTCCAGATCTATTATATATACTTTTTTTTGTATACATATATTCTATTACACACATGCACTCTCATAAGAAGGGATAAGTAAACATATCCTGTTAACGTGCCAACTCTCAAGAGAGTCCATTTATGAAAAACTAAAAAGGTTGTTTGTTGTTATGTGAAGTGTCAATTAGACCCAAGGGTTGAGAAGAAGTTCCTATCGCTGGCCTTCTTTATTTTGAGTGATATTGCATGAATCACTATCCATATCTAGTCTAGCTTTTGAGAGGGCACTTGATTTTGAATTTTTGTGCTTGTGGATATGGTCAAAGGTGATCTTAGAAAAGAAAGAGAGCTATTGACATATTTTTTGATAAAGGGGGAGGAAAGATTAGTTTTTGATGTGTGTTTTTCCTTTCATCCAATTTATTAAAATTTGAGAGCTCTAATAAATATGTAGATGAATGATCCTATGATAATGTGCCAAATATAGGATTAGTTATAGTGCAAATATTTCTGTGAAATTGTTGGAAGCAATCCCATTGTTTGAAAAAACAATGAAAACAATTCTATCAAAAGTATGTGGAACACAATCTAATCCACCTACAATGGGAGAGCCTTGGATTGTCTCATCAAAAAATGCGTAGGGGAAGTCCTCCTAAATATTAGTCTTTGAAATATATTTTTGAGGCTTCAAAGGATTAGATTTCTTTAAAGAAATTGCAACAGCCAGAATATGGAGAGAAACATTTAAAGGGGATGGGGCCTTGTCTTAAAAAATGGCTCTATTTCTTTCCATTAGGTCCCCTATATGAAAATAAGAGGGAGAGGTTTATGGTGTACTTTTTGAGTCCTATATAACCAAATTTTGAAATATATATCTACAGAAATACCTTCCTAGGTGTTTGACTATTTTTCATGAAGGTATGTTTTTCTCCATATTGTGTATGTGAAGGGAAAACCAATGAATAAATGGTCTACTGTGTATGAAACAAATTGGTAAAGGGGGAAGATACTAGGCCCATTAGTTTTTTTTTAATAGATTGTTCCATGTTCGAGCTTTATTTCTAAGTAAAATCCACGTAAAAAGTTTAGATTTAGGAGGGCAGTTTAATTTCCATATCCTTTCCCCCACCATGGGGGCTCATTAATTTCATTTTCCCGTGCCAAGGAAATATATCCAAATTTTGGAGAGTATGTTTTACATGTGGGTTGGGGGTCCAAATCAATTTTTCCTCACTCTCTGATAAGATTACATTGAAAATTTTTAATCCTCAAACATATTGATCCTAGACTTCTATTGAGGGTCCTTCTAGAGGAAGCTCACCTTTACATGTTGATCCATTTTGTATAATTACATAATTTGTAACATTCATACATGTATACCTCATTTTACATCTGGCTAACTTATGACTTTTATATATATATCTTTTCCATATATATATATATATATATATATATATATATATATATATATATATATATATTCATTCATGTTATATTACGATATAATTATATGGATAATTGTTAAATATTTTTGATTCTCTAAGTAATCATACTTAGTTTATTTTTTTCTATATATATATATATATATATTTCTTTAAACTTCATTTTATTCCATTTTGAAACTATGACACACACACACAGATATATATATATATATATATATATATATATATATATATATATATATAATCTTTCCTTGAAATATATATATTTCTGTCTATATGGAATTAACCATACAATTAACCACATGTCCACTATGCCTATTCTACCCTTTTAATCTTTTTATTATATATGTACATGTGCATATATCTTAATTACATTTACCTAATCTTTTTAAATATGTGTGTATAATTATGTGCTTTATATAAATATTATCTATCTATCATATTAAAATGATAATTTTTGATTCAGTCCGCCTGATGATCACCCTCATGCATATTAGATATCGAATGGATAACTTATTTGAAATGTAGGTAGTAGGGTACTATGGTATTTACCCTTACATATCATACATTTGTATTTAAATGTTATATTCCCATCCTCATGTCATATCTCCTTTTTCTAACCAATGTCCCATATGTCTCCTAATAGATTCTGATGGTGTACGGTTAATGTTGTTGCTACGTCTTTGAATTGAATAGGTGTAAATTAAAATTTGGTTTAACCATATCCCATCACATGGTTTCATAACACATTTAAAGGCATTTCGTTCAGTTTACGGTTTCTCTAATACTAAATGATGGTCATATGCATTAAAGTGACCTTTTCGATTTCACAACCGCACTTAAACTTTGGTACCTACAACACCTGCAATTCACATGGCTCACGTACTCCTGAGTCAGCTGTAAGGTGAATGGATTTAATTTCTGACGGTACAGATGAATCATATTCCCACCAGCTCCCAATGAATATGGTTGGGTTTTCGACTTCAATCCATCATTTTTCCTTTGAAAATTTTTGAAAATCGGAGACCCTGTTCTTGGGTTCGTCTTTCATCTGGTTTTCCGTAAGGAGAACCACTCAAAAACAAAGGAGATCTCTGATTCATGGTAATTAATTTATGGTAAGACACATGTAAGCTCAGAGATGTTATTTCTCTGTATACTCAAAAATCGTTTTCTTGTTTCGTCTCTGTTAATCTAGTTTATGTATAATAGTTTTACTTGTTTTAATCACTTCTCTTCCGCATTGCATGTATTAACCCTCAATTCTTTCAACCACAATTTCTATGTTGGATTTTTCAGGAATTGGTTTACCACCACCGAAGGTGTTCTCCTTCATTATCCACGCTGTACCACAAAAATCCCCTCGATTGGAATTTTGGTAATATCTCAAACTCCAATTCGTTATTCAATTAATTAGTTACACAATTTTACGATTAATGAGTGTATTTGATGCTTGAAAGATTTCGTACCTGCATGTGTAAATTTAACCCAATTGCTGCATCAGGTTTTTCCCCAATTTGTTTGGGCCTCTCCACTATTTCACAGTTAATTTCTCCAACCATGTGATTTCTCATTTCACATTAAGTTTCTTGATGCTACTCTTATGGTTTTATATTATCAATCTATACCCTTTGTTCAATATGTTCCACCGAATCACTTGTCTTTTAATGAAATCGATATGCAGTTTTCGAATTTTCCTTTACCCTTTCCACCGAAGTGGTTGGTGCTGCTCGACCATTCTTCCACGTGCCTCCTTTACATGAACTCTTCCTTTTCTCCTAACAAATTTATTAATGAGTTATCTTGGTAAAATTTTATTAAGTCTTTTAACTAACTTAGATTCGTAAAATTGTTTTTCTCATTTCAAATGCTCTCGCCACAGAGATAGGGTTATGTTATGGCTTAAGATAATTTCAATCGTATATGCTTTTTGCAGATTGCAGTTATTCTCGTAATCTACTGCTTTTAGTTAACGTTTTCCCAAATTAATTAACTTATGAATTGGATGCATCGTTTTCTACTTCCCTGGCCCATATATTGATAAATTTATACCCCGTATCTTCCTCAGAGTTTATGTTTTATTATAATTATAAATTTAATTTATTGTTACCCTAACAGAGATGGTTTTCCACGAAATCTGTTTCACTTTAACTTTAACTTGAATGTACACATATTTGTTTAATATAACTTGTTTACTTCGTATTGACAAAGATGGTTCTCGTCATCCACTTCATCTAATTTCAGCTAGATTTTAGTAGTGTTTTCATTTACTCCTTTTCCCCTGAGTTTAACATTCCAAATCTTGGGAACTTAATAAATAATTATTGTCCATACTATGGTTGTATTTTCAACCTTTTATATCTATCATTCCTCAACATATATACTGAACAAGAATATAATAAATTAGGACTTCACATAGTTCACTCATTTCTGGTTCTACTGAGATGGTAAGACTCTATCATCTTCTGAGTTTCATGTTTTCTATTTGTATAAGTTGTCCAGAATATAACTCATATTTTAAATCTGATATTGAAATATAAATATGAATGGAATTTGCACTTTTATATTTTTCTCAGAATAATTTGTTTTGTTTTGTTACAGGAAAAATCCTCTTTTTCCAGATTCTATTAAAATTCTGGAATTTTATTCAACCACCATGTACTCTGTTTCAACTTCAACACAAGTACTTAATATGCATTTATGCAATTTTAATTAAAATCTCACAATGTAATTGAATTTAATTTAGAGGACATACTTATTTTATTTCTTTTATTTTTTGAAAGTCATATTTTTCTATATGCTTTTACAGGAAGAATCTAAATCCTTCCTGTTACTCAACTGGTTCAAATTTAACAATTTTTAATTACAAAAATCACATTTCAACATTTATTTATCATAATTGATTTCAGTCTAACACCATTTTATGTGTGTAATTACATGTAACTTAAGCTTCCCAGAATTTTCTCACTATTGCTTTACATTATTATCAAAAACTCTGACGACAAGCTACCCCTGCCTCCAAGTCGGTTGTTCCAATGTACAGATTTCAACCATCTGACTTTAATGATATTTTTCAATGTATATGTACATTTTGTAATTAATTTTTGTAAAAGAGAACTTCCATTCAATATGACTTGGATTGTTGTAAGTGATATTGTTCTTGAATTTTCTTGCATTTTTCTATTCTCCTCTTTCAGAGGAGTTTCACATATTCTGAACAGATATGTAACTGGTTTATAATTCCATTTCAATATATCTATTGCATCTATATGTATGAATTAATTCATAATTACTTTTTAATACACATATTACCTCTATATGTATGACTATTTCCTAAATTTGGAAATTATATAGTTTAAATCCGAAGTAAGTTACTTGTACAGATTTTTACTTGATTTACTTTAAATAAATCATGCTACTGTATACAAATTTGCTTCCCTATTAGTTACATAAATAGCTGTTTATGTTTACTATCATTTTCTATGTTTCTCTCAATACAATCATAGTGATGTTTGATCCAAATGATGTCTTCTATATCTATAATAAAATAATTAACATAGACTTAACATTAGGTTTAAACCCTTCTCTTTGGGTTTAGAAATTCTGGGTGTTGGTCAATTAATTTTTCTATTCCATGTAACTATACATAGAAATTAACTATACATGTTATAGTTAAACTCTTGTTAAATACACATGGCAATTTCTATCTAAGGATACACCGTCATATCACAAGAACTTGCAATTCAATATATAAAATTTCAGCTAAAATCATAACTAATCCCATTTACTCTTAATCAATTTCCATCATTATAACATAATTATAAGACAAAATTTAACAACTGCACATACAAATTCTGGTAAAGACTATTTTCCACCCAACCTTGAGCTTTCATCCACAGCTCCCCCACGAGCAGAGACCAATTCCTCCAAAGTGAAGACAACCTATTGCCTAACTAAGATTGCTTATTTAAGCTTGATTTCCTTCAACATGTTTCCATAACTGAATCCTGTTAATTTAGGATGTTGTTTTCCTTTTGCCTAGGCTTTACTTTTGTCTGTTCCACAAAATCTCTTTAAAACTAGCATTTTCCTCTTTCTAGTTTTATTTCACTTCTTCTCAGTAACTTTCCACTTTAGTGAGGTATCTATTAGAATATTATCTCCCATCTAATGATTTTATTTTAATTTATTTTTTTCTCCAAAGGTTTTTGGAGAATTTTGGGAAAGTCTTAGGAATCTAATACATCCTCATGGATTTTGATTTCCTTGTCTCAATTTACTTTGTCTTTGCCTTATGGTATTTTTTTCTAGATTTATATATTAATTTCCTCAATTAATATATTTACACATTTATTTTTGAGCCCCCCCTGGTCCTTTATGTGCATTCTCTATTTATAGAATGCCAAAATGTAATATCCCAAATGGGGAAATTTCTGCTCCATCGAGAATATCTTAAGATATTCCAATATTCCACTCTAGGAGTATTAATAATCAACACTGAACTATTTAAGAGATTGACTGTTAGGGGCATTTAATGGATATGTCACCTTCACAAGGAAGGATGAGATCCAGAGGCTACCTGGCCCACTAGCAAACTTTGCCAATAGAACTTGTCAAGAGTTAATATTTCCCTTCAAGGAATTTCTACAACAGCTGTCCATGAGGACGTTGTATAAGGAAGCTCATGTGAAAATAAGGCAATCCAGCACTGGGATGCCTTATAATATATCTTATGCAAACTCCCCGCATAATATAATCCCAAAGAAATAACCCTAAGGGGGTTATTCAGATCTCCCACCAACAAGTATACCGAAATAATGCTTAATGAGAGAATCTTCAGCAGTATTAAAACTTCAATATGTAACAATAGTGAAATAATGACTCATGCAATGTAAGAAGAGTAAAAATATGATCCATAATCTGTACCATCAAATGTAATAAAAATTCCTTGAGGAAAATGCCTCTCAAGGTGAGCTCAAATCAACCTCAATAGGAAATGTACATAAAACAAGAGAACACATTGCTACATAACCCAACAACTCTATGAATGCACAGTCTATGAGGGAAAATGACCGCAAGTTGATATATATGAGATGATATGACATTATGTTCTCAAATAAAGATGTGGGAGCAAGATATCAACCCCAGAAAACATTATTACAACAATCCTCCAAGGGATTGGCTAAAATACATAAAATTGGAAAATGCCGGAGTTGCAGTGTAGCTGCTGCAACTCAAATATAATACAACACAGGAGAAGGAAGTAGATGCTGCAATAAACAATGATAACTCCTCCAATGATCTCCAAAGTGAAGGGGCTGATCCCCTTGCTGAAGAATGCACTCTCTAGTGCACAAAATGATCTCCTCCTTCAAACCCTCTTAGAAAATAACGCTGTAGGAGAAAGGGACTGCACTAGGCATGAGAAGAAACAATTGCCCAATGCCAAAATCTGCAATAAAAGCTCCGGGATCTCCTTTTCTGATCTCCTAAAGGAAGATATGGCTCCTCCTCTACAAAACAAGCTCCGGAAATGAGATGATGAAGAACCCTCACTGCAACACCATCAACTCTAGCGTTCTCTTGCTGTAAGAATAACGCAGTAGTTGTAAATGAATGCCTTGGCCTCAAGCCATGATGTGAGGAAGGTGAAGAACAATCTCTCCATGGCCTCCCATGGAAGAGAAGGGCATTCCTAAACATGAATCCCTCTTGTGCTAAGCAGCACAAGCTCCTTCAGTTGAAGGCAGCTTCAACTTCAAAATTCTTTCTCCAAAGATGAAACCCCAACAATGGCTCTCCTTCATATTTTATGCATGGAATGCTTCCTTGCCATGGAACCCACTCACATTAGGGTTTTTCCCATTTCAAATTTCCCTCCATCCAACTACGCAATCTTCTTGTGCAAGCTTCCCCTCTTAGGGTACGTTGTTGACTTGGGTCAACCATGGTCTAGCGCACTTGCTTTTGGCCCTTTTCACACTTGGGGCTGCTAAATTAAGCCACTTAAGTGACTTTTTGCACCTTAGGAGTGTTTATTATGTTGCTACATGGGCTCCTTCATCCATTTATTCACTTTTATTAACATAAAAGCAAAATTAATGTTCCAATTACCTTATTGCAGAATTTGGAACATTACACAAAAATAGGGATATTATATAGTCCCCCTCTAAAACAAAACACCATCCTCGGTGTTTTCCAATATTTCCCTTTCTTTCATTAACCTTTAAGGGTTAAGTTTATTTCTTCATAGCTTCCCGCTCCCAAGTAGCTTGCTGAGGTGAGAAGTATTTCCATCACACTTCTAACCACTACTGTTTTATATGGACAGGAGTTCCTTTTTTTTCCCACCTATATCACAATCAAATCAAGTGAGTAGATTCATGTAGATTTTTTTTAATATTGACTATGGATCCAATATTTATATGACGAAGTAGAGTAGAGTGATTTTATACTTTCTCTCTCAAAATCCTCATGACCCCGAAATTTTGAGGTGATTCTCAACAATTTCTTCGACTTGCAATACCATCCTTGCATCATTCTTCAGAAGAGCTAAACTTACCTAACTACTTTAGAGGCTTCTTGTACAGTTGGTTTCCACCTACTGTATTACTTCTAGTATTAGAACCATTTTTTTCTTTTGTTAATTTCCACTAAGTGGAATGTGGTTCTTTTTCTGACTTGTATCATTGGATATCTGACAATGGTATTGGTATGTACTTTCTAATAATTGAAGAAAATATGCCCAATTCTTGAACACATGTACCCACCATGTTTTACCACATTGGCTTTGTTCTCTCTATTTATCTATGTGTTGGAATATGATAAACTGTATGGAATTTTATTGTGTAACCAGCTCCAAAAATAGAAGAAAAGAGATATCAACGCCTTAGAAATGAGCCACTTAGAGGGGGCCACCTCTAATACATTACATAAATGAACAATTCTCGGATGATAAAATACACAAAACCTCCTTTCTATATATAGGAGTCCATGGGGCCATAATGTAATCCTAGTGGGCCACAATGTAATTCTAGCCGACCTAACAATAATAATTTAAGGGCACAATAATAACATAATGGGGGTTACAAGGGTACAATAATAACAATAAGGGGTTTACACTAACAATAATAAGGGACTATACTAGTGATATAGGGACCTAACATTCCCCTCTCCTTCAAAAAAAGTGTTATTCTCAACGGTTGAGTAGCTCTGGGTGCTTCTGTATAAAATTCTCATCCTCCCATTTAGAATCTTCAGTGGGTAAGTTCTTCCACTTGATGAGATACTCTGAAATTGATCGATTCTGTAGCTGTTGAGTTCTTGTTTCCATGACTGCTTCAGGTTCCAATATGATTTTTCCTTCCTCATCAATTTCTGGAAATATTGTTTGAATCGGAAGATTTTCACCTATAACCTTCTTTAAGCATGAAACATGGAAAACTGGATGTACTCGCGAAGAAGCAGGAAGCTCCAATTTGTATGCCATAGTACCAATATTTTGCAACACCTTGTAAGGACCATTGTACTTTGGTGATAATTTATTATCCTTCTTAGCTTTCCCGAGGGACATTTGTTTGTATGGTTGTAGCCGTAGAAATACCCAATCTCCTACATCAAAACTTCTCGCCGCGATGTTGATCTCATTTTCGTTGTTTCATTCGATTTGTGCCAAATTTAGGTTATCCTTTAAGAGTTGGAGAACTTCTTGTTGATGCTTGATGTGATCTTCCACTGCTTGAACCTTAGAATTTTCTCTTAAAGATGATGTGATGGACGGTGGATGATATCCATAAAGTGCCATAAATGGAGTCATTTTTGTTGCAATATGGAAGGAAGTGTTATACCACCATTCAGCAAAAGGTAACCACTTGACCCATTGTGTTTTTTTATCACATACAAAACAACGAAGATATCCTTCCAAACATTTATTCACTATCTCAGTTTGACTATCAGATTGAGGATGATAAGATAAGCTATGAGCTAATTGAGTACCCAAACAAGAAAATAAATCCGTCCAAAAATTTCCAGTAAAAATTGGATCTCAGTCACTCACAATAACCTTTGGGTTTCCATGTAGCTTTTGAATTGTGTCCATAAATCTAGTAGCAAATGTACTGCTAATACTGCTTAAATGGATGAGATAATGCACAAAAGTGTGCAAAATGGTAAGTCTATCAACTACCACCATGATGACATCTTTCCTTCCTGACTTAGGTAAACCGTGATAAAATCCATTGAAATCTCCTCCAACGTTGATTTGAATGATAAAATAGTCCTGTATCTAATTGTCTCAACTTTATCTCTCACTGCAAACCAAAACATTCCGTCACAAAATTTTGAATATTAGATTTAAGGCCATCCCAAAAAATTCTTTCTTCACCCTGTGGTAAGTTTTTAAAAATCCCGAGTGTCCTCCTAAAGGAGAAGTGTGCAATTCCAGAAGAATATTTTGTTTTATTTGGGAATTCTTACAAAGATATAAGCGATCTTTGTACCATAAGGAATGATTTTTCCAACTAAATGTATCAGATGTACTAGGATCTTGCTGCAACTTTTGAATGAGTGTCCATACATCTTTTTCCTTCTTCCATTCATCTCTTGCTTCGGTTATCCAATCTGGTTGGATAATAGAAATGGCACAAAGCAATGCTTCCACTTCTTCATTCTTTCTTGAGAGTGCATCCGCAACAACATTAAGCTTTCCTTTTTTGTAGATTATTTCAAAGTCATAACCCAACATCTTTGTGACCCATTTTTGCTGCTCTTCTGAAGATAGTCTTTGTTCCAAAAAAGTGTTTAAGACTATCATGATCAGTTTTTACCTTGAAGTGTCTTCCCATTAGGTAAGTTCGCCATTTCTTTAGTGCATGCAGTATTGCTAACATTTCCTTTTCATAAATAGCTTTCTGTAAATACTTTCCTTTGATTGGACGACTTTCAAAAGCAATGGGTCTTCCTTCTTGCATTAAAACAACACTAATTCCATTTCCTGAGGCATCACATTCCACAATAAAGGTTTTTGTGAAGTCTGGCGTAGCTAAGACCGGTGCTAGGCACATTGCCTCTTTAAGATGTTCAAAGGCCTTAGTTGCTTCAGGAGTCCATGAAAATGCATCTTTCTTCAATAATGTTGTTAGAGGTGCTGCCATTCTCCCATAATTCTTAACAAACTTGCGATAATACCCTGTTAACCCGAGAAATCCTCGCAACTGCTTTATGGTTGTGGGGACTTTCCATTCCTTAATGGCTTTAATTTTGTTAGGGTCTACTTTAACACCCTCGTGAGACACAATATGACCCAGATATTCCACCTCTTGTACTCCAAAGAAACATTTGGATGTTTTTGCATATAATTGTTTCTCCTGCAATAGTTTGAGCACCCTGTCAACATGTTGAACATGATCCTTCCAAGACCCACTGTAGATTAGTATATCATCAAAAAATACTAGCACAAATTTTCTAAGGAAGGGTTTGAAAATGGAATTCATCAACCCTTGAAATGTAGAAGGTGCATTGGTAAGGCCAAAAGGCATCACCAAAATTCATAATGACCCTCATGAGTTCGAAATGCTGTTTTTGGAATATCTTCAGTCTTCATTCTAATTTGATGATATCCTGAACGAAGATCCAACTTGGTAAAATAAATTGCTCCATGTAATTCATCCAATAATTCATCAATCACAGGAATGGGAAATTTATCATTAATGGTGAGCTTATTGAGCTCCCTATAATCTGGACACATTTTCCATGATCCATCCTTCTTGTGTACCAATACTACAGGAGCAGAGAAAGAACTTTGACTAGGTTGAATTATACCCGCCTCTAACATTTCTGCAACCATATGTTCAATTTCGCTCTTTTGGACGTAAGGATATCTATAAGGCCTGATGTTTGGAGGAACACTTCCTGGAATCAAATGAATAGCATGATCATGATCACGAATAGGTGGGAGTCCTTGGGGAGTTTCAAACACCTTGGAATGATTGTCCAAGACTTGTTGGAGATCTGCAGAAATAGATGATTTTGATGTCGGAACTTCTAGTGAGCATAATTGTGCAATTACGCCTCTTTGTTCTTTCTTTAGAAGCTTTGTCATGACATTAGAGCTTATTATCCTTCCCGGCTTCCCTTCAATACCCCGTAATTCGACTTCCTTTCCTTCTGAAAAAAATTTCAAGAAAAGTTCTTGAAAAATTAAAAGCTACCGTCCCCAAAGATTGTAACCATTGTACTCCTAGTACAACATCAGCACCTCCCATAGGAATGGAAAGCATTGGACTAGTCAATACATATTCCCCCATGGTTAGCTTGATATTATGGCATTTCCCAGAGCAATTTATAGTTCCTCCATTTGCAACCATCACTTGGAATTTTGGTGCTGGGTATAGGAAACAATTTAATTCCTTGGCTACCTTACAATGAATAAAATTATGGGTGCTACCTGAATCAATCAACACTATTACCTTTTTCTTCTTGATCTGTCCTGCTATATTAAGAGTTTGAGGAGTGGTAATTCCTGCCAGTGCATTACATGATATGGTCGGATTCATTTCTTCCTCTTCTATTGCTGGTTCCTGGTGTGTATCATCTTCTTGTTCATTTTCTTCTTCTTCTTCATAATCTATGTAAAATAATTTCTTTTCAGCACACTTACGACCTTTAGTGTATTTGCTATCACAACTGTAGCAAAGCCCTTTTGCTCTTTTTTCTTCCAATTTTTGTGGTGTCAACCTTGTAGGTTGTGGAAATCTAGGCGTAGCAACACTTCCTTCTTTATAGAATTGAGTGGTAGGCTTCCTTGTCGCCATAATTTTACATTCAAATTTTCTTGCCAACCTGAATGCCTTCTCTAATGAATTAGGTTCCAAAACGTGAACTTCATGTTGGATGTTATCCTTTAAAGTGCCTATGAAGAGATCAATCCTGTGTTCCTCTAGAATATCAGTTACCCTTATATTCAATTTTGGAAGTCCTCAATGTGCTGCCCCACTAAACCCTTTTGTTTGAGATTTATCAATTGGCTAAAGAAGGTGTTGCTCTTTGTATCCTCATAATGTGCTATCATTTCCTCCGTAAAAATCGACCAAGTGACAATTTTTTTACGGGAGCAAAGCCATCGATACCATACAAATGTATTTTTTTCTAAATGTAAAGTTGCAATGCGTACCTTTTGTGTGTTTTGCACATTATGGAGATCAAAATATTGCTCCATCTGTAGTATCCATGTTACAGGATCCTTTCCATCAAACTTCCTCACATCCATTTTTGGAATATGGTGGTTCTTCCCGCCAACATTAGAGTTTATGAAATCACGATTAACATTTATTTTGTTCTCATCATGAGGTTCTTCTACTATCTTTTCACTATTAGGAAACCTTTCTTGTATCAACTTTGTCAAACCTTCCATGTCTGCTTTTAGAAAATTCTTCATGTTTTCCATTTTCTCATTGATCTTAGCTTCCATGTCATCCATCTTAGATTCCATGCCAGCCTCCATGCCATCCATCTTAGCTTCCACGCCATCCATCTTAGCTTGCACGCTATCCATCTTAGCTTCCATGCCTTTCTTCAAAACTTCCATTTCATTTTTTGTTGCTCTTTGCAAGAGTGAAATTTGTTGCACTTGCTCTTGTAATTTTGATAGATCATGTTGCAATTCTTCATCTTCATGAGTCATAGTAGAGCTTTCCAAAGGCTTAATGGGTGTTGAATTATTTTTTGGGGCCATTTTATAATCCAATACTGATATCTATTCTACAATATGCCCTTGCAATCAATTCAACTTGATTCTTCAAACAAGACTTATGCAATTCGGAAAAAAAATACACACCTTTTACTTGATTTTGAGGAGCTCAATATTGAAATTGTATTATCTATGTGATTGCGGCTCTTCTATATCTGAAATTTAGCACTGAAGTAGCCCTCTGAATTATCTTTTGAATGCCACAGGTCAGACTTGATTTGGATTCTCCAAGGCCAAGCTGTGTCCAATCTCCCACAATGACCTAATTATGGACTGGTTCAGTAGAGCGAAATTGTACGACTTTCCACGTGTCACTGTTTTGTCCTTTGTCTCTGAAATTGATAGCCAAGAAACTATAGTTTGTTTACTTGCGACCACTTTTTACAGCACTCCAATCCGATGCCCAGAGAGAGAGTTATTGAAATTTTCCCATGATCACCTCTTTGAGATGAAATTCAGGAGCCTGAAAAAGCACTACCTTTCACAGATCATATCTCCAAAATATTGCGAACCAAGATCTGAAATTTTTTGACGACTTTCCTTAGGATTTCAGCTTCACACCATACAAATTTCAGATTCTGAACCTTCATAGAAACAAACTTATAGCACAAATTCCATGATGACCTGTTTAGGAGCCTGAAAATAGACCTAACTTCCACAGCTCATATCTCCAAAAATATTGTGAACCAAGCTATGAAATTTTTAGAAAATTGTCCTTCGGATTTTGGCTTCGTACCCTAAAAATTTCAGCTTCTGAAACTTCGTAGAAAAAACGTTATAGCGAAAATGCCACGATGACCTGTTTGGAGCAGCGAAACCCTAGAATCCAAAGCTCTGATACCAAATGTCGTGTAACCAAATTCAAAAATAGAAGAAAAGAGAGATATCAACGCTCTTAGAAATAACCTACTCGAGGGGGAAACCTCCAATACATTACATAAATGAACAATCTTTTGATAATACACACAAAACCTCCTTTCTATATATAGGAGTCTATGGGGCCATGATGTAAATGTAACTCTAGTGGGCCACAATGTAATCCTAGCCAACCTAACAATAATAATTTAAGGGCACAATAATAACAAAATGGGGGTTAAAAGGGTACAATAATAACAATAAGGGGTTTACACTAACAATAATAAGGGACTATACTAGTGATATAGGGACCTAACAAATTTCTCTTTATCTTCTTTCCTCCAACCATGAATTTCCTTTCCTGAATTCATTGTTCACTTAGAATGTGTCAACATTGGATTGTATAAAATGAAATTGTATTGTATCCGTTATTGCCTAAATCTACCTCAGGCTGAAAGAAGGCAGAGTTCAGGGTAACATCAAACCACGCTCAGTCTGGTAGCTAGCCCTACCAGAACAGGAGAGGGCTCTCTCCGTGTCAATATCAGCAAAAATAATCGAAGGGGATTGAGATGAATTGAAATAAAAGCTGATTTCAGGCTAGGTATATAATTAAAGGAGTTTGATTTTGATTTTGGGGGTTTTTGTTGGAATCAAGGGAAAGGCAGTTTTGGGTTCGGGGATGAGGCCTAGTTTTTTGGCAAGTTCTAATCATAGGGGCAAGGAAGGTAATTGTTTTGATGCTTTAGATTGAATGAATGGATGGTTTAGACCGTGAGAGATAGAAGAGGTCAAGAGGATTTCAAGAATCCCTCTTCAAACAGATGAAAACATGGAAAATTAAACAAAACTGAAGGCAGAGCAAAGCAATCTAATGAATTCCACCTTTATCTCTCATTTGTTTAATTTAAGAAGAAAGGAGAAGGTAAATGATACACATAAACATCAATGGACTTAAAATCACATAGAGAAACACACCATCAAAACACAGAGCCACATGGATCCCAAAGAGTGCTGCAAACCCTGGTCTATTCCTTTGCCACAATTGCAGAGATGAAATGTACAATGAAGTGCCAAGCAATCCCAAGTGTCCAACCCTGAAAATGACTGAAGAACTACATGATATAGACAATCCTAACTCATTCCCATGCCTCTAGGGGTCGAGCTAATCATTCTAGGAGCTGTTTCAACCATATCTAAACTAGGAACTGAAAAATAGGCAATGAAACATATTGCCTCTATATGCTAGGAAACTGATCCATTCACTTACATTTTCACTTTTTGGTGAATGAATCTACTAAGATGAGTAAAAATGTGCCAAAATTACATAATGGTCATGAAATTACATCAAGGTACATCAAGAGTTACATGAAAAATTCAAACTGGCCAAAACTAGGTGAAATTCTGAGTTGCTGAGTGAAAAATAGGAAAAATTTCCTTATGCGCCGCGCCTGAAATCTCTATGTGTAGCAATATTTTGAGGCTGATTTTAAGGGCCATCCCGAAGTCAAAATTGAGTGCAGGATAGCTTGTTGGAAATCCCTACCTGTCTAATTTCCAACCCAAGTGGAATTTCTGAATTTTGTTGCCATTTTCCCCTCCAAAAGTTCAATCTCCCAACACTGCTTCCTGTGTGTGCAAAAGGTAGCAGAAAGGCCATTTTTAGGGTGTTTTTGACCCTTTAGGCAACCAAGAACTTGATGAAATCCTTATGTAATCCATAGGCATGCACAAATTTTGATGAAAAATCCAAAAATGTGAATTTTTCCTCCTGAAGGGCTGCCAATTATAAGCGCGCGCCAAGTGGCGCTACGCGTCGAGCAGGAAAATCTGTGTTTAGGCTCAAAATTTCAAAATTGACAAAATAAGGTCCCTCGTCAAGCACTATGCTGGGCCAAAGAAGCTTTGGCCAAAATTTGGAGTCTATCATGCCTTTTGCGACGCTTTAGTGCCCTCCTTAGTCTTGCCTTCAGGATCTTGATCCTCACTTTGCAAACATGATGTCGCGCCCAATAATGGTTCTTCATGTGTCTGAGCATGTTCTTCTCCTTGTTTTCCTTCTCCAATAGTTTCTCAAGATGAATGTTGACCCTCTCAAGCCAAGTCTCTCTATCAGCCTCAATCTCCCGCTCAATGGGTGTCATCTCTGTTGGGCTTCTTTGGGAAGCTTGCCGGTTCTCACAGATGTTTTGCAACTCCATGATCGTCTGCTGATCCTCCAACTGTTTGTTGCACTGCTCCAGATATTTTATGATCCATTGAGTTCTTTGAAATTTTTCGGTCAATGTGTCGATCTCAGCCTTCTGCTCCTGAATGATCTCTCTCAAATTTGAGCTTGGAGAGCTCAAATCCTCATCAATCAATATGAAATCAATATCCTAGCCTCCTGAAGGGCCCTCATCATGCATCGGCCTCTTACCTCTATCCTGTACCTGTACTTGTGCTACTGATGACGGCAACGAGACCCCTTCCACCCCCGGTGGAGATAGTACTCGTCGGGATGCTGCAAATAATCTTCTTGGGCCTCTCTGATAAGTGACATACACTGACACACTGATGGGCTCTATCTCGGGACCTTCAGGCTGATGTGAAGGTTCACCTGCATCATGGAAAATCTCCAGAGGAGGCTGAGGGGCTGTGAAGAAGTCATGGGAAATGAAATCCCTTCATGCAATACCCTGCAAACCAAGCTGATGTACAACACCAATCTTGATGAGTGCATAGTGATAAATACTGTTGTACTGCTGCTCGGGAGTCTTCTTCTGCACAAGAGTGGTCATTCTCTCGATGTTCCGGCACAGGAAATAAGGTATGTTCATCATCCTCACTCTCGTGAAATGCATCAATAACCTGATGTGGTAGGCATAGAGGCGTGAAAACCGGCCCTCACAACTGAAGTATCTGATAATGAGTCTCATCAAAGGCGCATAGGATTCCTTCAGAAACCGGAATGGGAATACCCTGCTGAGCTGTCTCACATAGCTAGGCCTGATGTATGGTTCATAAAGCACGCTGTCCACCTGCTATCTTTTGTTCCACTGTTCACCCACATTCGGTATTCCGATTGCTTGAGAAATGGTTTCCGGTGTCAAGGTGAAATTTACACTAGTAAGAGTTACCTGACCATCGTGCAAATGTAACACAAACAACCGAACCAACGCCTGATGATGCTGAATCCGAGAAATCATCTCACAATACTGATAACATGACTGCTCTCAAAAAAATGCCATGGCAAGTGGGCAGGCCTACAATTGAGTCAATGAGGTGGGCTCTTCTCTCACATGATAGCCACCTTTACGAGGCATTCTCAGTGCATGTAGCTTAGTGGTAGAATCACAATCTCTTTCATATGATGTATCAGTGTCTGTCTCCATAATATCCATGCAAGGTGTATGTTTGGCTTGTTGGAAAATGAGAATTTGGTTGTTTTGTCTTAGTTGCCAAATATTGTCAAAGGGGAGGGGCTGTGGGAAAAGTAAGACAGTGGGGACAATGTGACTCAATCAAGTGAAATTAGAGGTGTAGGGACAGTTGTTTGGACTTGGGGTGTGGGAATTTTTTACAAATTAAATGGGAAGGGAAAGTGATAGGTAATGCAATGATTTTATGGATAGGGAAATGGGCTTAGGAGTGAACGACCTTGAGGATGTAAGGGAAATGAAAAATGAATTATAATGATAACATAACACTGATGTGAAAGGAACAACAGATAGGGAAATAAAGTTGGAGTATTTTGACACCAAAATCAAATTTTAAAACTCCAATTCAAACCCTAAGGGAGCAATTTTTACAAAAGGATAGGGTTTGAATTTTGACATTACAAATTCTCAAACCAATATTTGAAACCACACCAAACACTATTCAATGGCAATTGTAAGATGATTTGACTTACACGGAGCATAGGAGACCGTTTTGTTTGATGTTTGAGAGAGATAGCAAGAAATATTGAGTTTCGGTCCTGTGCGCCGCGCGCCTAACCCAATGCGCCGTGCCTTCCTTGTGCGCCGCGCCAGTTCAAATTTGTATGGTGAAAAACGGCCCTGTGCGCCGCGACCTCCAACCAGTGCGCCACGACCCTGAATCTCACCCACAGTCGGTCCTCCAAAACTAGATTTTGATCTTCCATGACTTAACTCAGCTTCTTTGAGGATTTTGTTTGCAAATGAATTATTGAATGGTGAAAATATCCTATATATACAAAAGGATTTTGATTTTTCATTTAGAAAACCCACTTTTGTAATGTTGCAGACTTTGGCACTTTCAGATTTTAAAATAAACTCAGTTTTTTCTTCCACTTTGATTTTTTAGTTGAATGAAGAAACTCTTGTTTATTTTTTGCAGGGATGGCTGGCATGTAATTTGGAAAAGGTGACCAGGGTTGCGCTTGAAGAACTTCTCAACTGAGAAAACTTTGAAAATTACATTACATTTATTACAAAAGACAAAATGGTCGATTTTTCTTCAAAACAGAGTTTTGAAGAAGAATCATGATCAAGCATTATGACGATGAAATTTTGCACTGAAAACCTTATTTGAAACTTCCTCATGTGCCTGCTGACATTATTAGACATTTTGAAGACTAAATTTGCGAAACCCTAGACCTAGTGGGACTAAAAACCCTAAAATGACTCTTTGGCAAACAGGAGGCCAAACATGACTGTAAATGACTTTAAAATTGATTTTGATAAATAGACACAGACCAGAAGGTACATGACATGAGGGATATGAGAGAAAATACCCTTCCGTCAGATGATCCATGCTCCTAATGGAATGCAGCTGACTGAACTGAATGAGACACCTAAAATGAAATGCAACAAAAGAGATTTTGATCTCTGATGGAGGGATGAAGAGACTGACTCTAACATTGGCTCCAATGGGGATGGTAGCTCCTTGGAGGTTCCAAGAACTACAAATTTCTGGGAGAGTAGGCAGTGCCTTCGTCCATTGGGCTATGGAGTCCATAACTTTGAAAAATCAACACAAGACTCTTGACTCATTTTATTGACTAAAAATTGACTCAAACTGACTCAATATGGAAACCAAATAACTGACAAACCTGACTCGACAAAATTAAACCAATCTGAAATCAATATTCATAGTTATAGCCTTTACTTCGGGCCCCAAACTGAAAGAATGATGACATCACACACTTGTTCTGAAACTATATTGAAACTGAAAAAAATGACTCAAGACCTACTTAACTGACATTTGTACTTACAAAGATTTTTAATGGCAGCAGTCCATTGAGATTTCAAATCATGATGACAACCAACT
The DNA here is from genome assembly GCA_034641835.2 of Pinus albicaulis. NCBI lineage: Eukaryota > Viridiplantae > Streptophyta > Pinopsida > Pinales > Pinaceae > Pinus > Pinus albicaulis. Next base: position 54,416,931 of record MU968411.1, read on the forward strand.
GCCAGCTGATGGAATATGTACAATCATGTGTAGTGAGCCTTCCAATGTAACCAATCTAGCAAATGGCTACATACCAAAATTATGCTCTCACTTTTCTCGAGCAGGTAGAACGATGTACATGTAGGCAACTCACAATAACCACTGAAACCAAGGCTTATGATAACGAACCAGGAAACATTTATCTTTTTTGATGCTTGCAAAAGAATGCTGAAGGGATCTTGAAAATCCTGAAGCACTAGTTGGTCTTGAGATCCAGCATCAAAATTAAAACTACTCGCTTCATTTTGATCTGAAAGAACAATTGATTGCCGAGTGATAGGAAGGCACAGAGAGGTATAAGCTTCTACCATCTGAGTGTTAGCTGTAAGTTCCTTGACCATGAGAAATTCTGGCATATTGTCTCTCTCAAGCTCATATTCCTCAACTTCATGGTCTAGGTCATTCTTAAACAGAAAACAATCTTCAAGATTATCAAACATGACAGCCTTATCATCTTCGTGAAATAAAATATTATCTCTTTGCTGATCTATAAAGCTAATTACAAGACTGTCATCATTTTCAAAAAAGGAAGAAGTTTCACAAACACTTTCTTGACCATGTGCACACTGCAAATCTGCTTTAGCTTGGGCTGTAACATGACCTTTCAAACAAAGGAGATAATACTTTTTGTTTTCCTTTTCTAAAACAGTGATTGTCTTCATGAAATAACATTTTAAAACATGAAAAACCTGAATGACAGTCCTTAATTCCCCGATCTTCTGAAATTTGAAAACATTGTTGATCATATTCATATGACATGGCAATCAAATTATCATTTATCACTGAATAATTGAAAGAAGATTTTTCACTTACTTGAACAAAGATCTCATCTTGTTTTTCATGAACTAATTGGATTACCTCCTCATGAAAGCTTTGTTCTAATGAAATGAGAACATTTGGATCAATAACTTTGTCTTCTTCATTCCAGATGATCTCAATAGCAGAGCTCTCCTTCATGGGATTCAGCACAAGGTATTCTTGATCATCACGATCTGAATCTAGATTTGAAATAGTTGTCTTGACTTTATCACATTCTGAAATTGAAACTTTACTTTCCTGCATATTGTCTTCTTCTATGGACAGATCTGAAATAAAACCTTCTCTTTCATCATTTTCCATTGTACTAAGATCTTGATCCTGCTGCAAAGTTTCCTGAACATATTGATGGGTATCCTCTAAGTTCTCTTTATGCTGCTGAAATGGATTTTCGTACAGAGCCTCCATGATCTCATCGTCCATGAAGTCATCATCTTCATAAAATTTTTCAAGATTTTCAATAAAACTATGAACATGGCTACAACAATCTTGAACTAAAGTTAAGGATGGATAATATTCTTTATACCTTTCAAAGAACATGGTATGAAAATCCTTTAAACAATAAATACAAGCAAGCGGAAAACTTTCATACCAAGATTGGGCTTCACCTTCCAGAGTGGCCATGAATATCTTCATCAAGCAATCTTCAGGAAAATCAACCTTCAACTTGCGAATATGTATGTGAAATCTAACCAAATGTAAAGAAACATCCTTCCTATCATCATCTTTAAACGTAGGCAAATTCCTTTGCCAATCTACCTTAGGAATTTTATTTGGAAAACCTGGAATGTGATCTCGGCTCATGGGAGAATACCTTTGATCCAGCGAAGCCATTTTATTGAATTCACCAAGAAATTCCTCAGGCTACTGATTCTTGAAGAGTAGAGTCGCCATAAAAATTCTCAACCTTAGGATTCTTCGACACTGGAGTCGTCAGGTGAATGATTTCAACCTTGCTATGTCTGATCGTTTTCCACCATCAACCATCAGATCTAACTTGATACATGTACTGGGGAAATTTACAAGTCAAGTGTCACATTTACAAGCTAGATCGGAGATTGACTGAAGCAGCGTTTATCTACTTTCGCTAATGCAAAGCAAGAGCATTTCGAAGGCTACCTGGCATAACTTCAGGCTCCGTCTGTAGCTTAGAAAACAAATAACACCAACAAGAAAACCATTTTATTCCCTGTTATGGTCGCCACTATTTTATTTCCTAAATCTACCTCAAGATGAAGGAAGGCAGAGTTCAGGGTAACATCAAACCACGCTCAGTTTGGTAGCTAGCCCTACCAAAATAGGAGAGGGCTCTCTCCGGGTCAATCTCAGCAAAAATAATCAATAGGGCTTGAGATTGCTTGAAATAAAAGCTAATTTTAGGCTAGGTATATAAATAAAAGAGTTTGATTTTGATTTTTGGGGGTTTTTGTTGGAAAAAGGGAAAGGCAGTTTTGGATCCGGGGATTAGGCCTAGTTTTTGTAGAGTTCTGATTAGGGCAAGGAAGGAAACTGTTTTGATGCTTTAGATTGAATGAATGGATGGTTCAGACCGGTGAGGAGCTGAAGAGGGAAAGAGGGCTTCAAGAATCCTTTTCAAACAGATGAAAACATGGAAAATTAAACAAAACTAAAGGCAGAGCAAAGCAATCTAATGAATTCCACCTTTATCACTCATTTGTTTAATTTAAGAAGAAAAGAGAAGGGAAATGATACACATAAACATCAGTGAAATTAAAATCACATAGAGAAGAACACCATCAAAATAGTGAGCCATATGGATCCCAAAGAGTGCTGCAAACCCTGGTCTATTCCTTTGCCAAAATTGCAGAGATGAAATGTACAATGAAGTGCCAAGCAATCCCAAGTGTCCAACCCTAAAAATCACTGAAAAAATACATGATATAGACAAGCCTAACTCATTCCCATGCCTCTAGGGGTCGAGCTCACCATTCTAGGAGCTGTTTCAACCATATCTAAACTAAGAACTGGAAAATAGGCAATGAAACAACTTGCCTCTATATGATAGGAAACTGATTCATTCACTTACATTTAAATTTTTGGTGAATGAATCTACTAATATGAGTAAAAATGTGCCAAAATTACATCATGGTCATGAAATTACATCAAGTTACATCAAGAGTTACATGAAAAAGTCAAACTGGCCAAAACTAGGTGAAATTTTGAGCTGCTGAGTGAAAAATAGGCCAAATTTCCCTACGCGCCGCGCCTGAAATATCTATGCATAGCACAAGTGTGAGGCTGATTTTGAGGGCCTTCCTGAAGTCAAAATTGAGTGTAGAATAGCTCGTTGGAAATCCCTGCCTGTCTACTTTCCAACCCAAGTGGAATTTCTAAATTTGGTTTCCATTTGCCCCTCCAAAAGTTCAATCTCCCAACACTGCTTCCTGTGTGTGCAAAAGGTGGCAGAAAGGCCATTTTTAGGGTGTTTTTGACCCTTTAGGCAACCCAGAACTTGATGAAATCCTTAGGTAATCCATAGGCATGCATAAATTTTGATGAAAAATCCAAAAATGTGAAGTTTTCCTCCTGAAGAGCTGCCAATTATAAGTGCGCGCCAAGTGGCGCTACGCGTCGGGCAGGAAAATCTGTGTTTAGGCTCAAAAATTCAAAATTGACAAATTTTTTCCCAAATTTCTTGAAATTTGGGCTGAAGGTCCCTCATCAAGCACTGTGCTGGGCCAAAGAAGCTTCGGCCAAAATTTGGAGTCTATCATGCCTTTTGCGATGCTTTAGTGCCCTCCTTAGTCTTGCCTTCAGGATCTTGATCCTCGCTTTGCAAACATGATGTCGCGCCCAATAATGGTTCTTCATGTGTCTGAGCATGTTCTTCTCCTTGTTTTCCTTCTCCAACAGTTTCTCAAGATGAATGTTGACCCTCTCAAGCCAAGTCTCTCTATCAGCCTCAATCTCCCGCTCAATGGGTGTCATCTCTGCTGGGCTTCTTCGGGAAGCTTGCCGGTTCTCACAGATGTTTTGCAACTCCATGATCGTCTGCTGATCCTCCAACTATTTGTTGCACCGCTCCAGATATTTTATGATCCATTGAGCTCTTTGCAATTTGTCGGTCAATGTGTCGATCTCAACCTTCTGCTCCTGAATGATCTCTCTCAACTTTGAGCTTGGAGAGCTCAAATCCTCATCAATCAATATGAAATCAGTATCCTGGCCTCCTGAAGGGCCCTCATCATGCATCGGCCTCTTACCTCTGTCCTGTACCTATACCTGTGCTGTTGATGATGGCAACGAGACCCCTTCCACCCACGGTGGAGATAGTACTCGTCGGGATGCTGCAAATAATCCTCTCGGGCCTCTCTGATAAGTGACATACACTGGCACACTGATGGGCTCTATCTCGAGACCTTCAGGCTGATGTGAAGGTTCACCTGCATCATGGAAAATCTCCGGAAGAGGCTGAGGGGCTGTGAAGAAGTCATGGGAAATGAAATCCTCCCATGTAATACCCTGCAAACCAAGCCGATGTACAACAACAATCTTGATGAGTGCATAGTGATAAATATTGTTGTACTGTTGCTTGGGAGTCTTCTTCTGCACAAGAGTGGTCATTCTCTCGATGTTTCGGCACATGAAATAAGGTATGTTCATCATCCTCACTCTCGTGAAATGCATCAATAACCTGATGTGGTAGGCATAGAGGCATGAAAACCTACCCTCACAACTGAAGTATCTGATAATGAGTCTCATCAAAGGCGCATAGGATTCCTTCACAAACCATAATGGGAATACCCTGCTGAGCTATCTCACATAGCTAGGCCTGATGTATGGTTCATAATGCACTCTGTCTACCTGTTGTCTTTTGTTCCACTGTTCACCCACATTCGGTATTCCGGTTGCTTGAGAAATGGTTTCCGGTTTCAAGGTGAAATTTATACCAGCAAGAGTTACCTGACCATCATGCAAATGTAACAAAAACAACCGAGCCAACGCCTGATGATGTTGAATCCGAGCAATCATCTCACAATACTGATAACATGACTTCTCTCGAAAACATGCCATGGCAAGTGGGCAGGCCTGCAATTGAGTCAATGAGGTGGGCTCTTCTCTCACATGTTTGCCACCTTTATGAGGCCTTCTCGGTGCATGTAGCTCAGTGGTAGAATCACTATCTCTGTCATATGATGTATCAGTGTCTGTCTCCATAATATCCATGCAAGGTGTATGTTTGGCTTGTTGGAAAATGAGAATTTGGTTGTTTTGTCTTAGTTGCCAAATATTGTCAAAGGGAAGGGACTGTGGGAAAAGTAAGACAGTGGGGACAATGTGACTCAATCAAGTGAAATTAGAGGTGTAGGGACAGTTGTTTGGACTTGGGGTGTGGGAATTTTTTACAAATGAAACGGGAAGGGAAAGTGATAGGTAATGCAATGATTTTATGGATAGGGAAATGGGCTTAGGAGTGAACGACCTTGGGCATGTAAGGGAAATGAAAAATGAATTATAATGATAACATAACACTGATGTGAAAGGAACAACAGATAGGGAAATAAAGTTGGAGTATCTTGGCACCAAAATCAAATTTTAAAACTCCAATTCAAACCCTAAGGGAGCAATTTTTACAAAAGGATAGGGTTTGAATTTTGACATTAAAAATTCTCAAACCAATCTTTGAAACCACACCAAACACTATTCAATGGCAATTGCAAGATGATTTGACTGACACGGAGCAGAGGAGACCGTTTCGTTTGATGTTTGAGAGAGATAGCAAGAAATATTGAGTTTCGGCCCTGTGCGCCGCGCGCATAACCCAATGCGCCATGCCTTCCTTGTGCGCCGCGCCAGTTCAAATTTGTATGGTGAAAAACGGCCTTGTGCGCCGCGACAACTATGTGCGCCGCGACCTCCAACCAGTGCGCCGCGACCCTGAATCTCACCCACAGTCGGTCGTCCAAAACTAGCTTTTGATCTTCCACGACTTAACTCGGATTCTTTGAGGATTTTGTTTGCAAATGAATTATTGAATGGTGAAAATATCCTATATATACAAAAGGATTTTGATTTTTCATTTAGAAAACCCACTTTTGTAATGTTGCAGATTTTGGCACTTTCAGATTTTAAAATAAACTCAGTTTTTGCTTCCACTTTGATTTTTTAGCTGAATGACGAAACTCTTGTCTATTTTTTGCAGGGATGGCTGACATGTAATTTGGCAAAGGCAAACAGGGCTGCGCTTGAATAACTTCTCAACTGAGAAAACTTTGAAAATTACATTACCTTTATTACAAAAGACAAAATGGTCGATTTTTCTTCAAAACAGCGTTTTGAAGAAGAATCATGATCAAGCATTATGACGATGAAATTTTTCATTGAAAACCTTATTTGAAACTTCCTCATGTGCCTGCTGACATTATTAGACATTTTGAAGACTAAATTTGCGAAACCCTAGACCTAGTGGGACTAAAAACCCTAAAATGACTCTTTGGCAAACAGGAGGCCAAACATGACTGTAAATGACTTTAAAATTGATTTTGATAAACAGACACGGACCAGCAGGTACATGACATGAGGGATATGAGAGAAAATACCCTTCCGTCAGATGATCCATGCTCCTAATGGAATGCAGCTGACTGAACTGAATGAGACACCTAAAATGAAATGCAACAAAAGAGATTTTGATCTCTGACGGAGGGATGAAGATACCGACTCTAACAATATCAACAGAGAATTAATTTGGAAATCAGTAGGATGTTGATTTTTTTTCTAATCTTTTTTCCATTTCATCAAATGCGCCAAGGATTTTATTTCCTCCTACTTTCATCCCTGGTTACAATATAGTTTTCTACAAAACTATTATAATGTTATTATAACCTGGATGACCTGCCTAAGGTTTCTGAGGGTATTCATATAACATTTCATGATTCAAATTTGGTACATAATATTATACTCTTTACTTGTACACATTTCTGTCTTTACTGATGTATCATTTATCATACAATTTCCTCTTGCTGAACTCTTACCTTTTTAAGGTCTTGTAACAATGCTCCTTGAAATTGTTTTTCCACTTCAAATTTTATCCTACTATCTGTATGTTTCAAAATTCATTGAGTCTATCTATTTACATATCAATAATTCAGTTTTCCTTTTCCTTCTATGTTTTATTTTTTTATTAATTTTTTTTGAGAATTTTTTAACCACTTTACTTGTCTGATACTTCAATTTATTTGAGTAAAGGAATAATGATGATTTGCTATCACTAACATTACCTTTCTAACATACTCTATTTACACATTCAATTCATTTATATCAGCAACCAATTAAAATTCATAGACTGCATAGCTCTATTCCTGTTTCTTTGAAATTCAAATTTCAATATTTATAGGTTGTTTTTGCAATATTTTGTAGAAATCTTCCACCACTCCTTAGTCAAATCAATGATTTTTTTAGTGTAGTATTAATTTTCAGTTTTAATTTTCCAATTAATTTGGTATTTAGTCTTTCCACTATTGTTTACACTTTTCATTTTTCTGTAATGCAGAATCCCTTTTTTTTCAAATTTTATGATATTATTCAGCAATACTCATAATTGATTGTATTGCTAGCGTCTTATTGAATTCAGGTTAATTCAATATTTATTTTTTCTGATTTTTTTTCCAATCCCTCCTCAGCATTGTCATGTGAAACTCACATCATTTTAGTTTTACATGTATTTACAATTCTCTAAGTTACGATGTTCTTATCCTGTTTTATGGAATACATCATAACATCTTATGTTAATACTTAGGTTAACTTATTCCTATGTTTCGGTACAAAGGTTATATTTTCAACCTTATAGTGTACTTTTCTAGTTCATAAGACTGCCTTACAGATCTTTGCTTCCCATTGAATCAATTTATTCATCTACATTTACCAAAGTTAACCAATTCTTCATATTTAACTTAGTGTAACTGTCTAATTCTATAAAAATCCAAAAGATACCATTATTCTTTTTAATAATCAACCTTATCACTCCACCCATGACCTAAAAGGACTGTATTAGTTTGCTGTGCTAAGTGTCTTTTCAGTTAATAAACATGTGCATACTTGTCTCCATAGTTTGCTTAAGTATTGAGGATTTTAACCAAGAAATATAAGTTATTTGAGTGAATTAGAAGCATGAAATAAGAGAAAAAAACACTGAAATAGTGTATAATAGAGAAATAAAACCACATATAACATTTACCCAACATGCATGATGAAGTAGTTCACCCCTTCTGGGCTACATTTGCTGGTCCAGCTCCCAATGGCATGTCCATCTTTCATTATGCTTAAAATTTTGCAAATACATGTGTTTATAGATCTCTAATGGTTTTTTTCTCTGCACCAATGGCTCCATAATGCTCCAATTAGTCTAGCATGACTTTCCATCCACTCCATTTTAGTGAAAATTGACCCTCGAAGTAATTTTCCCAATAACTCCTAGAAAACCTCCACTAAATGTGGTTACATTTGGCCAAAATCCACAATTTTGGTGGTGCGCTATGTCTTACCGCCAGTCATAACAATAAAGGTTAAGGTTAAGGGGAGGGGGTAGCCACATGCCAACCCCCAAAACCCCGCGGTTGTATTAAACTTGGAGTGGAACCACATGCGATAATTGTGGTAAATGCCTTTGCAATCAGAGTTGAGAGTGGAGTTTATCTGACCGCACAGTGATGGTGAATGTAACTTTCACATGTGAATAGCATTGGAGTTAAATGCTGTGAGGTCTGAACTGGAACTATCGATGCTAACATAGCCATGTGACAAGGTTTCATCGGCGACAGTTACGATTATGATTGAAGTCGCGAGTTTTCTAATGGCCAGGTTAACATATCGATGTCATGGTTTGGTTGCATTGAAATGTGACCATATAACGTAGACCGCCGGTTGTCCCAACCCTAATTTCCAAATTTTCAAACTTTAAATATGTCCGTTGTTCCATATATGTTAAGAATCAATGTAGCGCAGTTGGTGGAAGTCTTTGCACGTAGGCAGGAGGTTGCGGGGTCGAACCTTGCGGACCTCAACCTAAATTTTAGACTACTGCTAAGAGGACACGTGGCGGCCTTAGGGCTGGCCACATGTCACCCTCCCATTGGTCTAGAAAATAAAATGTACAATCCCACCATTCAATCACAACGCGACACTTGTCAGCTTTTGACTAGCCCTAAGAAAAGGAATATTCTTCAGAATATTCCATTTTGCTGGCTGTGCACCTGCATGCTGACTGGGCATCCAAGTCAACCCTGTTGAAAAATTTAGCTGTTTGGGAAATTGATCAGAACACAATATCTCCCTCATACGAGTAATGACATCGATTTTTCAAACCGTTCGCAGTGCTAGAATAAGAAAGATGAGATCTATGTAACCATCCTAGTTTCAACCCAATATTGTAACTTTCAATTTTGAGCAATATTTATGAAGTCTTGATCACACCTCCCCATTGGGAAGCTTTTGGACCCCAAAATAATTCTATTACCAGTTCAGTAGATGAGGGTACAACTCCCTCACCTTTCCAACATTCATCCACTTTTCCTTACTTGGCTTACTGCCTTTGAGCCCAACTCGAAGGTAGTCAACACTTCCCCTCTTGGATGCTCTTGTCCTCCTGTGAAGAATTGTATCTTCCTTGAGGTCATCTAGAAATTATAGTGAGAAATCTTTAATATAAGGTAGCTGAATATCACTTCCTTGATCATCGATCAAAGGTGGCTCATACAAACATAAGTTTTCAACATTAAAAACTGAATACATTTGCATATATGAAGGCAAGTCAAGTTGAAATGGATTGTTACCAACTTTCTTTATGATCTTGAATGGACCATAGCGAATGGGTTTGAGCTTTTTACCTTATCCTCGCATCCTTTCTTTGCTTATGTGCAACCATACCTCATCTCCTTCTTGAAACTTGTGATCAGCTCTATGTTTGTCATGCCTCTCCTTGTATTTGCTTTGACTCTTCTTAAGATGTTCTTGAACTTGTTGATGTATAATCTAAATTTTCTCAATGAAATTTCAAGCCTTGTCAATATCACTATGCCCATTAATTGCAACATCCTTCTCGAAGATGAAATCTGATGGTGATTTTAGAAAATACCCAAAGCATATTTCAAAAGGTGATGTATTTGTAGAAGAGTGCTTTGCCCGGTTGTAAGCATGCTGAATGTAATGCAGTTGCTCATCCAAAAACTTAGGATGTTTACTGCAATATCCTCTCAATAGATGCACAATGGTTCTGTTCAGCACCTTGATTTGGCCATCAATTTACAAATGAAAAGCAATACTCCTTTTCAACTTTGTGTCCATCATACTCCAAATATTGGACCAAAGATTCCTAATGAACCTAGAATCCCTGTCACTAAAAATAGAATTAGGCAATCGATAATGAACCCATACATGTTGAAAATAAAGTTCAGTAGTTTTTTCAACAATAATGTTTTTCTTACATTGCATAAGTATACACATTTTACTAAATCCATCCACAACTACATAAAGATAATCATGTTGTTTTCTTGACATAGGTAGACCTCCAACAAAGTCCACGGATACACTCTCCCATGGCCTTGATGGTACCGGTAGTGTCATGTACAACCCAAGCTTCTTATTGCTAGGCTTGCTTTTTGCACACATAGAACAACCTCTTATAAAATGCGACACATTGTCTATCATGCGAGGCCAATAGAAATACCTCTGTAGATGCGCCACTGTTTTGCTTACCCCAAAGTGTCCAACAATAAGAGATGAATGAGATTCTCTCATGAAACTTAGTCTCTCTCCTTGTGGTATACACAGTTTTCCCAAATCAAACAACAAATTTTTATGCAGGTGATAATCATTTTCTTCAACTTGATTCCCTTCACTCAAACTAGCATACACATCTTGAAAATCAACATCATGTGCATATTGTTCTATGTAACTCTCATGTACAATAGAATAATTTTTAAGTAAAGTAGAAGCACTTATATTTGGTCTTGAAATCATATCAACAAATTTATTGAAAATACCTTTCTTGTACCTTATAACCAAGTGAAACTGTTGAAGAAATCCCATCCACCTAAAATTTCGTGATTGCTGCAATTTTGTTTGCGACTGCAAGTAGTGTAATGGTTGGTGATCGGTATGTATAATCGTCTCTTTACCCATCAAGTAGTGTTTCCACTTCTTGACGCTTTGTACCAACACATAAAATTCTTTGTCATATGTTGGATAATTAGTTACAACACCATTGAATGTTTTAGAATGAAAAGTGATAGGCTTACCATGCTGCAAAAGAACTACGCCCATGCATAATCACTAGCATCAGTTTGTATCTCGAATGGATATCTCAAATTTGGTAATGCAAGGAATGGAGATGAACTAATATTGTCTTTTAAAGCTTCGAAAGCTTGCTATTTTTTTCCTCCCCATTGGAAGCCTTTCTTCACACTTGTCATTGCATGCATAGGAGCTGCGATGGCAGAAAAGTTAGCAATAAAATTTCTCCAATATTGAGCTACACCTAAGAAACTTCTTACCTCGATTACTGTTTTGGGTGTGGACCAATTCAAAATGGATTCCACTTTAGAGGGACCAATTCTCAACTTGCCTCCTACAATGTGTCCCAAATAAACCAAATAAGTCTTTCCAAACTCACATTTTGACATCTTAAGAAACAATTTCTCTTTTCTCAAAACATCAAGCACCCTATTCACATGAAATATATGTTCTTCTCTTGTTTTTCTGAAAATCAGCATGTCATCTAAATACACAATCACAAAGTCATCAAGGAATGGATGAAAAACACTATGCATAACACGCATGAAATTTTCCGGTGCATTACACAAACCAAATGGCAAACCAACCACTCAAAGAGTCCTTGTTTGATTTTGAATGCAGTTTTCCATATGTCACATTCTGTAATTCTTACTTGATGATATTCACTTCGTAAATCTAACCTAGTGAAAAAATTTTCTTGTTTCAGTTGATCAAGCAAATCATCTATCCTTGGGAGTGGGTATCGATTCTTTACCGTTATCCTGTTCAAAGCTCTGAAGTCTACACACATGTGCCAAGTCCCATCTTTCTTCAGAATCAAGACTATGGATGAACCACATGGCGAAGTGCTTGGCCTTATGAGTCCTTTTTCCAACATCTCATTGATTTTCCTCTTTATTTCAGCATTCTCAATTATCAACATGTGATACATGCCGATGTTTGGAAGAGGACAATCTTGCTGCAACTGAATCTCATGTTGAATCTCCCTTTTTGGAGGCAATCATGTTGGCTACTTAAAAATATCATGAGGTGCATCAACTACATCATATAAATTTTATTTCAAATTAGGATCACAATCCTCAAATGATTCATGATTATCATCAGATTTAGGCTTCATCATTAGAAGAACAAAATTCTTACTTGAATTCACTAGCCTCTTTACCTGTTCAGCATTTACCATAGCAATATTTTTCTTCTTGCGATGTGCTCTAACAATGTGCTCTTTTCCATCTTTGAATAAATGGTATTTTTTCTCATGGCGATGCAAGATTGCTTTCCTATCATACAAGTAAGGACTCCCTAACATGATACCTGTTATATCAAGCGGAACCACATCTAATTCAACCGTGTCAACAAAATGTGCAGTTATTGCAAACCGCAATATACACTTCTTTGAAACCTGTAAATTTGCATCCTTACAAAACCAACCAAGTGGCTATGGTTTTGGATGTGGTATGGTCTCAAGATTAAGTTTCTTGACCAAGTCTTCAGAGATTAAGTTTTCTTGTGACCCACTGTTAAACAATGTGTTAATCTTTGTATGTTTGATATGACCCTCACATGAAACAATTCAATTCTCTCTTCTTCATTTGGAGCATGTATGTGACAGTTTGATGTACTAGTACTGGGTTTAGTTTCAATTTCTTTCCCCTTAATATTCTTCAATCCCATGGCTGTAATTTTAGATTCATCACTTGAATCCTCTCCTAAATGATGTTGAGTTGTAGCTGCATTTTTCTGTTTCCCTTTGTTGTTGAAATATTTGGGTCTCTTTTCAGGATGTAATTTCCAACATTGGTTTTCATTATGGCCTTCTTTTAAACAATGTTTACAAAACACTTTTTCTTTTTCTTTTTCCTTTTGAGGTCTTCTCTTTGTTTTCCCCCTTAAAAGGTTTGTTTCTACCCTCTTCCAAATTTTTTTTCCCTCTAGCTTCTAGATGTGTGGCCTGAACACATACTTCATATAGACTTGTCAGGTTAAACATGAGAATAGTATGTCTTAGGTAGCTATGTAAGCCTCCTATGTACTTTAGAAAAGTATCTCAGCTCTGCAAATCTACCCCTAATAAAAGAGCTCTTGTCCTAAATTCTTGGGTGTAAACTTGCACATTCTGTCCTTTCAATTGTCTAAAGTTTTGCCAGTTCATTATAGCTTTCTGCATATCAGCTAATGGATAAAACTGTCGTTTTATTGCAGAAATGAAATTAGTCCATGATAGAATAATCTTACCATGCTTATTGATATCCTCCTTTGTCTTGGCTTCCCACCAAAAAAGTGTTGCACCTTCCATTATCAATGAAGATAATTGGATTTTGGTATCATCATCATGAAGGTTCTAGATTCTCAAATAGACCTCCAATTGTCTAATCCAATTATCAAGATTTTCTGCATTGAATTCACCATTAAACATTGGCAATTCAAGCTTAACATCAATTTTTAGAAAAGGAATTTTACTAGTGTTCTTTGAATTATGTGACTGATGTACTGAAAATGAAGTAGAGGATGATGATAATGAGGATGAGGATGGCGACTTTCCACTGCCTCCATTTCCTCCATTACCCTTCTTGGACTTATCTTCATCATTGTGACCTCCTGATGACCCGTGTCCTTCCTTTTGAAGTTTGGATCCTTCTCCTTCGAGTTTCTCATTCCTTTCTTGATAAAGGATTCTAACCATCTCAATCATGTCAAGGAATGCTTTCCTGAACACTCTTTATTCCTCTTTGGGATCCACTTATTCATGGATTTCTTCTTCCTATGAAAGCATGCTTAATGCTGCTTTTGCTTCCTTAGGAGGTGAATTAGGTGGTGGATATTGTGGCAATATTTCTCTCCTTTTCTGTGGCTCACTTTGAGACCCTCTTGCTTCCACCAATGTGTCTTCTCGTCTCTTGATATTGAGCCTAGTAAGCATGTGAAACTTGCAAACAATTAAACAAATATTTTGCACAAAACAACACCAGAGAATAAACTCTAGATCTGATACCAAACTGATCTGAAAGGACTGTATTAGTTTGTTGTGTTAAGTGTATTTTCAGTTAATAAACATGTACACACTTGTCTCCATAGTTTTCTTAAGTATTGAGCATTTTAACCATGAAATATAAGTGATTTTAGTGAATTAGGAGCATGAAATAAGAGAAAATAACACTGAACAACAGTGTATAATAGATAAATAAAACCACACATAACATTTACACAACAGGCATGATGAAGCAGTTCACCCCTCCTAGGCTACATCTGTTGGTCCAAATCCCAAGGAAATGTCCATATTTCATTATGCTCAAAATTTTGAAAATACATGTGCTTACAGGCCTCTAATGGATTTTTTATCTGCACCAATGGCTCCAGAATGCTCCAACTAGTCTAGAATGACTTTCCATCCACTCCATTTTGGTGAAAATTGACCCTCCAATTCATTTTCCCAATAACTCCTAGAAAACCTGCACTAACTGTGGAGAAATCCACATAGATGTGGTTACATTTGGCTAAAATCCGCAATTTTGGTGGCGCACTATGTATTACCGCCAGTCCTAACAATAAAGGTTAAGGTTAAGGGGAGGGGGTGGCCACATGCCAACCCTCGAAACCCCACGGTTGCATTAAAATTGAAGCGGAACTACATGAGATAACTGTGGTAAATGCCTTTGCAACCGGAGTTGAGATCAAAGTTTATTTGAACGCACGGTGATCATGAATGTATTTGTCGCATGCGAATAGCGTTGGAGTTAAATGCTGTGGGGTCTGAACCAAAACCGTCGACGCTAACATAGCCATGTGACAAGGTTTCATCGACGATAGTTACAGTTATGATTGAAGTCACCAGATTTCCAACGGTTGGGTTAACATATTGATGTCATGGTTTGGTTGCATTGAAATTGCCAACTTTGAAAAATTTAAATATGTGCGTTGTTCCATAGATGTTAAGAATCAATGCAACACGGTTGGTGGAAGTCTTTTCACACAAGCCAGAGATCGCGGGGTCGAACCCTGTAGACCTCAGGCTAAATTTTACACTACTGCTCAGGGGACATGTCGTGGCCTCAGGGCTGGCCACGTGTCACCCTCCCATTGGTCCAGAAAATAAAACATACAATCCTACCATCCAATCACAATGAGACACTTGTCAGCTTCTGACTAGCCCTGAGAAAAAGAATATTCTTCGAAATATTCCTTTTTGCTGACTGTGCACCTACATGCTGACTAGGCATCCCAGTCAACCTTGTCGCAAAATTTAGCGATTTGGGAAATCGATCAAAACATGATATCTCCCTCATATGAAATCGGTTTTTTGAACCATTCATGGCGCTGGAATAAAAAAGACGAGATCTACACAACCATCCTAGTTTTAACCCAATCCTGTAACTTTCAATTTTGAGCAAAATTTATGAACTCCTGATCAACCCACTGAGACATGTTTGGTTTTACATAATTATTGTCTACCTAAATTATAATCTTGTAATTGTACTTTTTTTTATTAATATTCAGGAGTATTCTCTATACATCCTTGAATTTCTAACCTTTTTGTTCTGATTTTTAATTTTACGAACTGTAGATAAGTCTCCCACAGACTCATTGTCAATAGTTTTCTTAGTTCCCCAACTTGGTAAGCATATTTTACAACTTGTTTCTTGTTGTCCGTTATTATTGAAATGTCAAAATCTATTTCATAGTCATTATTTTCTTTTACAATACTAATTTTTAATTCAAATACCTACTTTTCCAGCAATTTTGTATTACTTTCTGTGTATCCATTTAATCTTGTTCCACTAACAATCATACAATTATATACAAAGAACATTAGAATTCTATTTATTTTGTTTAACATTTACCTTTTTCCACTCTTCTTCAGGCTGATATTTAAAATTTTGTGTTGAATCATGTAAAATAACTACAAATTTGTTAGAGTGTGTACCTGCAATTTTTCAGCTTATCGGTCTCTTGTTTCCACTAGACTCTCAGTTGAGTTATCCAGTCTTTTTATGGCTGGTAACCAATCATGTTTTTCGAATAGCTATCTATAATTTTCACTCCCCTTTTTTCTTTTTCTTTAAGTCTTTCTTAGTTTTGGTTTATACAGTTCAACTTCGCTGTACCATGGCCTTTTCTCCCTTAACATACGGGACCTATTCAAAATAATTTTGGTGGACTTCCCCACACTTTCTTCACTAGTTAGCTATATTGTCTTAGCTCATACCTTTTGTTTCTTTCACCGCAGTGAGATTTTACCTTGTCACTTGTACCCCACAAGTCTTCTTTTCATATTTCTTCCGTATTCATATACATGTAAGAATCTTGTGTAGGAGTCAGGATTCTGCATCTCTTTCCTTCTCTCTTTATGGACTAGAGATTTTACTTTTGGAATTATTCTTGCCACTCCCTTTTCTTCTACTTTCTTAGCATATTCTTTCCCACTCTCAGACCTCTCTGAGTTGTGTTCTGTTTCCTTTGAAATTATACTTTAAAGAAATAACTTTACCAACTTCTTTTTATCAATATTACAACAATCATTCATAGTTAGCCTTTAAATGAATTAACTATTGTTGGAATGTTATTTTTAGAATTTTAGTATTTAGACATGGTAGGGACGCTCCCTTTCCCAGTTCTACTTACAAATTTTCTCTATCGGTTATCACAACAACTGTACTTTTTTTGTTCTGCTTCCTGCACTAATTTCTCTTCATAGAAATTAGAAATCATAAATAAAATTTTTAAATAATTTTGACAACAAAATTTTGACAACATAAATTATTCCTGTGTTGCGACCCATAAGCCCATAGTTTTAACATGGGCTCTGATACCATTTGTAACAATTCCACTTACCATTTTTTTTTATAACAATTCTAGTTATACTTAACACTCTTTTTCCGACAATTTCAACAACTAATAATTGTCGCAACAGTACAATGTTACCGATTGTTAATACTTAATTTGTTTTCTCTCAATATTTTTCTGATCATTTATTTCTTTATAGGATACATTCATCCCCACGAATTTTTTAATGGATTGTTTTTATTTAATAATAACAATCTTCGATTGTCTTGTATAAGAGTTCAAAGTATTACGTTTTGAACCTTTTATATATATATATATATATATATATATATATATATATATATATATTTATTTATTTATTTCCTATAACCATAGGATCAGAACTAATATATATATTTTCCCCCTTCTATACATATATGAAACACTTTACATGTTGATCCATTTTGTATAATTACATAATTTGTAACATTCATACATGTATACCTCTTTTTACCTCTCACTAACTTATGAACTTTATATATGTATATCTTTTCCATATATATATATATATATATATATATATATATATATTCATTCATGTTATATTACCATATAATTATATGGATAATGATTAAACCTTTTTTATTCTCTAAGTAATCATACTTACTTTGTTTTTTTTCAATATAGCTTATATATATATATATATATTTATTTATTTAAACTTCATTTTATTCCATTTTGCAACTATGATATATATATATATATATATATATATATATATATATATATATAATCTTTCCTCGAAATATATATATTTCTATCTATATGGATTTAATCATGCAATTAACCACATTTCCACTATGCCTATTCTACCCTTTTTATCTTTTTATTATATATGTATATGTGCATATATCTTAATTATTGTCACCGACCTTTAACATAAGGTAATTATGTATGAGATAAAGTATTACCCTAATTCATCGTATTTTATCATATAACTTTTGATTCAACTCCATTCTACACATCGACCTCATGCATATTAGATATTGAATAGATAACTTATTCGAACTGTAGGTAATAGGGTACCATGGTATTTACCCTTACATACCATACATTTGTATTTAAATGTTATATTCCCACCCTCATGTCATATTTCCTTTTTCTAACTAATGTCCCATATGTCTCTTAATATATTCGGATGGTGTATGGTTAAATTTGTTGCTACGTATTTGAATTGAATAGGTGTAAATTAAAATTTGGTTTAACCATATCCCCTCACATGGTTTCATAACACGTTAAATGCATTCCATTTGGTTTACAATTTGTCTGGTACTAAATGATGGTTGTATGCATTAAAGTGACCTCTTCGATTTCACAACCATACTTAAGCTTTGGTACCTCCGACACCTGCAATTCACATGGCTCACGTACTACCGAGCCATATATAAGGTGAATGAATTTAATTTCTAACGGTACAGATGAATCGTATTCCCACCAGCTCCTAATGACTATGGCTGGGGTTTTCGAATTCAATTCGTCATTTTTCCTTTGCAGAATTTTGAAATTTAGAGACCTTATTCTTGGGTTCGTCTTTCATCTAGTTTTCCGTAGGAGAACCACTCAGAATCAAAGGATATCTCTGATTCATGGTAATTAATTTACGACAAGATGCATGTAATCTTAGAGATGTTATTTCTCTGTATACTAAAAAATCATTTTCTTGTTTCGTCTGTGTTAATCTAATTTCTGTATAACAATTTTACTTGTTTTAATCACTTCTCTTTCGCATTGGTATTAACCCTCAATGCTTTCAACCACAATTTCTGTGTTGGATTTTTCAGAATTTGGTTTACCACCACCGAAGGTGCTCTCCTTCATTATCCATGTTGTACCACAACAATCCCTTCGATTGGAATTTCGGTAAGCTCTCAAACTCCCATTCATTCTTCAATTAATTAGTTACACAATTTTATGATTTATGAGTGTATTTGATGCTTGGAATATTTCATACTTAAATGTGTAAATTTAACCCAATTGCTATATCAAGTTTTTCCCCAATTCATTTGGGCCTCTCCACTATTTCACAGTTAATTTCTCCAGCCATGTGATTTCTCATTTCACATTAAGTTTCTTGATTCCACTCTTATGGTTTTATATTATCAATCTATACCCTCTGTTCAATACATTCCACCGAATCACTTGTATTTTAATGAAATCGATATGTAGTTTTCGATTTTTCCTTTACCCTTTCCACTGAAGTGGTTGGTGCTGCTCGACTGCTCGACCATTGTTCCACGTCCAACTTACAAGTAATACGTATCCTATTTTATTTAATTATATTATCTCTCCTGATTTTACATGAACTCTTCCTTTTCTCCTAACAAATTTATTAATGAGTTATCTTGGTAAAATTTTACTAACTCTTTTAACTAACTTAGATTCGTAGATTTTTTTTTCTAAATTCAAGTGCTCTCGCCATAGAGATAGGGTTATTTTATGGCTTAAGATAATTTCAACTATATATGCTTTGTGCAGATTCTGATTATTCTCGAAATCTACTACTTTTAGTTAACGTTTTCCCAACTTGCTTAACTTTTTAATTGGATGCATCGTTTTCTACTTCCCTGACCCATATGTTGAGAAATTTATACCCTGTATCTTCCTTAGAGTTTATGTTTTATTATAATTATAAATTTAATTTCTTGTTACCCTAATAGAGAGGGTTTTCCATGAAATCTGTTTCACTTTAACTTTAACTTTAATGTAGAAATATTTCTTTAATATAACTTTTTTACTTCGTATTGACAGATATGGTTCCCATCATCCACTTCATCTAATTTCAGTTAGGTTTTAGTAGTGTTTTCATTTAATCCTTTTCCCCTGAGTTTAACATTCCAAATCTTAGGAATTTAATAAATAAATATTGTCCATACTATGGTTGTATTTTCAACCTTTTCTATATATATCATTCCTCAACTTATATACCAAACATGAAGATAATAAATTAGGACTTCAAATAGCTCACTCATTTCCGACTCTATCATCTTCTGGGTTTCATCTTTTCAATTTGTATAAATTTTCCAGAATATAACTTAGATTTGAAATCTGATACTAAAATAGAAATATGAATGGAATTTTCACTTTTGTATTTTTCTCAAAATAATTTTCTCTGTTCTGTTACAAGAAAAATCCTCTTTTTCTAGATTCTATTAAATTTCTGCAATTCTATTCAACCACCATGTACTTTGTTTCAAATTCAACATAGGTACTTAATATGAATTTATGTAATTTTAATTAAAATATCACAATGTAATTTAATTTATTTCAGATGACATACTTCTTTTATTTTCTGAAAGTGATATTTTTCTATATGCTTTTACATGAAGAATCCAAATCCTTCCCGTTCCTCAACATGTACAAATTTAAGTATTGTTAATTATAACAATCACATTTCATCATTTATTTATCATAATTGATGTCAGTATAACACCATTTTATGTGTGTAATTACAGGTAACTTATGCTTCCCATATTTTCCTCAGTATTGCTTTACATTATTATCAGAAACTCTGACGACAAGTTTCCCCTGCCTCCAGGTCGATCATTCCAATGTAAAGATTTCAGCCATTTGACTTTAATGATTTTTTTCAATGTATCTGTACATTTTGTAATTAATTTTAGTAAAAGATAACTTCCATTCAATATGACTTGGATTGTTGTAAGTGATATTGTTCTTGAATTTTAGTATATTTTTCTATTCTCCTCTTTCACGGGAGTTTCACGTACTCTGAACATATATGTAACTAATTTATAATTCCATTTCAATATATATATATATATATATATATATATATATATATATATATATATATATAAATTCATAGTTCCTTTTTAATACACATATTACCTCTATATGTATGACTATTTCCTAAATTTGGAAATTATATAGTTTAAATCTGAAGTAAGTTACTTGTACAGATTTATACTTGATTTAATTGAAATAAATCATGCTATTGTATACATATCTGCTTCCCTACTAGTTATAAAAATAAATATTTATGTTTACTATTATTTTCTATGTTTCTCTCAATACAGTCATAATGATGTTTGATCCAAATGATGTCTTTTGTATCTATAATAAAAGAATTAACATATACCTAACAATGGATTTAAACCCTTCTCTTTGGGTTTAGAGATTTTGGGTGTTGGTAAATTAATTGTTCTAGTCAGTTTAACTATACAGAGGAATTAACTATACTTGTTATAGTTAAACTCCTGTCAAATACACATGAAAATTTCAATTAAGGATACAATGTCATATCACAAGGACTTGCAATTCAATATATAAAATTTTTAGCTAAAATCATAACTAATCCCATTTACTCTTAATCAATTTCCATCATTATAACAAAATTATAAGAAACATTTAATAATTGTGCATACCAATTTTGGTAAAGACTGTTTTCCACCCAACCTTGAGCTTTCATCCACAGCCCCCCCCCGAGTAGAGACCAATTCCTCCAAAGTGTAGACAACCTCTTGTTTAACTAGGATTGCTTATTTAAGCCTTCTTTCCCTCAACATGTTTCCATAACCACGTCCAATTAATTTAGTATGTTTTTTTCCTTTTGCCTAGGCTTTAGTTTTGTTTTTTCCACAAAAGCTCGTTAAAACTAGCTTTTTCCTCTTTCTAGTTTTATTTCACCTCTTCTCAGTAACTTTCCACTTTGCTGAGGTATCTATTAGATTCTTATCTCACATCTAATAATTTTATTTTATTTTATTTTTTTCTCCAAGGATTTTTGGAGAATTTTGGGAAAGTCTTAGGAATCTAATCCATCCTCATGGATTTTTATTTCCTAGTCTCAATTTAGTCTGTCTTTACATTATGGTATTTGTTTCTACATTTATATATTAATTTCCTTAATTAATATATTTACACATTTATTTCTGAGGTCCCCTTGTCCTTTATGTGCATTCTCTATTTATAGAATGCCAAAAATAGGGATATTAGAGAATGAGACACACCCTTATTGGGCTAGACCAATAGTTTTATGAATATGTGAGCCTTCTAGGAAACCAAATTGTTCCAAGGATTTTTTTTTTGAGAGAATGTATATCAAGCGGCTAATGATCTTTGAAATAATTTTATATATGGTGTTGGAGAAGGACATCGATCTAAAGATATAAAAGGATTTAGATTTGTCTAATTTAGGATTTAGAGCTATGAAAGTGGAGTTTAAAGGGGAAAGGATTTTTCCAAAAATCCTGGAGCACTCAACAATGGAGAGTAGTCCCCCCCTCGCTCCAGGAAAAAAAAATCATAGCATTGTAAGTAGAATTCGATAGGGAGGTTGTCCGACCTAGGGATATTACCTTTTTGAAAATTATGTAGTATATTTTAAAGCTCAGGTTTTGTAATTTCATCCATAAGATATTCATTTCCTTTTTTATTGTTGAAACTGGGAAATATCCTGGCTACTTCCAAGATCTACCTGATTTTAGCATGATTTTCTTGTTGACATATCCCTTTGAATTACATACATTATTATGAGGAAATTTCCTTAAAATATGTGGCTAAGGAGCCATCATATTTTATTTACCACGTAGATAATATTCATAGTTTTTCTATGGTTTTCAATTAGACGAAACTATTTTGTGTTTTTATCCCCCACATGAAGCCAAAGGGTTATGCTTTTAATCCTCCATTCCTTTTATTTGTTAAGGATAAATTTCCTCTGATTTTATTCTAGTTCTTTGATAGCCTCCCCAAAGTCCAGTGAAGTGCCTCCAGAGAAACCTTGATTATATGAGTATTTCTATTTGGACTCAATGTCATCCAAAGATTTTGTGTCAACCTCCCTTTTGGGTTTTTCCCACTGAGAGATGATTGCTTTGGATTGTTTGAGATTTTTCTGAAACTGAATGGAGGGGGATTTCAATAGAATAGAGGGGAAAGGGAAGCAATGTTATTTTAAAGCTTTGTGAAGGAAAGGGTCTTTGAACTAAGAGTGATTTAATTTGAAATGGATGGGGGTTTTTAAGGGAAAAGCATTGATATATAGAAGCATAGGATTGTGATTTGAGTCCCATCCAACTATTTTCCATTGCCACAATCTGAGATATGTGTCAAGGAGGCCTTCGGAAAGGATAAAACATTTTAGGTGCTTAACAACATGAGCAGAGCTAGATCTATTATTAGACCAAGTGGGAAAGAGTTTTCTTAGGAGCATATAAAAATTGGAAATATCATAAAAAATTTCAATGAGGAAATCAGAGAGGGGATCAATCTTTGTTGAAGGACCCTAAAACTCAACCATCCAGGGAAAAATTCATCTCACCCCTAACCATTGTGCAATCGCAGTCAATGAAATGAAGTTTGGAAACAAAAAGCGAAAAATCCTATATATTAGAGTATAGTACATATAAATTGAAATACTTGAAAGACAAGTCAAGATCCATTTGAATAAATATCCACAAATATTATGAATCAGAAGGACCATTCAAAATTTTTAAAAATATAGTGTGTGTCAACCAATCATAATCCCTATGACATGCCCAAAGAATAATTGGCTATCAAATCCCAGTAGGTAGGAGAATTATTAAACAATGGGATCACCTTATCTTGATCCATCATGGATTCTCGAAGGAAAATAATGTGAGGGGATTTAATCTCGATCAATATTTTTATAGAATTTTTTTTTTTGGGATTGACTAATCCCCTGCAATTGAGAAATAATATTTTTATCTAAGATTTTAAGAAGAGATTGAAGCTCTAAGGGATTGAAGTGTTGATTTATGTTTTCCAGAATGTATTTATGAATTCACCAGTTTCTATGAAAGGGAAAATCATGACTTCCTTCATCTACAAAGGGTAATTTGTTTTCCATATTAGAAAGGACCCAATATTCCATCAGGGTTGGGAATGGGGTTATCTTAGGAGTTAGAGGAGAGATAACAAGGGGGATAATCATAGGAGTGAAAATTATATTGAGGGGAAGAAGTGGGTAAAATAGAGTGAGGAACAAAGCAGGATGATGGGATTATGGAAACAAAGTTGAGAGGAGAGGATAAGGGAAAATAAGGGAGGAGTGGGTTGAAGGAGAATAATGGAGAGGATAAAGGGAGGGAGAGGCCTAAGAGGGAACTTAAGTAGTCTCTATGGTATAAATGGGGGGTGAGGGTTGGACTAAATATGGACCCTATGAACATAAAAATGAATTAGATGATGGAAGAGGATGATGAGAAGGAATATTTGGGGAGGGAGGGCCCTATGAGGAGGTATTAGGAACTAGACCCATTCTCTCTTTCGAATCCAATTGATGCATAAATGGTTTTGGACTAGTCTCCAAGATGCTTCCCATGGGAGGTTGAGTGGCCTATTGTTAACGTGTCAAATGAGGATAAACTAAATACAAAGATTCCAAATGAGACAAAGGAGGTGAGATAGAGAAGAGTGAATCCTTTCAAATCATTTCCTTGCAGTATTCCCAATAGTGAAATCATTGCACATGTGACCCTTTGCATGAAAATTTCGACATTTTGTATGGGACTCCTTCATAATATAGTTTGGATGGTGGACTAGGGTTTCTGGATTGATTTACATATAAGCTATAAAATTTTTTGAGAGGTTAAGGACCACAAGCATACATGCCATACCTATATAACTAGTTTGCTGAAAGAATAAATTTTATTCATAAAAAAAGAAACCCAACATGGTTCCAAATTTTTTGAATATATCCTCATACCAAAATATAAAGGGAAATCTAGGGAGGTATATCCATATGGGTATTACATATAATTTTTCAGATCAAACATCAAATGCAAGACTTCTACTTAATGAAGAGGGCCTAGGAGCCCCAAAACCATCCACCCTTTAATATTTTATTGGCATTGTCCTCTGATGAGGTGATCCAACCCATCCATCCTTTTGCTATGATCATACATCTAGGATAATATGCGAGGATTTGTATGAAATTTTGGTTAGTCAACTTTCTAAGCACTTCCATGGCCATTTTTTTATTGGCAAACCTTCAAAAAATGATTGACTTCTCCATTTTATGTATGTAGTTTAGTTTCATGTCTATACCTAGAACTAGGAATGGTTCCTTTAATTTCCTCTTGATATAGTTTTGGTTTCACCTTGGGGGATCACCGATAGGTGGATCCAATGATAGGATCAAATAGGAGAGATACCACCACAACTAAACATATTCAATGTGAGAAACTTCTTAGGTAATTGGGATGTGGGTAGGTGGGATATCGATAGGAAAACAAGATAAAGGGGATTAAAAAGAATGAGTAAATGGGGGGGTAAAGAGAGGGATATCCAATGGGGATCTAGGAGAAATAGAATTTATTGCATAGATTGACGATGAGCATGGAGTAGAGATGTTAATATGGATTAAAGGTGAGGAGGGGACCATGTTGAAGGGAGAGCTAGTCATCAAGAGAGGATTTGGTCCATTATTCAATGCTTTGTTGTGAAGTCAGCTCCAAAAATAGAAGAAAAGAGATATCAATGCCTTAGAAATAAGCTACTTCGAGGGGGAAACCTCCAATACATTACATGAATGAACAATTCTTGGATGATACAAATTACAAAACCTCCTTTCTATATATAGGAGTCCATGGGGCCACAATGTAATTCTAGTGGGGCCACAATGTAATCCTAGCCGACCTAACAATAATAATTTAAGGGCACAATAATAACAATATGGGGGTTACAAGGGTACAATAATAACAATAAGGGGGTTACACTAACAACAATAAAGGACTATACTAGTAATATAGGGACCTAACATGCCCCTCTCCTTCAAAAAGTGTTGTCCTCAACGCTTGAGTAGCTCTGGGTGCTTCTGTATAAAATTCTCATCCTCCCATGTAGAATCTTCAGTGGGTAAGTTCTTCCACTTGATGAGATACTCTGAAATTGATCGATTCCGTAGTTGTCGAGTTCTTGTTTCCGTGACCGCTTCCGGTTCCAATATGATTTTTCTTTCCTCATCAAGTTCTGGAAATATTGTTTGAACTGGAAGATTTTCACCTATAACCTTCTTTAAGCATGAAACATGGAAAACTGGATGCACTCGTGAAGAAGCAGAAAGCTCCAATTTGTATGCCATAGTACCAATCTTTTGCAACACCTTGTAAGGACCATAGTACTTTGGCGATAATTTATTATCCTTCTTAGCTTGCTTGAGGGACATTTATTTGTATGGTTGTAGCCGTAAAAATACCCAATCTCCTACATCAAAACTTCTCTCGCTGCGATGTTGATCTGCCTGTTGTTTCATTCGATTTTGTGCCAAAGTCAGGTTATCCTTTAAGAGTTGGATAACTTCTTGTTGATGCTCGATGTGATCTTCCACTGCTTGAACCTTCGAATTTTCTCTTAAATATGATGTGATGGATGGTGGATGATATCCATAAAGTGCCATAAATGGGGTCATTTTTGCTGCAGTATGGAAGGAAATGTTATACCACCATTCAGCGAGAGGTAACCACTTGACCCATTGTGTTTGTTTATCAGATACAAAACAACGAAGATATCCTTCCAAACATTTATTTACTATCTCGGTTTGACCATTAGATTGAGGATGATAAGATGAGCTATGAGCTAATTGAGTACCCAAACAAGAAAATAACTCCGTCCAAAAATTTCCAGTAAAAATGGGATCTCCGTCGCTCACAATAACCCTTGGGCTTCCATGTAGCTTTTGAATTCTATCCATAAATGTAGTAGCAACTGTACTTGCTTTAAATGGATGAGATAATGCACAAAAGTGTGCATACTTGGTAAGTCTATCAACTACCACCATGATGACATTCTTTCCTTCGGACTTAGGTAAACCTATGATAAAATCAATTGAAATCTCCTCCCAACGTTGACTTGGAATGGATAAAGGTTGTAGAAGTCCCGGGGTCTTAATTGTCTCCACTTTATTCTGCTGGAAAACCAAACATTCCGCCACAAAATTTTTAATATTAGATTTAAGGCCATCCCAAAAAAATTCTTTCTTCACCCTGTGGTAAGTTTTTAAAAATCCTGAGTGTCCTCCTAAAGGAGAAGTGTGCTATTCCAAAAGAATATTTTGTTTTAGTTGGGAATTCTTACAAAGATATAAGCGATCTTTGTACCATAAGGAATCATTTTTCCAACTAAATGTATCAGATGTACTAGGATCTTGCTGCAACTTTTGAGTGAGTGTCCATACATCTTTGTCCTTCTTCCATTCATCTCTTGCTTCGATTATCCAATCTGGTTGGATAATAGAAATGGCACAAAGCAATGCTTCCACCTCTTCATTCTTTCTTGAGAGTGCATCTGCAACAACATTGAGCTTCCCTTTTTTGTATATTATTTCAAAGTCATAACCCAACATCTTTGTGACCCATTTTTGCTGCTCTTCTGAAGATAGTCTTTGTTCCAAAAAGTGTTTAATACTATCATGATCAGTTTTTACCTTGAAGTGCCTTCCCATTAGGTAAGTTCGTCATTTATTTAGTGCATGCAGTATTGCTAACATTTCCTTCTCATAAATAGGTTTCTGTAAATACTTTCCTTTGATTGGACAACTTTGAAAAGCAATGGGTCTTCCTGCATTAAAAAAACACCAATTGTTGAAAATGCAACAAGATGATGGAGCTTAGTGAAATGAAGTCGCCTTCACTAAGTGGGCCCGCAGGCTATTTTTGGCGCAAAGTCTATTTTTAGACATATGGATCATGGTCTATGAGTTGCAGAATGCTATTTATGGATGATTGGTCGAGTTGGTAAAAATAGATGGACCTCTATTTTTAGACATTGGGCGGTTTCTATTTTTAGACTGCCGGGCTAAAAATAGAACAGTCAAATATTATTAACCCTTAATAATATCTAGACTATAAACATTATCTTATCCTCTTGGAGCACTTCAGTTTGATGCTTGGATGTGGCACATGCAGCTGACAGAAGGAAATACTCTTTTCCTAAGGGTTAGTTGAGCTATTGCATGGTTGACTTCAGTTAGAACTCAAGTGGCAGAGTTTGGTGGAGTTGATGAGACAGTTGGTGGAGTTGTGTTCGGTTTAACTTAGTTGAACTAGTTGTATTTAGTCTAAATGGAAAATACACTAGTGATGAGTGGTGTGAATTAATTATTAATTAATTCACTAATTATTAACTCATAAATCAACTAAAGAACACATCAGTTAACTACAATGCATGGACAGTTTAGTGGAGACCAGTGTTAGAGGTGGGTGAAAGGGTGAGTGTGACTATCAGTTGTGAACATACCTGTGCATGAGATTTGCACACACATTGATGGAGATTGCCAATGAGGATTGCACAGTTGGAGCTAGTGGGATTCGAACTTGGATCTCATCATTAATTAACTTGGATTGCGCAGTAGAGGCATGCAAACTTGTGGAGGAGATTTGAACCCAGGACTTGTTTAAATCTCAGTTAGTTTGTGTGTAATTTTTGGAGATAGTAATGAGTAATTGTGAGGAGTATTGTGCTATGTATTGTTACATGTTATCTATCATTATAATATACAGATAGTTGGGGGTTTTCAGCTATTGCTTTCCCCATTACATCCTGTGTTGATATGTGTGCTTGATTATGTTTTAATGAGCGCATGCGATTGCTTTCTATTTCCACATATTGATGATCAATTGTAGAAGATGTTATGTATTATGCATGAAGCTTAAATAGTGTGTAATCAGGATAATCTCGGTGAATAATTCAACTATTATTCAAATTTTTACATGGTATCAAAGCAAGATTGATCATCAGATCTATTACAGTGATTACAATTATTTCGGTAGACAGAGTCTGTAACGGGCCAGGTAGCCTCTAGATCCATACTTTCTTTGAAAGGTGATATATCCAGTAAATGCCCCTACAGTCGATCTCTATGCTAGAAATAATTTTTTCTCACAGATCAGAAGCTGTTGAGTTTTGAGCTGGTGGAATTCGAATTTGCAGCAGAATTTGGAATTTGAATTTGCAGCAGTTTTCTTGGTGTCAAAGTCAAAATGTCTTTCAATGGATTGCGACTGAAATATGCCCTTGAGGGCAGTTCAAATTATGTTGCATGGAAGGACTAGATGGAGGCGGTATTAGATGATAATGGGCTGAAGGAGTTCATAGATGCTGAGATCCCAAAGCCTACTGATACTGCTCAAGTTGAGGCTTGGCAAAAGAAGATGGCAAAATGTCGAAGGATTCTGTTGGAGGGCGTGAAGGATCACATTGTATCCAACATGCATGGAAAATCTTCTCCATAATTGGTGTGGAAAGCGTTGACAGATTTATTCCAAAGCAAGAGCGACCAGAGGAAGTTGGCGCTCAAGGATAAACTCAGACACATAAAGATGGAGAAAGGCGACAATATGCCGAAGTACCTCACGAAGTTCATCCAATGCAGGGATGAGCTGGGAAGTGTGGGGGTGAGTGTTGATGATGAGGAATTGGTGAGCTTGGCTCTCCTTGGTCTTCCGAAGAGTTGGCATGCCTATCAGGATTCTGTCAATGGTCGGGAGAAATTGCTAGGATGGGAGCGACTTTGGTCGGATCTTGTGCAAGAGGAGATAAGGCGGAATACTAGAGACGGATCTTCATCAAAGGCATCTGATGAAGAAAATTGCGCTTTGGATGCCAAAGCAAAGAAGGGAAAGAGCAAGAAAGCTTCTCATTCCGGTGCGAAAGGCAAGAAGCAGGACATGTCCAAGGTGAAGTGTTTTCACTGTCACCAACACGGACATTATGCCACAAATTGTCCGCAGAAGAAGAAAAATAAGCAAGCTGCTGGATCTGTAGCGGGAGAGGCCTTAGCCTCGCAGTCTGAGCTGGATTTTTCGCTGATCACATGATTGGTCTCAAGTGTGATGGGATCAGTATGGTTCTTGGACAGTGGTGCGTCTTTTCACATGACTGGAGATCGAGATCTGTTTTCAGATTTGGATGAGAAAGATCTTGGAGTGCACATCGAGATGGGCGATGATGGTAGAGACAGTGCGACTGGTATCGGTACCATATCCTTTCAGAGTAGGTAAACCTTCGTGAGTAGGTGTGTTTCGGGATTGAAGAAGAACCTGATTTCAGTAGCGATGTTGGAGGATAAGGGTTATGATGTGGTCTTCGGCGAAGGAAAAGCTTTCCTGCGCAGTAAGACTACTGGAGAGACCCGGAAGATAGGGGTTCGAACTCAAAACCTTTATCAGTTGCAGGTAGATGGGCACGCTTGTGGCATGCAAGGCGGAAGGTGAGTGAGTGGGGATAAAGATGATGGCAGTGCTGGCACAGGAGATTGGGCCACCTTCACCATGGAGCTTTGAAGATACTGCAGCAGATTTCTACTGGGCTTCCTAAGGGCACTCTTGCGCGGTCATATCAGTGCAAGGGGTGTACTTTAGGGAAGTATGTGAAAGCCACCTTTCACGAGAAGGATAGTCGCGCCACGATGATCCTTGAGAGAGTTCACACGAGAGAGTTCACAGACGTGTGTGGACGCTTCTCGGTTGCTTCAAGTAAGCACAAGTACTATGTGATCTTTGTTGATGATTTCTCTCGGAAGTGCTGGATCTTCTTCATGCAGAAGAAGAGCGAGACATACTCAAAGTTCTATGAGTTCAAGGCGCTGGTTGAGAAAGAATCGGGGAAGCATGTGAAGGCTCTTAGGAGCGACAATGGTGGTGAATTCATCTCTACTGAATTCAAAGACTTTTGCAGCGTAGAAGGGATTCAGAGAGAGCTCATCGCACCCCATAACCCACAGCAGAACGGGGTTGATGAGCGGAAGAACAGAACGATCGTGGGTGCTGCACGAGCGATGTTGCATGATGAGGGCCTACCCCTTCACTTGTGGGCTGAGGCATGCAATACTGCAGTATATGTGCAGAACCGTTGTCCTCACAAGATACTTGGCATGAGTACACCGGAGGAGGCGTTTTCTAGCAAGAGGCTTGATATTTCCCATTTGAGGATTTTTGGCTCACCTGTCTACATGCATGTGATGAAGAACGCCAGGAAAGGAAAATTTGAATCGACGCGAGAGGTTGGGATATTTGTGGGGTACGATCGCCTGACTATCGTGTGTATTTGCACGGATAGTCGCGAGATTGTTGTGCGACGGAGGGATATCAAATTTCAGGAGGAGAAAGCCATGAAGTGTTCGCTTGAGAGGGAGCCACACTTGCATGCAGATGAGGAGCTATTAGTTCCTAAGGATGAGCTTCCGGATGTGGATCAGCCACAAGAGGAAGTTCATGGAATGGAAGAGACCACTCATGCAGCGCCAACCATCAGAGGGCGCAAGCGTACTACAGAAGCTGAGCGACTGGCTCAAGATGCAGAGAAGATTGTAGGACCACCTACAGCACAGCGCAGACAGAGATAGTCATCGGATCGGTACACTGGATACATGGCTCTTGTGAGCAAATGTGTCATGATAGAGCCATCCTCTTTCGAGGAAGTTGTGGAGGACCCCGCATGGGTAGATGCCATGGTGGAAGAGTATGATTTGATTGTCAGAAACAGTGCATGGGAGATTGTCCCAAGAGCGGAGGGAAAATCAGTGGTGGGTTCACGATGGATCTACAAAGTGAAGCAGGTGGCTGATGGGAGTGTGGAGAAGTACAAGGCAAGATTTGTTGCCCGAGGCTTCTCACAGATACAGGAGATCGATTATGAGGAGACCTTTGCACCTGTCGTAAGGTATTATTCCATACGGACGATCCTAGCTCTCTCAGCGCAGATGGGGTGGCACATCCATCAGATGGATGTAAAGACTGCGTTCCTCAATGGAGTCATTGAGGAGGAGGTGTAAATAGAGCAGCCCGAAGGTTTCAAGATCTTTAGCAGTGAGTTGCATGTGTGCAGACTCAAGAGAGCACTGTATGGGTTGAAACAAGCACCTCGTGCTTGGTACACACAGATAGACAGTTGTTTCACAGGACTTGGATTCTCCAAGAGTGAGGCGGATCCTAACCTGTACCAAATTGTGGTGGAGGGGAAGTTGCTGATCATTGTATTGTATGTAGATGATCTGATTTTGACGGGAGATGAGCTATTGATACTTTCATGCAAGGAGGCTCTTGCTAGAGAGTTTGAGATGAAGGACTTGGGCCTCCTTCATTATTTCCTGGGATTGGAAATTTGGTAGCGCAGTGATGGACTGTTTGTTTCTCAGGGTAAGTATGCCCGAGAAATATTGGAGAAGTTCAACATGCATGGCTACAAGCCTGTTGATACTTTCCTCTTCACGGATGTTGGAGGAAGGATGCTACTTCGGCGGAGGTGAGTGGATGCTGCTTGTTTATCGGCAGTTGGTGGGAGTCATATGTATACGAGTCAATACACGACCGTCTATATGCTATCTTTGTTAACTAGCTTTCGCAAGCTATGGTTAAGCCTACGAAGCTCTTCTAGAAAGCAGGCAAGCATGTATTGCATTATCTTAGAGGCACATCGGGATATGGCTTGTGGTACAGACAGGAGGATGGGGTGAAGCTTTGTGGCTTCATGGATGCAGATTGGGCAGGGAGCCCAACGAACCGGAAGAGCACATCTGGAGGGATCTTCAGTATCGGGTCGACAGCAGTTTCTTAGTATAGCAGGAAGCAGAGATCCGTGGCTCTCAGTTCCGCGGAGGCCGAGTATATGGCAGTAAGCTTGGCTGCATGCGAGGCTATTTGGATGAGGAAGATCCTGGTCGGGTTGTTCGGGTCACATTTGGAGCCTACTGTGATTTATTGTGATAACCAGAGTTGCATTAAACTCTCGGCTAATCCAATATTTCATGATAGATACAAACACATCGACATCAGGTACCATCATATCAGAGATTGGGTGCAGTGGAGAATCATGTTACTTTCATATATTCCCACGGAGGATCAGGATGCTGATATCTTGACGAAGGCGCTCACCCAGAGCAAATTCAAATACCACAGAGGCAGGATAGGGGTTGCAGATAATCCATATCTTGTTGAGAGGGAGTTTTGAAAATGCATCAAGATGATGGAGCTTAGTGAAATGAAGTCGCCTTCACTAAGTGGGCCCGCAGGCTATTTTTGGCGCAAAGTCTATTTTTATACTATGTCTATTTTTAGACATATGGATCATGGTCTATGACTTGCAGGATTCTATTTATGGCTGATTTTTCGAGTTGGTAAAAATATATGGACCTCTATTTTTAGACATTGGGCGGTTTCTATTTTTAGACTGCCGAGGTAAAAATAGAACAGTCAAATATTATTAACCCTAAATAATATTTAGACTATAAACATTATCTTTTCCTCTTGGAGCACTTCAGTTTGATGCTTGGATGTGGCATGCAGCCGACGAAGGAAATACACTTTTCCTAAGGGTTAGTTGAGCTATTGCATGGTTGGAAACCGGTTAGAACTCAGAAGTGGTAGAGTTTGGTGGAGTTGATGAGGCAGTTGGTGGAGTTGTGTTAGGTTTAACTTAGTTGAACTAATTGTATTTAATTTAATCGAAAATGCAAGTGATGAGTGGTGTGAATTAATTATTAATTAATTCACTAATTATTAACTCATAAAAATCAACTAAAGAACACATCGATTAACTGCAATGCATTACATGGACGAGTTCGGTGGAGACCGGTGTTAGAGGTGAGTGAAAGGGTGAGTCTACTATCAGTTGTGACTATTGGCTGTGCATGAGATTTGCACACACATTGATGGAGATTGCCAATGAGGATTGCACAGTTGGAGCTAGTGGGATTCAAACTTGGATCTCATCATTAATCAACTTGGATTGCGCAGTAGAGGCAGGCAGACTTGTGGAGGAGATTTGAACCCAGGACTTGTTCAAATCTCAGTTAGTTTTTGTGTAACTTTTGGAGATAGTACTGAGTACTTGTGAGGAGTATTGTGCTATGTATTGTTACATGCTATCTATCATTATAATATAGAGATAGTTGGGGGTTTTCAGCTATTTCTTTCCCCATTACATCCTGCGTTGATATGTGTGCTTGATTATGTTTTAATGAGCGCATGCGACTGCTTTCTATTTCCGCATATTGATGATCAATTGTAGAAGAGGTTATGTATTGTGCATGAAGCTTAAATAGTGTGTAATCAGGATAATCTCAATGAATAATTCAGCTATTATTCAAATTTTTACACCAATTCCATTTCCTTAGGAATCACATTCCACAATAAAGGTTTTTTTGAATTCTGGTGTAGCTAAGACTGGTGCTAGGCACATTGCCTCTTTAAGATGTTCAAAGGCCTTAGCTGCTTTAGGAGTCCATGAAAATGCATCTTTATTCAATAATGTTGTTAGAGGTTCTGCTATTCTCCCATAATTCTTAAGAAACTTGCGATAATACCCTGTTAACCCGAGAAATCCTCGCAACTTCTTTATGGTTGTGGGGACTTTCCATTGCTTAATGGCTTTAATTTTGTTAGGGTCTACCTTAACACCCTCGTGAGATACAATATGACCCATATATTCCACCTCTTGTACTCCAAAGAAACATTTGGATGTTTTTGCATATAATTGTTTCTCCTGCAATAGTTTGAGCACCTTATCAACATGTTCAACATGATCCTTCCAAGACCTACTGCAGATTAGTATATCATCAAAAAATACTAGCACAAATTTTCTAAGGAAGGGTTTGAAAATGGAATTCATCAACCCTTGAAATGTAGAAGGTGCAATGGTAAGGCCAAAAAGCATGACCAAAAATTCATAATGACCCTCAGGAGTTCGAAATGTTGTTTTTGGAATATCTTCAATCTTCATTCTAATTTGATGATATCCTGAACGAAGATCCAACTTGGAAAAATAAATTGTTCCATGTAATTCATCCAATAATTCATCAATCACACGAATGGGAAATTTATATTTAATGGTGAGCTTATTGAGCTCCCCATAATTCGGACACATGTGCCATGATACATCCTTCTTGTGTACCAATACTATAGGAGCATAGAAAGAACTTTGACTAGGTTGAATTATACTTGCTCTAACATTTATGTAATCATATGTTCAATTTCGCTATTTTGGACATAAGGATATCTATAAGGCCTGATGTTTGGAGGAACACTTCCTGGGATCAAATGAATAGCATGATCATGATCACAAATTGGTGGGATTCCTTTGGGAGTTTCAAACACCTTGGAATGATTATCCAAGACTTGTTGGAGATCTGCAGAAATATATGATTTTGATGTTGGAACTTCTAGTGAGCATAATTGTGCAATTATGCCTCGTTGTTATTTCTTTAGAAGCTTTGTCATGACATTAGAGCTTATTATCTTTCATGGCTTCCCTACAATACCCCGTAATTCGACTTCCTTTCCTTATGAAAAAAATTTCAAGAAAAGTTCTTGAAAATTAAAAGCTACCGTCCCCAAAGATTGTAAACATTGTACTCCTAGTACAACATCAACACCTCCCATAGGAATGGAAAGCATTGGACTATTCAATACATATTCCCCCATGGTTAGCTTGATATTATGGCATTTTCTAGAGCAATGTATAGTTCCTCCATTTGCAACCATCACTTGACATTCTGGTGCTGGGTATATGAAACAATTCAATTCCTTGGCTACCTTACAATGAATAAAATTATGGGTGTTACCTGAATCAATCAACACTATTACCTTTTTCTTCTTGATATGTGCTTCTATCTTGAGAGTTTGAGGAGTGGTAATTCCTGCCAATGCATTACACGATATGGTAGGACTCATTTCTTCCTCTTCTAGGGTTGGTTCTTGGTGTATATCCTCTTCTTTTTCATTTTCTTCTTCCTCTTCACAATCTATGTAAAATAATTTCTTCTCAGCACACTTATGACCTTTAGTGTATTTGCTATCACAACTGTAGCAAAGCCCTTTTTGCTCTTTTTTCTTCCAATTGTTGTGGTGTCAACCTTGTGGGTTGTGGAAATCTAGGAGTAGCAACACTTCCCTCTTTATAGAAGTGAGTGGTAGGCTTCTTTGTCGCCATAATTTTACATTCAATTTTTCTTGCCAACCTGAATGCCTTCTCCAATGAATCAGGTTCCAAAATGCGAACTTCATGTTGGATGCTATCCTTTAAAATACCTATGAAGAGATCAATCCTGTGTTCCTCTGGAATATCAGTTACCCTTATATTCAATTTTTGGAAGTCCTCAATATGCTCCCCCACTAAACCCTTTTGTTTGAGATTTATCAATTGGCTAAAGAAGGTGTTGCTCTTTGTATCCTCATAATGTGCTATCATTTCCTCCGTAAAAATTGACCAAGTGACAATTTTTTTATGGGAGCAAAGCCATCGATACCATACAAATGCATTTTGTTCTAAATGTAAAGTTGCAATGCGTACATTTTGTGTATTTTGTACATTATGGAGATCACAATATTGCTCCATTTGTAGTATCCATATTACAGGATCCTTTCCATCAAACTTCCTCATATCCATTTTTGGAATATGGTGGTTCTTCTCGCCAACATTAGAGTTTATGAAGTCATGATTAACATTTATTTTGTTCTCATCATGAGTTTCCTCTACTATCTTTTCACCATTAGGAAACATTTCTTGTATCAACTTTGTCAAACCTTCCATGTCTGCTTTTAGATCATTCTTCATGTTTTCCATGTTGTCTTTCATTTTTTCATCGATCTTAGCTTCCATCTCATCCATCTTAGATTCCATGCCAGCTTCCATGCCATCTATCATAGATTCCACGCATTTCTTCAAACCATCCATCTTCACTTCCATGCCTTTCTTCAAAACTTCCATTTCATTTTTTGTTGCTCTTTGCGAGAGAAAAATTTGGTGCACTTGCTCTTATAATTTTGATAGATCATGTTGCAATTCTTCATCTTCATGAGTCATAGTAGAGCCTTCTGAAGGCTTAATGGGTGTTGAATTATTTTTATGGGGCATTTTTTAGAACCCAATACTGATATCTATTCTACAATATGCCCTTGGAATCAATTCGAATTGATTCTTCAAACAAGACTTATGCAATTTGGAAAAAAAATACACACATTTTTATTGCTTTTGAGGAGCTCGATATGAAATTGGATTATCTCTGTTATTACGCATCTTCAATATCTAAAATTCAGCACTGAGGTAGCCTTCTAAGTTATCTTTCGAATGTCACAGGCTTAACTTGATTTGGATTCTCCAAGGCAAAGTTATGTCCAATCTCCCACAATGACCTAATTATGGACTGGTTCAGTAGAGCGAACTTGTATGACTTTCCACATGTCACTGTTTCATCTTTTAGCTCTGAAATTGATAGAAAAGAAACTAAATTCTGTGTACTTGTGACCACTTTTTACAACACTCCAATCCGATGCTCAGAGAGAGAGTTATGCATATTTTCCCACGATCACCTCTTTGAGATGAAATTCAGGAGCCTGAAAAAGCACTACCTTCCACAGATCATATCTCCGAAAATTTTGCGAACCAAGCTTTGAAATTTTGTGAAGAGTTTCCTCAGGATTTCAGCTTCACGCCCTAAAAATTTCAGCTTCTGAAACTTCATAGAAAAAAAGTTATAGTGAAAATTCCACGATGACCTATTTGGAGCAGCAAGATCCTAGAATTCAAACCTCTGATACCAAATGTTGTGAAGCTAGCTCCAAAAATATAAGAAAAGAGATATCAACGCCTTATAAATAAGCCACTTCGAGGGGGAAACCTCCAATACATTACATGAATGAACAATTCTTGGATGATACAAATTACAAAACCTCCTTTCTATATATAGGAGTCCATGGGGCCACAATGTAATCCTAGTGGGGCCACAATGTAATCCTAGGCGACCTAACAATAATAATTTAAGGGCAAAATAATAACAATATGGGGGTTACAAGGGTACAATAATAACAATAAGAGGGTTACACTAACAACAATAGGGGACTATACTAGTAATATGGGAACCTAACATGCTTGCACCACCGCCCTCTCTGATAGAGACTCTTGATTCAAAATATCATATCGTGCGATGGCTTCCAGGTGCCACATAAGATCCATGGAGGAGGAATGTTCTTGCATTGTCAAATAAGTACGAGGGGGGATCCAAATTTGGATCCCCTCCAAGGGGTCAGTTGAATAATGCACCAAGAATTATAGCATAATGCAAGGAATAAAAGACAGAGTTTGGAAATGTGAGGGTAGAAAACTTCAGAGAGAGGATCCAATAGGTGCAAGCCATTCATCCTTGAACTCTACACCATATAAAAATCCCTCGAACTCGAAAATCGGAATCCAATCCGAACCCCTCAATATCACCTTATTTTTTATGATTTTTATATCATCAATTCCTTCTTTATTTGATGAATTTTTTTTTGTCTTGCATTTGATATATTTTAGTACTTTCACATTATTAGGATAGGAACTTATGGTTATTAGTAATTATATTACATTTATTCAATTTTAAAATAGAGTTATATTATATTATTTTCTTTTCATTCCTTTGGATTGTCATTAGTCAATTCCGAACTCTTTAGTGGTAATTGGGCACACATACCAGTGAATATCGGCATACCAAACAAGTATAGTCCTAATTTGGGCTTTTAATGGGCGATATTCCTTATTTTTGTTGGTAGGAACTTTTTTAGCCATTAACAATTTTGGCAATAGAAGGAGGGACAATGATTTAACCCCACAAAGCATTTTTTTTGAACCTATTAGTTCCAAAATAGCTCATATATATTATATGGATCATGTTTTTAGTTTATTTAGGTTTGTTTAGAATATTTCTAGAAAGGCAACAAATCATTTTACAGAAAATGAGAATTAATGGAGAAAGTAAAATGCCCATTTTTATCATATTTTGTGGTTTTTTTTTTAAATTTCTTAGATACTTGTGATGATAGTGATATTTGTATATTTTTTACTCTTACCTTAAGAAGGAGAATCAAAATCTAGTTTCTGGCATTACTAGCTAGATCACTTCATTCATGGAGGCAATTTATGGGGGTATTTATTAATTCCCACAAAAAATTTGATTATGAAGAGTTGTGTGCAGAGTTAGAAATATTTGTATGTTTGAAAATGAACGTGTAGATGATTTTATTTATAGGTTTATACTAATTTGTTTCAGATTTCCTAAAAGTGAAAAACCTTCAGTTGGATATTTCATGCAAGGTTTTCTTAATTTATGTTCACTACCTTTTATATGAAAACAATGTTGGTTATGTGATATATTCTTTGCATGATTAGTTGTGTTTGAATCCTAGTTACTAATGTAGGGGTTCCCCCCCTATATAACTATTTTCAATGTGGGGTCTAGGGTGGTTGACGAAACTTTTATGGAGGCCCACTATGGCGCACAGGTGTACCAAATACACTTATTTAGCAAGCTGACTACTACCTGCACAAGGTCATAGAGAAAAATGATTGTCTACTGTTAGTGGAACAAATTTAATCATAATGTAAAATAAGTTTGAGGGAAAACT
Source organism: Pinus albicaulis (assembly GCA_034641835.2). Taxonomy (NCBI): domain Eukaryota; kingdom Viridiplantae; phylum Streptophyta; class Pinopsida; order Pinales; family Pinaceae; genus Pinus; species Pinus albicaulis. Next base: position 54,456,206 of record MU968411.1, read on the forward strand.
AATCATACAACACTAATAACAAAACAAAACAAAAGATGCAAAATAAAAAAGCTTGATGGAGAAAACAATCTAATAGCACAAGTGGAGAATTCCCCATTTATTAGGTGTTTGTGGTGAAAAAATATACAATGCGAAACACTTGAAGAGGGTCCTTTGAGCTATGGCGCTTAGATACCCAAAACAAAGAGTTATCCTTCCCTTGAGTGCCTGCAAGCATCTCTTCCCTCTCTCAAATGATGGTATATCAAGATCAAATGGTGAACCTCTCTCTCTTCGACTAAGATGTTGGTTGGCAAACATATGAGTCCTTCCAATCCCTCTACTGCTAGTCTATGCAAGCTGGTTTTCTATGAAGAAATTTTTCCAGCATAACAATGTGTCTCCATTTCTTCTTCGAAACGCCGGTTTATATAGACATTTTTTGAATTTCTCCTCCTTCTCTTGGCCCAAGATTGATAGTGACTCAAGAGTGGAGGAGGGATTCCTTTGTGGGCTGCACTTAATCCTCAAGGTGGCTCAAATCCAGCTGTCCTTCACAATAATAGGTGGAGAATCATATTAACAAAGCATGCGAAGTGGTCCTAGATGGTGACATTTCACCATATTCAGGACCACGTGGCTATCGAAGGAATAGACACGCTGTGCGCAAAATTCCTTTGATGCTGGTGCACGGTCCCTTAATTTCCACCTGAACGTTAGGAAAAATTAAATTTTTGGCCTTTCCTAATGTATTCCTTCCCTGAAAATCTTTTGTCTGTACCTTCTTCTTGAATTTTTTAATGTATTTTTCCTGTACGATTTTCTGGTGTTAAAGTTGCACCCTAATGTATGAGGTCTAGGAAGACCTCTATAGCTGAAACACATTATGTTTTCTTTTCTATGTGATCCTTTTGAGAGAGAGAGAGACAATAACTTGCTTTGGAACTTAGTTGGGAGAATTATTTTTTTAAGTATGAAAGACACCATGCATTGTAGGAAATCTACAAGAGATCAAATAAGCAATAATTCTACAAGGCGAACATGTACCACGCTCATGATGTTTTAATAGCTAAGCTAATATGATAGATTCTGGTTCTGTCATGTCAAATTTGTGGTTTGTGACCTACTGTTGGTTGATGAAGACAGTTGCTGATGCCATCGGGGGCGTTTTTTATTTGAACAGAAAAGGCTGAATATGGTACCCACATGCATGGCATGATTTGGAGAAAGTGCTCGATGGATGCATGGGTCTTTGACTGTTGGGGAGCTTCCCGTGTAAGCATTGTTGAAAGATATGCTTACTGATATACGGGTCTTTGACTAATTTTGATAGAGTGCAATGGTTATGAAGTGCGATACCATCCTTGAAATGAAAACTTGTGCTGATGTCGAATGTAAAGAGGATCAATAACATCATTGGGAAATGTTAATTCCCATTTTGCCATTCGAGGATGCCCCTATTATGGTGAGGGTCCATCCAAAGTACTACCTCATTCCTAGAAAATGGTTGTCTGAAGTCGACAGGAAGGAAGCATCAACCGCTCAAGACAAGTACTGATGTAAGGGAATAGGGTTTCTTGATGTAGAAGGGTATAATGTGATAGGTTAACAAGGCATGATGATGGGATATGGCTATAATTGATGATAGTGGTTAAGTGGCCCAAGGTAGGAGCTATAAATGTGAGTGGCGACAGTCATAAAAATTTCTGGTGGGGAAATCCCTGGGGTTGGTAAGACATCCAGGTTGAGTGTATGCTTGCTATGATTGTCATGGTTGGGTGTGGTAAAGAATGCATAGCTCCAACCAAGGGTGATTAGGGACTACTTCCAGGTAAGAAATGTAATTGGATGGGTGGGAGTCTTCTCTTAAAAAAAATCTTTGTACACTTACCAAAAGAATATGAAAGTGGTTTGGATGTAGAAGCACAGAGATGGGTGCCCCATACACATGAATAATCCCTCACTATGATGTGAGGAGTGTTTTTTGCTAAGGGTGGGGGCCCCATTGGTTGGTCTCGGTGCGAGGGTGATGAGGCAGATGAAATGTCGTAGATGGGCTATGCTTATGAGGGTGTGATAGGCCACCTGTGAAACACGGTGATGCCTTTTTACTGATCTGCTTTGTAGAGAATAGTAGCCCAAGAAAGGGGTTTTAACATGCAATGGGTAAAAATTTACTTGATTTTTGGTGATGGATGTATGAACATGAAGTGGTTCTCGGACTGGAGTTTATGACCATGGCTCCAGGCTTTTGCATATTGTATATATGAATGATGGATGCCATGGATGGTGAGGCTCTACTAATCTACAAGGGTGGTTATCATGTGCAATATGGGGTGATGATAAACATGGTCAGGTGAATGAAACCTATGGTTTTATTATGAAAAAATTATTTTAGGATATGCAAATATTTTTTGGAAGCCTATCATGATAAGGATAGACTAATACCTGCTCTTGTACTTTTGGTGTATGGGAGGTATATTGATTTGGTGTGCCTGCAACATATGCAGCTAATACCTAAAGTGAGTGCATCTTTTCCATTCAATAACTTTGAAATAAATTGAATTTTGAATTGATAAGAGAGGGCGTACCTGAACTAAAGTATTGAGGGTGGTGGGTCTGAAAATGACTTTTTTTGAAACTTGGATTTATGGGGTCCGAATTGAACATGAGGAAGTGTTGATCACTGTGTTTCTTGCAGTTTTGTGTTTGGGTACTCTGAGCTCCAGTTATGGGCTTTTGAAAATGGAAAAAGGGCGGTATATAGGCCAATATGACCCATGTTCAGCTCATTTGTGCTTTTTGAGGGTATGAGGTTAGAGCAGAGCTATATTCCTGAGATTTTATTGCCATTGCGGTTAGCCAAAGCACTCAGGATTCGCGCTGCCAGTGTCAGGTAGGAGCTAAACTATCTTGATTTTTATTTTTTTCATTTTCATGTGTGGGTGGTCCATAAAAATGTTATTTTTTATGGATTTTATGCCCTTTTTGGGTGGGACTGCGCGAGCGGTCGGTGATGGTGAAAGCTGTCCCCGCCCAGCGGGTAGTCAAGCTTTAGTGCACTATGCCACACACCTGTGTTTGGTACAAGCACGCAACCAACATGCAGAGCTAGTTAACAAGCGCGGGGAAGTCATTTTGGTGTTTTCCTTAGTGGCAAGATGTTGTGGACGGAGCGAGACTGGCCTAATCTCCATTAGGAGGTGGTGCAAAACCCTCGTGCTTGAGAGACTCTGGCTTAGTATGGTTTTATTAAGTTTTTGGAGAAAAAATACTGAGATCTCAGGACAGGCTCTTGTGCTACCTGGTGTGATGTTGGAATAGGTGACGTTGTGTTATGGTCATGCCTCTGAGAGATGTAATGATCCAGCCTGAGACCGATGTCAACTTTTTGATGGGTCTCTTGCCTCATGGGGAGGAAATTCCATATCCACTCCCTCCTAGGGAGTGAACATTATTTATTGGGTTGAGGAGGAGAGGAACTGTGGTCCTAACCCTATTACACAAGGCAGAGTGAGCTCTATCACTGATTTGGTTGATCTAGCTACTTTAGCGATTATACTTCGCCTATCTAGGTCGACATCAACCCACCGAGTGTCAAGTCAACATAATTGTGGTGTTGCGTCAAATCCAGGTTGGTCACTTTTTTTATTGGGTCCGCTATGTCTATCGAGGTATGGTCACTCAGCTAGCCAAAGCACAGAGGGGTGCTTCCAAGACCTTTTCATATGCAAGCATTCTCTGCAGTATCATGTATGAGCGAGTTGTGATGTTACGGCCCTCTGTGGTGGTGCCCCTAGGTCCTCAAAGGGATCCTTGGATGCACCGATGGGCACCTGTGATGCCCCGTGGTGGTGGGGGATAGGTGAGACGGTACTGGGATGTGACGGTCGAGGTGTGGTTCAAGTCAAACAAATAGTTATTCTTCGAGTTTCTGCATTCGAGCATGGACTTCTGGGGGGATCCAGACATGGGTCTCCCTATTGACTATGCATGGGGACCAACAGGTATGACCTTTTCTATTTTCTGCAATTTGGGAGTTATATTTTTGTATATATATCTATATGTCTTTGATGGTGACACTGATATTTTTTTTTGGTTTCATTTGAAGATGTGGGGTTTTCAGGGTGTCCTACTACTCACTTGGTAGGCCATCAAACTAGGAGGAGGGATTTTCTTGGGGTGGGTCAGGCCCAACTTGGGGATCAGGTTGGTGCTAGAAGTCCCTCATGGGAGGGTAGCAGCACTGCAACTGTTGGTGGGGATGCTTCCCTCCCAGAGCGTGCTGAGGCAACCAAGGCACAGGTGGTCGTGGTTGAGGAGTTGCTGATATCCAAGTATTGGCAACAGAGGCCCGAGAAGCTGATGCTAAGGGTTGAATCAGGGCTGCTGAGGCCCGGGCTAAGGTAAAATATGCTTGTGCTATGGACTTAGTAGATTCGTGGAGTCAGGTAGAGAGGTTGACTCAAGGTTTATTGACTAGGGGGTTCGACGACCTGGTTGATATCTGGTTGGAGATGGTGATGGCCTGGGAGAGGGCGCATCGCTCGAATTTATGTCGAGCAGTATTTACTATCGCAGCTACTACTCCTATACTAGCACCAGGTGCTTGCATGGGTGTGATGGATACACCAGCTGGGGCGCAACCCTAGACACATTGTATGATCAAGGAAAGCATCCGTTATGAGGATGCTTCCCTACGTTGATGATATGCATATTTTTTGACTGACATGATAGTTAGTGACTTTTTTTTTGTATACTAGGACACATATTTATTATGTATATATGCGAAATGTATTTTCAGTGACTCTTGTGATGTGTCAATGGTCATTTTTATATGTTTTTATATGTTTATGATGGATGTTATGTTTATGATGAATTTGTTTTTGTTTTAATGGATGATGATTTATACGAGATGCATTCCAGTCTAGATATGGTTAGCTATGTGATCTTCTATTTGATTTTAATCTCTTAGTATATGTGTAAATGTAATGTGATCAAAGTGGAGGACTAACCATCGTGCATGCAAGTACTTCCTAAATAGGTACGAATACCGTATTTGAAAGGCTTGGTTTAACTACGATACCACTAACTGAGAATCAAGAAAGACATGTAGATAGCCAATGCCCTGGTTGGAGGCATCACTCAACAGCCCGATGACTGCATCATATTCTACTTGATTATTTGTAGCTAACATGATACATACTCCATTGGTGAGGAATGGTGACCGGTCAGGAAAGTATATGGCCTAGGCAGCTTCGGCTAAATTTTGTGACCATCGAGAGGCTCCATCAACAAATCCAAAGTAGTAGATGGGAAGATGATCCATCTATGACACAAGAGAGATATTTTTAGAATGATTCCATGGTGATGGTCATCATCATAAAAATTTACATTACATTCATTTTATCTCTAGGGTATTGAGGCTTTCCTCTTGATGGGTGGAATTTTTTGAGGTAGAGCCCACTAACGAGATTGGATAGGCATGTATGATTGGGCTTTGACAAAATGTATGTTCCTTTGAGGAGACAGTGTTTGATGATGTAAGGACCCTTCCATAATGTTTCAAAATTCTTGGGTCCTAAGGCTTCTTTTGCAACATCGTAGCAGAGGACTAACTCCCCCTCAGAAAATGAGTGAGGGGTGTTGTTGCGATCGAATGATGCTTTTGCTATTTTCTTGTGAGCCTCATTACGTTGAAGAGATTTTTGTTGACTTTCTTCAACGAGTTCTAATTGTACCAAACGTTTCTCTAGAGGCTAAGTATCAATGAGAAATTTGATGGCTACATGTAAGTTGGGGATTTCACACTCAATGGGAAGCACAACCTCCACTCCATATACCAATTGGAAAGGCGTGAACCCTGTTGAGGATTTGACTGCTGTGCGGTATGCCCATAAGGTTTAAAACACCATATGGTGACAATTGGTTTTATGGTTGTTTACCATGCACTACAACATTATCTTGAGTACTTTTTTAATAGCTTCTACGTGGACTTTGGACCAGGGGTGGTATGGTAACGCAAACTCATGCATGAACCCAAGGTGATGGGATAGCTCTTGGAATATTTAATTCTCAAAACTCTTTCCATGGTTAGAGACTAAATCTTTAGGTACATAGAACTATGCAATGACATGGTTGAAGAGGAACTGCGAGGTGGTTTCTACGGTGTTATCATAGGTGGGCATGGATTTTTCCCATTTGGTGAAATAGTCGATGACTACTATGATGTATTTATGGTTTCTAGATGACGTAGGGTTGAAAGTCATAAATTCAATGCCCCATCTGCAAAAAGGACCTGCTACAATGACCGGGTGCAGGGGAGCTGGAGACGCTCTTGCTTTGTGAGCGAATTGTTGGCATCATTCGCATATTTTGACTATTTTTATGCAATCATGAATAGGGTGGGCCAAAAATAACCATCACGTAACACTTTTTGGGTAGTGGCCATCCCGAAGATAGTTTGTGAACTTCGAGACACAACATTGGAAATTCCAGAGAGAGCCCTAGGCAACCTACAAAACAAATTCTAGTCTATCTTGCGCATTAATCTCGACAATAAATGGAATCCCGCACTAAAAGAGAATTCGAGAAATACCAATCCAAACATTTAAAATCATGCGGGAAATAAAAGACAATCCTGTACTATTTAAAAATTCGAAAGGAAATTCTAAGTACGAGAAAACGGAAGGTAAATCAAAACTGGAAACCTAGCAGTGTCGGCAGAACATCAAAAGACTGTAAATACTGGAATAAATTCAAAACCATTGTACCTGCACTAATTTTTTTGCATCTACCTCTATGTAAAATTAACTTGAAAGCATCAGCAACATAACAAATAAATTTACTGTGTAAATAAACTTATAAAGAAATTAATTTAATATGAATCTATCGCCTTCCTTGTCCCCAAAAATTAATCTTGTAAAACTGTCCAAAATATTAAAGGGGAAACTACAATGGGAAATAAATATTATCATTTTCAACATAGCATAGTTTCCTTTTTGTAAGTTTCGGCTCTGCAAGCATAAAAATCATGGCTTTCAGATAACATAAATTTATATGTGATTGTTGCTTCTTGAATAATGCACAGGTTCTGCAACGTAGTTAATCAATAATTAAATAAATTTAATGGTTATTATCTCACCACTTCATAATAATTCAAATGCGCAAGGCGAAACTGATCACATTCCAAAGCACAAACCTGTCAGTTTCAGACCAAAGCAGAGGATTCTAATTGCACATTAAAACTTGTAGAGGCAGAATGTTGCATCATAAGTCGATCTTGTAGATTCAGAAAATTTGGAGGGACGCAATCTTATTTGGTATGAAGAAATATTTAGAGTGCAAGCACAATTACTAATGCAGAAAATCCAATTAATAAAATAGTTCAAGTACAAGAACAATTTGCAGAAAATCAAATTAATTTAAAAAACTGAAAATAAAACATTGTAGAAAATTAAATGAAATTTAAAGAAGGAAAGAGACTAGTAAATAATTGAATAAAATTCACATAGTAAATTAAATGCTATTTAATCGAAGGGATGTAGAGCGGTGTCAAACTAGTATGGTGGCCAACCTAGCCATATCGCACCCTCTATTTGTAACCTGGTTCACACAGAAATTGAAATCATGATATGCACCAAATAACTAAATAGAGCATGGATGGAAATTGCTTTAATTAATTCTTGAAAAAAAATAGTCTTTACATCATGTAGACAAACACTTAACTCCAGCAAGCAGGAGAAGTGATCCAAAAACCATAACAGCGCGATGCCACATTGGGACCAGCTTCCCCTCCCTTTTGCGCATTCCTAATTAATTGAATCCTCCGGCTCCAGGAAACTTATACATGCATAGAATTACAATTTGGGCTTTTAATCAGCCAATTAAAATGCACGAGGGAAGATTATGATCTCAACCATTTTCCAGGAATAAATTGGTTTGGCAACTGAATGTTGAAATAAGGAATGATTCTAGTGAATCGTCCCTGTTTTCCTGGAAGTGCGATTTGACTGCTCTCTTCCTCTTTGCGTGATGACGAGATACTCACATGTGCATCACTTGGAGGAATGACTTTTATCAGATATTTCAGAATATCAATATCATCTTGAGGACAACACTGTTGGGGAACATAACGCACACATGCCAAAAAAGTACACATGTAAGACCTCCACCATAACTGTCCCTTTATTGGCCAACGACAGCCTCATGTTGGGAAATACATGGTACCTCATGTTTTTCTTGGCCTTCGCTTGAGAAAATGGAATCATTGCTGAGTGTGAAGATGGTGAGGTTTTGTAGGTGCAAATGCTCAGGGGACTTGATGTGCATGGCCAAAGTGAGGATGCTGTAACCTCGATCTCTCAGACTAAGCACTCCATCTTGGAGCATGAAGGGCAATATGACATTTTGGGGATAATCAAGAGTAGGAATAGTTGATGGTGATGATGAAAGTGACATCATTGCAGGAGTAGCTGAAATGAGGGCTCCAATAGCTGTGTCATAATTACTGTGATCAAGGTCAAGATCAAGAAGAAGCTTGTCCATGCCATGGATGGTTAACAACCCATTATTGAGAATGTAAGGATGTGATAAAATAAATCCATTAACGTTTAGGAAGAGATCTTAGTCCATAAATATTTTCAAGTCATCAAATCTGTTTCTTGCATTGACTTTGGGATGTCATCCAAGGAAGTCTTCATTGATATGATGCTGCAGCAGCCAATTCCATTTTATATTTGGAGGAAAACATTCTTTTAACTTGTTCTAATTCTGGAAAATCATATTGGAGTAGCATAACATAACTGTACACATCCTTTAGTGCAGGAATGTGATTGTAGCCAAGAATCCTTCAAAATGCAGGAAGACATAAAATGGTGCAGGAATCTGTTGCATCGTGCAGGCAGATAAATGCAAGTCCAAATCCCCTATAAAAGCATGATAAAATCAATTTTAAAACTGCAACACACATACCTCTATTAAATATGTTTTAATCTTGTTAAAACAAGGGGAGTAACAGATACTTGTGACAATAATCATTTAACCAAACAAGAACATGAGAGATTTCGAGTAAAAAATAAGACAAAATGGAGGCTTAACATCCCCCCATTCTGACGATATTGCATGTCCTCATGCAAGGAAATCTAGTGCTGTCACTTCCTTGCAAAAAACAACAACAACAAAAAAAGTTAAAAAAATTTATAGACATTCATAATGATGTCCCTTCAATTCCACGTGATCACATTTCCTACGCTAGATAAAGCTTGCTCTAAAAACAGAGTGTCTGCTGGACTCTTTATTTGCGTAGACTGATTTAAAGAAAATCTAAAACAAAAGTTGCAATGGAAAAAATAAATTGGAAGGATGGTGTTATTACTTGAATAAAATAGCCAACTTTTAAAATTCCCAAAAATATCTCGGAGGCATCCCTCATTAGAAGTTTCTCTTAAACAACCTCATTATAAACACAAGTGACATGATTAAAAGCTATAGTGTTTAAACTGGACATAGTAATACCTTCCTACAATGATCATGTTACCATTATCCATGTATAGTTGAAGCTCCTCTTGTCTGGGCACAGTGAATTACCTGCATTAAGGGTTCCACGTCGATAAGAATCATTCCAAAAAGATAGAAATCCAAGGCATAACAACAAAAGGATTTTAAAGCCATTCTCAAAGAGATTGATAATGAGTTCAGGGAAAGGAAAAAACAACCAAGTAAATCATAGTGTAACATTAACTTTAATACCACATGCATGGCCTTGCTGCCAGCAGGCATCTATAGCCTTGACAGGGATACATTTTAATCTCGTGAAATTATTTTGTCCTACCTATTAGATATAGATTCAAAGTCATTTAAGAGCATTTTATTTTTCTATTTTTTATAAGTTAATTGAAGGCCTCTATCCTGGCTTGGTAACCAACTATTGACAATTCCATTCACGAGAACTAGCAAGAATGAATAAGCCAGCTCGTGATGAGACCTCTTGTCTTCCAATTTTTTTGACTAAAAGCCATTACCTTAGCTTGGTGACTAGTAACAGTAATGTCATTCTCCTTGGGACCCATGATCACATTAGGTCGGCTCACAATTAGACCTCCTATCCCTCAATTAATTGGTTTATGTTTTTAGAAAAAAAAAAAAAAACTATGATTATGATTAACCTTAGATAAGTTACTTAATAGGTGGGGAAGCAAATCTACTCCTTATGAGTGAAGAATGGCATGAAAAGTTTTTAATTACTACTTTTTACTGGTTGGTTATGATACCCTAAGGAATTATTTAAAGACATCTCAGATAATGACTGAACAGATTCCTTGAGTTGATCATGCCAGGGTTCTTTATGAAAGCTTGTTATAGTTTGTAGGCGTGGTTCACCATAGGAGGTTTTTCATTGATCCCTTCGATGAGGACTTAAAAGAGATGTTATGAATAATAGTTTGTTAGAAATAGGAGAAAATTATTACATGAAACTTATAAAAATATATATTGATCCACAATCAAAGTCACTTTAAAATATGAGGTATTGACAGTGAATTTCTTCTGACAAGTCTACCCACAAGAGTGCATGATAATAGAAATTCCAAAAGTTGTACTTTATGGAATCACAATTTCGAGAGTGTTGTTATACAATTTTATTTAAGATTACATATTTATTTATTTCTCTTATGTTACACTACCCTATTTTAAAGAGAGGAAGATCACCTTTAAGTGTAGGCATACTTCCATTGTAGCCATGTGCGTAAAAATATGCTAAATATACTTATACTTAGTTTTAAAGAATAAAATTCAATACATACCAAAGTGTGAGAAACCAGTTTCTTTAATTGACATGGTACCAAGAGCTGTCGAATGATGAGGGAATAATGTGTGCTTATGACTGTTTAAAACCAGGATTCAATGATATCCACATATTTATATTTCTCCAACTGATGCAAGTCTTCCACAGTCTAATAGTCACTCTCCTGGAGGCACAAAGAATCTGGTGAAAGACAAAAGATAAATCCCTCAAGTTCAGCCTCAAATATTTGATTTTAAAATTGACAAGAATGGTTGAGAGAGAGTCTAGGGTTTTCAATTTCAACAACGTTTTCAGAAAAAGTTCCAATAAAATATTGCTCCTCTGGTGGTCTTTAAATTATATCTTCCCTAGGTGAATGCTCTGTAGTAATGGGGGAAGTTTCCAAATTCATTTCCTTTCCCAACATGGAAGATGTAACATTATGTTCAACATGGGAATCAACGAGAAGATTAGGTGTTTGAAACTGTTGTGCAACCTGATGGTTTAGATTAGGGTTTATGATATGGTTTGGACTAAGGCTTAGACTAGGCTTAGGATTTGGGTTAGGGTTTGGACTAGGATTAGGTCTAGGGTTTGAATGAGGTCTAGGGTTTAAATGAGGGCTTGGTTTAGGGTTTGAATTAAGGTTTTGACTAGGGTTAGGTCTAAGGTTTGAATTAATGTTTTGACTAGGGTTAGGATTAGGGTTAGGGTTTCAATGAGGGCTGAGGTATGGGTAAGGATAAGGAATAGGGTATGGACTAGGGTATGGATGAGAGTATGGACTAGGGTTAGGGTATGGATTAGGGTTTGGACTAGGAATAGGGTATGGACTAGGGTTAGGGTATGGATTAAGGCTAGGGTAAGGTTGAACATACAGCTAGGAACATGGAGGAGGATAACTTAATGGTGCATTGGAAATAAATTGTCGTTGTTGTTGGTGCTCATATGATTGAATTTGCTGTGGATATTTCCCTAGAGATAAGGATCCAAACGATTCTTGAGGCCATAGAGATATTTGGCTCGAGGATGAAAGCCAAGGAGAGGGCCACTCCGACCATGAAGTAGGATATTCAATTGGAGGAGGATTAAGAGTTTTCCATGAAACTGCATGATTATAAACATGTTGAGGAGCCTACTCAGGAAAATAAGCATTATTCCAAGTATCAAATGATAATGGGTTTTGAGCTATACCTGGTAGTCGATTCGATTCCTCACTTGATTTCCTGAGTGCCTGCAGTAATCTTGGTAGTGATGGACAACGTTCTGTTGGATGATCCTCTTCACAAAATTTGCAAACTTTCAGGCTACTAAGTGGACACTTTCCAAGGAAGTGTTTATTTCTACAGTTGGCACAAAAGATAAGCGGTGGGTTTTCATCCCGCTTCCACTCTTCTTGCAAATCATACAATTTCAAAATCAAAGATTTAATAATATCATTTTTATGTTCAAGAAAAATGTTAAATTATGCACTTGTTAATTCCTCATTGGATGAGTTATATGTCTATGTAGTAGCATAAAAAATCCTCATTGAATGATTCCTCAAAATACTATTTTCCTATTTTCAATAAGAAAACTGGTACATTCATCAATACAAGAATAATGCATATTATATAGGGGGGTTCTTACAACACCAAAAAAAATGAAAGACCTTAAAATAACCGAGATGTGTAGGAAATAAATAAATTCAAAGAGAAATTTTTTTCAAGAGAAACTAAGTGAAAATTACACAAAATGCGACAGATCACGAAGGTCAATCCCCTGAGCGCCTCCCTGACAATGACACCAAAATTTTGGGTGCAATATAGGGTCTATAAATGTACCAAAATTTAATTTTCAATTCGGATAGTTCATTGACTTTGAGACACATCACTGGATATGCTAGGAGAGCCCCTGACAACCCTGTACTATTTAACAATGTGAAAGGAAATCACTACTCCAGATACGATGGTGCCAGCAAGGTTTTCAGTCAGGGTTTTGCAGATCTATGTCGCCGTAGAGGACGCCGAACTTGGTGCTACAAGACCAACGAAGCTTTCTCTCAGCGCCAACATAGCCGTCCTTATATATCTTGCTGTCTTAGGGATAAACGGTGGCTCAGAATCACTCGCTACACCAGAAGCGACTTCGGTTTATGGCCCTGGTATGGAGCTAGGGTTCCTAGCTTCAAGAGCTAGCATACAAAAACCAAGAGCTGAACACGCAGAACAAAAATATCAGAACAGGGATGAGATTCAAGCAAGGGTTTATTGCCCAATAGATCAATCAGATCTGTCTTTCCCAGGCAAAGAGGATGCTGCAAATGTTTCGGCTCACGGCCAGGTCAACGAGAGCAAGGAGATCAACCTAATCTAGGGAAGAAAGCCAAATGAAAATTGTAAGGATCCACAAGGGTTTCTAAAAATTAGTGCTGTTGGAGGCAGATAAGGCTCAAGCCTTGGATCCTCGCCCTTGGGACGAAAGGAGTCATCGGCCTTGAAAGCAAGTGACACATCCCCGATCAGTGACCAGTGGGAGCTGGAACATCAGATCCAGGCGGGAATCAAAGATTTTTTCACAAGCAAGAAGAGACCCAAAAGTAAATCCCTGTTACCAGTTTTGTTGTTGATAAATGACACAGGCTTAGAAAATATTGGAGCAAAGATACAGGACCCCCTATCTCAAATACTTGCCCTCTCTGGTTTCCAGAGGACAAAGCTCCTTGGAAGATTGGAGCAAGGGAAAACCTGGATCCCTCGAATCCAGCTTGAGGAAAGGAAGTGGTCAAATCTGCATCTACTGTGGAAGCAACCCTCATCCTTACATATTAATCTTGAACAGAGACATGGATTGTCACCACATTCAGATCTCAGGCAACAGGTAACTTTAAACTGTTTTCAGATTTTCATCAAAACCCCTATGGGTAAAACTTTTGTAGTTTGGGTACAAGCAGAAAATACCATTCTGCAGCTGAAACAAAAAATCTGGAGACTAATGGGATACCCTCTCCCGATCCAACACTTGGTCAGTGGTAGCCTCTCTCTTCAGGACTGTAGGTCTTTAAAGAAATATGGAATTAATGTAGAAATGACCATCTCACTGAACCTTCGGCTGAGAGGGAGTGCCGCATATAAGGGAATATCAAGTTCTACAGGAGGAGATAAAGGGAAAAAACCCACATCTCAGCAACAATCAAATGGAGGCCTCTCCTACAAAAATATCTTACAAGGAAACAAAGCTGTAGGGTCACCTCCAGATCAAGGAGGATATGTACCACGACCATACATTGTGGAACAGCTTGGAAAAACCCCTGCTCTAAAGATCGATATTTCAGGAACATAGGATTATGTCAAGACATATGAAACACATACATTAATTTGCCGATTTAATTTCTTCTGGCTGAAACCAATGGATCTCTTCCATTGGATTTTCACTCAATGGACCATGGAATGTGATATTCACCTCTACTCCAAAGGTTTTTTATTGTTAAGTTTATATCTACGGAAGTCAGAGATCGTATCATCAGAGCAGGGCCTTGGTTTTGGAGAACTACGGGTCTTTTCATGACCCCATGGTTTCTAGATTTCGACCCAAACACCATGACGGTCTCCAGAATGTCGGTATGGGTCCAATTATACAACCTCCCCCTTCATTTCAGGAGTGATCAGGTCCTAAAGGGAATTGGGAATAGTATTGGGAAATACATCAAAACAGATACGGAAAGAGTCGAGGAGAGGATTTACACTTTTGCACGGATCTGCGTGGAAGTAGATCTAAGTAAAGGATTGCCGAAAAATATTATGCTGATCTACAAGCAATAGAACTGGCTGCAAGGACTAGATTATGAAAACACTGCATTCAGATGCAGAATTTGTAGGATGACAGGAAATTTACAAAGCACATGTCCAGAATCTAAGAAAGAAAATAGTAAAAATAAACAGAAAGAGAAATAGAGAAAAGGGTGGCAATATCCCCCTCCTGATTCAGAGGAGGAAGAATCCGAAGCAGAGGAGGAACCTACTCCAACCGGAAATATTGAGCCTACATAGGGACAAGAGAACCAAAGGAAAGACATATCAGCACACAAGGACCTTTAGCGTCACCTGAATCAGTTAGAAAGGACTAGCGAGGACATGGGTACTGGAGGGATCAAACGAAACCATTCCTCAGATACTTCAGATTCAGACAAGGATACAGGAACCCAGATAGAAGAAAATCAGTTAGTCCTTGCAACGATTGCGCCTTCCCAGGGCAAGTGGCACAAGGTCGAGAAGAAGAAGGGGAGGAAAACCTGAGTTGTGAGATAGCTACTCACTCTCTGGCAGCAGTGGTTACTTTTTTGGGGCTATCTAGTTTTCTCTCGCCTTTCCTCTCTCGATTCATCTTTTCTCTTTCTTACTTTTTTCTTTATTTTTTTACCAAATGCAATGGTAGCCCTACTACGATGCATTGTGTGCCAAAGCACATGAGCCCTATGGGCATTTGTCTGAAATGATTAAATGCATATGCTACATGTAACTTTTCATTTTATAAATAAAAAGTTTCTGATTTTTTTCTGTGGAAAAGAAAAAACAATGTGAAAGGAAATTCTAAGTATGAGAAAACAGAAGGGAAATCAGAACTGGAAACCAACCAGTGCCAGCACAAAATCAAAAGGCGTAAATGCTAGAATAAATTTAAGCAATTCAAAACCATTATGGCTACACTAATTCTGCTGCACCTACCTCTATGTAAAATTAACCTGAAAGCTTCAACAACATAACAAATAAATTTACCGTGTAAATAAACTTATAAAGAAATTGATTTAATATGAATCTCTTGCCTTCCTTGTCCCCAAAAATTAATCTTGAAAAATTGTCTAGAAGCTTAAAGGGGAAACTACATTGGAAAATAAATATTATCATTTTCAACATAACGTAGTTTCCTTTTTATAAGTGTCAGCTCTGCAAGCATAAAAATCACAGCTTTTAGATAGCAAAAATTTATATGTGATTACTGCTAATGGGTTTTGCAACATAGTTAATCAATAATTAAATAAATTTAATAGTTATGATCTCACCACTTCATAATCATTCAAATGCGCAAGGCGAAACCGATCACATTTCAAAGCACAAACCCGTCAGTTTCATACCAAAGAGGAGGATTCTATTTGCACATTAAAACTTGTAGAGACAGAGTGTTGCAACATAAGCCAATCTTATAGATTTAGAAAATATGGAGGGACACAATCTTATTTGGTATGAAGAAATATTTCGAGTGCAAGCACAATTATTAATGCGGAAAATCAAATTAATAAAATAGTTCAAGTACAGGAACAATTTGCACCAAATAAAATTAATTTTAAAAACTGAAAATAAAACATTGTAGAAAAATAAATGAAATTTAAAGAAGGAAAGAGACTTATAAATAATTAAATAAAATTCACACAGTAAATTAAATCCTATTTAATCGAAGGGATGTAGAGCGGTGTCGAGCTGGTCTGGGGGCCAAACTAGCCAGCTCGCACCCTCTATTCGTAACCTGGTTCACACATAAATTGAAATCATGAAATGCACCAAATAACTGGACAGAACATGGCTGGAAATTGCTTTATTTAATTCTTGAAAAAAAACAGTCTTTACATTATGTAGCAAAACACTTAACTCCCGCAAGTAGGAGAAGTGATCCAAAAACCATTACATCACAATGCTACATCGAGACCAGCTTCCCCTCCCTTCTGCGCATTCATTCCATGCCTTTACCTGTCTCCCAAATCCCTATTGATCGATTTCCTAATTTATTGACTCCTCTGGCTCTAGGAAACTTATATATGCATCAAATTACAATTTGGGCTTTTAATCAGCGAATTAAAATACAGGAGGGAAGATTATGATCTCAACAATTTTCTAGGAATAAATTGGTTTGGCAACTAAATTTCGAAATAGGGAATGATTCTGGTGAATTGTTCCTGTTTTCCTGGAAGTGCGATTTGACTTCTCTCTTCCTCTTTGCGTGATGACGAGCTGCTCACATGTGCATCAATTATAGGAATGAATTTTATCAGAGATTTTAGAATATCAATATAATCTTGAGGACAACGTTGTTGGGGAACATAATGCGCATATATCAGAAAAGTACACGTGTAAGACCTTCACCATAACTGTCCCTTTATTGGCCAACGACAACCTCATGTTGGGAACCACATGGTGCCTCACGTTGTTCTTGGCCTTCTCTTCAGAAAATGGAATCGTTTCTGAGCGTGAATATGGTGAGATTTTGTAGGCACAGATGATTAGGGGACTTGATGTGCATGGCCAAAGCCAGGACGCTGTAACCCCGATCTCTCAAACTGAGCGCTGCATATTGGATCATGAAGGGCATTATGACATTCAAGGGATGAGCAAGACCAGGACTAGTTGATGGTGATGATGATGGTGACATCATTGCAGAAGTAGCTGAAACAAGGGCTCCAGTAGTTGTGTCATAATTACTATGATCAAGGTCAAGATCAAGAAGCAACTTGTCCATGCCATGGATGGTTAAAAACCCATTATTGAGAATGTCAGGATGCGATACAAGAACACCATTAATGTTTAGGAAGAGCTCTTAGTCCATAAATGGCCGAAAGTAATCAAATCTATTTCTTGCATTGACTATGGGATGCCATCCAAGGAAGACTTCATTGATCTGATGTTGCAGCAACCAATTCCATTTTATATTTGGAGGAAAACATGATTTTAACTTGTTTTAATTCTGGGAAATCATATTAGAGTAGCATAACATAATTGTACACACCCTTTAGCACAGGAACGTGAGTGTAGTTCAAGAATCTTTCAAAGTGCAGGAAGACAAAAATGGTGCAAGAATCCGTTGCATGGTGCATGCAGGTAAATGCATGTCCAAAGCCTGTATAAAAGCATGATGAAATCAATTTTAAATCAGCAACATACAAACCTCTATTAATTATGTTTTAATCCTATTAAAAGAAGGGAAGTAACAAATACTCCTGACAATAATCATTTAACTGAACAACAACATGAGAGATTTCGAGTAAAAAATAAGACAAAATGGAGGCTTAATAGCCTCTAATATATCCTCATCAAAGTGAAACAATATGTATAAGGGGGATTTGTTTTGTGTGAGGCTTTGAGGAATTGTTTTGGGCCTAACAATACTGGTCGACAAACATGAATATGATTATGTGGTTTATTCCGTGGAACCAGATGAGGTTGACAGGGTGCAGATGGTCTAGGTTTGCACCATCAAAGGTACTGCTACCATTGTGTAATAAAATGTAGTCTGACATTTAATAATGAGTGATGGCACAACAGAGCTTCAGTCTTCCCAAGGCAAGGAGGAAGTGACTTTGAGTGCTGCATAAATGCTTTTCAACATTGCATGTGCCACCGTGATGTTTGTTTGTTTTTTAGCCAGAGGAGATGCATGCTCTCTCAAGGTATCGATTGGGTGACATGTATTTAATGGCTGGAGGTACTGAATATTCACAACATAAGGTATTTCATGAATGTGATCATGTCATGTTCCTTGTATGAGTAATGTGGCAGAACAATGCAGCATATTGTATGAAATCTAGGCATTACCATCATCATAGAGAGGCGACAGTGATGGGGGATGTTGCCAACGCGTATTTCTTTATTTCATCTTCATTCAGATCTCAAATATTTAATGTCAGATTTTTTTCTTTCTAACCCTGTCATACTCTTAACCTTTTAAAGGTAGTGAAATTCATCGCGGTGGTGAACACGCAGAAATGAAATAAAGGCGGTTTTCTTATCGGTATAAATTAATGGTATGGGCACTGGCGCATGTTTTTATAATTTTAAGCTCTAACATTAATTAATGCATAAAGCGGCTATAAAATGAGATGTTTGATTTTCTTCTTGCCTCACTGGGGCGAGGGGTTGCCTTTGTGGTCTTAGGTGGCTAGTGACGATGGGTGGTATGTCTTGTTGTTATCGACTGCCTATGTTGTGGTAACTCGAAACCAACAACATCCAGATTATTGGTGATGAATAAGCAAATGATGTATAACCTAGTTCAAAATTGGGGGACATATGGGAAAATAAGCATGGTGGTTATATTAGAAAATTAGATAAGACAGGTGCTCTTTTGTTTACCAATCCCTTTGGACCACGGGGGTGATTGGGTACCATTTTTGGAACGATACTAAATCTGGGCACTGAGTGATTAAATGGTCATGTTCGTCACAAAATAAAAAAGTTGGGACTGGGCGTGTGGGGGGTTTGGGGGTAGGAAGTTGTCCTTTTGGTGGATGCCTCTCTTCAGATACACAAAGGATGGACCTATTCGCTTCATTCTCCTGGGTTGTGGAATTTTCTATGGACTCTGAATCCAATCTGTCCAAGTCGACAAGCTTGGTTATGAGCAAGCATAGCAACTCTAATGCTAAATGGAATCGAGGAACATAGGGACAATGGCAAAGATGGTGGTTATCCTGACATATCTGACAAGAATTTTAATTGGGTTGTAACTCTATGAAGTACATCAGGTTAATCAGGTACCATCTTTGAAACAACTCTAGAGCTGCACATTGCACGATCAAATGATCACGTTGGTCGTATAATGCACAAAGCCGGTCTTGAGACTGAGGATGGTTATGGGGGAGAGGTGGTTTCTCTGGTGACCATATCTCTTATGATGTATATAATATGGTCTTTGTTGCTTCAGTCCTTTGAATTGTAGTGATGTCCGTGGATTCTGTGTCCGAGTTTGCTAAATTGAGATTTTCAACAATGAAACATCGCATGAAATCAAACATTAATCAGAGAAGATGGAGGTTGGGAAAACGATGTACATGATGGTTGCTTCGACATATGTGACATGTGTGTCTTCTGTGTCACGATAATTTTCTTTGGGCAACGCGTGGTATTGGGTACCAACAATTGAAAGCCCTTAATTCAGGGCACTATATGATCAAGTGATCAGGTTCATCACACAATGTGCAAACTGGGATATGCGGTATGGCCTCTGTTTTCCTTCTTTGAGCCATTGGGTTGGATGAGTATGAGCATGATGCAGGTTCTTCTCGTACATACAATATGGTTTTGGACTTGCTTCTTCCATTTGTATGGATTCAACTCAGAGGTCCTCAATATTGGATTGCTCTAGGGCTTGCAATGCATCCCTATATCGAGGCATATCCATGAAATGATGGGTGTAATGCCCATAATGGTCGCATATGGAGCACACATTATTGGTGCATAATGATTTCCCTTGGTTGATCGTGACCTATTCCTTTTTATGGTTTTCTGAGGTCGTGACATTTATTTCGATATGTAGAAGAGGTTTTAATTCTTCTAATTCTGGACAAATATTAGTAGGATGGCCTATGATATCGCACAATGCACAAGGTTGTAATTACCTAGGTATCTTGGGGGTTTTAACCTTTTTTCCTTTTTTTTTATTCCTCTTGATAGTGCTAGCTGGCGTCACTACAAGTGTTTATTTAACTGCTCCGACCTCTTGGGGGGAATAGGGGTCATACCTGTAGAGGTAATTCCCGGGCTTTCTAGCATGGATGGAGGGACCAAATACCACACTGGTATTGAAAAAGCCATATTTGGCAATTTCATAGTTTCCATGACCTGTTTCGATTCAAAACTGGGTGGGGGATAAAAAAAAAGGGTCTGTGAAATAGCATATGGTAGGAATGTTGTACCCGTGGCTTCGACATCCGTACTACTGGTTTCTGCTTGTGGGTTGGTTTCGGTGTTTGATGATCTCATCATGCACACCGATGCCTCCATTATTTTGGGGGCTTCCCCCGGTACAATAAGGTGATCTAATACGAATGATCCTAGGATAGATGATGGTTTGAATTAGCTGGGGCCAAATTCTATATACCTTGTGAGTGATTCCATGGTTGTATCTATATATGGTAGTACAACATCTCGAGTGTTCATGGGTTTATTTTCATAGTATGGGAGTTGGTTGATGGTGATGATCCTATTGTCGTGAGGGAACATAACCACCCTAAAAACAGAGGGTGTGATCACGGTCATAATGTACATGTAACTCTGACTGAGGAGTATATTGTAGTCTAGTTGTGTGTCGAAGACTTTAATGTCTATAAGGGCTATTTTTTCGATCAGTTTCACTGGGAAATTTTGATAAAGACCTATGGGGGCTGATGGGCACCCGTCGTACGCTTTAAGCATGATGTTAGATGGTTTCAATTCTGGTGATCCTAAATTTTTCCAAACTGATTTGGATATGATGCACGTGGATGCTCCTTCATCCATAATGCATCAGTGTATAGTGATATTCTAAAATGAAACTGGTATCTGGAAAGCGACTAGAGAAGGAAGCCTATTTCCTTGTCTAGCTCAAAAACCATTAAGTGAGAATCCGAAGGGTCAATCACACCTAAGGTGGAAAGTAAGGCCTTCCGCTGTGTTGGGAATGATTGTAGGACTTCCAATGTTAACATGGTTGCTAGAGATTGAGCCAAGTCATCCGAAATACTATAGCTATTAGCAACTTTGGAATGATTTCATGTGTGCTTGGTTGGTCCTTTGACCATTCTTGGAAAGAGCTCAATAGGTAATTTGGAGATATTTAACGGTGCGGTAGGTGCGCTTGTACTTGTACCTGATCGGTTGGTATTAGGGGGTGATCAGGAGATCAATATTTAGCTAAAAAATGAAATTTATTAGAAATGCTTCAGACCTAAACGACCAGATAGAGCTCATCACTAGGATTCCAATGCAACTTGTTTCATCAAAATCCGAGTTCGTATGCGTGAGTTATGGTTTGCTGTTCATTTTCCCAAATAAGTAAAAATTATGCAGAACAATGACAGACTGATGACTTGGCAGTCCAATAAGCACCTCAGGAATCTTCAGGGAATATTCTCCAATTTTCAGCCAGTGACACTGTGACAAGTTTCATCAACAGATTCTCCAATGTTGCTTGGGGAAGTTGAAATTGTCTCCTATTCCTAAGTTTGGAATTATTATTAATGGTGGATTATTTTATTAAGTGTGAATTTTAGGCCAATAGGGAAGGGCCACATGGCACAGCCGGAGGTTGCCACGTGCCCCCCCATGGCAAGGTTGGTTGGCATGATTTTTAATTGCAAGGTCAAGTTGGGCGCATTATCAATTTTTATACAAAGTTATAACTAAGTCTAAAACCATAGTCGAATGGGCGCAATACAACATATATTTTCGCAACATATATATATTATCCAAAGTTTTAACTATTGGATTGGGCTTTGCACATTAAAAAAAAATGTGGTCGGGGTTGGGGTCGAACCTACGACCACCCGCACCACATTCCAACACCTTACCACCTTGACTATCGCCATGTTCCTTAACCACTATGGATATTGCATTTACTTAAAGTGCATTGCCGCATAGTATGGGGGTTGGGAGGCAAACCCCACAAGCTAGCCCCCTCCCACATATGACCAAGGCACCCAAGACCAATGACTAAGAAAAAATTTCTGCGGGAATTTTAAGCGGAGGATTAATACACATTAATTATGTTAACTCGTGGTTAGTGATGTTAATCTGACAGAGTTTTAAATACGACTAATCCGAGATTTATTATATGTAATCCGTGGTTAAATGACGTTAATCCAATATTTGTGGATAAGTGTGGGTTAGCGCTAAGAATGCTTAACCCCAATTAAACACATGCTTATCCTAACTTAATCAGCCAAATTCGGCGGAAGCTCCACATTTAGTGGAGTTAACTGGCAAACATTGAGATTTAGTGGAGAAAAACTAGGATAAAATGTTTCTTCCATAATTGAGGCAATTTTCGACCAATTTTGGCTCAGGAAGAGTCATTCTTGGTATATTTTGATGTTTTTGAGCCATTGGAGTAGGTTGTAGAGGCAACAGGAGGCTATAAACAAAACGTTTTCACAATTGAAGCTAATAAAAAGGCCCACACTATGAATATGAACCAAGGAGATGTAGCCCAAGAGGGGTGAACTCCTTCATAAAAAAATTGTGTATTTGTCTCTGTTATTTG
This sequence comes from Pinus albicaulis, assembly GCA_034641835.2. Taxonomy (NCBI): domain Eukaryota; kingdom Viridiplantae; phylum Streptophyta; class Pinopsida; order Pinales; family Pinaceae; genus Pinus; species Pinus albicaulis. The sequence continues at coordinate 54,478,950 of MU968411.1, forward strand.
TAATTTCTGTGTTTTATTATGTTGTTGTTCAACATTGAGTTTCTGTGCTTCTAAGTTCATAAAATACACTTAATCTCATCAATTTTAATGAATTTTCACTCATAAGCACATGTATAAACCCTTGTATGATAAGCAAAAAAAATCACTTTAATGTTAATTATACATCTTATATTAGCACATAATTAACTAAAAATCAATTTTAGATCAATTTTATATCATAGCACAAGGTTGCTAAAGGTTATTTTCTTGTTTTTTTTGAGATTGTGCAAGAAGGGTTTTAATAGTTGCAATTTTGTGATGCTTACAAGGTTGCAGTTGCAAAGAGGAGAAGGGAAGCTATTGGTTTTTAGTTATGATAGTATGAAAAGGAGAAAGAGAGCCGAGAAAGCATCATATTCACCCAAATTTCCACTCAAAACTACATTTGAAGCACCTCAAGTTCCATCTCTAGTAGTTGAGATTGAAGAGGTACAAATTGCTCAAGAAGCTGAAGTGATTAAAGAGGTACAAGAATTAGAGGTTGAGATTGAATCCTTATTCATTATGTTATATTTTGGAGAGACTCATGGACATTTATAAGAAGAGGATTTTAAGAGAGACTTCAAAGACATACAAATAATTATTAAAATCATGTTTGATGCATTCACTGCAGAAAGAGCAGGGGAAGGTTCTAAGCCTCCACATGGAGAAGGATATTCAGATGGTAAGAAGGATGAAGAGAAGAGTTTTAAAGTTAGTGGAGGAAAGCCACCTCCATATCCACCATCCTCATCGTCATCATCTTCATCAACATCTTCATCTTCCAGATCCACCACAAAAACCACCCACACTCATTCACAAATCCCAAAAGGAAAAACTCCATTACTCAAGTTGGACATCAAGTTTGAACTTCCCATGTATAATGGTGAGGTAAATGAAGAGAAGTTAGGAAATTGGATCCATCAATTGGAAGTATATTTAGGAATTCAAAATCTACAAGAGGACGACATAAAGATCTAGTTAGCTTCATTAAGGCTAGAAGGAGCATCACTAGTTTGGTGGGAGGTAAAGACTGAAGAGGAAATGTGAATTCATGGTAAGATATCCATTTCCTGGGTTGAATTCATTTCTTCCATTAAAAGAAAGTTTTATCCATTAGCCTATATGAAAAAATAAATAATGAGTTGGAAAAAAATTAGCCAACTCAAAGGCCAAACTATTCAAGAGTACACCCAGGAGTTTAGAAAGAGGGCTTTGTTGTTAGGAGTAAACTTGAATTCACAAGACACAATATTGAAATACATTGGGGGTTTAAATTCCTACTTGAAACATACTATCTTTATTTTTAACCCAAACCAAATTTGATGAAGTATGTGTGCAAGCCACACATCTTGAAGCAAGGGGAAAGAAAATTCAGGAAGAGGGTAGTAAGAAGAAGCGATTCAAGAGTAAGGGAAAAGAGAAGGGATGAAAATGAAAGGGAAATAAGAATGAAAGAATCAAGAAATAAGGGGAGAAAATCAAATGAAAACATTGTTCCAAAGAGGGGCATGATGAATCCCACTATTGGAAACTACATCCCAGACTACGACCAAAAAAACCAAATAAAAAATGGAAACAAAATATTACTACCACCACACAACAAGATCTTGGATCCGATTTAGGAGATGAGACCAAGATAATAGCCAGGGTTAACAAAGGAAAGGAAGCCATATCAAGTACTAGTTCCTCAAATAGTCACAACAACACTCCAAATGAAGACACAATGATAGAATTGTTACATGTTAGAGTGATTTCAAATCATACAAATATTGATGCATTGTTTGATAGTGGGTCACAAGAAAACTTGATTTCAGAAGACTTAGTCAAAAATATTAACCTTGAAACCGCACCACATCATAAACCATACCCTTTGGGTTGGATAGTTAAGAATGCCAATTTACATGTTACAAGGAAATGCATATTTAGATTTGCTATTACTGCAAACTTTATTGATGAAGTCGAGTTAGAATTGGTTACACTTGACATTTCCTGGATTATCTTGGGAAGTCCATATTTGTATGACAAGAAAGCAGTGTTTTATTGCCATGAGAACAAATATCATTTGATTAAGGATGGTGTGCAATATAATGTGATAGCTCATTGCAAGAAACTAAATATTTCTTTAGTTAATGAAGAGCAAATGAAGAGGCTAGTTAATGCAAGTAAAAATTTTGTGCTTCTCATGATCAAGAAAAAATATGATGTTGACTATGAATATTTGGAAGGATGTGATGAAAAATTAAAATCTGATTTTTTTGATGTGGTAATTAAGCATGGCGAGATGTTTCAAGAACAAAATGGGTTACCTCCTGAGAGGGGAATTCAACATGAGATCCATTTGCAACAGGATGTTCCACTTCCAAACATTGGTATGTATCACATGTAAATTATGGAGAGTTTTGAAATCAAGAAGAAAATTCAAGAATTGTTGAAAAAAGGTATCATACACCCATCTACTTCTCCATGTGGTTCACCAATTGTTTTGGTACCAAAGAAGGATGGGACTTGGCGCATGTGCATCGATTCTCGTGCACTGAATAAAATCATGGTAAAGAATTGATACCCACTCCCACGCATTAATGATTTGCTAGATCAATTGAAGTATGCAAGATATTTAACTAAGTTATAATTGCGAAGTGGTTATCATCAAGTTAGAATAGCTGAAGAAGGCATTTGGAAAACTTCTTTCAAAACTAGACAAGGATTTTTTGAGTGGTTAGTTATGCCATTTGGTCTAACAAATTCTCCAGCTACTTTCATGAGAGTCATGAATGATGTACTTAGAAAATTTCTATATGACTTCGTCATTGTTTACTTAGATAAGATACTTATATTCAACAAATCAAGAGAAGAACATGTCATGCATGTGAACAAGGTACTTGATGTCTTGAAAAAAGAGAAATTATATTTAAATATTTCGAAGTGCGAGTTTGGTAAGACTTCTTTAGTGTATTTGGGACACATTGTTTAAGGAGGCGAGTTGAAGATAGAACCTTCCAAAGAATAGGTTATTCTGAATTGGTCCAAGCCCAATATAGTAACAGAGGTAAGAATCTTTCTTGGGGCAGCACAATATTGGAGCAAATTCATTGCTAATTTTTCTTCCATTACATCTCCGTTACACGTATTGACAAGTGTTAAGAAAGTATTCTATTAGGGAGATGTACAACAAAAAGAATTTGATGATTTAAAGAAAAATATCAGTTCAACACTAGTATTGGTTCTTCTGGAAGCACTATTTGATGGGGAAAAATATCATTATCCATATTGACCATCAGCCATTCCAGTACTTACAATCACAGTAAAAGTTGCAACAATCAATACATTTTAGATGGATGGGATTTCTACAACAATTTCATTTGGTTACCAGGTACAAAAAGGGAATCTATAATAAGGTAGCTGATATGCTCTCTAGGCCTATTGTAAATTCATCTATTATACTCAAGCACAATTCAATTATCCATGAAAGTTACATTGAACAAAATGCATATGATAGTGATTTTGAAGATGTGTATGAAAGCTTGAGTCAAGGAAACCAAAATGAAGAGTTAGATTATCATGTGCATAATAGTTTGTTGTATCACTTGGGAAAGTTATGTATACCATAGGGAGAAAGAAACAATATCATAAGGGAGGTGCACATACCATTTATTTTTGTACATTTCAGTGTAGGCAAGACAATAGCAAATCTCCAAAGGTATTGTTATTGGCCACACATGATTGACATTGTATCTCGTTTTGTTAGAGGATGTTCTTTATGTGCAACAAGTAAGCCTAGCAATAGGAAACTTGGATTGTACACTCCACTTCCGGTTCCTTCACATCCTTGGGAGAGTATCTCAATGGATTTTGTAGGTGGTCTTCCTACGTCAAGGAAAGGTCATGATTACTTGTATGTTGTGGTAGATAGGTTAAACATAATGTGTCTCTTGATGCCATGTAAGAAAACAATTACAGCTGAGAAAACCACTAATATTTTCTTTCAAAATGTATGGGTTCATTTTGTCTTCCTACTTCTATTGTAAGTGATCGAGATTCCCAGTTTGTTGGGAATTTTTGGTCAAAATTATGGGACATGATGGACATAAATTTGAAGAAGAGTACAACATTTCATCTGCAAACATATGGTCAAACCAAGTTGGTAAACAAGAAAATTACTCATCTTCTTAGAGGTTATTGCAACAAGAATCCCAAGTTATGGGATGAACAGTTGCATTACATTCAACATGCATACAACAGGGCAAAGCATTCTTCCACAAACACATCGCCATTTTAGGCATGTTTTGGGTACTTTCCAAGATCGCCTTTGGACTTCATCTTTGAGAAATATGTAGTTATATATGGTCATAGTGACATAGATAAGGCAAGGAAGTTCATTGAGGAAATTTAGTTGATACATCACACAGTGCAAGAGAAACTTGAAAAGAGTCAAAGAAACTACAAGGCAAGGCATGAAAAACACCATGTTGATCAAAAATTGCAGGTTGGAGATGAAGTTTGGTTGTATATCAACAAAGAAATATAGCAAGGGGAAGGTAAAAAGGTCAATCCAATCCATTATGGTCCATTTAAAATTATGGAAAAGATTAATACTAATGCATTTAAGCTAGATTTTCCTCCTTATATGCAAGTATATTTTGTTGTTAATGTTGAGAATTTGAGATTATTTGAGCCTCATTTGATTGATTATTAAGGAGATCATGCTCATCTACCATCAATAGATGATTTCTCACCAAAATATCTTGATCAAATTCAGCAAGATCTCATACTTGACAGAATAATCATAACTTCAAGAAGAGGGAATGTGTAATACCTTAGAGTGGGACTCAAGGGACAAAATCCTTCAAAAGGACAAATGGATGGACAGTGAAAGGGCGAGGGAGTTGTACCCTCACCTGCTAAACAATGGATAGTATCTTTTGGGGTCCAAAAGGCTTCTAGTGGGGAGGAATCATCAGGAGCTTAGTATTTAGCTAAACAATGAAAGTCCTTAGAAATGCTTCAGACCTGAACGACCGGATAGAGCTGATCACCATGATTCCAATGCAACACGTTTCATCAAAATCCAAGTACGTATGAGTGAGTTATGGACTGTTGTTCATTTTCCCAAAAATGTAAAATTTGTGTAGAACAGTGACAAACTGACGACTTAGCAGTCCAGTCAGCACCTCAGTAATCTTTAGGGAATATTATCTAGTTTTCAGCCAATGACATTGTGACAAGTGTCATCACCAGATTCGCAATGTTGCTTGGGGAAGTTGAATTAGTATCACATTCTTAAGTTTGGAATTATTATTAATGGTGGATTATTTTATTAAGGGTGAATTTTAGGCCAATGGGGAAGGGCGACGTGGCGTAGCCGAAGGCTGCCATGTGCCCCCCCATGGCAAGGTTGGTTGGCATGATTTTTAATTGCAAGTCTGAAACCATAGTCGAATGGGCGCAATACAACATATATTTTCGCAATGTATATATATTATCCAAAGTTTAACTATTGGACTGGGCTTTGCACATTCAACAAAAATATGTGGTCGGGGTCGAACTTACAACCACTCGAACCACAGTCCAACACCTTACCCACTTGCTTACTGCCATGTTCCTTAACCACTATGGATCTCACATTTACTTAAAGTGTATTTCCGCGGAGTATGGGGGTTCAGAAGAGGCCAGCCTCGGGGGCCAGCCCCCTCCCACATATGCCCAAGGTGCCCAAGACCAATGACTAAGACAACATTCAGTGGGAAGTTTAAGTGGAGGATTAATACATATTAATTACGTTAACTCGTGGTTAGTGATGTTAATCGGATGGAGTTTTAAATATGACTAAGATGATATTTATTATATTTAATATGTGATTATATGACATTAATCCAATATTTGTGGATAAGTGTGGGTTAGCGCTAAACGCTTAACCCCACTTAAACACATGCTTATCCTAACTTAATCACGTGCTTATCTTGGCGGCGCCTTTGGAAGACCCGCCAGATTTAGTGTAAGCTTCAAATTTAGTGGAGTTAACTGGCAGACATCCAGATTTAGTGGAGGAAAACTAAGAAAAAATGGTTTTGCCATAATTGAGGTAAATTTTGACCAATATTGGCTCAGGAGGAGTCATTCTTGGTAGATTTTGATTTTTTGGAGCCATTGGAGCAGGTTGCAGAGGCAAAAACACATTGTAAACATCACTTTTTCACAATTGAAGCTAATATAAAGGCCCACACTATGAAGCTCGACCAAGGAGATGTAGCCCAGGAGGGGTGAAATCCTTCATCAAAAACTTGTGTATTTGTCTCTGTTATTTGTGCTTGTTGTTTTTTATTATGTTTTTTTTCAACGTTGAGTTTACATGCTTTTAAGTTCATAAATTACACTTAATCTGATCAAGTTTAATGAATTGTCACTTATAAGCACATGTATAAACTGTAGTATGATAAGCAAACCAAAGCACTTTCATGTTAATTCTGAAACTGATATTATCACAACATTAACTAGCAATCAATTTCAGATTAGGGGGAGTTTCATAGTTCCTATTCCTTGTTTGTAAGAACAATTCTTCTCCATCCATGTAGATTTCGTGGTTATTCCCTTTGGTCTCATTTCGGGGTGGTTGTTGTGGCTGGGTATTAACCACTCCTTGGTGGGGGAAGGGTTCTTGTATTACTGCAGGTTGTTGGGTAGGTCCCACTTGTCCTTGGTTACCCTGAATTTTTTTCAATTGAGGGAGTTAGGGATAGTGGTGAGTGTAATTTCCATACTCACCACATATGGCACAATATTGATTTGTCCTTAGACTAGGTCTCTTCTTTTTCCCTTGGGAGTTATTACTTGGCTCCTGGTTTTGATTTCAGTTGGGGTTGCCCCCAGCCTGAGACCGCAGGGGGCATTTTTGATTACTGCACTCCTATCCAGGATCTCCCTTTCGCTTGTTCCTTGGCTTCTTCTTTTCAGAATTTGGAGTATTATTTCTATTCTCCTGATCATAATATTGTCATTGTTGAGCCAGGGATAGTTGCAAAAGCTTCATTAATGCATTGTTTTGCGTCGCGGTATATTCTGCGTAGAAAAAGGGGAGTATTGGTTCCCCTGTCCTTGATTGGTGTATGGTTGCTGGGGTGACTCTCTTGTATCAACATTCCTATCTGAGTACTAGTTCCTCTCGAGGGGAGGATATGAACCTCCCTGATGTTGAGGATATGGCATCACCCTATTCATCATATTCTGTAGAGGTGCAGGCTAAATTTGGTGGTACCTGGGTTGTGATATATTCTAAGTAGAGTCGTAAGAGTATCCTGGGTACTAATAACTATTGCTTGGTTGAACTTGGGCTAAGGACCCTATCAAACCGTCGACGATATTGGACACGCCTGGTAACTCTCTATAACTTTGCAGGTGCGGGGCATTGGGTAGGACATTATAAATATATCCTGATTAGGTGTAAATGAGTTCAAGTTGCTGGGATTTTCTAATGGCGTCTTCCTTTGAGGTATGTTTTTGTGTGGCCACGTATTTTGAAATATCTCTAGTGAGAGTTTTCAAAAATAATTCCCACAGAACTCTATCGTTGAGTTTGGCTTTGCACAAACTACGACGTCTCTACCATTCATGGAGATGGTCTGATATATGAATTAATGTTGTTTGTTTGAAATGTGTTAGAAGTTCCATTCTTGAGTCATGATGAATGGAGATTTGGAAGTATGTAATGAATGAAGTAGCGAGGGCGTTAAAGGTTCTGTGCGATTTTGATGGCTGCTCGACATACCATTTCTCTGCAGGCCCTGTGAGGATGCGTTAAAATAGTATCAGTCGAATGATATCATCAATGATTCTATTAGATGAACAACACATGTGGAAATTCATTATATCAGAAGGGAGCTTCGTGGACATGGGGGGCTAATTAAGGCCATGTGTAATGGGGTCATTTATTAACTTCGTTAGATCTAGAAGATTTAGTGATGCTAAAGGGTAACTACGAATTGACCACCATCGTATTCTGTTGAGAAACATCTATTTGAATGTTCTCATTCATGAGAGGTGCCTAGGGAATGTAACCCTGTGGCGTACCCTGATGGATATTCCTCTGACTCCTTGGACGGGTAGCTACCCTTTGACCTCGAGGGGTCATAGGAGGAGTTGAGTGGGGTGACCTTGTTGGGATTTCCATTGGTGTTGTATTTGGTGACCCTTGGGGGTTTCCAATCAAATATTCCCTAATAAAGGATGTTCCGATAACGACAACAGTGTGATGTCCTCTGTGCCTGAATGGTGGGAGGCTTGACACTCCTCCCTCCAATGGGGGGAGGTTTAAGAAACACCTAGATCGATGGGGTCCCATTGGGTCCCCTATGATGTCGATTAGTGTGATTTGGGAGGGGGGATGATTTCTATCAAAGCAAAAATATAATCACATGCATTAAAAAAGCAAAAAATGAAAAGGTGATTTTTATCTTTAACTTCACAGTATGTGATCAATCAAGCAAAAAATGAGGTTTTTGTTTGTTTTGCATATGATACCAAAAGTCTATATAGGCCTAATCGTCCTTACAATCTCAACGTAACTAGGCCTTGCAAAGATATATTATAATGGGTACTGGGACCAATGTCCCGAAATAACTGGAGACGCCTTCCAAAAACCGAAGAATTGTTGGAAATACTTGGGGGGGGGGGGTTGAATCAGTATTCCTTTCAATTAGAGCATTAGTTAATCTTCAATTATTATTAGTGTTTGTAAAATTATAGCAGTAAAAAAAAGGAACACAAATGCACACAATTTTTAAGGTGGAAACCCACTATGGGACAAAAAACACAAGGGAAAATGGTCCACTTTACAATGATATAGAATGATGTAGAGAATAAGATACACTAGACCATAACCCCAACTATGACACAACCACCTAATGATGATTGTAGACTTCCCAACACTGCCTCTTCAACTCTTTGTAGATAGACACTAGTACAATTTTTACAATAATGTATTTACAATGACTTAGTACAATGATACCTTTATAGTGACTGTATGAAGTCTGCCCACTTGAAGAATTTATGTGATCAACTTCTTGCTGCTGTTCTGCACCTTGGTTGCTACTCTTGTCATGCTACCCTCTACTGCACCTTGCTTTGCTTTGCTTCCCTAGAAATTCTGGTCTTTTGCAGCCCTTGACAATACATGATCTAGCTTTTTCTTGCCTTCTAGGAGCTTGATATTGAATCTGGTGTATATTAGTCATCCATAATTTTGAATTTATCCAAAGATGACTAAGTTGAAGATATCAGATTTATAGAAACAATATTTGCAAAAACATTGTGAGTTCTAGAAATCTCACGGCCTTCATTATCCTAAGTCTATCAACTCACTAAAACTTTCATTTATGCCTTCTAAAAAATCACTTTCTGTTTCAAAAGGAAACTTGTTTAAGGCTATTTCCACCCTTTCACCTACATTTTGTCCCCTAATATTATCAGTCCCATTCCTATTTTTCTATCAGTATTTTCACCCTAAAGAGACCTTTTCCTCTTCATAAAACCTCCATTTCCTCTAAAAAGGCCTTTTTAAACCATAAAAACCCTTTTTTTTTGTTTAAAAATACCCTCTTTTACCCTATCAGAAGCCTCCAAAAAGGCCAAAAAACCTTCTTTTTAGCCTATTACCTGCCCATGTTTTGAATTGATGCATTAAGCCCTTTTTTAGTTTTAAGCCCCACCCCTCTTCCTCATATAACCAAGGGATTGCGACCACGTGCTTTTCAAGCTATTTCCACCCTTTCCCTTTTCTATCTATGCTGCCTAGATCATCATGTCCCACCGAACAAATCAAACAAATCCATGCTTCATAACTAGCCTAAAATAAACCCTTAAAAGCAAACAAGCTCACATCTTTGAAAACAATTGAGAGATCCCTCTCTGAGACTAGGAAGGCTAGGTCCTAGAGCTCTAAAGACTGGTTTTGATGTTGCCTTGTCACTTGGTATGCCAATCTGCCAAATCAAAGGACCACAACAGTGTATATCTGTTATTTCAAATCCCCAATATGTGATTTTCGGTCCTGTAGTATTCCTCTGAGTCATATTTCCAATGCCACAGGTCTGACCCAATTTGGATTCTTCAAGAGAGAGTTATGCCCAATCTCTCACAATGCCCTAATTATGGACTATTTTAGTAGAGCTAACTTGTACGGCATACCACATGTCACTGTTCCTTCATTTGGCTCTAAAATTGATAGAGTGAAAACTATAGTCCGTGCACTATCTACCACTTATTACAGAATTCCAATCCGATACTCAGAGAGAGAGTTATGACGATTTTCCCAAGGTAACTTCTTTGAGATGAATTTCAGGAGCCTGCAAAAACACTGACTTCCACAGATCATATCTCCGAAAATATTGCGCACCTTGATCTGAAATTTTCACAGGAGCTTCCTCAGGATTTCTACTTCACCAAAATATTTAATCTTGGCTTATTATTAGAATAGATTAGGATAGAAGAAAGAATGGTTCAAACATGCTTAAAATCTGAACCAAAGAAAAGAAAGAAAAAGATGGCTCTAAATAGATCAAAACTTGAGCCAAGAAGAAAGAATGATGTCTTTTATTTCCAGATCTTAAGCCTTCACAACTTTGTTTTAATTTTCTACAAATAAAAGTCTATGTGCAGCTGGTTTCTTATGCCATAGACACTACATCAAATTATACTGTTTAATCCTGGTGTGTCTGTGTTTAAATTTCTATTTTAGAATGTAGAGAATGCAGATCTGTTAGACAACTTAATCTTGACAGATAGTATATTAGGTAGAGAAGCTTTAGAGTCCAACTGTTTAATCTAGACTCTTGGAAGAAATAAGAATAGCATTAGATAATTTTATCTTTCTGTTTTCAAAAATAATATGTAAAAGAGATGCCAGTCCAAGAGCACTCAAGAGAAGAAAAAATGCTAGGACAAGTAGTTTTGGGTAGGTAGAGATGTGGTTTAAATAAATTTCATGATGCAGGTCATTGGAAGAATTATCAAAATAAACAGAAATTTAGCAAGAAAACAAAGAGATTCTGCCCAATGGATAAGGCACTGGTCTTCCAAAATCCAGAGATTGATAAACTAGAGGTTCTGGACACCTAAAAGGACAACTGTCCTCCCCAAGTGGAGCCACTGTTAGTCATCCATAATTTTGACTTTATCCAAAGATGACTAAGTTGAAAATATCAGATTTCTAGAAATAATATTTGCATAAACATTGTGAATTCTATAAATCTCATGGCCTTCATTATCCTAAGTCTATCAACTCACTAAAACTTTCATTTATGCCTTCTAAAAAATCACTTTCTGTTTCAAAAGGAAACATGTTTCAGGATATTTCCACCCTTTCACCTACATTTCATCCCCTCATCTTATCACTCCCATTCCTATTTTTCTATCAGTATTTTCCCCCTAAAGAAACCTTTTCCTTTTCATAAAACCTCCATTCCCTCTAAAAAGGCCTATTAAACCATAAAAACCCCCTTTTTTTGGTTTAAAATTACCCTCTTTTACCCTATCGGAAGCCTCAAAAAAGGCCAAAAAAACTTCTTTTTAGCCTATTACTCGCCCATGTTTTGAATTGAGGCATTAAGCCCTTTTTTAGTTTTAAGCCCCGCACCTCTTCCTCATATAACCAAGGAATCACGACCACGCGCTTTTCCCTCAGCCTCCTTTCGTCTTAGCCCCAGTCCCTTTCTTCTCCACGGAACCGCACCTCCCCCTTTCCTCTAGCCCCTTTCCCTTATTTTTATTTTCTTATTTTTCTGCGCTATGTATTCCCCTTGGTCAATCTCAACCGTAGATCTTATTGATCTGACGGTCATGGTGCCCCCGCTCGCCCCACCTTTCCATTCCACCCGCTTCCCTGTGAAAGGATCTTCACCGTTGATCTACCAAGATCCAATGGCCATAATTCAACTCCGCCTTCCATTTCCGCTCCCCAACCTTTCCGGTACACGAAAAAATAGCCCACATCACCTGCTAGACCCCACTATCCATCCATTGAGCGCTTTCAACCAATCAAGCGCATTGTTAGCTGTCGATCTGGCTCCTCCAGATCAGACAGCCTATACTCCTCTTCACGCCTGATCAGCCATAAGCCTTTCATCATGCATCTTCCGCGTGAAATAGGTGGTTTTAGAGGGACACACGTCAACCTCTAAACCGTATTGCGTTCCCCCAGGGAAAAACCACAAACCACCCATCGACAGTGCGAAAACCGCTGGTGGTTTTCCAGAACCACTTTCGCCCAGTTTCGCGGAAAAACTGTTTTAAACACTGTTTGTGTGTTTTTCCGCCCATAAACCCTTCCTTTTGCACATCTCCTATCCTCTATGCATCGCTCCATCACCTCCCCGAGCCCTTGAAGCAATTTGTAGCCAAACACGCAGGTTTTATTAAAAGTTTTTGTTTATTGTGTAGGTTTAATGGCGGCCCCTAAGTCAAAGGGCCATCCCACAGTTAATTTTTCAGTAACAAGCCTTGGATGACGATCCAAAAAGGCCTATAAACAAAGGAAAAATGGAATCAAGGGTTTAATATGAAGGTTGGGATGATGAATCATGATCATCCGTTCAATCAATAAGCCCTCCAGCACAACAAAAGGAGCCCCTTCACCTAGCAGACATGGATAGAGAAAATTAATGAAGTTTGGAAACCAAAAGAGGCAGAAAGAAGATTAAAAGCTTAATTGACAGATTAAAGAAGAAAACACAGTTAAATATAGATGTATCAAAGGTTTGAAGAAGTCTGAAAGTGTTAAAAGACAACATAATGAATTATGAAGGCCAAAAGCAGAATTAAGCCTTAAAGCACAGTTTAAATGATTAATTTAAGGAAAATTAGGCCTAAAGATAGCCTTGAACACATCAAAAGGGAGCAGTTATTTCATTTGAGAAATCAAACTGACACCTTTGGCATACCCTTTATCTGTAAAAGAAAATCAACAATTATTACACAAAAGAATATATTAAAAACTATCAGGACAATTATTGTAAAGATAAGATAAAGCCTTAAAAGTCAATCTTTCACCTATTTTCTCCTTAGACAGTTAAGACAGAGTTATTAACAGAGAAGTAGTTGTACACATGTTCCTACCTTAGGCCTTGCATGGCTTTCAAGGCTAGCAACATATTTACACTGTCATTAATAACATTTTGAACCCTAGAAGAGTTCCACCTCCTCATTTGCAGCATAAATACTACTTTGGAACTCATTGTAAAAGGAAGTATTTTTTATGACTCTTTGAAGTAATACATAGCTTTGCTGAATTTGAAAGGAAATTGATGTTCTGGAACCTGTGGATGTTTTGACCTGTTTGTTAATGGAGAAAGCTCTGTCATTGGATCCCTGAGCATGGTTGTTGGTGATGTATTCTAATTTGCTAATGTTTTTCCTGTTTTCCATTCTGTTTCATCATTTATTACTACAGTAGAGTAAAAAGTTTAGGCTAAGAAATGTCTCCTAGAAGCACCTTAGACCTGTTTACTCTCCACTATTTTATGTTTTCCTCTGCTGAGGCATTCTAGAGAATTCTTAATTTTTATCTTGAACCCTTATGCTTTTTTATTTCAGAAATAAGTTCAAACAGTTGGTCTCAAGAATGATTTATAGTTTTCCACGCTTATTTTCTACCACCTTAAAACTACTTCTAAAGTCTCCCTTTAAAGTACCATTGTTTACAGTCTGTCAAAGAGGTCTGTTCTGATCATACCCTTTGTTCTTTCTTAAATAATTGTTTTGAAGGTCTTTATAGCTGTAATCAAATATGTCTAGGAGTTCCCTTTTCTATGAATGCAGTTATTTGTGAATCTTGAATGTTTTCTTATCCTTGAAAGTGAAATATTTGGATGAAATAGAGCATTCCTTGACTCCTAGATTTCATTTGAAAAAGTTTGTCTTGAAATTGTTATTTGCTGAAGTGTGGTTTCTAGAATATATGGTTAGCCCTGTCTATGGAATGCCTCTTCATGTTCAGATAATGTTTTAAGTCCCTTTGTTGAGAAGTACATATAATTAAGGATTCTTAATTGCCCTTAGTTCTACTTTTTCATTCTAAAACCTTTGATGTCCATTTCATTTCACCTGAAAGACTTTGTAGATCCACTGGCCAAGTTAAATTTTCCCTTTGATACCCCTGATTCATTTTCAAACTTATTACAAAGTCCCACTTGAATCCATTGCCCAATGACTTAGATATTTCCATTTTCTATCTATGCTACCTAGATCATAATGTCCCACCAAACAAATCAAACAAATCCATTCTTCATAACTATCCTAAAATCAACCCTTAAAAGCAAACACGCTCACATATTTGCAAACAATTGAGAGATCCCTCTTTGAGACTAGGAAGACTAGGTCCTAGAACTCTAAAGACTAGTTTTGATGTTGCCTTGTCACTTGGTATGCCAATCTGCCAAATCACAGGACCACAACATAATGGCGATCATGGTGGGACATATGAGTGCATAATAGCCTAGAAAAATATTATAGACTCATTAGTCCTTCGAAACAAAAAACTCAGAAAACCCAAAACATTTCATATTGGTTTCATAATAAACATTGTTGGTGGACCATAACATATTTTACCCTCAAAGGCTAAAAACTTCCACCTGGTGACTCCACTGGCCTCCAGTAGGCCTATTATTTTACTAATTCTTGTAAACTCCCCTTGGACTGCATTGAGCAATCCAAATCATGCTGTAGGTGGACAACAAAGTCCAAAATATTCGACCTGGCGACTCCACAATCCCAAAAGACCTGATGATTCCACTGGAAGAAGACTTTGAACTGGTTGAAAAGATGCAGTGACCTCATTATAATTAACAAACATGGAATCAAGTATAGACAGAGAAGCTAAACTAAACACATTATTGGACCTAATTGGAAAAATAATGTACATGCTTGATAAGAAACTGGAAAGGCATGAGGTTGATACAGATGTTGATTACCCAGAGCAACCCAAGCTTTCTCCTGATAAAAAGAAAACTCAACCACTACAGGACATAAAAAACAAACAAAATATGTATGATGAGCAAGATTACAAAGATAACAATGAGGAATATTGTCAAGAAGGTATTGATTTCTTACCTATACCTTGTGTTTTACTGTTAAGATAAATTTATGAGCAAGTTGCAAACATAAACAAGGAGCAGTGCCCTAAGGAAACAATAAGCCACTTAGAAAACACAAAATCTGAAATAGAAGAAAAATCAGCGCATATAGGGACTCTACCTCTATGTTATAACTCATTTTAGTTGATAAGAGGATAATGACATCCTGATGATCTATTAGAAACAACTCATGAATTTCATGAACAAATTGACCATCACAAAAATCATGAAAAGTTGTTTAAAAGTAAAATTAATCAGGACATATAAGAAAATCCTCAAGATCCCCTTGCAAGCACAAGTAATGATCCACCATCTTTTCTAGGGGAGGTTCAAGAACACATCCAGCCTCAAAATCAGCCTACATAAGAGAAAGAGAACTGTTGTACTTCTGTTCCAAGAAAGAGAGAAGTGCTTCCTCTTTTAACAGAAGAAGAAATCAATAAAATATTAAAAAAGTAGCCAACCTCTAAAACTTTAGAAGAGCCAAAACCTTCTATTCATTCCCTTGCTAATCCTTGTTGCCATAAACCAGAAAATAAACTTGTAGATCAGCTTAAAGAAAAACAAACTGGTAACCCAATATGCTTGATTGGTGAGATTGTTTATACTAATGATTTTCCAATTTTTGATCAGTCTGATGATGATGATGAGCTTCAAGAAGAAATTAATCATGCAGGGAAACCAACAGTTGATTGGTGTCATGAACTTCACTATCATTAGCCTGAAAGCAACAATCAACCAATCCAATCCATCAGAAATATCTTTCACATAATTGGGAGTCAGCAATCTATCAGTTGTGATGATGAGGTTGAGAAGAAAGAGGAATTTCTTGAGCAAGCTGAAGATAAGGAGCCTTCTCCTGAAAGGGTTGAGGTAATAAAAGATACCCTTGCTAAAAAATATGATGATCTCTTCGCAGAGTACAGTCCCCTAAATCATAGCATACCAGGACTACAAGAGGACAACATTGCAATATATGATGAGTCCTCCAGTTTAGATGATAATGAAGATGAGGAAGAAGTTCTTTCTCAGAAGAGTCTTAAGCTTGATCCAGTGGAGAAAAAAGTAAGCCTGGTCAAAACCTATCTTCCAAATATTCATAACCAGGCATTATTTCAAGATCCCTATGCTCATTTCTTGAAGATATTTGAAGAAGGGATAAAGGTTGTTAGAAGCAGTGTATTACCAAAAGCAAGAAGATTTTTAGCACTGCTGCTAAGAAATAAGTGAGATGGGAGTGGCCCTTTGGTTTATCTAGTATGCTCAAGGAGATGAGCAAAGACCAATCATGGAATCATTTGATTGATTGGATGTATTGGAAAAGAGAATTTACCAGCTAAATATGCAATTGCCAAGTTAGATTAGGTTAGATAGGAATGTTAATAAGCTCAGCATTTGAGCATCTTGTTAGTTTTAAGTTGTTTTGAAAGAAAGAAAACAAAAATACAAAAAGCAATAAAAAGAAAAGAAAATAAAAGAGGGAAAATTCAAAAGAGGTACTACCCCATACCAAAAAGGAAAGAAGAATCTGAAAGTGTGCAAGCTAAAATGCCACTACTAAAATAAAATACTGCTATTTAGTCATACAACCTAATCATGACTAGATAGATTTAAATTTACTGCTGATAGGTTGGTGAAGAAGATTTTCCAAACTATTTAATCTTGGCTTATCAGTAGAATATATTAGGATAGAAGAAAGAATGGTTCAAACATGCTCAAAATATGAACCAAAGAAAAGAAAAGAAAATATGGCTCTTAACAGATTAACACTTGAGCCAAGAAGAAAGAAGGATGTCTTTTATTTTCATATCTTAAGCCTTCACAGTTTTGTTTTAATTTTCTGCAAATAAAAGTCTATGTGCAGCTAGATTCTTATGCCATAAACACTACAAAAAATTAGACTATTTAATCCTAGTGTGTCTGTGTTTAAATTTATGTTTTAGAATGTAGAGAATGTAGATCTGTCAAACAGCTTAATCTTGACAGATAGTAGATTAGGTAGAGAAGCTTTAGAGTCCAACTTTTTAATCTGGACTCTTGGAAGAAATAAGGGTAGCATTAGATAGTTTTATCTTTCTGTTTTCAAAAATAATATGTAAAAGAGATGCCAGTCCAAGTGCACTCAAGAGAAGAAAAAATGCTAGGACAAGTAGTTTTGGGTAGGTAGAGATGTGGTTTAAAGAAATTTCATGATGCAAGTCATTGGAAGAATTATCAAAATGCACATAAGTTCAGCAAGAAAACAAATAAATTATGCCCAATGGATAAGGCACTGGTCTTATGAAATCCAGATATTGATAAACTGGAGGTTCTGGACACCTAAAAGGACAACTGTCCTCCCCAAGTGGAGCTAATGTTAGTCATCCATAATTTTGACTTTATCCAAATATGACTATGTTGAAAATATCAAATTTCTAGAAACAATATTTGCAGAAACATTGTGAGTTCTAGAAATCTCACGACCTTCATTATCCTAAGTCTATCAACTCACTAAAACTTTCATCTATGCCTTCTAAAAAATCACTTTCTATTTCAAAAGGAAACTTGTTTCAGGCTATTTCCACCCTTTCACCTACATTTCATCCCCTCATCTTATCACTCCCATTCCTATTTTTATATCAGTATTTCCCCCCTAAAGAGACCTTTTCCTCTTCATAAAATCTCCATTCCCTCTAAAAAGGCCTTTTAAACCATAAAAAATCCTTTTTTTTGGTTTAAAAATACCCTCTTTTACCCTATCGGAAGCCTCCAAAAAGGCCAAAAAACCTTCTTTTTAGCCTATTACCCACCCATATTTTGAATTGAGGCATTAAGCCCTTTTTCAGTTTTAAGCCCGCCCCTCTTCCTCATATAAACAAGGGAACGCGACCACGCGCTTTTCCCCAGCCTCCTCTCGTCTTAGCCCCGGTCCCTTTCTTCTCCACGGAACTGCACCTCCCCCTTTCCTCTAGCCGCTTTCCTTTATTTTTATTTTCTTATTTTTCCGCGCTATGTATTCCCCTTGGTTGATCTACACCGTAGATCTTATTAATCTGATGGTCATCGCGTCCCGGCTCGCCCCACCTTTCTATTCCACCCACTTCCCTGCGAAAGGATCTTCACCTTTGATCTACCGAGATCCAAAGACCATCATTCAAATTCGTCTTCCCTTTCCGCTCCCAAAACTTTCCACTACACGATGAAATAGCCCATGTCACCTGCTGGACCCCACCATCCATCTGCTGAGCGCTTTCGACCAATTGCGCACATTGTTAGCCGTCAATCTAGCTCCTCCAGATCAGACGACCTATACTCCTCTTCGCGCCCGATCAGCCCAAAGCCTTTCGTCATGCATCTTCCACACGAAATAGGAAGTTTTAGAGGGACACACATCAACCTCTAAATTATATCGCGTTCCCCCGGGGAAAAATCACAAACCACCCATTGGTAGCACGAAAACCGCCAGTGGTTTTCTGAAACCACTTTTTCCCAGTTTCGCACCAAAACTGTTTTAAACCCCGTTTGTGCATTTTTACACCCATAACCCTTCCTTTTGCACATATCCTCTCCTCTATGCATTGCTCCATCGCCTCCCCAATCCCCTGAAGCAGTTTGTAGCCAAACACGTAGGTTTTATTAAAATTTTTTGTTTATTGTGCAGGTTTAATGGTGGCCCCTAAGTAAAAGGGCCATCCCACAGTTAAGTTTTCAGTAATAGGCCTTAGATGACGATCCAAAAAGGCCTATAAACGAAGGAAATAGGGAATCAAGGGTTTCATCCGAAGGTTGGGATGATGAATCATGATCATCCATTCAATCAATAAGCCCTCCAGTGCAACAAAAGGAGCCCCTTCACCTAGCAGACATGGACAGAGAAAATTAATGAATTTTGGGAACCAAAGGAGGCAGAAAGAAGATTAAAAGCTTAATTGGCAGATTAAAGAAGAAAACACAGTTAATGGTGGCCCCTAAGTGAAAGGGCCATCCCACAGTTAAGTTTTCAATAACAGGCCTTGGATGACAATCCAAAAAGGCCTATAAACAAAGGAAAAATGGAATCAAGGGTTTAATCTGAAGGTTGGGATGATGAATCATGATCATCCGTTCAATCAATAAGCCCTCTAGCACAGTAAAAGGAGCCCCTTCACCTAACAGACATGGACAGAGAAAATTAATGAAGTTTTGGAACCAAAAGGGGCAGACAGAAGATTAAAAGTTTAATTGGTAGATTAAAGAAGAAAACACAATTAAAGACAGATGAATCAAAGGTTTGAAGAAGTCCGAAAGTGTTAAAAGACAAAATAATGAATTATGAAGGCCAAAAGCAGAATTAAGCCTTAAAGCATAGTTTAAATGATTAATTTAGGGAAAATTAGGCCTAAAGATAACCTTGAACACATCAAAAGGGAGCTGTTATTTCATTTGATAAATCAAACTGACACCTTTGGCCTACCCTTTATCTGTAAAGCAAATCAACAGTTATTACACAAAAGAATATATTAAAAACTATTAGGACAATTATTGTAAAGATAAGATAAAGCCTTAAAAGTCAATCTTTCACCTATTTTCTCCTTAGACAGTTAAGACAGAGTTATTAACAGAGAAGTAGTTGCACACATGTTCCTACCTTAGGCCTTGTATGGTTTTCAAGGCTAGGAACATATTTACTCAGTCATTAATAACATTTTGAACCCTAGAAGAGTTCCACCTCATCATTTGTAGCATAAATACTACTTTGGAACTCATTGTAAAAGGCAGCATTTTTGATGACTCTTTGAAGTAATACATAGCTCTGCTGAAGTTGAAAGGAAATTGATGTTCTGGAACCTGTGGATGTTTTGACCTGGTTGTTAATGGAGAAAGCTCCGTATTTGGATCCCTGAGCATAGCTGTTGGTGATGTATTCTAATTTGTTAATGTTTTTCCTATTTTCCATTCTGTTTCATCATTTATTACTACAGTAGAGTAAAAATTTTAGGTTAAGAAATGTCTCCTAGAAGCACCTTAGACCTGTTTACTCTCCACTGTTGTATGTTTTCCTCTGCTGAGGCATTCTAGAGAATTATTAATTGTTCTCTTGAACCCTTATGCTTGTTTATTTTAGAAATAATTTCAAACAGTTGGTCTCAAGAATGATTTATGGTTTTCCCTACTTATTTACTGCCACTTGAAAACTACTTCTGAAGTCTCTCTTTAAAGTACCATTGTTTACAGTCTGCCAAAGAGGTTTTTTTTTATCATACCCTTTGTTCTTGCTTAAATAATTGTTTTGAAGGTCTTTTTAGCTGTAATCAAAGATGTCTAGGAGTTCCTTCTTCTATGAATGCAATTATTTTTGAATCTTGAATGTTTTCTTATCCTTGAAAGTGAAATCTTTGGATGAAATAGAGAGTTCCTCGACTCCTAGATTTCATTTGAAAAAGTTTGTCTTGAAATTTTTATTTGATGAAGTGTGGTTTCTAGAATTTATGGTTAGCCCTGTCTATGGAATGCCTCTTCATGTTCAGAGAATGTTTTAAGTCCCTTTGTTGAGAAGTACATATAATTAAGGATTATTAATTGCCCTTAGTTCTACTTTTTCATTCTAAAACCTTTGATGTCCATTTCATTTCACCTGAAATACTTTGTAGATCCACTGGCCAAGTTAGATTTACCCTTTGATACCCCTGATTCATTTGCAAACTTATTACAAAGTCCCACTTGACTCCATTGACCAATGACTTAGATATTTCCCTTTTATATCTATGTTTCCTAGATCATCATGTCCCACCAAACAAATCAAACAAATCCATGCTTCATAACTAGCCTAAAATAAAACCTTACAAGCAAACAAGCTCACATCTTTGCAAACAATTGAGAGATCCCTCTCTGAGACTAGGAAGGCTAGGTATCTCTGTTATTTCAAATCCCCAATATGTGATTTTCAGTCCTGTAGTATTCCTCTGAGTCATATTTCCAATGCCACAGGTCTGACCCAATTTCGATTCTTCAAGGGAGAGTTATGCCCAATATCTCACAATGCCCTAATTATGGACTATTTTAGTAGAGCGAACTTGTACATCATTCCACATGTCACTGTTCCTTCATTTGGCTCTAAAATTGATAGAGCGAAAACTATAGTCCGTGCACTATCTACCACTTATTACATAATTCCAATCTGATACTCAGAGAGAGAGTTATGATGATTTTCCCAAGGTCGCTTCTTTGAGATGAATTTCAGGAGCCTACAAAAGCACTAACTCCACAGATCATATCTCCAAAAATATTGCACACCTTGATCTGAAATTTTCACAGGAGCTTCCTTAGGATTTCTACTTCGCCTCATAAAAATTTCAACTTTTGAACCTTTGTAGAAAAAAAATTAGAGCGCACATTCCACAATGACCTGTTTCAGATCATGAAATCCCTTGCCTGAGGAGGATATGAGGATCAAAATTTATATAAATGCTTCGGTTGAGAGGGGCTTCAAAAAGTGAATGTGGGAGGGATTTTAAGAGCTTAAAAAATATTAATTATGAATTTTCAATGACCCATGCCACAACCCCATGGTATTTTAGCCCACTAACTAGGGGTACAAAATTCAAACATGAATATCTCTCAAACCGTGAAGAATTACATGGAGTGCCATATATAAACGAAAACATCTCGACAAGTAGAAACCATCAAGAATTCTTGACCGAGAATACATTAATTTGGTAGGTCAAAATTCCCATGCAATATTTGGGTAGCCCCTAGTGCTGCTTGGGTTGACATCAATGACAACCGCTGATCAATAATCTCCCCCTTTGGCATTGATTGCAACACAAGTACTCCCCCTGCGATCATGACACCTCTTCCTACAATGTTCTCTCCCCCTTTGACATCAATTGCAAAGGGTAACTCCCCCTGACACACAACCATCCTATGGACCTATACACACTTCCACTCTCCCTTTATATTCTGAATAAGGAAAATCTAATGAGAACTTGGGAGAATCCCAAGCTTCTGGCGAAGATATTCCAATGCTTCACGAGTACTCTCACGATCATCAAAACTTCCTGACCAATATACATCTGTCAAGGAATGAATAATGAGATTGTTACCCTTGGGATACCACAAGCCATATTATTTTTTTCCCTTTAGATATCGAAGAATTCTTTTGATGGAAATAATATGTGATTCTTTTGGTGCTACTTGGAATCTTGCTACTTGTCCAACTGCTTGCATAACATCTGGCCGAGAGGCTGTTATATATAGAAGACTATCAATCATAGATCTGTACAACCTTTGATCCACATCCTTAGATGAGTCGTCTATGCTCAATTTGCAACCTGTTACCATTGGAGTAAGGACGGGTTTGCAATCTTCCATTTTAAATTTATTGAGCATTTCCTTGATGTAATTGGCTTGACATATAAATTTTCCTTTCTCTTGCTGAGATATTTGAAGCCCTAAGAAGTATGTCAACTCACCAAGTAAAAACATCTCGAAATTACTTTGCATATTTGTAGCAAACTTCTTACTTAGTCAATCATCATTGCTACCAAATATCATATCATCCTCTTTAGCTATTAGACATGCTTTAGTTGCTTCATCCAGAACATATATGTCGTTTGGAGCTCGACTTGCTATAGCCACAATTTCACCATACCTTCCTTTCCCGATTTCACATTTTGTGGAGTTGAACAGTATTATGTGTCCTTGATCACACATTTATCCAACACTAAGCAGATTGTGATTCATGTTTTCAACCAATAGAACATTCTTGGCTAGAGCATCTTTGCTTCCGAGAGTGACAGTACCTGATCCTATAAAATTTGAAGATCCATCTTTCCAAAGAACACAGTTCCATCCTTCTTCTCTTTCAGAGATACAAATTTATTTCTATCTCTAGTCATATGCGTTGAGAAACCGCTATCAATGTACCACATATATTTGTTGTTTTGAGCCTTGAGAGTGAGAGCACAATTATCATTCTTCTTCTTCTTCCATGTTCATTCGTTCTATGGCTTCGAATATTCTTCACGAGGATTTTCAAGTCTGCAGTCTCTAGCTATGTGTCCAAAGTTTCAACATTTGTAACATTCAATATTATTTCTTAAATGTTCAAATATATTGATGTTTCGCTGAGCCCTGGGAGGTTCATATTTGACAGATCTCCTGGAATTGTATTCATTCCTAGGGTACGTGTGACATTCTACAGCTTTATGACCAAATTTTCCACATGAATAACAATAGCCATAAAAAATATGTTTGTACCTGGATGGAAATCTTTGTCAAGGAATTGTCTTCCAAGGCTGTTCTTGCGAATCTTGTCCAATGAAGTCTACATGCATGTCAGATCTCATAGGTTCATTGTATTTTGTTGTAGAAGGTCCTGCTTCTTCTTCTTTGTAACTAATGTCAGTTCTGTCATTGTAAGATCGTTGATTGTTGATGAGTTCTTCCAATGCCCTTGAGTTGTTAGCATAGTTTGGATAGTTTTTCCTTTCTTCACTTCCTTACGCAGCGAGACTACTTCGGCTTCTAATTATTCCTTTTCTTGGTTGCTTTCTTCCAACTTCTTTTGAAGTGACTCTTCAATGCATTTGTGTTCTTCAACTTCAATTTTGAGACCTTGAACTTGTTCTTCAAAAGTATTGGAACAAATCTTCTTTTCCTTGAGCTCTTTTATAAGTTTGATTGCTTTCTTAGAAAATTCTTCTATGGTCAATCCTTCTTCTTCGTTGTTTGATACCTCTTGTTTATTGTGCTTAGACATAAACAATACTCTCTCATTGGCTTCTTCTTTGCTGTCATTGTCTTCATTGGATGATGAGCTATCTTCTTTAGAGAGAAAGTTCCTTTTGGATCCTTGCTTGTTGAATTTATAAAAGCCTTTCTTTCCTTTTGAGTTGCCATCACTTATGTTCAGACATTTTGATGCGAAATTCCCAACCTCACCACAGCCGAAACATATCAATGGAAGTTTGCCTTTGAATTTCTCCTTACCAATTTTTAGTTTTCTCGTAAAGTAATCATATTTTTCATCTGAAAGACCTTCTTCATCATCTCCCTTTTCTTCACACTTGCAGGTGCATGTCTTTTCAATTGAAGGTTATTTGTCCTTATTGGTTTTCTTAGATGCAACGCACGTAGTTTCTAGATGCGAAGTACCCTCTTCTTCATCAAGTCTGATTTCATATGCTATGAGACCTCCATGTAATTCCTCTTTGTTGAGTTTGTCCAGATTTGCACTGTATTCTAAGACTGATATCTTTGGGTTGAATCTCTCTGGTAATGTTCTAAGAATACTTCATATAATAGTATTCTCGTCAACTGGCTCTCCCAATCCTTCTAGAGTATTGGTTATTTCATCAACGTATTGGAATTATGTAGCAATGTTGCAATCTTCTTTAATTCTAAGTTGCTCAAATTTTGCTCTATAGATTTGAAGCTTTGCTTCTTTGAAATTTGAGTCACCTGAATATATATGCTCAAGCTTTTCCCACACATTTTGGCAGTTTTACAACCCAACACCTTATGATAAGAAGATTCAATAAGTCCACTGATAATAATATTCTTTTCTTTTGCATCATTTACCAAATTATTCTTACCTTGTTCATCTGCAGTTGATGTAAATCGATTTTGAATAGTGTCCCATACTTCATAACCTTGTGCCAAGAGATATAACTCAATTCTTCCTTTCCAGAGTGCATAATTATTTTCATTGAATAGAGGTACACCATTCTTGGTATGCTCCATGACCTCCTTCCAGTTGTTAAACTGCTATTGAAGGAACCAAGTTCTGATTCCAATTGTTGGAAATACTGAGGGGGGGGGGGGGGCGGGTGAATCCGTATTCCTTTCAATTAGAGCATTATTTAATCTTCAATTATTATCAGTGTTTTTAAAATGATAGAAGCAAACAAAAGGAACACAAATGCACACAATTTTTAAGGTGGAAACCCACTCCGGGACAAAAACCACAAGGGAAAATGGTCCACTTTAAAATGATATAGAATGATGTAGAAGAAGAAGATACACTATACCATAACCCAAACTATGACACAACCACCTAATGATGATCCTAGACCTCCCGACACTGCCTCTTCAACTTTTGGCAGATAGACACTAGTACAATTTTTACAATAATATATTTATAATGACTTAGTACAATGATACCTTTATAGTGACTGTATGCAGTGCTGCACACTTGAAGACTTTATGTGATCAAATTCTTGCTGTTGTTATACACCATGGTTGCTTCTCTTGTCATGCTACCCTCTTCTGCACCTTGCTTTGCTTTGCTTCCCTAGAAATTCTGGTCCTTTGCAGCCCTTGACAACACATGATCTAGTTTTTTCTTTCCTTCTAGGAGCTCGATATTGAATATGGTGTATCTATGCTATTTCAGATCCCCAATATGTGATTTTTGGTCTTGTAGTATTCCTCTGATTCATATTTCCAATGCCACAGGTCTGACCCAATTTGGATTCTTCAAGGGAGAGTTATGCCCAATCTCTCACAATGCCCTAATTATGGACTGTTTCAATAGAGAAAACTTGTACGACATGCCACGTGTCACTATTTCTTCATTCGGCTCTGAAATTGATAGAGAGAAAACTAAAGTCTGTGAAATATCTACCACTTTTTATGGAATTCCAATCTGAAACTCATAGAGAGATTTATGATGATTTTCCCAAGGTCACTTCTTTGAGATGAATTTTAGGAGCCTGCAAAAACACTGACTTCCACAAATCATATCTCTGAAAATATTTTGCACCTTGATTTGAAATTTTCACAGGAACTTCCTCAGGATTTCAGCTTCTCCTCATAACAATTTCAGCTTCTGAACCTTCGTAGAAACAAGGTTAGAGAGAAAATTCCACGATGACCTATTTCAGATCGCGAAATCCCTTGCCCGAGGAGGATATGAGGATCAAAATTTATATAAATGCTTAGGTTGAGAGGGGCTTAAACAAGTGAACATGGGAGGGATTTTCAGAACTTAAAAAATATTAATTATGACTTTTCAATGACCCACACCACAACCCCATGGGGTTTTAGCCCACTAACTAGGGGTACAAACTTTAAACATGAATATCGAGTATCGACTAAGGTAGTGGTATGAGCATCGAGTGCTGCCTGCATCGTCACATAAATGGAAGGATGCCCTAGTTTTGGCCAGTAAAGTATTGTCGTCCCACATGAGCATACGAGTCTTGAGCTTCTTGGTAATCGATTACCAGTAGCGAACATTAGATGGGTTAGGTAGCCCCAAAGAGTATCGCACGCACTGGGTCTAAGATTAAACCCCTCTGAAACGAGTCTCTGTAATGCTTATGTATTTGCTTCGTGGGCGAATAGATGGGTTTGAATCTCCATAAAATGTCAAAATCTATGTTTCAAAATTTATTATGACCATGATGGTTTACTAGATGCCTACTCTCGATGGTCCTAACCTGAACTATAATTTCTTCTGTGGCCCCTGTGGGGAGAATTTAGTGAGGTCAGTTAATGATTATTTTTAAAGTGTCTCAATTTTTCTTTAGGGTGTGTTTTGGTGAAACAAATGTAAGAAGAGAACGAAGGTCCCAAAACACTGGGTGCCTTATGGTCCAATTCTTACCGATGCTTCGTGTGTTCTTTGGAGTGAACAATCACAAGTGTTATGATATGTGGATATGTGATGATCCTTTACAATCCTTTCTAATTACCCTATTTGTGATTGATCCTTGCAAGAAATGTAAATTATGTGGAGATTATGGGCTGCTTACACCTTGCCTAGTTAGACTACGTTTGCACTATAGGGAGATGGTAACTCAACTTGTCTTAGGAAAGCTTTCATATGCATACCCAGGCTCACCGAGAGGCGCAAGGGTGGTAGAGATTACTTGATTTCTTTTTTTACAGTTTAATCCTAGTCCCAAATCTTAATGAAAAATTGAACTAATTTAATGAAAACATTGAGAAAATTTGAATTAGTACAAGATGTGTGGATATCATGGGCCATTTTACTTTGAATAATTAAGCTACGTGTTCTGTATAATTATCAGAAAATGATTTGTTCAGAAAACATGCATGGATTTAAGGCCAATTACTTTCTCCCTACTTAAACTATGTGTAATTTGCAAAATAAAATACTAAAATTACACTTACCTAGTTTCTAAGCTAATTCGAGGTTAAGCATAGAACTTAAGTTTCATAATAGTAGTGAAATACAACAACAAAGTGATGGAAATTTTTTAGAAGTTTCCAATCACCTTACAAATGGGA
The DNA here is from genome assembly GCA_034641835.2 of Pinus albicaulis. NCBI lineage: Eukaryota > Viridiplantae > Streptophyta > Pinopsida > Pinales > Pinaceae > Pinus > Pinus albicaulis. The sequence goes on from MU968411.1 coordinate 54,506,303, forward strand.
AAAGGTGGCAAATTTTTTTCTTGCTGGGCTTCCATGCGGGTTATGTTCCCATAGGTGCGGAGTGCACGTTTTTCAAAGCACAAGGTGCGCTGTCGAGAAGAATGAAGAAATTACCCTCTCCATTGTGTAAAAATTTCACCAAGTGTGATGAGAGATGCAAAGAGAATGTAAGGGTGGTTTGCAGCAAACGGAGCAGGAAGAAGGACTTGCAAAACAACCATTAACTCAAAAGAAAGAATCTAGTGGAGTCGCCATTCTTGTGGTAGTGTATTTGGCGCATGGGTGTACCAAATACACTTCTTTAGCAAGCTAGCTGCTACTTGCACAAGGTCACAGAGAAAAATGATTGTCTACTATTAGTGGAACAAATTTAATCATAATGTAAACTAAGTTTGAGGGAAAACTAAGCATACAACACTAAGAAGAAAAAAAAACACAAGATGAAAAATACAAAAGGTTTATGGAGCAAAAAACCCAATAATACTAGTGGATAATTCCCCCTTTATTAGGTGCCAGCGGTGAAAAAAAGATACAATGTTAAACACTTGAAGAGGTTCCTTTTAGCTATGGATCTCAGATACCCAAAACAAGAAGGTCTCCTTCCCTCAAGTTCCTGCAAGCATCTCTTCCCTCTCTCAAAGGATTGTAGATCAAGATCAAATGGTGGAGCTCTCTCTCTTGGACAAAGATGTTGGTTGGCCAACATATGAGTCCTTATAATCCCTCTAATGTTGGACTATGCAAGCTGGTTTGCTATGAAGCAATTTTGCCAACATAACAATGTGTCTCCATTTCTTCTTCCAAAGGATAGTTTATATAGAAATTCTTTGAATTGCTCCTACTTCTCTTGGCCCAAGATTGATAGTGACTCAAGAGTGGAGGAGAGATGCCTTTGTGGGTTGCACTTAATTCTCAAGGTGGCTCAAATCCAGTTTTCCTTTATAGTACTAGGTGGAGAATCATCCTAACCAAGCATGCCAATTGGTTCCGGATGTTGACATTTCGTCATCTTCAGGACCACGTGGCTATCAAAGTAATAGCTGCATTGTGCAAAAAATTCCTTTGATGCTGGTGTGTTGTCCCTTAATTTCCATCTGAAACTTAGAAAACTTTTTTTTCCTTTCCTAATGTATTCCTTCCTTGAAAATATTTTGTTTGTATCTTCTACTTGACATTTTTAATGTCTTTTTCCTGTACTATTTTCTAGTTTTAACAACCAACATAGGCCCCCCATATAATTGTTTCCATGTGGGGTATAGGGGGCGATGACACTTTTATTGAGGCCTCCCTTGGAGGTGTATTTCAAGGGAAACACCCCCAAAGAAATTTGTTTTGGAAATTTTTCCTTGTAAAATATTGTAATTTCATAGTTAATATGGACCATTCATCATTAGGTCACAAATATGATGGTGGAAGTTATGTTAGGGTTTTCTTCCCTAGAAGGAAACTGTCTTTTAAGAGGAATTATATAGTGACTATGTAATTGACGGGCCTCTAAATTAGACATAAAATAAGGCCCATCTAACCTTTCTTAGGCCCATCTAACCTTCCTTATGCACATAAATGATATATTAAATCTCTCCTTCTACACTTAATAATGTTTTCTTATGATTTAATATGTTCTTAGGAAGGTTTAAAGGTAATTTCATATTTGTGCCTAATATTGGTTATTTTTGTAGAATATTGTGAGAATATTGGGCATATTATGTAGATTTGGAGAAGGAGATAATTTAGGGATTTTCTCCCTGCCACTGGAAGATCAATATTGAAGAATAAATGAGCACAATATAAGGAAATTATTGAGAAATATTGGAGAGATTCAAGGGGGTTGTCCACCCTCCTTAACTATCAAAGGAAGCCAAGCAAACTAATGACGAAGTGCACTAAATCTATGGTTTACTTGGAGTCATAGTGGACTCAATCACTATTTTCTAGGGAGTTTTTGGTAGTTGCCCTTGAGGATAAATAAAGGTGATCAAGAGATAATTAGGTTCGATTCCAATCCATTCGATGCCAACCCATTCCATTCAATTTGAATTCCATTCCATCCCATCGATTCGATTCCATTCGGAACTTCTGCTGCAAGCTATTAGGATTTTGTTGTTTAAAGACCTTTGGGATGTAATAAGACTATTTTTGTAATGCAATGAGTAGTCAGATGTTATTTTACTGATCTAATTTCAAAGAGCGAGGCTCATGGGTTAGGGCCCAATCCATGTGCCTCATCTTCTCTACTGTTATCATTCTTTCCTTTCTGTCATTTAGCTAGTTTTGTTGATGTCATTTAGTTAGATCTTCTTATGATAGTTTCATTGCTATTTAGTTTTTCCTTTCAGTTCTGCTATTGTAGTTCCTCATTTGCTTATGAGAATAAAGAATAGAGGAAAAACTCCAAAATATGTGGTCAAGCCTCCCCCTCTCATCTTTGTCAATAGAGTTCGAGTAGCGTAGACCTTCCCACAGGCCAAAGATTAATTTTTGTTTGAGTTTAGGGAAGAAATTTCATTAGCAAGTCCAAGTCTCTCTTTCACTTTTTTTGTCACTTTTTTTGTTTGTTTTTCGTGCATGAATCCACAGGTTCGATTGTAGGAATTATTGTTAAAACTCTAGAGTAGCTAAAGTGACACCTCCCACTTCATTTTCCATATCTGTGTTATGCTCTCAAGACTATTGTTCCACTCCATTTCCATCCTTTTTATCTTCTTATCAGATGTCACACCCTTTTTATTCACAAAAGCCTTTAAAATTTTGACCTCTACCTTTCCTCATCAAAATTCCCGCTATCGCATTTTGCATCTCGTAGGATCCTCCATCTCCTTCCTTTGTCATTCATCAACATCTCTGCGATTTTCTTTTTCACCTTACCTTTGCCGATTATTAATGAAAACAGTCAAAAATCCTTTAGAAATCAACCTTACCCTTTTCCTTTTCATACTTACCACAATTCCTTTTCGCAATCGCATTTCTTAATCTCCATCCACTCTCCATTAACTTTTCCCCACTCCCAACACCAATTGCGATATCTTCCACCTCCTTTCTCTTTCTACTCTTCATTTTTATGATTAAAAGCCTTTGAAATAACCTTACTCCACCTTTTTCTTTTAGTGAAAAGCCCATCTCTTTATCACAATTCGCAATTCATGTTGGCTTGCATTAATACTTACTGCTCCTTTCCGCCGATTGCAATATGATTAAAGAAATCTGCCACCTATCCTACCACCATGTTATTTGACTTATCACATTCCATGTTTCGCTCCACTGTCCCATCGTATTTCACATTTCGCAGTTTCTTTCCCATCGCATTTCATATTTCGCTCCCACTACTGAACACCACTTCCGTTGAATCTCCACCAGCCTTGCGATGTTGCGATATTGCGATATCGCTTATCGTGTATCACATTGCCATCCTCCCATCAAAATTCTTCCATTACACTTTTCAAGGCCTCCCTCTCCAAAGAATTTTTGCGATATTTGTTGCAAATACTGAGAGGGGGGGTGAATCAGTATTTCTTTCAATTAGAGAATTAGTTATTCTTTAATTATTATCAGTGTTTGTACAATGATAGCAGAAAACAAGAGGAACACAAATGCACATAGTTTTTAAGGTGGAAACCCACTCCGGGACAAAAACCACCTAATGATTTTCTAATATTTCTTTAATATTCAACTCCAATTGAAAATAAAGCACCAACTTCCTAGAATCTAGAAAAGCATTCTTCTCCAGCTGCCACTAGATGGACGCTCCAACGCCCGAGATTTTTCAGTAGTCAAATGAATGGATGCCCCAACATCCAATGAGCTACAACTCACCCTAGCACCACCCTACCACCTTATAGAAGAATAAAAGAAGAATGGACTCCTATACCAGGGAAAATGGTCCACTTTACAATGATATAGAATGATGTAGAAGAAGAAGATACACTAGACCGTAACCCCAACTATGAAACAACCACCTAATGATGATCCTAGACCACCCGACACCGCCTCTTCAACTCTTGGCAGATAGACACTAGTACAATTTGTCCAATAATGTATTTACAATGACTTAGTACAATAATACCTTTACAATGATTGTATGAAGTGCTACCCACTTGAAGACTTAATGTAATGAAATTCTTGCTATTTTTATGTACCTTGGTTGCTGCTCTTGTCATGCTACCCTCTAATGCACCTTGCTTTGCTTTGCTTTCCTATAAAGTCTGGTCCTTTGCAGCCCTTGACAACACATGATCTAGCTTTTTCTTTGCCTTGTAGGAGCTCGATATTGAATCTAGTGTATCTCTGTTATTTCAGATCCCCAATATCTGATTTTAAGTACTATAGTATTCCTTTGAGTCTTCTTTCCAATGCCGCAGGTCTGACCCAATTTGGATTCTTCAAGAGATATTTATACCCAATCTCTCACAATGGCCTAATTATGGACTATTTCAGCAGAGCGAACTTGTACGACATGCCACGTGTCTCTGTTTCTTCATTTGTCTCTAAAATTGATAGAGAAAAAACTAAAAACTGTGCACTATCTACCATTTTTTACATAATTCCAATCCGATACTCAGAGAGAGAGTTATGAAAATTTTCCCAAGGTCACTTCTTTGAGATGAATTTCAGGAGCCTGCAAAAACACTAACTTCCACAGATCATATCTGTGAAAATATTGCGCACCTTGATTTGAAATTTTTGCAACAGCTTCCTCAGGATTTCGGCTTTGCCTCATAAAAATTTCAGCTTCTGAACCTTCATAGAAAACAAGTTAGAGCGAAAATTCCATGATGACCTGTTTCAGATAGCGAAATCCCTTACATGAGGAGGATATGAGGATCACAATTTATATAAATGCTTAGGTTGAGAGGGGATTCAACAAGTGAATGTGGGAGGGATTTTAGGAGCTTTAAAAATATTAATTATGTCTTTTCAATGACCCATGCCACAACCCCATGGGGTTTTAGCCCAATAACTAGGGGTACAAAATTCAAACATGAATATCTCTCAAACCATGAAGAATTACATGGCGTGCCATATATCAACGGAAACATCTCGACAAGTAGAAACCATAAAAAACATTATTGACCCAAAATATATTAATTTTGTAGGTCAAAATTCCCATGCAATATTGGGTTAGCCCCTGGTGCTACTTGGGTTGACATTAATGACAACCGCTAATCAACAATATTATGTGTTGTAATAAAGTCCAAACACCTTTTTCACTCCTCTAAGCCTTGTTTCGTGTGTTAAGACTTCCATTAACATATTTAGCCCTTTCCCTCCATACTGCAATCAAGACTTTTTCAATTAGAATTAAGTCATGGATATCTTAGCTGCATGGATAAGCATGATGTGTTTAGTCGATTGGCCAAGATAAGTGTGGTTTAAATTAGTTTCCTTTCTGCCATTTCTTTTTAGAATGTTAAATTAGTTTCATCTCCATCATTTCCTTTCTGCCATTTATTTTCAGCAAGTTAAATTAGTTTACTCTTCATCATTTCCTTTCTGCAATTTAAATTAGTTTATTTTTTGCCATTTCTTTCCAGCAAGTTAAATTAGTTTCCTTTCCATCATTTAGTTTTTGCAATTTAAATTAGTTTCTTTTCTACCATTTCTTTTCAGCAAGTTAAATTTGTTTCATTTCCTATCATTTTTTTTCAAAAATTTAATTTAGTTTCCTTTCTGTCATTTCCTTTCTGCAATTTATTTTAGTTTCATTGAAGTGTGACAGACTTCACCGAGAAACCCTAGAAGTAGCACCCTTTCGTAGAGCGGAAGAGGATGACATTAGTAGAATGCATCTGTTGTGTATATAGCACTGTCACATCCAAGTTTGTACGAACCCCGGGTTGATAAAGTGAAGTATGGCAGCCCCTGGGAGTTGCAGCACTCTTGGTGCAATACCAGGGCTCACCACTTTTTAGCGTTGTTGTCGGGGATGTGTCTAGTAGATGCTTTGATTCTGTTTTATCATTATTTTTTTCTTTCCTTTTTCATTTTGTTTTTGAAATATTGAAAATTATAAAAAAAATTGATTTTCATGCCTCATAGGAGTAGGGATACTCGAAATTTTTATAAAAATACTTCTCTAATACCAACCCCCCCACTTGACCACGTGGTGCTGTAAGAACCACATCACCATACACTTTTGAAGGTAGAAGAAATGGATGGATATGATGACAATGAAGGAGATATTATTGGGTTTCTCATTCAAGATATGGACATCAGTGTACATATGAAGACCATCCCTCCATCTTTCCTTCCCAACTTCCATGGTATGAGGACAGAGGATCCAGAAACATTTCTCATTGAATGTCATATACTTTGTAGATCTTATGGCTACTTATCACACACTCAAAAACTAGTATTGTTTCCTGCAACATTGAAGGATAAAGCTCTTAAATGGTTCATGAGTCTAGGTAATAATTCAATAAGATCATGGAATGATATGCAAAAGATATTTCTAGAAAAATATAAAGATCGTGATCTTAGAGAAGAAATTTTTAGAATGAACCAAGAATAAGATGAGAGCCTTGAGGATCTAATAGAAAGGTTCATGTATAATGTTAAGAAGGAAAAATTGCATCATCTAGGATTTGACACACTAAAAACCCTCTTACTTAGAAAAAATAGGGATGAGTGGATTGATCTCCTTAATCTCATGAGTAAAGGATATGTATACCAATTTTCATTTGAAGAAATTTGTGAAACATGCAAGCACATATCAAGAGGAAGGGAAAGAGTAAGTAAATCAACATCAACATTGGTAAGGCAAGAGGAACTTGGAAACTTGCTTGATAAATTTAAAACATAAATTCTTAGCAATCTAAGTGAACAAGTAGAAATGTTAAGAATGAAAAATGAGCAAAAAGAATATGCTAATATTTTTGTTATCCATGCAGAATCATATGCTACTAAATGTTGTTCATCATTCCCTAGGTTTAAAGAAGTTTACCAAGAAGACAATGGAGCAAGGCCATCACTAAAGAATATATGTTATGTAGCTCCAAGGAGACCCTGACAGCCTAGTCAACTTGATATGATGCAAGGACCTACTTCACAATGTCAATATTATTCACATCCATCTCAAACTAATTGGGACAGACTCCCTCCTTGGCAACCTTGGCCATCTCAACCTCAAACCCAATATTGGCAACATGGTTGGCAAGGACCTTTTTGGGAAAATCCACAACATCATCAATATTTCCCTCAATATCCTCCATATGCAACTCCATGCTATCCCTACCATCCACCTCCACCACAACCACAACCTCAACCATATCCATCTCATATATCCACCTCCACTCAACTACCTCTACCACCATTTCCAAACCCATATAATGAAGTATCTCATCTCACTTACAATGCTGAGGTACAACACTTCCAAACATCTCCTCTTGATCTAGATGCTATTCATCTTAGTTCAAGAAAGGTATTGCAAAGAAGATATTTTCTTAATGTCATTGAAGGACAACATCAAGAAGAAGAAGATCTAAATGAGGAGATCAAAAGAATAAGGGCTGCACTTGATGAAGAATTGGGATCAGAATCAGATGTTGAGAAAGTTTCCTTATGTTTACCAGCATTTCCTCCATGTGTTCAAGACAACAATCAACAAAAATAGGAAGATTTGAATGTCATAATAGAATATGACATCCAAGGTGATCCAACTCAGCAAGTGGACTAGGGGCATCACAACTATATTTACATATGGTTCCAAAACAATCATTAAGTTGCAACAACACACTCTTCTCCCACATTACTTGATACAATCCAAGTCAAATAAATTCATCTCTCATATTCAGGTACATGTCAAAGCATGTATTCCAAGTGTGCACATTATTTTAAGTGTGATATTGATGTGTACATGGCTCCATTGGAAGTATTCCTATACTTGAAAAAGGTTGTGTTTTTTCATGTAGAGTAGGAAAGTGAAAAAAGAAAAAAAGGGAAAGAATAAAATCTCAGGTGAACGAGATTGGCTCACTGATTGAAAACTTCCATGAGGTGGTCACTGGGTTGAAAAAAAAAAGAAAAAAAAAAGAGAAATAAAAGATCCTTGGTAAAAACCTCCTTTGAGGCGCCTAGGCAAACCTACAAGTTGAAAACCTCATTAAGGCAGCTAGTAGGCTTTAAAAAAAATTTAAAAAAAATGCATTTCTCCATGTATCTCTCTCTAATGAATACAGGTGCTCTCCAATATTTGCAAGTAGAAAACATCAAGTTGGCACAAAAAGAAATTTTGGTCAACATTTTAGTCAAAGGTAATCAAACTTGGACTTCCTCCTCATGTGCTCAGATGCTCCAAGAGGAGATCAAGCAGATCACCACATGTAGCTTCAGTAGCAGATTCAATATCACCCATAAAAAAAAATCAATGGTAAGGCTCAGGTATGCAATCATCTAACCCTTTCCTTGAATATATTTTAGCTTAAGAAAAAATAAAAAAGTGCGAGAAGGAAAGCTTTTTTATATAGCCAAAATCAGTAGCAGAGCAACCTCAACCTTATCGAGCGACTAGCCTCACTTTTTCCACCAAGAAGAGGAACAAGACAAAAGTAAAAAGGACTTGAGAAAGTGGGTAGTAAGTAGTTCATTTTAATGGAAGAAAAGGAGTGCCAAGGGGTAACCAAGGGTGAACTCAGTTAACAGAAAAAGAACTTTGAGTTTATTTTTCATGCAATAATAAAAAAAGAGAACAAAAAAAAGAAAAAAAGAGAACAAAAAAGAGAACAAAATAGAAAAAATTAAATAAAAGGTGGACCCACCGCCTCTTGGAATGCAAATAACAAATTTTCTTAAGGCATATGAGCACCTCCATGCAACACCCACAAGAAGAAATGCAAGAAGAATAGAAAGAATATTAGCATGAGGAGCAGTGCAGGGGCTAATAAACAGAAAATGAAATAAACCAACATGTTGGAAGAACCAGAAGGCAAGGAGGATGGATAGGTTTCTCAGAGGATGAGCAACAATTTCAGTAGGGGGGTGATGATGGGCCTCTAAATTAGACATAAAATAAGGCCCATCTGACCTTTATTAGGACCATGTAACCTTCCTTATGCACATAAAAGATATATTAAATCTATCTTTCTACACTTAATAATGTTTTCTTATTCTTTAATATGTTCTTAGGAAGTTTTAAAGGTAATTGCATATTTGTGCCTAATATTGGTTATTTTGTAGAATATTGTGAGAATATTGGGCAGATTATGCAGATTTGGAGAAGGAGATAATTTAGGGACTTTCTCCCTGCCACTGGAAGATCAAGATTGAAGAATAAATGAGCACAATACCAGGAAATTACTGAGAAATCTTGGATAGATTCAAGGGGGTTTTCCACCCTTCGTAACTATCAAAGGCAGCCAAGCAAACTAAAGACAAAGTGCACTCAATCTATGGTTTACATGGAGTCAAAGTGGACTCAAACACTATTTTCTTGGGAGCTATTGGTAGCTTCCCTTAAGGATAAATAAATATGATCAAGAGATAATTAGGGTCGACTATGGTCCATTTGATGCCAGTCCATCCCATTTCATTCCATCCTATGGATTTGATTCCATTTAGAACTTTTACTGCAAGCTATTAGTCTTTTTTTGTTAAAAGACCTTCAGGATGTAATAAGACTGCATTTTTGTAATGCAATGAGTAGTCAGATGTTATTTTACTAATGTAGTTTCAAAGAGCGAGGCTCGTGGGTTAGGGTCCAATCCATGTGCCTCATCTTCTTTGTTGTTATCATTCTTTCCTTTCTGTCATTTAGCTAGTTTTGTTGGTGTCATTTAGTTAGATCCGCTTCTGATAGTTTCATTGCTATTAAGTTTTTTCTTTCATTTTTGTTGTTGTAGTTCCTAATTTTCTTATGAGAATAATATAATAGAGGAAAAAATCAAAAAGTTGTGGTAAATCCTTCCCTCTCATCTCTGTCAACAGAGTTCGAGCAGGGTAGACCTTGCCACGAGCCAAAAAATGCTTTTTGTTTGAGTTTAGGGAAGAAATTTCATTACCAAGTCCGAGTCTCTCTTTCACTATTTTTGTCACACATTTTTTTTTTCTATTTTTCATGCATGAATACACAGGTTCGATTGTAGAAATCATTGTTAAAACCCCAGAACAACTCAAGTGGCGCCTCCCCGATTCATTTTCCATATCTGTGTTACGCTCTCAAGACTGATGTTTTGCTCCATTTCCCTCCTTTTTGTCTTCTTATCAACTGCTACACCCTTTTTATTCACAAAAACCATTAAAAGTTTGACCTCTGCCTTTCCTCCTCTAAATCCCTTCCATTGCATTTCACATCTCGCAGGATCCTCCATCTCCTTCCTTTGACGTTCATCAACATCTCTACAATTTTATTTTTCACCTTACCTTTGCCGATTATTAACGAAGACAGTCAAAAATCCTTTATAAATCGACCTTACCCTTTTCCCTTTAAGACTTACCGCAATTCCTTTTCACAATCACATTTTGAAATCTCCATCTTCTCTCCATTAACGTCCCCCCACTCCCAATGCCGATTGCGATATATTCCACACCCTTTCTATTTCCGCTCTTCATTTTTATGATTAATAGCCTTCGAAAGAACCTTACTCCGCATTTTTATTTTAGTGAAAAGCCCATCTCTTTATCACAATTCACAATTCTTGTTGGTCTATGTTAATACATACCACTCCTTTTCACCAATTGCGATATGATTAAGGTGCCCTACCACCTGTCCTACCACCATGTCATCTGACTTATCACATTTCACATTTGGCTACACTGTCCTATCGCATTTCACATTTCATAGTTTCTTTCCCATCGCATTTCGCTCCTGCTACCAAACAACACTTCCGCTTCTCCACCAGCCTTGCGATATTGCGATATTGTGATATCACATATCGTGTATTGCATTTCCATCCTCCCATTGCAATTCCACCATCGCACTTTTCAAGGCCTCCCTCTCCAAAGAATTTTTGTGATATTATGCATTTTAATAAAGTCCAAACACCTTTTTCACTCCTCTAAGCCTTTCTTCATGTGTTAAGCTATCCATTACCATCTTTAGCCCTTTCCCTCCGAACTGCAATCAACATTTTTTCAATTAGAATTAAGTCATGGATAGCTTAGCTGCATGGATAGAAGCATGGTAGATAGAGCATAATATAAGTAGGGTGTGTTTAAACGATTGGCCAAGATAAGTGTGGCTTAAATTCGTTTCCTTTCTGGAATTTATTTTCAGTGAGTTAAAATAGTTTCCTCTCCATCATTTCCTTTCTGTAGTTTAAATTAGTTTCCTTTCTGCCATTTCTTTTCAACAAGTTAAATTAGTTTCCTCTCCATCATTTCCTTTCTGCAACTTAAATTAGTTTTTTTTTTCTGCCATTTCTTTCCAACAAGTTAAATTAGTTTCCTTTCTGTCATTTCCTTTCTTCAATTTTAATTAGTTTCTTTTCTTCCATTTATTTTCAGTAAGTTAAATTAGTTTTCTTTTCTGTCATTTCTTTTCAGCAATTTAGTTTAGTTTCCTTTCTAAAATTTATTTTAGTTTCATTGAAGTGTGACAAACTTCATCAAGAAACCCTAGAAGTAGCACCCTTTCGTTGAGCGGAAGAGGATTGCATGAGTAGAATGAATCTACTATGTATATAGCACTATCACCTCCAAGTTTGTACGAACCCTGGGTTGATAAAGTAAAGTAGGGCAACCCCTGGGAGTTGCAGCACTCTTGGTGCAATACTAGGGCTCACTAGTAATCATTGAGATATATAGAAAAATTTGTATGGTTTTCTTGGTTTTGAGTTTCTAGGGTAAAATATCCATGTAAATTGTGTGCACAAACTATGGAATCTTTTCGTTTTGTATTGAGAATATGTTTGCAAGAATTATCTGTGCACGGCCAAAACCTATATATGGTTTTAGAGTAGTTTTAGATTCAAGGGGAAGTCTTTGTGGTTAAGTAGTTTTGCTCGAGCCTATAGTTGACCTTGTTATAGTCAGATATATTTAGAATCGATTCTTGTTTTGAAATGAAATGGTGATCAATGCAAAGATGAAGATTGAGAAATTAAATGGGAAATGTTTTGAACTGTGGAAGTTCAAGATGGAGGATATGTTGGTAGAAAATGATTAACTAGTCATAGAGGATTTAGGTAATAAACAAATGGAAATTTCAAAAAAAATATTAGACCAAGCTATATGGGAAGGAAAAGAGCACAATATGATTTTGTCTCTCAGATTCCGCATTGCTAAATGTTTTAGGAGAAGTTACAATGAAGACATTTTGGGATCATTTAGGGACTTTGTATCAATCTAAGTCCCTGGTGAACAAATTATTCCCTTGGAAGAAGTTGTATAACATGAGGTTGAAGGATGGAGACTTGACGAAAAAAAATTTGAATGCCTTCAATACAATGGTAATTTAACTATTATCTGTTGATATTAATATTTCAAATCAATAGAAGTGCATCAATTTATTATATTCTCTACCAGATTCATGAAATAATTTGGTTGTTGCCATAGGTAGTAATGAAACTACCTTAAGTTTTGATGATATAGTATCATCCTTGTTGTTAGAGGAGATGAGATGAAAAAACATGGAAAGTGAAAAGTGAGATGCTTTTTTTGTACGAAGATGCTCCTAGAATAGAAATAAAAATAAGTCCTCAAGTGGAAGATCTAAATTTCCAGGAAAAAATGTAAACATATGTTGGAAATGTGGAAAAGAATGGAATTATAAGAAATATTGTAGATACAAAACTACTAAAATAGGGAAGGGATCTAATGATGCTCCTTTTTCGGAAGAAAAAAACTTTTAGAATGAAGGAGGGGATGTGTACTTGGATTCTTCAAGTACACATGTAGATCTTGAGGCATGACTGGTCAAATTATGTGCATCCTTTCATAAAACTCTCCACAGGGAGTGGTTTTGCGAGTATGAAATATATGGTAGTGATAATTTTTTCTTAGGAAATGAATTAAAAACCAAAATCATAAGATGAAGAAAATTTTAATTGAAGCTCATAGTTGGAAGGATTAGAATACTCCATGGTGTTATGCACATCCCAAGATTGGCCAAAAATTTGACCTCTATAATAAATATGAGTGATGTAGGAGTACAAATAATGTTTGAAATGGATAATTGCATGATGGCTTAAGGGATAATGGTATTTCAAAGGGGAGTTCAGATTAGAACTCTGTATAAGATACTAGGAAGTAATGTTAGTGATGGACACAACATTTATTTTTTTCTTGAGGGTGGAGCTAAAGAATGAAAAAAAACATATATTATTTGGGGAAAAGTTTATACTATGACATAAAAGGATAGGACATACTAGAGATAAGGGCCTTTGATTATTACATGGTGATGGGATGGTAGAAGGTATTCCAACTTGATCTTTGGATTTTTATTTATGTGAACACCATTTATATAATAAACAATATTAGGTGCGATTATCCTCTACTGTTAAAAGAACAAAGAGAATAGTACAACTGGTGCATAGTGATGTGTTTGAACCCATGTCAATTCGATAATTGGGTAAATCTACGCGCTGTCTCATTTATAGATGATTTCTCGAGGAACACATGGATATATTTCATAAGGAAAAAATATGAAGTGTTCGATAAGTTTAAGGAGTTTAAGGATTTGGTGGAAAATGACGCAGAAAAGCTGCAAATTTAACCTTTAATGATGGCAGGGCTCCACTAATGATGGCAGGGTATACGGGTTTAGGAAAATTTCCATTTCCTTCATTCCATGCAACAAGGCTCTGATTGTAAAACAAGAAATTTGACATCCGTGAATCAGATTTGTGTTGAAACAATTTATCCGATCCGAAATCTGATCTGTGTAGAGCCAACATGGCAGATCCAATCCGATACCGATTCAATTGAGAATGTCAGCAATCAATAGGCTGTGGAAATATCCAACCGCAAGCAATCAATAGAATGACCATGATCTCTTTAAATTTTATGATCAAAACCCAATGAAATTTAACTCCTCCTTCTAATCATTTCAAGTCCATTTTCTATGTTAAATCATGCACTTGTTTGCATGCGATATGCGTCCAATCCTTCCCTAAACGAACAACCACATTCGCATGAAAATTAAACTCTATTTAAAATTCTCATCGGGTCTGCTAGTTGGGTTAATGCACTTGCTAATTCAAACCCGATCACCATTGGATCACTCCGATTGGACAATTACAACGATCTCACGTTCGCCATCAGAAAACTGTGTTCTACACTTCCGCTAGGTTTCTTTCTCATCCACTAGGTTTAGACTCTCACTATTATTCCTTTGCAGCTTAATCAATAAACAATATTCTTCTATTCACTGTTAGTCGGTGCCAGAACTCAAGAGATCACCTGATACAATTAAGGGTTCACAATAGGCTTGCAGTCCACTCTAAGGAAAAAATATGGCACATAAAGGTTTTAGTCTTCCACAGTTAATTGCCTAGAGTATTCCAATACTTCAAGCTCATTACACCAAAGAAAACCGAGTATTCAACTTGTAAATAAATCAACTTCAATTATTTCGAAGGGAAAATAAAAAAACATCCGGGGTTAGAACATCCATGCGCATAAATTAGAGAGGTGTAGAAAGATACCAAATTTCCTATTCAAATCCTTCTATAATTCGGAAATCTACATAAATACACACACATGTTTTCTTGACAAATTCTGCTAATTTTGTTTATAACCATACAATAAATTTACACAATTCATAGGTCTGATATGCAATCAAATGGCCTTCATCATATCCCTCTCACACACTCCTCTACTCTCTAACCTCTAGCTCCCTCTCCAATTATTAAAAAGGTCACAATTTATAGAAATATGGATTCATGAACCAATTTAGTTGAGATCCAACAATCTCTCACTTTCTCCTAAAGTATATCTTCAACTCCACTCTTTTCTCAAACAAAATCCTAAATTAAGCTTTTAAATCCCTCAAATCCTCACTCCTCCTAGGATTACTCAATTGTCTCTAAGATCTCTTCATTCACGACATATTCTCCACAATTTTAATTTAAAATCTAGAATTTCCTCAAACTCAACTAAACTTAGGAAAATAAATAAAATGATTAAGGGAACCCATTCCCTTTAGTAAATGTGAAATAAGACTTATGGGTCTTATAAGCTTTGATGAATGCTCCTGCATCAAACTCCCTAGGTTGAAAGTCGTCATGACCTCCTGGTCATGTGTTTCTTCTGCTAAATCATCCAGAATCCCAAAATTTACTTTGTAACTTGTCATCTCTTTCACCATGCTGCTGCTCCATTTCTTCTGCCACTATTGCTTCAGTTCTTCCAGGTTTCCAAATATTATGTTGTTGTTGTCCTCTTTCTTTGCTGATGCAGATTTATTTTGTTAAATTCTCTTCTTTGCTGGTTCTCTTCTTGACTGACTTCTTCATCCATAATTTCTCAATTTCCTCTTTACACTTTGCCCTCAGTTGAACTCCATTGACAAATAACTGTTGCATATTCTCTTTTGCCATATAAGTTATGATATTTATGTCCAATTCTATTTCACCTCTTTCATTTACAACACGTTGGTTGCATACTATTTTCCTTCGTGAATAATAGCCTATATTTTTCCTCCATGTCGTCGATTCACTTAATAACTTTTTCTAAAAATTTAAATTACCTCATATTTAAGCATATCATTTACATATGAGCGCCATAACAACATAAAATAAATTTCCATCACAATTGTTAAATTTTAAAATTACCATGTTTTTCTTTTTCTATGAATAATTCACTTAATTAATATTTACATTGATTTTATAAATTCATGAAAGCGTAAAATAAAATTTCATTATAGTACTTTCCACTCTACGTTGTGCTCATGTTCCTTGTTAGAGCACAAGGCTATCATTCAACAATTCAATAGCTAGAATATCTTGGAGCATATCATTGTGAAATATCCTTTCATCTTTTGTACTGATACCATTGCAACAAAATGATTTTGTTTCATCTTCATATATAACAAAAACAAAATTATGTTTTTCTAAAGCTTCTTCATGGTTTACAGACTCATAAAAATAATAAATTTTAAAATCATAGAATTCTTGAACTTTTGTATCTGTCAACATCATCATAAATTCCTTCACATATTCCATAATACTTCTATCTTGATTTTCTACTGAATATGCTTCATTCTCGTTATCATCACAGACTCTCATTTGCTTATCTTTAGATTCTTTAATTATAACAATTTCCCTATCAATGCAATTATTCTCAAATTTATTAAATGCATTCTCAAAATACTTTTCTATTCCAACTATTTATTCCAGTAATCTCACTTCTTCATCAACATGCATAAGCACATTGTCCAATTGTTGTCCATTACTTGTCAAACCTGAAAACATACACAACATATCAGTTTTAAAAATACAAGGCTCTTCATTTGAAGCCTCAATGATTAGATCTTTATGCTTCTTTGAAATATTCTGATATTTCACTAAGTTATTGAGAAATTATTCCTGAACATCTATGATTTCTTTTTCATCAAAGAATACTTCTTGGACTGCAGCTTCTTGACTATGCTTGGAAACTTTATCATAGGTTTGTAGAATACCTTCCTGTTCTACAAAATTCTCTCCATAACTCAGTTTATCTAAGTAAGACAATAATGTCTTTCTCTCTTCAATGACAAGACTTTGATCCTTCAAAATCTTCCTTGACTTAACTTCTTGATTTGAGCTCTCTGTGTCAGCTTCTCTTCTCTCCACATCACAAATCTGCAATGCATTTATTTCCTTTTCTTTGTCCAATTTTCATTGGTTTCCTATCCAGATTAAAATTTCTTCAAACATGATCCAATAATTTTTTAATAAGAGAAGACACAACCATTCACTCATACCTTTTAATTTCCTCCACCAATTGATGTCTTGAAATTCTTTATGAATCTCCTTTTGTGTTTTTCTTGCCTCTACCTCTTCCACTTTTTCATGCACAAGCTCAAATTTATTAGGTTTCATACCTAAAAATGTACATTCACATATATAATTAATTCCAAAAATATGAGACTCTCTTGTCTATGAAGATTCTACCAGCACCTTTCTCTCATGCTGATCTGTATAGGTCATCTCCTCATCACTATCATCATTGTCTCATTTCCCAAGGATAGGTCCTTTCTCTGGTTTACAAATGAATTCTCTTCTTTCATTCTCAACTGTTTGGAGTATTAATTTCTCAGCAAATAATTCCCTGACAGGCCACTTAACTCTTTTCCTCACATAAAATCCTTGTTGCAATTCCTCTATGATTCCTTTGTCTATCAGCTTCATCAAATGACTGAGTTATTTCTTTATCTCAGCCATCTCTATGTCAATTTCTTTCTTACTCATTCTTTTGAATCCAACTGCTTTAGAATTATTTTCTCGCTGCCTGTGACTTTCCTTTGTACCCTTGTTATGACTAACAATAATCAAATTCATTTCTTCCTTCGGTGAACTTTCCTTGTTCACTGTTGAGCTACAACCAGCCCTTCTTTCTTCTGTAACAAGTCTGTTACTTTTCACCCATACCAAATCATCCTTTTTGTGTATTTTCTTTTCCATGTTCTCTACGCTAGAACCCTTTCTTCTCCTTGAGCACTTCGTCTCAGCTTCCAAAGATGTTGGCTGCTGCATCTTCAATTGCTCACTTCCCTTTACCTTCAGTAATTTCATTTTACTGTTGGGTACTGCCACCTTTTATCCATCTAAGAGTTCTTCTTACTTCATCTTCTTTAACATAGCTCATGTGCTATGATGCTACTATAACTCATTCTATCTTTCATCAATTTAACTACTTCCACTGACCTGCATAATCTTACCTCAAGATACATCAAAGTAGCTTTTCAAACATGTCAATTTTCTTCAAAGATGTCTTAAAACTAATTCCCATATTAATTTTCATAATGGACACTTCAACTTTTAAAATCAATTAAGATTCGATCTGAACTTAAAAAATATTTACAAAATTCATGACAAACACTGCAAATTCCTTCTGATAATGTTTTTGTAAGCAAATCTTGTCTTGATTTTTCAAATTTCAATTTTCAATCCTTGTAATGGCTCTCCTTTCAGATCTATTGAATCTAGTCTTCAGTCTAACTATTCCTTCAACCATCAATATCATTGTCTTCAACAATAATTAAGCAATCCTTAATCATTCTTCAACTTTCACAAAATTCTTTAAATCATTTAAATGTCTTCAGTGCCATAGAAAACCACTCTTCTATTTGACTTTAAATTAAAAACCTTTTTTACTTCAATTTACTTTTTGAATCAAAGCAATCATTCAATCAATATTACATTTAAACATTACTAAGCATTAAATTCAAATATGGAAATTTCAATTGCCTGTAAAGAAAACATCTTCTCCTCTGAAATTTCACTCCCTTGTTGTTCTTTAAACATTCAAATCAAAATAAATCTTCTTACTCGACCTGCAATTCATTGTAGTAATTCACAGAATTCAATAGTCCTTTTCACCGTTCTGATCTTAGTATCCTTTGCATTAGGTTCCTTTGTGCTTTTATTTTTCTTTGATTGTTCCTACTCTAGCATGCAGGTATCTCTCTGTCGTTTTGATCATCCCCAAGACATTTTCTGCTCTGATACCACAAATGATGCAGCAAAGTTGCACCTTTCACCTCTAATGATGGCAGAGCTTCACTAATGATGGAAGTGTATATGGGTTTAGGAAATTTTCCATTTCCTTCATTCCACGCAACAAGGCTCTGATCATAAAACAAGAAATTTGACATCCGTTAATCAGATATGTACTGAAACAATTTATCCGATCTGAAATCCAATCTATGTAGAGCCAGCATGGCAGATCCAATCCGATACCGTAAATCTCAATCAATTGACAATTTCAAAAATCAATAGGCTATGGAAATCTCCAACTCCAAGAAATCATCGAAATGACCATGATCTCTTTGAATTTTATGATCGGAATCCAATGAAATTTAACTCCTCCTAATCATTTTGGGTCCATTTGCTGTGTTAAATCACGCGATTGTTCGCATGTGATATGCGTCTGATCCTTCCCTAAACGGACGACCACAATCACACATAAATTAAACTCTATTTAGAATTCTCATTGGGTCCGCTAGTTGGGTTAACACACTTGCTAATTCGAACCCGATCACCATTGGATCACTCCGATCAGACAATTACAACAATATCACGTTCTCTATCGGAAAACTATGTTCTGCACTTCTGCTAGGTTTGTTTCTCGTCCGCTAGGTTTAGACTGTCACTATTGTTCCTTTGCGACATAATCAATAAATTTTTATATTCTATTCACTGTTAATCGATGTCGAAACTCAAGAGATCACTTGATACAATTAAGGGTTCAAAATAGGCTTGCGGTCCACTCTAACAAAAAAATATGGCGCAGAAAGGTTTTAGTCTTCCAGAGTTAATTGCCCAGAGTATTCCAATACTTCAAGCTCATTACACCAAATAAAACTGAGTATTCAACTTGTAATCAATTAACTTCAATTATTTTGAAGGGAAAATAAAAAAACATCCGGGTTAGACCATCCATGCACATAAATTAGAGAGGTGTAGAAAGATACCAAATTTCCTGTTCAAATCCATCTATGATTCGAAAATCGACATAAATACACAGACAAGTTTTCTTGACAAATTCTACCAATTTTATTTATAACCATACAAGAAATTTACACAATTCACAGGCCTGATATGCAATCAAATGGCCTTCATCATATCCCTCTCACACACTCCTCTACTCTCTAGCCTCTAGCTCCCTCTCCAATTATTAAAAAGGTCACAATTTATACAAATACGGATTCATGAACAAATTTAGTTCAGATCCAACAATCTCTCACTTTCGCCTAAAGTATCTTTTCAGCTACACCCTTTTCTCAAACAAAATCCTAAATTAAGCTTTTAAATCCCTCAAATCCTCACTCCTCCTAGGATTACTCAATCGTCTCTAAGATCTCTTCATTCATGACATATTCTCCACAATTTTAATTTACAATTTACAATTTCCTCAAAATCAACTAAACTTAGGAAAATAAATAAAATGATTAAGGGAACCCACTCCCTCTAGTAAATGTGAAATAAGACTCATGGGTCTTATAAGCTTTGACGAATTTTCCTGCATCAGAAAATAAAATAGAGAATAAAACAAAGGTGTTGGGGACAAAGGATCATTATATCTTTTTTCATCCATCTCGATGCTTTCAGAGTAGAAAAGTGGAGGAATCAACTCACACAACCCTTTTTATTGGTTGGACCCAGTTTGGGAAATTGGGTTTGAAACCTTCTAGGAGCGTTTTGAGGCATCAAACAACATTTTTTGGCGTAATTTTTTTATGCTTTATCGTACTATTTTTTCTTTCTTATTGTAATCAAGCCAATTGTGGTATTTATGTGAAAGTTATGCTGCTTAGAAGTTGAACTTCCTATTTTTACCACCATAATTTAAGAGGATTCCATGAAAACCCTCATTATTTATGAAAAAGGGGCTAGCCACGTGATTACGATGAAGAATAATCTAGAATAGTCTACATTGTAACTATGGTTAAGAGATGAGGTAGTTAAAAATAAACACTAGTAATATATCGAGCTATGTTATAACCAAACCACTAGGCAAAAAATGGATTCCAGCCTTTCGAGTGATTTGTTTCATAGTTGAGAAAAAATAGCCAAGAGGGATAGGTGATAGAGCACACAAATGGGATTTATGCAGTATAGTATCCTATGGGATACATATAATACTTCTTATAATCATAGCCATATTTTCATTCAGAGAAAGATAGCACATCAACCTCACCTTCTAGATGGGTTTTTTCCTCCCGAAAGGATTTCCAAAGTCATATCGTGTGTCAACTCTGTTTGTGAGATTTTATTTTCCCGTTCTCTTTTTTCTGCATAGTTTTAATTCACATGCATACACTATTAACAATAACATACAAATCTATAAATATAAAGAGACATAAAATTGTAATAGTGTATATTTTAGGATTTTTCAAGTATTATTTTATCATATTTGTTGTGAAGAATTGCCCAATGGAATATCCACGCCAGTTTATAGATAATATGGGTATCATAGTAGGTTTTTTTGGGGTATATTGTGGACATTTGTAGGGGATCTAGATTGGATGGGCCAAAAAATCGTAAAACCATAATCATGGCCAAAAAATCTGTGAATTACCCTTGTGATCCTGTACAGGAGAGGTTTTCACAAGTGGACCAATAATTGTTAGATATAAATCTCCCCATGGTAGCCTTGAGAAATGATCTTGGGATATTCAGAGAATCTGAGGGTTATAATGCAAGGGATAAATAAAAATGGGGATAAAGAGACCAGTAAGAATTAAAGAACCAACCGAAGAAAGGACACAAAAAAGATTAGCCCTGTTTGAGTGTCATAAAGCATTCATAGTTCCTATTCAAAATGGAAGCGAAGGTCAATATCAATCCATACCAGGGTGATATCAATGATCTAAAGCTAAATCACTGGTTACATTGGCTGGAAGTGTATTTCAGTGTCCATCAAAATGAGGAAGAATAAGAGATTTCATTTGCACGACTGAAATTAGAGGGCCATGCCCTAAGTTGGCGGGAAATATACATGGATACCTTGAGGGTGGAGGGAGAGGCTCCAATGACTAAGTGGGAGGAATTCAAAACCCTCATAAAGTCACAATTTTACCTAATTGGGTATAAAGAGGCTTAGTGGATCCAGTGGAACTACTTCTTGTAAAAGGATGGGCAAAGAATGCAAGAGTACACCACATAGTTTAGAAAGATGACCATAATGTTGGGTATCTCCCCAAACAACCAATATGTACTCCTCAAATATTTGGAGGGTTTACACTTCCATCTGCAAGAGAAATTGATTTTGTTCACACCGAGATCAATGGACGAGGTTTGTGTATAGGCACAATACCTGTAAAACATAGGCCTGATTAAAGGGAAATTAAGTGGATTGAAGCAGAAGGAGCAACAAAGTGCTTCTAAGGAGGGGAAGGAGAATAAAAATGGGGGGAAAAGATAAAAATACAACAACCATAACACACCAGTGCAAAGATCCTAGCAACCACTACAACAATGACGAACATACATAGGAGAAGTGTTGGAAGTTGCATCCAGATCTTAATGTAAATAAGAAAAAGAAAGAAAAAAAGAAGAAGAATCTCATGGCCACTGATTTGAGCAACCAAGTTGAAAGAAGCTCAGACATGAATGAGAATATTGTATTTAAATCAATGTAGAATGAGGTGAATCTGAGAAATCTTCAACAACAGGAAGATAAATAAATAACCAAACCCTTCCATATAAATATACAGGTCAAGAAGACCAAGATTGGTGGTCTATTTAACTCTGGATTGCAGGAAAATATCATTGCAGTAGAGTTGGTCAAGAAGTTTGGGTGGAAATTTCATGATAATCCAAGCCCATATCCATTGGGATGGGTAAATAACGATGTGGAGTTGAAGGTAATAAAACAGTGCAAAATTATATTTTCCATTAGTGCTAATTTTATTGATGAAGTAGAACTAGATGTGGTCCCCCTTAATGTATGTGGAGTTATGTTTGGGAGTCCCTACATGTACAAAAGAGATGCAATATTCATGCAGATATCCAACCAATATTTTCTTGTCAAGGATCAAAAATTGTTCACCATCAACGTGCACAAAGGAAAGTCAAAATTTTCGCTAGTAAGTGCCAACCAAGACAATAAATTAATTAGTTTTTTTAAGAGAAAATAAATCTTTAGAAGAGGCAGTACGAGGAAAGGAATCCCTGGAGGGGTATACTAAAAAATAGAAACAAAAACTGAAAGAGTTGTTATATTCATATAGGGATGTGCTTCAAGAGCCTAAAGGGTTCTACCTAAAATGGAAGTGGAGCACAATGTCTAGCAATTGTGAGAATTCCCATCACCAAACATTGAGATGTATTGGCAGTCTACTATAAAACCCAATGAGTTAAAGAAACAATTGCAAAATGTAGTAGAACAGGATGCCATTCGACTGAGTACATCACCATGTGGGTCACCCATCATCATTATTCCAAAGAAGGATGGGACTTGACATATGTGTATAGATTACAGGGCGTTGAACAAGATCACGCTCAAGAAAAAGTACCCCCTACCCAGGATATATGATCTACTGGATCAATTACAACAAGAAAAATACTTTACCAAGATAGACATAAATTATGGATATCACCGGGTTCGAGTTAGAGAAGAATATACTTGGAATATTTCCTTCATAACTAGGCGAGGTTTGTATGAATGGTCAGTTGTGCCATTTGGCCTATGCAATACACCAACTACATTTATGAGATTAATTAATGATGTACTACACCCTTTTATAGATTCATTTGTTATTGTCTATTTGGATAATATACTGGTATACAATGCTAGTTGGGAGGAGCACATGTCACATTTAACGTAGGGGTTAGAGAAATTAAAGAAGCACCGAATGATAGAAAATCTCAAGAAGTGTGAGTTTGCACAATAGTATTTGTTGTATATGGGGTATGTGATAGGTGGAGGAGACTTGAATATTGATATTTCCAATGTGGAGGCCATCATGAAATTTTCTACGCCCACCAATGTTTCTAAGGTTAGGTGTGTAGTTGGGGTGGCACAATACCTGAGGAAATTCATAGCCTCATTTTCAATAGTAGAAACACTTTCCCATGCCATAAAAACAAGTGGCAAGAGTTTCTAGTGGGGAAAGGGTTAACAAAGGACCTTTGAGGAGCTAAAGAAGAAGATCAATCAAGAAATAATTCTGACATTACCAAAGTTGCAGTATCCCTTTGAAGTGGATGTTTTTTTTTCCATGATACTGGAGTCTAGGAAAGAATATTAAATGGTTGACACTACCAATCCAAGTATCACAACAAGACTACATTGCATATTGGAACAATATATAACAGTAAATCAACACATGCACAAAATATATACAACTTTTTACAAATTTATACAAGCCAACTTCGTTATCTTAATCAATCGGATAATATAATAGTCTAGGGCTCCCGTACCAGGGTAATGGCGCTAATACATCCACTGATACAAGAATACAATAATTAAGGCTTGTATTTTTTTGTGATGACCACCAATCTACCCTGAAAAAAGTGCTCTGACTGTCTAGCTGATGTAGAGCTCCTCACAACTGCCTTGGTCATACCCTATACACATATGCTAGGTCCTTCGGATCTCGATCTATAACAACTCCAATATTCCTCTATCAATGAACCAAATCCATTAGGCCATTGAACTCAACTTCACCTACTATGTCATTGACCATTCATCATTCAACACATCAACACATCTAGACTCCTGTTGAGTTTTTCACAACTCCGTTTGTGAAAAAATATTAACTGCCCACTGCTACTCCTCAACTCTTTTGGGACTTTCTTCCCACTATTTCCTTCCTGTGTTGCCTGATGAAGACACACTTAGGGTTAGAGGGCTTCCCATTATAACTGTCTAATTTTTCTTCTCCAACAATGAACTTAGGGCATGGAGGACTACCCAACTTTTGTTGTAGACGTCCTTCTCCACAAGGCAAGTCTAGGGCTGAAAAAATGACCTATGGGCTATTCTTCTACCACTTCTAAAAATCCCTTAGTCCTTCAAGATACTTGTTCATTAGGGATTGAAGCAATCCTCTACAATCATCCACAAGTTTTTCCTTAGGTCACTACACTTAGGGCCAACTTGGTCCACTCTCACATTGCCCTCCATCGGTCCATGAGCATCCAATACAATTTCCTCTCTTACGGATTCTCATCCACTAACATCCAACCAGCAACAATACGACATATACAACTTACTGATACTTCCTCATTCCTTGGGATTTGTGCATCTGGCAGTTTAGTTAGGGCACACGAATGTCGTAAAGCCTGCTCAAACTCTATGGTAACCTTATCCAACTGGGATTATCCACTTTTTTTCCACTCTAGGAGTAACAAAAGAGCTATAGACTATCGGGTAATCTCCTCACAACACCATACAACACACCTATAACACCAAAAATACAACTTTTCCCTAAAATCATTGAAGAAAGATCTTATCAGACTACACCTTCTAGATATGACTACATATGGGTTAGGACATCTCTCCGAGGCCTCTCATCCCACTCAAATCATCCTCCTTAACACTACTTAAACTACCTTAAATCTGTGGCCCAAACAACATGCTTGTTGGGAAACCAGCTCCAAAAATAGAAGAAAAGAGATATCAACGCCTTAGAAATAATCCACATCGAGGGGGCAACCTCCAATACATTACATGAATGAACAATTCTTGGATTATACAAATGAAAAAACCTCCTTTCTATATATAGGAGTCCATGGGGCCACAATGTAATCCTAGTGGGGCCACAATGTAATCCTAGCCGACCTAACAATAATAACTTAAGGGCACAATAATAACAATATGGGGGTTACAGGGGTACAATAATAACAATAAGGGCGTCACAATAACAACAATAAGGGACTATAATAGAAATATAGGGACCTAAAATGCCCCTCTCCTTCCAAAAATTGTTGTCCTCAATGCTTGAGTAGCTTTGGGTGCTTTTGTATATAATTCTCATCCTCCCATGTAGAATCTTCAGTGGGTAAGTTCTTCCACTTGATGAGATACTTTGAAATTGATCAATTCCATAGCTGTCGAGTTCTTGTTTCCATGACAGCTTCAGGTTCCAATATGATTTTTCCTTCCTCATAAAGTTCTGGCAATATTGTTTGAACTAGAAGTTTTTCACCTATAACCTTCTTTAAGCATGAAACATGGAAAACTGGATGCACTCGTGAAGAAGCAGGAAGCTCCAATTTGTATGCCATAGTACCAATCTTTTGCAACACCTTGTAAGGACCATAGTACTTTGGCAATAATTTATTATCCTTCTTAGCTTGCTTGAGGGACATTTGTTTGTATGTTTGTAGCCGTAAAAATACCCAGTCTCCTACATCAAAACTTCTCTCACTGCGATGTTGATCTGCCTGTTGATTCATTTGATTTTGTGCCAAATTTAGGTTATCCTTTAAGAGTTGGAGAAATTCTTGTTGATGCTCGATGTGATCTTCCACTGCTTGAACCTTCTAATTTTCTCTTAAATATGATGTGATGGATGGTGGATGATATCCAAAAAGTGCCATAAATGGGGTCATTTTTGCTGCAGTATGGAAGGAAGTGTTATACCACCATTCATCGAGAGGTAACCACTTGACCCATTGTGTTTGTTTATCAGATACAAAACAACGAAGATATCCTTCCAAACATTTATTTACTATCTCAGTTTGACCATCGGATTGAGGATGATAAGATGAGCTATGAGCTAATTTAGTACCCAAACAAGAAAATAACTCCATCCAAAAATTTCCAGTAAAAATGGGATCTCTGTCGCTCACAATAACCCTTGGGTTCCCATGTAGCTTTTGAATTGTGTCCATAAATGTAGTAGCAACTGTACTTGCTTTAAATGGATGAGATAATGCACAAAAGTGTACATACTTGGTAAGTCTATCAACTACCACCATGATGACACTCTTTCCTTCGGACTTAGGTAAACCTGTGATAAAATCCATTGAAATCTCCTCCCAACATTGACTTGGAATGGATAAAGGTTGTAGAAGTCCCGGGGTCTTAATTGTTTCCACTTTATTCTGCTGGCAAACCAAACATTCCGCCACAAAATTTTGAATATCATATTTAAGGCCATCCCAAAAAAATTCTTTCTTCACCCTGTGGTAAGTTTTTAAAAATCACGAGTGTCCTCCTAAAGGAGAAGTGTGCAATTCCAAAAGAATCTTTTGTTTTAGTTGGGAATTCTTACAAAGATATAAGTGATCTTTGTACCATAAGGAATCATTTTTCCAACTAAATGTATCATATTTACTAGGATCTTGCTGCAACTTTTGAATGAGTGTCCACACTTCTTCATCCTTCTTCCATTCATCTCTTTCTTCGGTTATCCAATCTGGTTGGATAATAGAAATGGCACAAAGCAATGCTTCCACCTCTTCATTCTTTCTTGAGAGTGCATCTGCAACAACATTAAGCTTTCCCTTTTTGTAGATTATTTCAAAGTCATAACCCAACATCTTTGTGACCCATTTTTTCTGCTCTTCTGAAGATAGTCTTTGTTCGAAAAAGTGTTTAAGACTATCATGATCAGTTTTTACCTTGAAGTGTCTTCCCATTAGGTAAGTTCACCATTTCTTTAGTGCATGCAGTATTGCTAACATTTCCTTCTCATAAATAGGTTTATGTAAATACTTTCCTTTGATTGGACAACTTTCAAAAGAAATGGGTCTTCCTTCTTGGATTAAGACAGCACCAATTCTATTTTTTGAGGCATCACATTCCATAATAAAGGTTTTTTTGAAGTTTGGCATAGCTAAGACCGGTGATAGGCACATTGCCTCTTTAAGATGTTCAAAGGCCTTAGTTTCTTCAAGAGTCCATGAAAATGCATCTTTCTTCAATAATGTTGTTAGAGGTGCTGCTATTCTCCCATAATTATTAACAAACTTTAAATAATACCCTATTAACCCGAGAAATCCTCACAACTGCTTAATGGTTGTGGGGACTTTCCATTCCTTAATGGCTTTAATTTTTTTAGGGTCTACCTTAACACCCTTGTGAGATGCAATATGACCGAGATATTCCACCTCTTGTACTCCAAAGAAAAATTTGGATGTTTTTGCATATAATTGTTTCTCCTACAATAGTTTGAGCACTCTGTCAACATGTTGAACATGATCCTTCCAAGATCTCTTGTAGATTAGTATATCATCAAAAAATACTAGCACAAATTTTCTAAGGAAGGGTTTGAAAATGGAATTCATCAACCCTTGAAATGTAGAAGGTGCATTGGTAAGGCCAAAAGGCATGACCAAAAATTCATAATGACCCTCATGAGTTCGAAATGTTGTTTTTGGAATATCTTCAGTCTTCATTCTAATTTGATGATATCCTGAACGAAGATCCAACTTGGTAAATAAATTGCTCCATGTAATTCATCCAATAATTCATCAATCACAGGAATGGGAAATTTATCTTTAATGGTGAGCTTATTGAGCTCCCTATAGTCCGGACACATGTGCCATGATCCATCCTTCTTGTGTACCAATACTATAGGAGCAGAGAAATAACTTTTACTAGGTTGAATTATACCCGTCTCTAACATTTCTGCAATCATACGTTCAATTTCGCTCTTTTGGAAATAAGGATATCTTTAAGGCCTGATGTTTGGAGGAACACTTCCTAGAATCAAATGAATAGCATGATCATGATCACGAATAGGTGGGAGCCCTTTGGGAGTTTCAAACACCTTGGAATGATTGTCCAAGAATTTTTGGAGATCTGCAGAAATAGGTGGTTTTGATGTTGGAACTTCTAGTGAGCATAATTGTGAAATTACACCTCGTTGTTCTTTCTTTAGAAGCTTTGTCATGACATTAGAGCTGATTATATTTCCCGGCTTCCCTGTAATACCTCGTAATTCGATTTCCTTTCCTTCTGAAAAAAAATTCAAGAAAAGTTCTTGAAAATTAAAAGCTATCGTCCCCAAAGATTGTAACCATTCTACTCCTAGTACAATATCAACACCTCCCATAGGAATGGAAAGCATTGTAATATTCAATACATATTCCCCCATGGTTAGCTTGGTATTATGGCATTTTCCAGAGCATTTTATAGTTCCTCCATTTGCCACCATCACTTGACATTGTGGTGCTGGGTATAGGAAACAGTTCAATTCCTTGGCTACCTTACAATGAATAAAATTATGGGTGCTACCTGAATCAATCAACACTATTAACTTTTTCTTCTTGATATATCCTTCTATCTTGAGAGTTTGAGGAGTGGTGATTCCTACCAATGCATTACAAGATATGGTCAGACTCATTTCTTCCTCTTCTAGGGCTGGTTCCTGGTGTATATCCTATTCTTGTTCATTTTCTTCTTCCTCTTCACAATCTATGTAAAATAATTTCTTCTCAGCACACTTATGACCTTTAGTGTATTTGCAATCACAACTGTAGCAAAGCCCTTTTTCTCTTTTTTCTTCCAATTGTTGTGGTGTCAACCTTGTAGGTTGTGGAAATATAGGAGTAGCAACACTTTCATCTTTATAGAAGTGAGTGGTAGGCTTCCTTGTTGCCATAATTTTACATTCAATTTTTCTTGCCAACCTGAATGCCTTCTCCAACGAATCAGGTTCCAAAACGTGAACTTCATGTTGGATGTTATCCTTTAAAGTACCTATGAAGAGATCAATTTTGTGTTCCTCTGAAATATTAGTTACCCTTATATTCAATTTTTGGAAGTCCTCAATGTGCTCCGCCACTAAACCCTTTTGTTTGAGATTTATCAATTGGCTAAAGAAGGTGTTGCTTTTTGTATCCTCATAATGTGCTATCATTTCCTCCGTAAAAATTGACTAAGTGAATTTTTTTTTACGGGAGAAAAGCCATTGATACCATACAAATGTATTTTGTTCTAAATGTAAAGTTGCAATGCATACCTTTTGTGTGTTTTGCACATTATTGAGATCAAAATATTGCTCCATATGTAGTATCCATGTTACGGGATCCTTGCCATCAAACTTCCTCATATCCATCTTTGGAATATGGTGGTTCTTTAATCCCACATTAGAGTTTATGAAATCACGATTGACATTTACTTTGTTCTCATCATGATTTTCATCTACTATCTTTTCACCATTAGGAATCATTTCTTGTATCAAATTTGACAAACCTTCCTTCAAACCTTCCATGTCTTGCTTCAAACCTTCCATTTTTTCTTCCATACCATCCATTTTATCTTCCATACAATTATTCAAACCATCCATCGTAGCTTCCATGCATTTCTTCAAACCATCCATCTTAGCTTCCATGCTTTTCTTCAAAACATCCATTCCATTTTTTGTTGCTCTTTGCGAGAGCAAATTTTGGTGCACTTTCTCTTGTAATTTTGATAGATCATGTTGCAATTCTTCATCTTCATGAGTCATAGTAGAGTACTCTGAGGGCTTAATGGGTGTTGAATTATTTTTAGGAGGGATTTTAGAACCCAATACTGATATCTATGCTCAATAGGCCTTTAGAATCACTTAAATCTGATTTTTCAAACAAGACTTATGCAATTTGAAAAAAAATGCACACCTTTTTCTTGATTTTGAGGAGCTCAATATTGAAACTGAATTATCTTTGTGATTTTGGATCTTCAATATCTGAAATTTGGCCCTGATGTAGCCCCATGAATCTTCTTTCAATTTACACAGGTCTGACTTGATTTCGATTCTTCAAGACAAAGTTATTTCCAATCTCACACAGTGACCTAATTATGGACTGGTTCAGTAGAGAGAACTTATACGACTTGCCACGTGTCCAGTTTGCTCCTTTGGCTCTGAAATTTACAGACAGGAAACTAAAATCCATGTACTTCCAGTCACTTTTTACAGAATTCCAATCCGATGCTCAGAGAGAGAGTTATGAATATTTTCCCACGATCACCTCTTTGAGATGAAATTCAGGAGCCTGAAAAAGACCTAACTTCCACAGATCATATCTCCAAAAATATTGCGAACCAAGCTCTGAAATTTTGTGACAATGTTCCTCGGGATTTCAGTTTCACGCTCTAAAAATTTCAGCTTTTGAACCTTCGTGGAAAAAAATTTATAGTGAAAATTCCGTGATGACCTTTTTAAGTGAAATTCAGGAGCCTGCAAGAAGACCTAACTTCCACAGATCATATCTCCGACAATATTGCAAACCAAGCTCTGAAATTTTGCGAAGATGTTCCTCAGGCTTTCAGCTTTGCACTTTAACAATTTTAGCTTCTGAACCTTCGTAGAAAAAAAGTTATTGCAAAAATTCCACGATGACCTGTTTGGAGCAGTGAAGCCCTAGAATCCAAAGCTCTAATACCAAATGTTGGGAAACCAGCTCCAAAAATAGAAGACAAAAGATATCAATGCCTTACAAATAAGCCACTTCGAGGGGGCAACCTCCAATACATTACATGAATTAACAATTCTTGGATTATACAAATGAAAAAACCTCATTTCTATATATAGGAGTCCATGGGGCCACAATGTAATCCTAGCCGACCTAACAATAATAACTTAAGGGCACAATAATAACAATAAGGAGGTTACAAGGGTACAATAATAACAATAAGGGGCTTACAATAACAACAATAAGGGACTATAATAGTAATATAGGGACCTAACAATGCCAAACACAACTAAAACATGCACAAAGAGTCCCAATACTCACCTCTGATCTATGGCTTGATCTAGCAAGTGAGATACACCCAAAATCAAGAGATAATCTACCCAACTAGTCCTTCTATCCTTCACACAAGATGCTTCACGTTTGAGGCTCTATTTCATAAGGAATCCTGCTCCCAAACAGAGATAAACATATCCAAAAGTTCATTCTCCTTTCCCTTGCATCCTTGCCTTAGTTGCTACAAATTTCAAAGAAAACCTTTGGATGGAAGATGCACTTCAGATGTCTATAAATGCCTCTCACATCACTCCAATTTATATCTAACCATTTGGTGTCACCAAACATTAATTTTGGGCATCCATAATACTTAAGATGACCTGCTCTAGCTTCCAAATTAACCTACAACTAGATAGAAAAATTCATATCTCAACTTATAGAACTATGATTTCGATGATTTTTGTTGCCCTAGTTTCTTTAGAGGTCCTATATCATCTCCATTGGTAAAACCACCAATCCTCATCACGGTTTCAAACCCACATTCTTGGCTGCAAATCCCACAAGCTTGGATTCTAAGCCCACAAAGATATTTGTGTGCCCATTCCTCCAAAACCCATTAAATTAGGGTTTGGAGTACCTCCTAAGATACAAATCGAAATAGTGGAGATAGATGTGAGTGGGTATGCTATGGGAGTAGTGCTGATGTAGGGAGGAAGGCCTGCATGCTACCATTCTAAAGTATTTCATGGGGCAACTCTTAACTACCCTCCCTAGGACAAGCAACTTTATGCCTTGGTGAAAGCTATGAAGAAGTGGAAGGACTATATGATGGGAAAGGAGACAATAATCCACACTAATCACCAGCTACTAAAATACCTGCAAGCCCAGAGTAAGTTACAACAAACCAAACATTACAAGTGGATGGGGTGTCTACAATAGTTTCATTTGGTGATTAAATACAAGAAGGGCAACACAAACAAGTTGGCCGTCATGCTCTCAAGGCCACCCACATCAAAGATCACAAATTTGGGGACTCTTATGCAGATGGATCCATTCAAATATGATGCATATAAAGAGGCATATTTATAGGATGAGGAATTCAAGGAGGTGTTTCAACAATTGTAGAGTCAAATTCATATGTACAATGTCTATGTCATCTCTTACTTGTTCCCAATCATCCTTGGGAAAGCCTTTCCATGGACTTTGTGGGAGGTTTACCAACATTTAGGAAGAGACATGACTACTTGTTCGTGATCGTTGACATGTTCAACATGATATGTGTTCTAATGCCTTGTAAAAATACCATCAGTAGGTAAGAAGTTGCAAACTTCATTAGGGGAGTTTTGAGGTCTAAAATGGGCCTCCTAAGGAAATTATAAAATAATAGTAGAAATCATAAAATAATATTAGATTACATCATCAAATTTGAGAGGGAAAAAAGGGAAAAATCCTCTTTCAACTCGTATTTTCAACTTATCTCCCTTTTGGTTTACTTAAATTTTGAGCGAGAACACTCATTGATTACAGAATTTGGTTCCTCATCCAATTAGTACACATGTTTCATACTTTTGATGGACCCTGCTACACGAAAAATGAGAAATACATGAAAATGTGATCGCAATCACATTTTTTTCATGTATTTCTCATTTTTCATATAGCAGGTTCCATTGAAAGTATGCAACATGGGTACTCCTTGGATGAGGAATTAAATTTTGCATCCAACGAGTATTCCCACTCAACATTTGAGTAAAACCTTAGAGAGATAAGTTGAAAATAAAAATTGAAAAAGTAGTTTTATTATTTTATTATTTTTTAATCTTTTTACTATTTTACCTGAAAAATGGTGAATCATCCCCCATGGTTGACATCATCATATTGAATCCTATTGGTTCTTATAAAGTTTATTTTGGTTGTACATTTTTCTTAGGAGGCCCATTTTAGACCTCCAAATTTCTCTAATCGTTCTTTAAACAGGTTTGGGTGCATTTTGGAATACCAAGGAGAATCATTTTAGAAAGGGACACAATATTTCTTAGTGCATTCTGGACTACATTGTGGGATAATGTGGACACAAAGCTTAATATATCTACAAAATTTCATCCATAGACAGATGGACGAAAAAAATTAGTTAGTAGGACTTTGGTGAAACTACCGAGGGGATATAATCAAAAGCATTCAAAGAATTGGGATGAAAATATAGTATATGGAAAACATTATTACAATAGAGCGGTCCCCAGTTCTACTGGAAATTTCCCATTAAAAACTTGTCTTGGCTATTTTCCACCTTCACCTTTGGACATCACATATGAGAAAGAAGGAGTGAGGGAAGATATTATAGGAGATGCTTTTAGGGTTGAAAAAATTGTAGAGAAGATCAAGCAGATCCATATATATGTACAAGAGACACTACAAAAGTCACATGATAAATATAAGGCCAGACATGATCAACATAGAACACATAAATCATTCAAGGTGGGAGACAATATGGCTACCGTTGAACACAGAGAGGCTACATGGGTAATAAAATAAATAATTTGTGGCATAGTCCTTTCCAGATACTGGAAAAGGTGGGTGATAATGACTATTAACTTAGTTTACCACCACATATGTACATTTACTTTGTTGTGAATGTAGAGAATCTGAAACTCTATGAGCCTTCCATGCTAGATCAGGAAGAGGAACAAATCCTACCTTATGTGGAGGATTTGGCACTAGATGTAGGAAAAGTTGACAAAAGATGAAATTTTGTAGAAGAGGTCCATAACTAAATGACATGGGTAGCATGACCTTTGAAAGATTAGGTTGGAAGAAAAATTTCTAGGAAAAGCTAAATGGTACACCCGAGAGAAGGTGGAGGAAAAATTTCCTCACCTCATTTAGTGGAAGCTTTTGGGGAGAAAAAGCCTCCAAAAATGGGGATATGTGATCTAGATTTGATCATTATATATTTTGTTGGGGCCCTTGTTTTGTTTAGTTTTTGAAATCTTGGCTAAGACATTTTGAATTTTGACCTTTTTGAGTTGCGGCATGAAGACACATGGCAACCGCGACCGCGCCGCAACTACCAGGAGCCGCGGAGCTATCAAGGTGGCGTGGAAGCATGCGATAGCTGGAGATAGAATAGGGACAAGTACAGATGAAGGAAACACACAGCAGAAGACAGAAAGTGGAACACGCAGATAACAGGAGAGAAGCCGAAGTAAAGACACAGAGGAACTGATAGTTGCGAGAGCGGGTGAATAAATAACAGTCACCCGGCTGAAAAGAGGAGGGGGCTGAAGAGGTTGCGAGGCTCGTGACAGGGAAAGACATACAGAGCGACTGCGGAAGAATCATGCATGACCTTCCTAGGGTTCCTCATCTTCTCTATTCTACCTTTCTGTTCCGAAATCCATCTGTATCAGAGTTGTAAGCTATCAGTGAGAATGCCATGTAATCATGTGTTTGGCCAAGAGGTTAATACAATGGAAGGTTGCTGTCTCAATAAGATGTTTATGTGCCTATGATGTGTTTATGCTGGCTTAAAATTTTATTTGCAATTGTCTGAACGCTTATTTAGTGATCTTGCGCATATAACTCTGTATAAGTAATCGATGCACTATCCTTCATGAGTTGCGAATTGGTTCCTTGCCATTGATCTCATCCCCTTCTGCATGTGGTTGCGGCACGCCTCGGGTGAGACGCACTGCTCTCCGGAGCAGGGTGAAAATGTCGGCGTGTTCCTAGACTACACCGGACCCCTTTGTTGGCCACAAATCTTGAACCTGGGTCTTGTCCGCGAGACCTGACTACCCGCCAACAAATGGTTCCGTTGCCGGGACCTGCATGTTCTGAGGGGACCTAGATCATGGTATCGAGGATTTTTGAGGGAGAGATACGGCGATGGTGGGATGATCATCTTGACCAGTTCATTGCTCAGCAAGCCGAGCTGACCAAGAAAAAGGAGGCGGCGATCAGGGAGCTTGTTCTTTTCTCTGACTCAGCCAGTGATATGCATGAAATTTTCTGGGGAAGGTTCCCTACGGACCTTTACAATTGGTTGCGGAGGTTACGAGCAATGGTGCCCCAAGAAGGCTTGCGGAAGATAAACCGCAGGTGGGCGCACGAAGATCTGGTGGCACTGCATCGGGTAGACACTAAACTAACCCGCGCGGTGGATTTTTGGGTAAGGACCACGTTGGAAGGATACACTGTGGAGTTTGCTGCTGAGTGCTATCAATCCTTCTCGAAAGCCGAGGCTGTTTTCCACTCAAGGCTAAGAGGGAAGCTGTTGAAGGAGATTCCGTTGTGGATCAAAGCCCTGATGGTGGACGAAGGGTTGATTGAATTCCACAAACCGAGTATGGAAGCGTAAACCTCCCGTACTGGGGGAAGGGTTGAGGGGACCGATGCTGTGTAGAATGTGAAAGTGGGGAGCGGGGAATGGACGTTGAAGCCGCATGCAAGTTGCGGGAGCGACATGCGCATCGGCGGGCACAGATCACTGATAGGTGGCGAAGAAGGGTAATGCGAGATTTGAAGAGAAGAGAGATCGAGAAGAAAAATCAGAAGGAGGCACCTCAGAGGACAGGAACTATGGGTTTGGATACCCGGGAAGAAGATGGGACAGCGGTGGAAGTGCAGTGGGTGCATGGGAGCCCAGCGACGCGAGAAAGAGAGATTATGACTAGCGAAGATAACGGAAAGATGCAGCCCGAAGAGAGTTCCGATGACGAATGGCACGGTGTGATGCAGCGGATGTTTCAAGATCAAACGGCACCCACCCCTCTAGGTAGCCCCGATTCCCACCTTCTGCATGGCCAGGATCCCGAACTTCCCCTGGTACTGTATCAACCTTTAAGTAATATTTTTATTCAGTTACAAGCATTGAGTCGGTCATACAATAGTTCATCAGCGTCAGTAACGTCCGGTAACAACAGCGTTACTAGTAGTGGTATTTTTCCTAGTGGGACCGTTACGCAACCAGGACTTGGAGGCTTTATCCTGGTCAATTCTCCGCAAGCACACATGGCTGGATCTTTCACCCGGTATCCAGAGTTCTCTGGCTGGGGCAATGATGATGTAGAGCAACACTGGTACCTGTGCGAAGCCATCTGGAGGGCTCGCCAGACGCCAGATGCAGGGAAGTTAATAGAATTCCAAACCACGCTCAGAGAGAGGGCTCTGCGATGGTTTATTAAGTGGTCTGAGGCTCATCCTAACCCCGTAATTGCGGACGTGAAGCGGGATTTTGTCCGCGAATTCAAGCTTCCCCAGACAGACCAGCAGGGCCTGTCAGAGCTGTGGGAAATTAAGCAGAAGGAAGGTGAGACCGCGTGGGAGTTGATGCGGCAATTCAAGGACGCGATCGAGAAACTCAGCTACCTGATCGATCCAAACCACCAGAGGGACTGGTTCATCAAGGCTCTGCTTCCCTTGACACGAACCCCTCTCACTCAGCAGAAGATTTATAATCTACAGGATGCTTTGGAGTAGACCATGAAGATTGAAGCCATGGTGGGCTACCCCCAAGAATATCGGGGGGGGGAGTCCCCACAAGATCCTTCTTTGATAGGGTTGTAACACCAGATTGCCAGCTTGACTGAAAAGCTCAAGGAGCTTCAGCCAGTGAGACCAGCGTGACCGAATGTTTGGTGTACTCATTTCCTGGTCGAGGGCCACGCCGCAACCGAGTGTCCTCGGTTGCGCGGCGCAGGAGTAGGACCCTCGGTTGCAGCAATCCACGGGGGTCCACTGCCTGGTGGCGGCGCGGCGATGAACCCGCAGGGAGTCTACCAGCCGCACCAGACTTACGCGGGGTTCCCACCTCAACCGGGTTCCTCCACTACAGAGTACTGCGAGATTTGCCGGACGCTGGGGCATCCTCCTTGGATGTGCCCGATATTACAGAAGTACTCCACGGTCCCGAATAATGTGTATTGCGAATTTTGCGTTTCCACGACTCACAACACTGAGCAGTGCAGGGCGCTCGACGCACTTGCGGATCAACTGGATCGTCCCTCCTACAGGGTGAACGAGGCTCCAAGGGGAAGAGGCGGCGGAATGCGGGGAGGCCGCACAGGCGGACGTGGTCCGGTAAAATGCTACAACTGTGACCAGGAGGGTCACGTGGCTCGAGAATGTCCTCTTCCGCGGCGACCCTGGTGTTCCCAGTGCCGGGTAGACGCCCACGCTACAGAGGACTGTCCAGAGCTCATCAAGAAGTGGGAAGAACGGGCGAGGCAGAGGGGAGCGAATCTGATAAACTCAGAGCCGCGAGGGACCGCAACCCCAGACATGCAGAACGTCGCGATCGTGACGAGGGGCGGAAAGAAGACTGGAGAGGATGCCCATGGGAAGGAGCCCGCACGAGTGGTTCGGCCGGCATCCCCGAAGAAGTTGATCAGGCCCGAAGTCCAGAAGAAGTATTTCCAGGAGGCAGTTGAGGCGTTCGCCCAGTTGTGGAACGAGGGAGGTTTGGAGGAGCCCATGCTGCCGGAATCTGGTGCGCAGAACGTCGCAGGTACGGTGGTCGAGGATTGGCTCCGGCTATTCCTCAGGATTGTTGACAACCCTGCACTGCGGCAGCAGCTCAAGCATGCTTTGGAAGGAGCACTGCAGGGGCGCATAGAACTTAGAGACTCGGCGAACGCTGCCCCTCAATACGTGCAGCGCGTCAAATGGAACAAGCAACGAACAGGCAAAGAATTTCGGCTTAACACGCAGGCCGCGGGATTCCAAATTAGCGACACCATGTTGGACTTGGGATTTGACGTCAACATTCTACCACGGAAGACATGGGAGGCTCTTGGAAGGCCACGGCTAGCCTACTCACCGATCCAACTCAGGATGGCGAACCAGTACTGCATTTTTCCAATCGGTCGGCTCGAGGGTGTCGAGGTCGACGTTGCGGGGGTGAAGACATACAACCGATTTTGAGGTTATTGATATCATGGGCGACAAGGATCCCTATCCCGCCTTACTCGGCATTGATTGGGCTTTTGAGAATTACGCCATCATCGACCTTAAAAAGGAGCTGATGATATTTGAGGATGGGGAGGTACGGGTCACCCAGCCCCTCGATCCGTATCAGGGCCCGCGATATATGGAAAAAGTGGAAAATCGGGAGGATGCTCAGACGATGGACCACCTTTATCAGATGACCGCAAGAAAGTGGGACGACTATATTAACCCGACCGCAACTGGCTCTGTCAGTTGGCGGAGTGTGCAGAGCTCGGAGCTCGGATCTGAACTCGCTTGGGAAGACTGGCAGCAAGGGGGGTATGAGACCACCACGCGGAGATGTGCCTCCATTGCCCAAGTCCGATGGGTAGGGACTGAGATCCGCAGATATCCCACCTTGTCGAACATACAAGCAGTCAATACTTTTATTACCAAGGTGGAAGACCTGGTCCCAGCTGAAAGCCGAATGCCTCTTTTGGATGTGGCCTTGCAATCCACGTCGGCCCGATGGTGGAAAAATCACCGCGACACTCTGTTGCGATGTGAGTGCGTGGCGGATGCTTTGCGGGCACGCTTTAAAGAGGACGAAGGGCCTTGCAGTACGCTTAAGTATCATGGAACTTCCGACCCGCGACACCATTTGCGGGCCTGCGAGGAACAGTGGCGTAGCACCCGGTACCCTGAGGAGCTGTGGGTCCACAGGTTTATCCACTCCCTGGGTACAATTCCCCAGGCCTGGTACCTGAAGGAGGAGCAGAAACGGGGAACCCGCTCTTGGCAGGCAGTTGCGGACAAGTTCGTTCGGTGCTTCTTGTTTGAAGGGGAGACGACGCAGGAGTCTTAGGCCCTACAGGCAATCAAGGAGATCTTTTTTTTTCCACCATCCCGAGCCTGACGAGAGCCCGGTTGTGTCACGACCTGAGGTCAGGCGCGAGTTGGTCTGCCACCGGATTGATGGCGATCCGGACGACGATAGCCTGGAGGACCTTAGGCATCTCTACTTTGACGAAAGGGAAGGCGAGCGGAGCATCAATGAAGAGCTGACGACTGAAGGAGTCCATTTACAACCACTAAAGACAAAGAAGCTGAACATTGGAACGGACGAGAAACCCAAGCTCGCAACGGTGGGAGATTACTGGGACGAGGAAATGACGAAAGAAATTTTCAGCCTCCTCAGGGAATATGAAGATTTGTTCCCGTCCTCGGTTGCAGACCTGAAGGGGATCAAGGGGGACCTGGGCGAAATGCGCATAGTGCTGAAACCGGGGGCTAGGCTGGTGAAGCACCAACCCTATCGGCTGAACCCGCGTATCAAAGAAAAGGTCAAGATGGAGATCGACAAGATGCTAGCTGCAGGTCTTATCTTCCCAGTAGAAGACGCAGAATGGGTGAGTCCCATTGTCATCCATAACAAGAAGGACAAAGCGGAGATCCGTGTCTGTGTGGACTACAGGAGCCTGAACAATGCCTGCATCCACGATTCGTTTCCCACTCCTTTCAGCGATGAAGTTCTGGACCATGTTGTGGGAAACAAAGCTTATTCCTTCACTGATGGGTTTTCGGGTTACCATCAAGTACGCATTGCCGAGGAAGACAAAGCAAAGACGACATTCACCACTGAGTGGGGATCATTCGCATACCACGTTATGCCGTTTGGTCTGAAGAATGCACCGGCTGTGTTTTCCCAGATTGTCATTGCTGCTTTCCGGGAGTACATTCACAAGTTCCTGGAGGTCTACATGGACGACTGGACCGTCTACAGCCTGTTGAAGAAACACGCCTCCCTGTTGCGTATTATGTTTGACCGGTGTCGTCAGCTGCAGATTTCCTTGAACTTGAAGAAATGTATTTTTGCAGTTTCATTCGGCACACTCTTGGGCCACGTGATGTGCAAGCAAGGGGTCTGCGTTGATCCCGCCAAGGTCGCGGTCATCGTCCACATGGAGGCCCACGAGACCGTGAAGCAGTTGCGGGCACTGCTCGGGCACACAGGATATTACAGGTGGTTTATTCGCAACTATGCAAATATTACGGCCCTTTTGGAGAAACTGTTGCGGAAGTCAGAAGTGTTCCAGTGGACGGCGGAGTGCAGGAAGGCACTTGACACATTGAAGGAGAAGTTGGCGACGGCACCCATACTTGTGCATCCTGACTGGGATAAGCAGTTCCATGTGCATATCGACGCGTCTGGTATTGCACTTGGGGCTGTATTGGCGCAACCCAGGGAGACGATAGTTGACCACCCCATATACTTCGCCAGCCGCCGGTTATCGAATGCAAAGAAGAATTACACCACGACCGAGCGGGAGGCGTTGGCGATGGTGTACTCCCTCTAGAAGTTCCGCCACTATCTTCTGGGAAGCAAATTCACATTCTTCATGGACCATTCTGCATTGAAGTATCTGGTGAATAAGCCTGTGTTGGAAGGACGGATCTGTCGCTGGCTTCTACTTTTCCAGGAATTCACATTTGAGGTGATTGTCAAGCCCGGCAGGTTGAATGTTGGTCCCGATCATTTATCTAGGTTGGAGACGGGAGAGAATGAAGGCTCGTTAGACGATCAGTTGCCGGATGCCGACCTATTCCGAGTAGAAGCAATACCAGATTACCTGGCTGACATTGCCACTTATCTGACCACGGGACAATGCCCTCAGGATTACACCCGGCTCCAGAAACGCCACCTGGTTGTCCGGGCGGCCGACTACCAATTGATCGCAGGGCAGCTATACAAACTAGGCCTTGATGAGGTGTTGTGCAGATGCGTTCTTGATCACAAACGGGAAGCGGTGATGTGGGAATGTCACAGTGGTGTTGCGGGAGGGCATGTGGGTGCGAAACCCACCGCAAGGAAAGTGCTCCAAGCTGGCCTGTGGTGGCCGACGGTACATGCTGACTGTAAGGCCTATGTGAAGCGTTGCGATGTTTGCCAGCGGACGGGAAGGCCTTCGCACCGGGATGAGCTTCCGCTACACCCAGTGCATGTGTTGCGGCCATTTGAAAAGTGGGCTGTTGATTTCGTAGGTCCCATCGCACCAGTCGCTCGACACTCCAAGGCCTGATACATCATTACCGCCACGGATTACCTCACCCGGTGGGCTGAGGCAGCAGCGGTACGCGACTGCTCGGCAGAGACCGCTGCCCGGTTCATCTTTGAACACATCATCAGCCGGTTTGGCTGCCCACGGAGCTTGACCAGCGATCAGGGTACGCATTTCATTAATGCCACGGTCAAGTCACTACTGGACACATTTATGATTCAGCATCATAAACGCAGCCCATACCACCCGCAGGCCAATGGTACTGTGGAAGCATTCAACAAGATTCTCGAAAAGGGCTTGACTAAAATTTGCAATGCTCAGCGCGACGATTGGGACGAGCGTCTCCCAGCGGCATTGTGGGCCTACCGGACCACGGTGAAACGTTTGAACAACCAGACACCATTCCATTTGGTGTATGGCCGGGAAGCTGTGATTCCCGCCGAGTTCACTGTACCCAGTCTTTTGATCGCAACGTCTCTCCAGTTCTCGGAAGAGGAGTCACTCCGGGAACGCCTCCAGGAGCTACAGGAGCTGGACGAGGCTCGATTCCTGGCAGAATTCCACCAGAAGGTTCAGAAGGCCAGGCAGAAAGCGTGGCATGACCGCCACATCAAAACCAAAGCCTTCCAAGTTGGCGGCAAAGTTCTCTTATATGATAGCCGGTTCCAGAAGTTTCCAGGCAAGCTCTAGATGCACTAGTTGGGACCCTACTTTGTCATCGAGATCCGCAACTTAGGAGCCGTTCGGTTGGCACAGCTGGACGGTACAGTTCTCCCTGGGTGGGTGAATGGAGCACGCCTGAAACCCTACCAGGAGTAGGTACCCTTCACTTCTCATCAATAACTCTCGCAACCGAGAGAACTCGTAGAGTAGCTTAGTCGAATAACTCTCCCGCAACCGGGATGAGCATAGGGAGTCTTTTCCGTTCATAGGTAATCTATCAAATAACCGGTCAGTTGTGGGTACATCACCGCAACCGACTGTGGTCGGGGCGGACCAGTCCAGCGTGTCACGGCGCCAGTCCAGCGTGTCATCCTTGTAGGATCCATCCTCGTGCCAGTGTCAGTCCAGGTCATTTCCGTCAGTCCTTTTGTCAGTCCGTAGGATCGCTCAGATTTGCATCATAAATTACCATAAGTAGACAGTAATCGTACCATAATCATTTGCCATCACCCGCAGTTCCCTCAGTCGTCGCGTCTGCCCATCTCCCCATGACGCCGTCAGCAACTGTCATATTACACACAGGCATGCGATTGATCGCACGATTATCGCAGGCAAGAAAGATAGCAAGAATTAATTGTCGTTATGGAGTCTCATCAACTCCGCTCGTGCCAGGGAATGTCATAACTTGCATGGAGACCAATAGCTCGAGAATGATGGACCAGTTCAATTTGGAAATTGCAGCGACTCCAGAGCACTTGAAGCCTCAAAGCGCACTGCACCTAGAAGGAAACTCCAGAAGAATTCTCCAAGTTTACCAGCGTCGCGCCAAGATGCCGAGGGCTCTCGTATCCGTTCCTGAACCAGTGTTGGACAGCCGAATCCACCGAACAGAGTCGCTGGTTGGTAAGTATGACAGTGCAGCGATGATGGACGCCAACCTGTCCGACCCAGCTGAATTCCCCCACCTCCATTGGCAGACCTACATGGAGCATCACTACACGCCAGGCAGTAGCTCCAACAGCCGAATGCGACAA
The DNA here is from genome assembly GCA_034641835.2 of Pinus albicaulis. Taxonomy (NCBI): domain Eukaryota; kingdom Viridiplantae; phylum Streptophyta; class Pinopsida; order Pinales; family Pinaceae; genus Pinus; species Pinus albicaulis. The sequence goes on from MU968411.1 coordinate 54,549,182, forward strand.
GAATACAGGGGCCTCCATCAGTCGTCCTTGATGAATTTAAGGACTCTTCCAGTTTTTGGAACTACGGGACTGGCCCTGCAATGCACCCGGTTCCTCCTCAGTCGAATACAGAACGGGTCCCTGTGGCTCAATGAGGAAATCCCAATTCATGCCGAAGACATTCATCGGCTTACAGGGCTGTCTCAGAATGGCGCGGATGTCTCCGTTGCTAGCCATACATCCTCCAAGCGCGCCCGAAAGTCGGGTGACACAGACCTGTACACCAAGTATGGCACCCGCCGGGGGGGCAAAGGTGCCAAAATTGATTTGATTAATAAGCCAGAAATTCGGTTCGCTTTCTACCTCATTACTAGCAAGACGATGCGGCACTATACTAAGGGAGAGTGCACCTTGGATACAATCTCCATTGCGAAGCACTGTATCCAGGGCGTCAGGCTGAACTGGTGCTCTTTTGTGCTGAAAGAACTCTTCGCGGCCTGCGAAGAGAACTATAAACGCACCACCAGTTTCATTTACGGTTACTTGATTTTAGCTTTCGCCATGTGGAAATGGCACCTTCCTCCTATCCAGATTCCAGCAGAGACTACCGCGAGCTAGCCTCTCGCGATGAAGTACACCCCATGGCAGGTGTCCGCTGACCCCAGCACCAAACAAGTGAACGCGGAAGCGTTTCGGGCGTGGTACGGGTTAATGAGAGATGTGGTGGCCAACCAGCAACGGGTGCCCCGACACCTGTTGGATGAGTATAGTGAGCAGGTATGGTTCGGGGTAAGCCACAGGCACACTTACCTCCGCCCAACTTTCGTGCCGGAAGACACCTTCCACATGGCGCCCCTCAGATTCCAGTTAAATGATGATACCTTCCACCGCGAGGTCTCTGCGTGGCCGGGGGTCACCAAGCACATCTGCGACGGGATCCCCCGATATAACTTTGAGCGGATGATGCCGGCGCAGCGGCCTGCCGCGACAGGCGCAGCGGGGTCCTCACAGGTTGCGGTGGGACCTCCACAGGATGTAGCTGGGACTGCACAGGAACTGCCCGAATCAATGATCCCTGTCGTACAACACTTCAATGCCCAGGTATGAAGTCTTAACGTGGTAACCCAAGTTGTTTCAAGTGGTGCCCCTTTATTTCCCTCATTTTCTGAATTTCAGCTCGGTCGGTCTCTTGCTCCCTCCCATACCGCCCCTCTCACTTCTCCCATCCTCACCAACCTATTCACCTATACCACCCCTATCATCACACCGATGGGCGAAATGGGCCCAGAACCTGATCCATCAGACCCCCCTCCATCCAAGAGGGCCCGCATTGTTGTCACAGATCCAGTGGTGGACCTTACTGACGATGATCCACCATCCACTCCACTCACAGGGACTTTGATTCCGGAGGAACCCCTGATTGATCCGTCAGAGTTCCTCAACATTCGCCTCCCCCATACCTCTTTCACCCCGTCCACCGCTCCCTCCACCGGCCATCCACCTGCCACCTCCTCCAATCCCTCCAACTCATCAACCACTGTATCAGATCCTCTCATCCGGGAACTTCTCGGAGGAGACCACGGGGTGGAAGTCACCTCCAGTACTGAAGTCGTAGTACCGCCGGTTGACCCCGTGGCCACACCCCAAGATCCTGTCTCCACGATATCTACCCGGCTGGCCACTGTTGGGGCTGATTCGGCTGACCCTCCCCCAGACCAGACCACGCAGCAAGACCGGCCGGAGTCCGATATGGCCACCTCAATGCAGCAGCAGACGCCGGTCCATCCTCCTGAGACCTCAAACCGATCAGTGGCCAGTGGCCAACCTTCGCAGGAACGGATGCCGGAGCAGGGTGCTCCCAGCACGACCAATGCAGAACCATGGGGTACAGGACAGCTGTACCTACTCATTCAGCGGGCGGCCCTAAAGGCCGAATAGATTCACTCAGAGCTGCAGCAGCGGTGTACCGAGCAACACAACTAGATCACAGCGCTTACTGAACAGCGCGATCAACTGACCAGGGAGAAGACCTACCTACAGGGGCAGGTCACCATTACTGCTCAGGTGTTCTCCGACTTATGGCCCACTGCAAGGGCTCATCATGCCCCACTTCTAGAATGTGTAGCGGAGGAAAGTGTAGCAGCCCAGGCTCACCACCTTCGGACTGCTTTCACTGATCTATGCAGGGAAAATCAAAAAATCCAAGCGGCGTTAGCCGCACGGCCTACCCTTTCCAATCCACAGATTGTCTACTCAGAACAGGTGGCTACCAAGCAGACTCAGGCAACTTGTATGCAGGCGACTCTTCACTCCGCCGCGGGAGAGGCTTACGCCCTCCTGCGAAGTCTGCAGGAGTGCTCACTCGCTCTCACTATCAAAACGCACCTATCTCTGCCCAGCTGCAACAAATTTCCTGTGAAATTCAGGAGACCGCGGACCTAGCACGGTTAGATCAACTCTATGCCCAAGCAGACGAGCTTGAAATTCAAATGCAACAGACTGAGGCCGACTCAGCAGCGGCCAAACAGGTCATTCGGGAGATTCGTCCGCCCATTTGAGCTAGTGCCGAATCCATACAACAGCTGGATGCCAAGGCCGAGACCCAACTTGCTGCGATGTTCGGGGCTGTCCCGACGACTATAGAGGAGGCTGCCGCCACAAGGATCTCTGAAGAAGCAGACTTTCTCATGCAGAAATGGCAGCAAGCGGTGTCGGCCTTCACCGGGCTTAAAGATACAGCGCTCCGTAGGGTCCCGGAGTTGGGGCCCTTGTTTGAACAACCACTTGGCGGAGCACAGCAGGAAAGGGCGCGGGACGAAGGCACAGCAGAACAGGGCACGGGAGCCAGCGGGGCAATGGAAGTGGAGACTGTTATTTGTGATTGACTCGGGGACGAGTCAAGGAATTGTGGTCGGGGCCTGTTGGGGCCCTTGTTTTGTTTAGTTTTTGAAATCTTGGCTAAGACATTTTGAATTTTGACCTTTTTGAGTTGCGGCATGAAGACACATGGCAACCACGACCGCGCCGCAACTACCAGGAGTCGCGGAGCTATCAAGGTGGCGCGGAAGCATGCGATAGCTGGAGATAGAACATGGACAAGTACAGATGAAGGAAACACACAGCAGAAGACAGAAAGTGGAACACGCAGATAACAGGAGAGAAGCCGGGAGAAGCTGAAGTAAAGACACAGAGGAACTGATAGTCGCGAGAGCGGGAGAATAAATAACAGTCACCCGGCTGAAAAGAGGAGGATGCTGAAGAGGTTGCGAGGCTTATGACAGGGGAAGACGCATAGAGCGACTGCGGAGGAATCATGCATGTACTTCCTATGGTTCCTCTTCTTCTCTATTCTACCTTTCTGTTCCGAAATCCATCTGTATCAGATTTGTAAGCTATCGACGAGAATGCCATGTAATCATGTGTTTGGCCAAGAGATTAATACAATGGAAGGTTGCTGTCTCAATAAGATGTTTATGTGCCTGTAATGTGTTTATGCTGGTTTAAAATTTTATTTGCAATTGTCTGAATGCTTATTTAGTGATCTTGCGCATATAACTCTGTATAAGTAATCGATGCACTGTCCTTCATGAGTTGCGAATTGGTTCCTTGCCATTGATCTCATCCCCTTCTGCATGTGGTTGCGGCACGCCTCGGGTGAGACGCACTGCTCTCCGGAGCAGGGTGAAAATGCCGGCGTGTTCCTAGACTACACCGAACCCCTTTGTTGGCCACAACTCTTGAACCTGGGTCTTGTTCGCGAGACCTGACTACTCGCCAACATCTTTTTTCATCCATATTGATGCTTTGAAAGAGGAAAAAAATGGAGGAATCAACTTACAAGATCCTTTTTACCAGCGAGACCCAATTTGGAAAATTAGGGTCTGAAACCTTCCAAGAGAATTTTGAGGGATCAAATGGCATTTTTTGGGGATACAACTTTGTCTCTTTAGAACCGATATTTTTTTTTCCTATTTTGCACACATATACCTTTCCAAAAACGTAAGAACCATGTCAATCAGAGTCCATATGCGAAATTTATGCCACTTAGAATTTGAACTTCCTATTTTCACCACCATAATTTGAGAAGATGCCACGTTAGCCCTCATTATTCATGAAAAATGGGCTAGCCACATGAATATGATGAAGAATATCGTAGAAGAGCCTATATTGTAACTTTGGTCAAATGTTGAGGTAGTCAAACCTGACCACTAGTAGGTTATCGAGTTGTGTTATAACCAAGCCACTAGGAGGAAAAGGGGTTCCATTCTTTTGAGTGAATTTGTTCCATCATTGAGCAAAAATAACCAAGATGGATAGGAGATAGAGCACATAGAGAGTATTTGTGCATTGTAGTATCCTATGGGCCACAAGCCATAATTCTTTGTACTCACAACCATATTTACATTGAGACAAAGCGAGTAGAGCAGCCTCACCTTCTAGCTGTGTTTTTCTCCTGAAAGAGTTTCCTAGGTAATATTGTGTATCAAATGTGTTAGTGATATTTTTTTTTCCATTCTCTATTTTATACATATTTTTAATTTTCATGCATACACTATTAACAATAATCTACAAATATATAAATCTAAAGAGATATAAAACTGTAATAGCGTATATTTTGGATTTTTTAAGTATAATTTTATCAGATTTGTTGTGACGAACCATGTTTAGTGGAATATCCATGGAAGTTTACAGATCAGGTGGATAATTTTGTGGGAAGGAATTTTAATATTTATGTAAGAAGTGTGGTATAGCATAATAGAAAACCACTCCATACACATCTTAGCAAAATGGAATTGAAGAAAGGATGAATATGAAATTTATGGAAAAATAAAAGGGTATGCTCAGTGGTGCCGAGGTAGGACAAGAATTATGGGTATTGGTAGTGGATACAACATGTTAATTGGTAAATAGATCACCCTCATTAGAATTTTATGATAATATTCCACACAAGGTATGGACTGGTGAGAACCCTCTCTCATACATCTCAAAGTGTTTGGATGTAATGCATATGTAAGTGTTCTAGAGATTGGTTTGGGAATGAAAGTAGCCAAAAAATGTATACTACACCTATTTTCCATTCAAATTTTTCTTTTTTATTACTGATGATGATCCTAGAATTATTAGGGAGGAAGTGGATTTAGAGGATGAAAAACTTTGGAAGAAGGCCATGATTGAATAAATGGTAGCTTTGGATAAGAATGAGGTTTGGGATCTAGTGACGTTTCTAGCTAGAAGAAACCAATTAACAAAAAATGGGTATTGAAGAGGGAGTTGAATGTAGAAGGAAAAGTGGAGAAATACAAACCTTGATTAGTAGAAAAAAGTTATTTTGAGGTCCATGGAATTGACTTTGTTGATATTTTTTCTCTTATTTCCATGTTAGTTTCTATTAGATATCTTTTGTTTATTTTTGTTGCTTTTTTTTTGAGGTAAAATAGATGGATGTGAAGGAAACATTCCTACATGGGGATCTAGAAGAAATATCCATGTGAAGCAGCGAAAGGGATTTGTAGTGAAGGAAAATAAAAACTAGTATGCGGGTTGAAAAAATCCCTGTATGGGTTAAGGCAATCACCAAGGATGTGCTATCAAAATTTTGATACATATATATTGGGACTTGGACTCATAAGGGGCAAAGTGAATCACTATTTATATTTTAAATTAGTCAATGATCATCTTATATTTTTGGTCCCATATGTGGAGGATATGTTTCTAATTGGAAATGATAGGAAATTAACCAAGATGTGAAAACTCAACTATATGATAAATCCTGGAGAGTATGTCTCATTTTAGGGCCTAGTGACCCCTAATTCAGGCCGTGAGTTGCGGTAAAGCCTGAGAGACTAGGAGACAGGAAAATTCCTCACGGTTTAGGCAGAGAGAATCCAATGATTTCCATGCTTGTGTTGGCCTAGTGATTGGGTGTAGATCACAGTAAAGCCGGTTATGACATGTTTATGGTGTTGGCCTAGTGATTCGGTGTGGATCATGGTAAAGACAAATTTCTATTGATGAGGGTGAGGTGGTTTAGCCTCTGGATGACGTAGTTGGATCTTTCGATTTGAGTCCCACATTCATGCTTGGAATATGACACGGGGATGAAGAGATATTTGGCTCAGCGAATCTATGGTCAGGTGGAACGTGGAAGTCCCATCTCTGGTTGGTTTTTACATTTAGTAATGAAGAGCTTATTCCTTTGGTATTTGGTATGCAAATGTATTGGTTTATGTATGGATTTTATTGTTGTTTTATCCATGGTATTTTTGTTGTTATTATGCTGGTTATGAGCATGTATTTTAACAGTAATGATGTATGGCTCTATCCATGTTTTTACTTGTAAATGAATGCACATTGTATCTATGGTCAAATATATTGTATTGCAACTAATGATGTAAGGGAGAAATGCTTCTTAGAGATTCTCACATTAGTATGAGACCCCTATGATCCGTGTTGTTGTTTATACCTGTAGCTTTCATGTTTGTGACATGTTTGATGAGATGTTTGTCATGGCTAGGAGGGGTCCTAATGAATTCTTACTGATATGATTGTTTCTGCATCATTGTCCTGTTTTTATTTATCATCTTTGAACTTTTCATGAAGTTATAGGCAGGGCACTGGGTTTTGGGCCTGAAAAGGTTTCTCAAATCTCGGGGACGCTGCAAAGAACTAAGGAATTGGGGCCTTAGGCACTGACATGCAGTGTTATGCCTGCGGCTATAGCCTCCTCGATGTTGGCTTGCAAGCCTGTGCCTTTGTCTATGGCTCAAAGAGGTCAAAAGGCCAGTGGGACCGAGGGGTAAGAGGCCTGAATGGTTGGGTTACCTCCTAGGGGTGTTGTTGTTGTTGTACAAAGTCTGTAGGTTGTGTTTCCATCGGTTTCACTTCATGTGCACTTCCTTAAGGTCACCTAGGAGGTTGAATCTCATTATAGTAGCCTCTCGTCACATGTTTACCCTAGTTGGGCGGTTACTTCGGTAGATGTGGGAAGAGGGTGTTACAAAAAGAGAACATAGATTTTCTACTATATGTATTACAACATTTTAATAAAATTAAAATTAAAAATGATTTTATATAAAGATGTGAAATTTATATAAATATAAATAATATTATTAAAAATTAGCTTAAACATCAATAGGAATCAAATTTATCTATGTGCAAATATTTTTTCAAGTTTTGCATCCAAAAAAAGTTTGCATCTTGAGAGATTTGATTTTCTAAAAACTTATAAATATGAAATTAAGATGAATCTATGCTAATTTTTAATTAATTTGTATACATAATTTACATAACAAATTCAACTACTATATGCTAGTGTCAAAATCACTTGGGGATTGCACCCTTCTTGGGCCACATCAACCCCTTAACATGATCGGAATTTTTCCCACGAAGTTTTGAACTGGTGACCTTCACACCATGGAGTGCCTTAACAATACACCCTATCACCATCTATTCTATAGCTCGTGAACATTTTTATTAAAATATTATTTGTAAATAAAATTTACATTTTTTTTTGGAGACTATTAGTTTCTAAATTCTTCTTCCAGATAGATGATATTCCTTTCAAAATATTTAGAAAATAATGTTGGTTTATAAAAATCCAATAAAGATATGTGATACCTTTCTTTTGTACAAATTAATATTGTTCTATAAAAGTTATATTTTTTTTACCTAATGAAGAAATTAATATGGTTTTATAAAAAATATAATTAAATAAATATATGTGATTCTTTTGTTATATAATGGACAAATTAGGAAAGAGAATTCCATGCTATATCATTCATTGTATACTTTCTTAAATAGCTATATAGGTTCTCACATGGTGAAGGGTAATTTAGGTTTCCCATATATTGAAGGGTCAACTAGGCCTTTAAAAGGGATTGAGGCCTAGGTATTGAAGTGCAATTTAAGTTCTTAAAAGGATTGAGATCTAGGTTTGTTTGTTTGGTTGTTTTTTTAATAGAGTTTAAGGTTGTTATTTAGTACATTTATTTAGATAAAAGTGATTATATATGTATATCTTCTGAAAATTTGGGCAAATCAACCCAAAAAGATCTACCCAAGATCTTAACTAGTTTGAACTTGACCAAGTGAGCTAACCTTTGAGGATTATAAAAATGATTATATGTTTCTGAGTTAAATATTTTTTTATATAGAAATTGTAAAAACTTATAATGACAATTAATTTTGGGCATAATTTTTCTTTAGCTTTGAATTATTTTATTGTATATTTTGAATTTTCAAATATCTATTTTACTACATAATATTATTTAATTATTTTATATATTGTTTTTATTGAAATGCGATAATATAATTTTAAATAATATTGTGGTATTTAGTTATTTAAAATATGCTTTTTCATTATATAAATAAATTTAATACCCTAAGTAAATAAATATAAATCAAGACATAAATAAATATGAATCTAAAAATAAAAAAGATTTTACATAAAGAGTCTAGAACATTCCAAGTAAATATGAATCTCGAAATAAAAAAGATCTTACATGGCTATTCTATAACATTCTATTACAACTTTCAAAGATTATTGAATACAAAACCACTTTTACTGAATTTACGGATGCTATTCAACATCACCAAACTCTTTGATCTTACTGCATCAGATATTTTAATTAGATACACAGAAAACAACTTTTACTGAATTTACAGATGCTATTCAACATCACCAAACTCTTTGATCTTACTGCATCAGAGATTTTAATTAGATACACAGAAGCTTAGGGTTTACACTATGAACCTTACACAAGCTTTGGAACAAGGCATTTACATCTTCAACTTAGGTGTCAAGCAGGTAAGTTCATGTTAGAACAACATTTCTGTTCTGACTCATCTCTTTCAACAATCACAAGAGCTTCTAACAACCCATTTCCAACTTAGCATGTTTCCAACCAGTCTCCATTCTCTTTCATCCTTGAGAACTCTCCCTTGGTGCTCAGTCCACTCATCTTTGCATCCCTATGAAGGAGGTTGTGGAAATCTGTTCTTGACAGAAATAACTGATTACAGAAGGTGCCGCTGGTTACTAATGTTTCAAACTGCCTCTGTTGTAGAGTTATAGGTCATCACTGGGCCAGCTGTCTCTTGCTGCATCTCAGAATCTGTGTTCTCTTCTTCACCTTCTTCTGAATCCCACAGAAATTGGGCATAAGAGCCAAGAACAAAGCTGCAAAACAAGCAACCCCAACTTGTTACCCAAATGATCCAATGCCAGATTATCAGGCCTAATCATTCCCCTAATACAATTAAAATCCAGATTTGCCAGAACAGAGAGCAAGCGAGGAAGAGAACTTGCTCACCAGTCATCAGGGTTCGCCTGCACAGCTTGATCAAAGTAAGCCTCGGCATGACGAGCATCCCTGCGAACTTCCCACATCAGCTTTGCATACAGAGCGAGTACCTCCCCATCGCTAGGGCTTGCAAGTATGGCCCTTTCATAGTACTCCTCTGCCTTGGCAAGGTTGCCTTTAACCTAATAATTGTTAACACCCAGTATAAGCCTATAGCATTCACTAAATAACAATACAAATCTGTTTGCTGGGATTGATTCATATTCACCAAATAACAATACAAATCTGTTTGCTGGGATTGATCCATACCTCATGCAGGAACTTTGCATAGTTTCTGAGCAGAAGTGAGTTGCCCGGATTTGCCTCCAGCATTTTCTGATAATAAACATCTGTACGATCAGAAACAGAATCAGCCATAGAGACTTCCTGATTCCCACCACCAATGCCATATCCTCTAGCTATATACATGGCCTCGTTCTTAGTCTCAGACTCAGATTGTGAATTTCTCACCACGGGACTCGAACCAGAACCCTCTTTTTCTCCTCCTCCAGGTCGGAGAACTCCATTCTTTCTTTCCGAGAATGATGGTTTTTCACTTCCCATCCGATCAACAACAACTGCAACCTTATGGGTCGGTTTGAAACTCTGTGGGGAAGTTTTATGGAGCTCGGCTTCCAAGTTCCAGGTCCCTGATCCAAAATCACCAGAGCTGGACAACAGCTTTGCAGATTTGCAGCGGCTGAGGCTGGACTCTGGCTCCAGCACCTTCAGAGCCCTAATGGAGCCCAGAATGGGACTGGAAGAGCTTTGGAGCTGCATTTTTGCAAAGTATAAAAAGGCAGATGAAAAATTGCTAAAAGCTTATGAAATTCAGTTCAAATAATTTTCTTTCAGCTCAAAATCAAGGAACGTAGCGCTCTCACATGGAAATTGCTACCAATTGGATCTGTTTAAGTTCTATAAATTCACATGACTACACAGTTATCTCCAGAAAAACTGTTATCATTTTATAATTGATTGACAAGAAATGAAGATTCCATTTTGCAACTTGTTGCGCAGGAATATCTAGCCTGCTACAGCTTGAACCTTGAGACCCACGTTACCGGATTTATCCAATTTGTTTATGATTTAATGTGGATCATAAACATCCCTGTCCAACTATTCCAGTGCGGCCATTGATGGGAACCCGAGAATTATCTTTTGTGCCCATGGCCATCTCTATCCCTAAAATATATCTTCAGTCATTTTTAGCAATATATCTTTAGTCATTTTTAGCAGTGCTCAAAGGTTAATGAGTCCTAATCGATTTGTGTGAGTTTTCTTCATATTTGTCTTATCGATTTGTGTGAGTTTTCTTCATATTTGTCTTCTCTGAGCCAGTTTGTGAGTCGTAATCAATCTGTGCTGATTTTTTTTTTTTTAAATATTATTTTCAATATTTTCAACAAATTGTATGATTTTTTCTAATTCACGTTGTTAATGAGTCCTAATCGACTTGTGTGAATTTTCTTCGTATTTGTCTTCTCTGTGTCAGAGATATTTTTAAATCTTTTTCACGGTGCTCACAGGTTTGTGAGTCCTAATCGATTTGTGTGATTTTTTATTTTCATATAATTTCAATATTTCAACAAATGGTGTGATTTTGTCTAATTTATGTGGAAATTTGCAGTTAACATATTTTCAACAAACCGTATGATTTTTTGTAATTCATGGAAATTTATAGTAACATATTTTCAACAAATTGTATGATTTTTTCTAATTCATGTGGAAATCTACACTAACATATTTTCAACAAATTGTATGATTTTTTCTAATTCATGTGGAAATCTACAGTAACCTATTTTCAACAAATTGTATTTTCAACAAATTGTATGATTTTTTTGTAATTCATGGAAATTTATAGTAATATATTTTCAACAAATTATATGATTTTTTCTAATTCACGTGGAAATCTACACTAACATATTTTCATCAAATTGTATGATTTTTTCTAATTCATGTGAAAATCTACAGTTAACAATTTCTAGTTTAATAAATAGATAATTAACCTTTAATTTATTATAATTATGCTAATTTTTTTCTATTTCATGTGAAAACCTACAGTTAACAACTTCTGATTTAATAAATGGATAATTAACTTAGGATTTATTATGATCAAGTTCTGGTTTAATAAATAGATAATTAACTTTTAATTTATTATAATCAAACTGATTTTTTTCTATTTTATATCAAAATCTACAATTAACAATTTCTGGTTTAATAAATAGATAATTAACTTTAGATCTATTATAATCCAACTCTGGTTTAATAAATAGATAATTAACTTTTAATATATTATAATCTAGTTGATTTTTTCTATTTCATGTGGAAATCTACAGTTAACAACTTATTAAGCTCAAAAGCATAACATAAATTGCTTAATAATACAAGTTAAACTTTAATATCATTTTGCATCCAAAATTCTTTGAATTAAAGTTTGTTGGTTATTTTATTCATTGCTTAATAATACAAGTTAAAAGTTAAATTTTGAGATGTTATGGTTTATAATTTTACACTTAGTGGAATCTATTGAGTTAAAGTTTGGATATTATTTTATTAATTTAGGAAGCATGTTTATAATTTTGCACTTACTGAATTTTTTAAGTTAAATTTTGGATATGACTTTATTTATTGTTTAACCGTATAAGTTAGGTTAAACTTTAAAATGTGATGGTTTATAATTTTATATTAAAGAGATATTTTTGAATTATTGTTCGGAGATGATTTTATTAATAAGTTTAAAGTTAAGCTTTGAAGTGTCATCGTTTTATTTATTATTTAATTATTTAAGTCAATTTTTTTATAAAATGATGTTAAAATTATTAATTTATATTTGTTTTATAAAATAATCTGTGGTTATATTATAAGAGAAGGTTGTGGTTTGTTATTGCATTAATTATTGTGTTCTAGAGTTTGTCATTATTTGATGAGTCTATTTCTTATATTATTGTATTGTCATTGTGATATAGAGTTTATTTTTTTGTTTTGATTGTTTTTCACATTGGGAAGTAATTAAGTTGGATGTGAGAGATTCTCTCAAATTAATTTGACTTCTAAATTGGCTGGAGGCTAACATATTCTCTTAAATCATCTTTATTATGTTAAGAAATTGTGCTTATCTTTAGGTAAAACTTCATAAGTTATATGTGAACTATCACATTGTTGAATACATCAACTCGATATAGTTTGTGTATCTCAAAATATGTCTACTCTAGAATTTGTCAACATGGTATTAGAGTTCACTTGGTGATGGATAAACAAGGTAAAGTTCGTGTGCTATGTTTAGTTAAAACAATGAACATATGAGAATGTGAGTCACACTTTCTATTTGTAAGAAGTCTAGGATGTTATATGTAAACTCTATGTATTTGTCCTTGAAGATTTTGAGCTTCTTTTTCCTAGACTTCGTATGCGGGAGTAGTATCATACGTCACCTAGGAAATGTTATAAAGGTTTGTGTCTAGTGCCTACATGACATAGAGTATGTAAATGTAATGTAAGTATTTATGTAAGTAGTGCAAGTATTTGTGTAAGTATAATGTAAAAGACATATTGACTTTGAAATTTTGATAATGTCTACACAATCGAGGTACAATATGCAAGTACTAGGTTGGACCAAATATAGAGTTTTTTTATTAGGAGTTTCTTCAATTCATGGTGAAGCATTTAATGCATCAAACTAGTGAAAATTGTTTATGAATATCTAACTTGACAAAGATTAGGACTACTACTTGTTAACAAGGAGCATTGGAATTATTAACTCGTACTTGTCTTATAGAATAATGTGATAACACGCCACGCCAAAAAGGAGAAGGTTATGGCCTATTATCGCATTAGTCAATTGCAATGTAGAGTTTGACTTTACAATTTGATTATAAGATTAGGAAGTGGTAAGGTCTAGTTGGCTTTAAAATATTCTCTCCAACTAATTTAATTGTGTTACTTTAATATGTAGTTGAGCTAATCTCTCCCGTATTTGTTACATTGCTAAGATAATGTAGCTTTTTTAGACAAATATTCATGTATTTATGTGTACTATTATGTTATTGGATACATTAATCAAATACAATTTTGGTGAGTGAAAACATGTGTACTCTCCTATTTTTCAACAAATAGCATGAGGATTTTTATAAACGTTCAAGATTGTGACATGTAATTTCATACTCTATTTACTATAATAATAGTTCAATTAGCCAAATTAAACTTTGCGAATGCAACAACCATAATCATTATTATAACATGGAACTTTTTATGAACATTCAAAAATCTAATATATACTTTGATACTATATTTATTATAATGGTATTATAGGCATGAAAAAATTCTCCATGCCTATTAGCATTATCACACTTAAGGTAGTGGTCATGCCCATGCATATTCCCATGCTCATGGCTATTATATGAACATTTTTAAATGTTACTCACCATTTTTTCCCATTCATATTCCAAAAGCACTATTCCAAAACACTATGAGACACCAACAACCAGGACAAAAACTTGGTAGCTCAGGTTAACATTCCTTGTACCCTCAAGGGTAATTTGTTGTTGGCCCAAAACAAAATGAAACAACATGTTGATTTTAACATGCCTTTGAATGCCACTTTGAAGAAGGGGATAAGGTGTTCTTACATCTCCAACTATATTAGCATATATCAAATGTATTGGCTTAGTGGCTTACAAATTGGATTTTCTCAGCCATTTTGAGTTCCATCCAGTTTTTCATGTGTCTTGCTTAAAGAAAGCAGTTGGGTCCAATTGCAGAGTTCAATCTAGCCTTCTCGAATTGGATGAGAATGGTTCCATTTGGTTGCATCTCAAGGCCTTTTTGGACAAACAAAATTGTTGTCTTCGCCAGTGCACTGCCTTGGAAGTCTTGATCTAATGGAAGGATACACAACCCATAGATGCTACATGGTAACCAATAAATATTTTCCACCAATTTTTTCTTTTCTAGCTTTGAGGACAACATTTCTTTGTAAGGAGGAGGTCATGGTGGGGTCCCACCCTAACTCCCCTTGCTAGGCGAATAGGTTGTTACTTAATGTATTAGGCCCACAAGGTAGTAGAGTGTGAAATCAATAAATGTAAGTTGACCTTGTTAAAGAAGGTCCACTAGTATATTACAATATTTTGACCTTATTAATGAAGTTCCACTAGATAATAACATTAATTGTTTTCTCTACATGTATGAGGTCATCCATTCCTATCCATTCTCAAAAGAATTCATGTAAGGTTGTAGTGGTGAATATGTTCTTTGAATTTTGATAAATGAATTTGTATTAATGGGATCATTAGATTGTCCCTTGGTTAGGTAACACGATGGACTGGTTAATGAATATAACAGACTTGTTCTTCTCCATTTCTATGCTTTGTTTAAACGATTTCTCTATTAGTTTTTGAGGTAGATGCATATATCTTTCTTGTAAATCTGTTATGACTGCACTCAGGGTCTTTGGGATAACTATGAGTGAGGAAAAAATCTAGAAGACTCGTTAGTGCAGACATCCCAATCCATGGTGAGAAGATCACTATCAAATAAGCATAGAATTATGTTAGAGCCCTGATATTCACCAACTCAATATGATTATTTTTCTCCTTACAATTTTGGAGTTCGGTGTCTTATGGGCATAAAGTTGTGCACATTATTTTTTTATAAATAGGGTACATTTATTTTCCATGTTATTTTGTTTCTTGCAGCACAATACAAAATTGCTTTAATAATATATATGTTATGTGTTCACTTTTACATACTCCTGATTGAACCCATATAAATGAATTAAGTAGATACACATTAGAGGAAATGTCAGCCTAAAAGTGCCCATGAAAATTTCATGCAATTTCCATATCATAATATGTAAACCAATCAAAATCCTTTAAATTTAAAAAGAGGTACATGTAAATTTTTTGGAGAGAAAAGAAGAAAAACTACCTTTTTTTAAAATGTATTTTTGGCTCATCTCCTTATAAGTTTAATCAAATTTCAAGTGTAGACACTCGTTAGATGTGGAATTAAATTCCACATCCAACAAGTACCCATCATGCATACTTTTGAAAATACCCACATGGATAAAAATTGAAGATACATTAAAAAAACATGTTGAACACACTTTTTTAATGTATCTTCATTTTTTATCAATGTGAGTCTTCTCAAAAGTAAGCATAATTGGTACTCGTTGGATATGAAATTTAATTCCACATCCAATGAGTGTCTACACTTGAAGTTTGAGTAAGCCTATAAGGAGATAAGCCAAAAATAAAATTAAAAAAAGTAGTTTCTTATTTTCCCTCCAAAATTCATAACTATTATTCTATTATTTAAACTACTATTTTATTATTTTTCCTTAGGAGGCCACTTTTAGGTTGAAATTTCCTCTAATGTGTTTCTTGAAGGAAATCAGTGATCATGTGTGTTTGTTTTACTATTTTGTTCATCTTTTGGTTGTTGATGTCGGTTTTATATCTTCTAGGTTGTCTAGATGCTTTAGTCCTTTGGTTCTGTAATATGTATGCAGCTAGTATTTCCTATTACTCAGCTAAGAACCAAAGGACTAAAGAACCCAATTAATGTTACTAGTGGACCATGTAGAGAACCCAGTTAATGTTATTATCTACAATATGCCTAAATGTTTTTTGTCTTAATGTACAAGACTCCATTTTGTCTCTCCTGCTAGGGTGCTCAATCCTGGAAGTGTTTATATGCTAGTAAGCAATTATTGCCCTCATTTTTGAAAATTTACATCTTCTTCTGAAATTTGAAAGCTAATTATGAGCATTCCTTGAACATTAATTTGTTGCATATTACATATGGTGATCCTCCTTTTTGAGTTGTTTATCAATGGAGTGGCATGTTGGATTTTTTATAATCTTCAATGTGATGTGTTGAATGCTAACTTTCTATGCTCAATGTTGGTTTCTAATTTTTTATATGCAGACTTATTTGTTCTTTGTTTTCCACCTAGTCTCTAGTTTCTATCTATCTTTTTACTTTAACCGTTGAATCACCATGCCTGAAAAAAAACACTGAGCTTTTCTCAGAGGAGGATACATTAACATATCATACTAAATTGTGGCCCAATGCACTGAATGGAGATGTACAAGAGAAATAAGCTAGTTAACCCATGATTAAACATAATAATGGGTAAAAATTGACACTCATTGGGTGATTATCAACTTATGCTTTTATACAAGAGAAGTGGTAGGATGTGCCTTAAATTGTCTAACAAGAAACCTTTATTAATAGCCTATTTTTGTTTACTTTGATCAATTTTTAGATCTTGCTTATGTGACAATGTCTAAATATTCCAATTGTCTTCCCTATACTCCATTCTTTCTTGTCTGAGGAATCAAGATTGCTAACATTTTACAAACCACACTGAAACAACTTTAGTCTAAGTCTTTGACAAATAAATATATTATAAATATAAATGACTAGAACCAATTTCATAAAAATGAGAAATAAGATAAAATAATTTTATTAATGTCCAATAGATGACCAAGAAATAGTTCAACGGTACTAGAGAATACAACCAGTTGTTTATAGATTACGCGAGTTTCCATAGCACTACTAGATGCTAAGAATCTAGCAAAAACTTAAACATACAATAAAGAAGACACATGAAAGATTTGTTGCTGGTACTTTATTCATTGATTCTAGGTTGATTCCTACATTGAGATTGGTGCTGATAAAGATCATGTTGATTTTGATTCTTTACAAGCATTGAAATTTAGTGTGTATCTTTTGGCTTTAATTCCTTGTACTCAGCTAAATCAGCCTAAGGATTACCCTAATTTTCCTAAAATTGCATGGTTTAGATTCTTAAATTTTAATATTTTAGAGAATTTGGCTTATGAGCTCAGGAAATCCCCATAAATTCTCACCAAAATAATTAAGCTATTATTTCTTTTTAATATTATTTTGAAGTTGTCTTGATGACTTATTATAGACAAAGTGAGTATTTTTTACCTTGTTTCAATTTTTAAAATTTTGTTCTCTCGGCTTTTAATTCTTGTATCTCCATTTTATTTTGATAAACAAATCCCTTCAAAATTTCTGTTTGTTGCATCTCTAGTTCAATTTCTTTTATTTAGATTTTTTAATCTGGAATGAAGGGTTTAAGTCACTTCTACAATCATATTTTTTTTGGAGGAATAATTCCACTCACTTTTAGAGTGAGGAAGATGGTAGGTTGTCAATGCCCCTCATATTCCCCCCCACTCCAGATTCCACGATGGAAGGTGGTATTAACTGCTAGTTGAAACGGCGACTACTAACCTTGTGGGACATGGAGGGAATGGATCCCATGATCTCCTTGGAAATTAATCCTTAGTAATTAAGGTTGAACTAACCGATCTATCTCCTTGTGCTCTCTAATATTATTTTGTGCTGTGATTCCATGGTTGAATCGAGCTTTAAGGTTATCGAGATCAGTAGATATGGACATTAGTGTCTTTCGATATTTAATAATTATTTTCCAACTTTTTTCTTTTTGCAAGATTTTATTAATCCGTTATGGCTACTATCTAGAGGCCCTCAAAATTTTTATGCACAATCTCCATTCTCCTCCTAATCCAGGTCATGATAAGTGGATTACCTCCATCTTTATAGTGCTCCCATCAATTAGGGGCACTAAGAGATAGCTTGATGACATCATTGCTTCTAGCTCCAGATCAATGCAGATTAGAGGGACCACTCGGCCTCCCTGGGAACCTCAAAGATGTCACTAGACCAAATCCCTTACCATCAAGCATATAATATCATATAGAAATCAGTAGCAAGTTATAGTGGCTAGGCAACAGTGTAGAAGAGGCTTCAAATCTTCCCCTAGTTCTTCTTTAGGGCATCATCTTATCTTGAGTTTCCTTCATTTGGCCTCTAATGTTTTTGGAAAGGTATATATATTATATCATGGACCAGTCCCTAGATCCTTTCCTTTTGCACATATCCCTCCTATTGTGGCTTCCCGTGCTTGAATCTGAGGGTTTTCTCATGTTTTCTCTTATAGATTTCATGTTTCTACATTACTTCTTGTTCTTTATCATTCCACCTTTTCACTTTATAACATAGTGCATAAGACTATAATTTGGTCCATCAAAGCTCCTTTCTTGGATGGAAATCAATAGGGTTATGCTCATATCACACCTTTCTTCCTAGTTGGATTTCCCTGACAAAGGTGAAGCATAAGAAATGAATCAAATAGAGGAAATTTCCTATCCGATCACAATGGAAATATCAAGAATATATTATTGCACCCTCTTGATTAGTGAGAATCCATGTAACCCACTATGACCCATGTATCACAGTGTTTTCCTGCCTATATGAGTGGAAGAAAATTACAGTTGGATCTACTTGTGACTGCTATAACTTGGATGGATATTATTATTTGGGTTTGCTTTCATCCTAGGAAATATGCAAGTATAACTAAAGCATGAGTTTGCGAATCTTGATTTTTACATCTATATTCTTGTTTTGGTACTTTTTGGTTCTCTTATATTTAGGGACACCTCTCATAGTTGTTTCATGCTCTTCCTATTTTTGAATGGGTGTGTTTTAGCTTCCATCTTACTTTTTTTATATTTAGCATGAAAAACTCGTTCATTGGTTATTATGTTCTCAACAAAATTGTAATTACCCATCCTAAATAATACTTACAGGTAAGAATTATTTATTATATTTTTTCTTTGATCAATGCAATTGTTGGCTACTTTGAAGATATTGGTGAGGACGTTGGAGTATCATCAGACATTAATCTAAATCGTGTGCCTCATTTTTTTTTGGATCTTAGTCCAAATATACAAAAGGCATATCTCTAGAGAAAATTTGTGTGCATCCTTCAATGGTTGGCATGTTGGGTACTTCTGCAGAGGATGTTATTGAACATGGTGGATGGTAAGATCTAGAACACGTAACACTTTATAACATTTTATAATACGTATTTAAATGCATATGAGCCTTTAAAATCTATTTTTTATTTTATTTTTGAAACTTAAAGTGCTTCCTTAATTCAATTAATCTTTATTGTACTAATGGAACATTTTTTCACATACATTTGTAGTTTAATATTGCTTTTTTTTCTTACAAAATTATATGCATATGTCTGACATTATTATAATGTTATTTATGATGTATCAACCCTATTTTAAGGGGTCATTATGTGGAGAGGCCTCTATAACGACACATATGTTAAGGAAAAGCAATATTTTAGTGTAGAATTCAATATTGGAGCATTGACAAGTGTTCATTGTGGAGAGACTCGTATTTTGGGATGAAGATAAAATTGCAGGTTTGAAGCTTGATTTTGTGAAAAAAATTAAGGTTGATTTGTACCCAAGGTCATCATAATTTCATTTCATATTTAGTATTTCTTGGTTTGGAATAATATTGTACTATTATAGTGGGCTAATGCTAGTTGTTGATGAGCTAAAAGAGAGGTTTGTTGACCTTCTTTTTGATTGTTTATGTTATCAAATTTAAAAAGTATTATTCAAGGTTGGTTATTCAATAAAAACCCATTTTCTTTTGCTACCTATACCTAAATTGATATCTTTAAGATTCAATTGGATGATTAATGATCACTTTATGTTCTTCAAGAATGGAAATAAGAAAAATTATATATTAATACTAGTGCATTCATTGTAAGAGAGTATTAATTCCTATGGTTTGTGGAAAATATTGATGAGTGCTAAGATCCACAGATATTGGAGTTGTCTTGGTTTTCGAAATATATGTTTTCAAGTGGGTTCATTTGGTCTGATACATTGAACAGGGTGTAAATGACATAGTTTTAGAAACAATTCCAAAATACCATTTGTTTGGCATATATGATATTTTTGGTGGGTATGTGGAGATAGCATGTGAAAAGGATACTATAGAGCACAACTAGTTAAGGATGGACTCATTTTTATTTTTTGGACTCACAAAGGAGAGGCAAGGCCAATATGTAACCAAACAATCATTATGTTAGTAGGAGATTTACTTCCTCTGGGCCCTAAGGATCATGGAATATTGGGGCATGCTACCGACCCACATGTATGGGTAAACATAGGAATTTTTGTTTTGTTTTGTGATGCAATTTTCGAGCCAACTGTCATACATTATTTATTATATGTTGTCTTTTTGTTTCCATTTGTTTTTAGACGTTATCTACAACCTGATATTTTTAGCATGTAATTTAGTTAGCATGATTGTGCCTAAGTGTTTCCTGAAGATTGAATGCTAAGTTTTTAAGGCGTTCTTTTCTATGGTGACATTTTATTTGCTTTGTCTATATAGGTCATTTAGCCACATGGTGGACACTATCACTCCACTGAAGAAAACTTGTTCGAGTTTCTTGATTTTTTAGAGAAAAATGGTAGGCATTGCTGATGTTGAGGTATATGTTGTATACATATTTTATAGTTTACTTTATTTTATAATATTCTAGTGTTCATCGTCTTTCATGACTTATATTAGTGTCAGTTTTTGCATCCTTCCACCAGTGATCAAATAAACTCTTTTCATGTCATGTTAGGGTCCCATTTTGAATTTTTTGTCATTCCATTAGATCATCATGCAAAAATTTGGTCACTTGGTGCAGATTTAGGTCTGATCTCACTCGTTTCAAAATTTTATAACTTGCTGGCTCATTTCACCACTTTGCTGAGTGTACCATCAATCATGAGTTTTCATCATCATTTCAGTCATTTTCATCATGGTTTCATTCAGTCACAGTATCCATTAGGTCTTAGGGTTTCCAAAGTCATTAAATCACCATTTCATTGCATAAAAGCCTAGCAAATGAAGGAGTGCTAATAAAGAAATTTCATCAGTAAGTTTGATTTGTAAATTTGATTTCAAAACAAAATTTTATTTTATTTTCCTAATTTGTAATAATTTCTTAGAGTTTCAAGTAGCTGCACACTCAAAGTTTCATCAAAAAATAAGAAAAGTTCCAAAAATTCAATCAGTGTATGTAAGCCATCAAAAGATGAAGTTCAATGGTCTAATTTAGAAATTAAATTTAAAGAGCGATATAAAGTCAATTTTAAGAAAGGAAAAGTGGGTCCCAAGTTTGTTTGATGACATTTCTCCAAGTATAAAGGTTCCCAAAGACCAAGAAGTCATTCATTTGCATACTCAAAGCATCGACCTCTCAGCCTCCCCAAGAAAAAAATCAAGTTTTCCTTCAGAAAATCGAATTCTAGGTCATTCGCTGCACTTTTTCCAAAGGCAGTGTGATTTTTGCAGGAGGCCACGTTGCGATTTTTCCAAAGGCATTGTGCTTTTCACAGTACCTTGTTGCGCTTTTTCTCTATACGATGTGATTTTTGCATAAGGGATCCATAGTCCCAAATCTTCACTGCATAGGTTCTCAACTTCAGTTCAGGGTTTCTTCACTTGTTTTCAAGTAAGTGGCACCTCCATAACCCATCCTTTTAGCTTGTGGTGTTAGATTCATGGTGTATACCCTCCCTTACATTTTATGTCATGTTTTGAGCATTGAAAACCTAGTTTCATAATTTTCAAACTTAATTGCTTTCCCCTAGACCCATTTACCTTCCCTATACCCTAAACTCACTCCCCACTACCCTTACATTTACCCATTTCCCATTCCCAAGCCCTATTCCCTAAACCCTACCACCCTAGTTGTGCTTTCCTAGTCAGCTAGATACCTCCCTGTAATACAAATTTCCTACCCTATTTCCCTAAATATTTCACCCTCCCATCACTTGCTTTATCTCCCTAATCCCTTTATACATTCCCCCAAATTTTCCCTCACCCATCACAATCCCCTAACCCTACAATCCTACTCCCTTTCCCTTCCCCTTATTCCCTAGGGTTTTCAAAAACAAACTAAACATAATGGAGGAGGAAAGAAATTCCACAGAAGAAGATAAGAAAAAATATAACAAACAGGGGAGAATTATGAGATTAGAGCCAATAGACACCAGGGAATTAATGGTATCACCCTTAGTTTTCAAATGCTTCCAGCATGTAGGTTGCTTTGAATTTTGTGAGATGGTACATAGAGTCCAAAGTCATCCTACTTTGACCAGGGTTTTCATCGACAACCTAAAAAATAACCAAGTGACTATAATAGGGGTGAATTTAACCATTTCCACTGACATCATTACAATAGAAACAGGGATACCCAATGTGGGTGAAAAATGGTTTAAGACTAAGTATTTGGATGCCTAGCTGTATGAGCCTTACCTCAAGGCACCTTATAAAGATAACATAAAAAAAATCTTTCCTTTTGGTAAGTTGTTGAACAGGTTTTCCCCCATGATGAAAATAATCATGAAATACTTCAATTGTGAGGGAAGATTCTCTATATTATACAATTATCACATTGGGTTGCTCATGATTTTCACTAGGGTGAAATTGCTCAACCTTCCCTACTACTTGTACATAAGCATTGATAAAATTTCCTACATAATGCAAAATAGAGATTATGAGCTTCAGATGAAAAACCTCTTCCATCACTCTATGATTAAAATCATTTTCCTTCACCACCTCAATCAGTTGAACATAGCATGGGAGACCTTAATTGAGGCTGATGTCTTCACTGCAGGACCAAGTCAACCCGCTATACCTATTTGACCAACAGCATCAGTTCCTCATAGGAAGACTAGGCTATCTAGCAGGGCTACAATGAAAGAAACCAAAGAGGTAAAAGAGGTTAAAGAGGTCAAAGAGGTCAAAAACTACCATAGGGGACCTAGGCAAGTGTTTTCTCCACATATTGTGGAAGGGGCCTTGCCTTCTTCATCAACAAAACAAGGAAATCAAAAGCATAAAGAGGCAGTTGTTCAAGAGGAGGAAGACCTTCATGAGGAAGAAAGAGAGTTTGAATTGGTGGAATTGGATGTCCAAGATGATCATGAAGCCTCAAATATGATCATCAAAGAGAAAGATGCCACAATTAGAGAGTTGCACGACAATATGGCGAGAGCACAATTTGTCATACCCTTCCTTGAACAAGAAAACAAGCAGCTGAAAGACAAACAATTACTCATGGAATTGGAGTTGCTGAAGGCCAAGAGGAAAGACACCAAAGGTAAAACAGTGATGGAACCTGATGATTCTGACCATAGTGAGACTCAAACCACCAATACAAGACAAAAAACAAGAGGTCTTAAGAGAGCAATAGAGAAGGAGAAACATGATGTAGAACAACTCAGTTTTGAGGAAAGAATTGCAAAGGAAAGCAATGATGACAGAGAAGTGTGGCTTGATAGAGTGAACGTCCACCTTGAAAAGCTCCTCCATATGGAAAAAAAGGACAATGATATGCTTAGACACATGGAAAAAGGATACACCACTAGAAACAAGATTTGCAACATCAAAATCAAGCAGTTGAAATATAAACTCAAGCAAAACCTAATCAAGCAAAAGGAGGAGGACAAAATTGAGTTACTTGCAGATGCCTCCTTAATTTCTTGATACACCTCATCAACACTTCATCTACCAATTTTGAAGATTTTTGGGCAAGTTTTGAATTTTTTTGGCATTTTTGCACATTTTGACATACTTTTTGCACAATTAGTCTACAAGAAGCACAACATGGGCCATGCTGCGCTTTTTTTGGAGGCCTCCAAATGAGAAAATATTTGTAGATTTGGATTCGGAGTGATGCATACATCAAATTTTGACTATTGGAACTCAAGAAACAGATATTTCAACAGGTGGAAATGGCAAAAAACCACTCAAAAACCACCTTTCTGCCTCCCTTTTTAGCCATTCGCTATGCTTTTTGAGAAGTCTTTGGAGATTTTATTTTTGAGGAGCTTCACTCAACCATTTTCAGAGCTTGAGCACATTTTTGACAACTAGATTGGAAGAGATTTCCAATGATCCATCTTGGGCCCAATTTGGACTTTGGGGAGTCACTCAAAATTGACTTTGAAGGCCAACATTGTGCTTTTCACCAGGGACGCTGCGCTTTTTGGAGTTCACTGATTTTTTCAGAATTTTCTAGTTTTATCAGTTGATTGATGGATTTCAAGGAAATTTATTGATGTAATAGTGAAATGTAATGTAATTATGTCATAAATAGTTACTAGAGGTAGATACATCATGTAAATATGCAATTTTGGTTAAAGTGAATCAATTTTATGAATGATAGGGATGAGTTGGCTAACCTCCCTAGTCACTAGGATTCCAGTTGAGCACTTTGGGTATCAGCTCCACAAGTGAGGGATTCGACCCCTGAGAGTGGGAGAAGTAGTTTTTGGTCTATATTTTTCATTTTCTTTCTCATTGCAAGGGTTGGATGCTATAGAATTTGATCATTGAACACTATTGTAATCAGAATTTTGGAAAGAAATAATAGATTGAGTTGCATCTATTTTGATGGGATTCCTATGGTAATGTGATTTGACATTTTTCTCCTTATGTTTGCAAATGTTTGAATGTATTTTGATATTCATATTCATGCCATATCTGAATGTAATTTATTCCTATGTTAGAAAGACATAATTCATTAGCTTATGCTCTGTTTTGGAGAAATAGTTACAATTTTGTTTCATCTTATTCTAATTGAAAATAATTCATGTTTCAAATGCTCTTTTATCAAACCCTAGCAGTCTAAACCACTCCATCATGATACCTAAGTGTGTTGAAGCATATGCCTACCTTGCTCCATCATATCTTTGCAATTCTGATCCTTATTTTACCTGACCTAGTTCTTCTCTGACCTATTCACCATCCAACACCTCAAATTCAATCAGTCAAACCCTAGTGCTACTATACCTATCCTAAAATATGATTTATCTAGTCATTTGATTGTGATCTCATGGAGAGAGCCCTCTCTTGCCTAGTAGGGCTAGCTACTTGGAAAAATATTGGTTTGTGGTTGCCTTTGTTGGTCTCTTCTCAGCCTCAGAGATCCAGTGGAGTGATAACAAGTTATACTTTGTATTGTGTCTTCTTTCATTTTCATAAGAGGAAATCAATGTTGTTGGTAAGAAGAAAAAATTGAAGAAAGAGGAGAACAATAACACTAGAGTGACAAATGTAGAAAGGGAAATCGAAGAGAACTGGTCTACTGATACCCTTAAATCCAATATTATGCATGAGACACACACATAAAAACTGATGGTCAAATATTTAGAGTTGGCGAATTCACTTGCAATGCCTTGGAAAAACAATGATAATGTTTTGAAGTGATGAAACAATATTTCATGTGTAAATTGTAGTCCAACAAATATTAAGTTGGAAACTCATATTGTAATACTTGACATTTTATATAATATAATTTTATCTGGTTGAAGTTATATATAGTTTCACTTGATATTATTTATTATTGTAATTAACATATGTAATTTTGTCTTTCATATTAGAAGAACATGCACAATGTATGCCTTTTTTTTTATTTAATTGCAAAATCATACTAATTTATTTATGTTGATAAATAATGAACGCATTGCACTGATATGTTTCACCCGTCCTGTGGCGATGTGTCTAAGGAAAAACTTTCCTTTTATAAATATCACATCTTAGCCACAATATTCCAATACTGCTACGGAAACAAGGTTCTTCTTTATTCCTGGAACAAACAAAAAATATTTGAGTCTGAGATGGGAGTTAGTCTCCCACTCAAAGGTAATTGTACCTATGTTAGTCATGCTATACCTCCCATCATCTCCAAAATTTATGTTCTATTGTAGGTCCTTCTCCTCCAAGCCACTGAAGAGATATCTATTCCCCGTCATATGGAACGAGGCACCACTATCGAGATACCACTTGCATCCCATTAAAATGTTTATCATGCATGAAATGAGAGTAAAATCAAGCTTGAAATGTGAAGCTAGAGCTTCACCTGTTGTTGCAGCTGTAGACCCCTTCTTGCTTGCCTTCTATGGACATTTTGTGGCATAATGTATGTACTCGTGACAGTGAAAAAACTTGATCTTGGACAACCCTCTATTTCCCTCTTTGCCTTGGGACTTATTTCCCTTGGTTTTATTTCCTTTTCTGACTAATGAAAAATCTTCTTAGTTTTCTTTGGAGGATGTCCCATCTCTGGTTCTATGCCTTATCGCTTCTTGTACCAAGTCGGACCATAATCACTCCCACTCTAGTAGCTTCTCCCTCCCATTCATAGATTCCTGGTAGCTATGCTAGCTCTTGGGAAGGCCTAGAAGAGCTAACCTCACCAAATCATCCTGGGAAATAGTCATCCCAACACTTCCATGCTCATCTCGACATTGAGTGAAGTTCGTCAAGCATTTTTGGATCATGTCTCCCTTCTCCATCTTGTTCTTTTTGAGATTTTATTTCAACGACATATTCCTATGGTCACTATTATTCTGAAACAGATCTATCAAGGCCTTCCAAATCAAATATGGAGTTTCCTTTCCATGGAGACTCGAGACAATATTATCTCTAACTCCCTCTAACAATATCCTTCTTGTCTTTGCTACATTATTCTTCCATGCCTCAAGAATTTGAGAATCTACTTATGTGGGTTGAGGAATATAAATGTGTATGAATGCCTTAAGTCCATTGTCCTTGAGCATTGCCTTCATCATGTCCTTCCATTCTATGTAATTCGAATTTCCCTCAAGGGAATATCTGAGTCTCAATCCATTGAAAGACATCTTGATTTATTGTTGGGTCCTGAAGAATACATCTACAATTCGATGTAACTTTTCAAAAGAAACCCTACTTATTCTCTTATATTGTGATTCTTGGCGTTCTAATACCATGTATAAATTTATCCAAATGGATTCAATTTGATCTTGTAATGTACTAAAACAAAATACTAAATCCTTCTACAATTTGCGGAAACCAAATACGATCACGCGATCAAATAAAAAGTAAGAGAAAGAAATAATAAATTGGAAAACACAAGATGTATTTGGGTAAAGGAAATTCTCAAAACCCCACGATCTATATATTGTATAAAGGCAAGACCATGAAACAATACAATTCTTTTCTCTCACCGAGAAACCTCTGCACTCTACTGACTCTCTCACTTTGATCTAGGAAAAATCAGTCAAATACTTAACCAATTCTCGGCCTTTGTTTGACTAGCCTTGCTCACACATTCTTGGGATAATTGAGTCCCTATTAATTATGAAATTACCAATTAATGATTGCGCAATTCCTTCAAGGCATCTTGATGACCTCATGCATGACCTGTACGATTTTCGAATTATACAATTGATAGTTATCTTCCCTTTAACCTCAATCTCAACTCGGCCTTACTTAGAAATGACATGAAAACAAATATTTATAGTGAATTATCATTTAATTTATTAATCACTACTTGTGAATTAAGTCATATTCAATTCACTAGACCTCTCACTAGCTCATCTCTCAGCTAGAACTAGTTAAACTAATTTTAACTTGATTAATTGAGTTAACTAATTACAACTCACAAATAGTTGTAACTGGACCCCTGAAAATAATGGGAGAACTCCACATGCCTCCTCTCTAACCCTCAACTCGAATTTCCTAAGATAACTAATTATTCCCGACTCAATTAACTAATACAAGTTATCATGAGATGAAATTACAATTTCTCATCCAATTTAATTAAGGGAAAATTAAATCAAAATTCCCAGTCATTTAACTAATACAAGTTGTCATGAGATGAAATTACAATTTATAATCCAATTTAATTAAGGGAAAATTAAATAAAAAGCCCCCTTGGGTACCATTTCCAATATTTCTTGTTCCCATTTTCAACACTGGGAAGGTAAGGCAGAACGCTCCCTAAGGAATACTCTTGAGCTAGACTTGAGCCAGTGAAAAATTTGAAAACAAAAGGAAGTCTGTATGTTCTACGCTGGGTTGGACCTTGATGCCTAAGAACCAACACTATCAAATTATCTATTCTATAAAGTTAAGAGCTCGAGGGGAGAAATGGATGTAATAATCATTCTCATTGGAAGGGAGGTATGGTCTTTTCCTAACCGAGTTTCTGGACATGTTTCAACTAATACAGATAAGTACTTAGAATTCCTTTCTCAATTAGAAAATTAAATTTTTGTAAGTGATATGAGGTATTACTGTAAATAATAATGTTGTAGTAACTATTGAGAAATGAGTTAGTGAGATTATGAATATATCATTTAAGGTCTAGGTAAAAGAGAAATATAGAAGTGTTGTAAAAATAAAGAATTGAGAATGTCGTATATGTAAATATGAATGTTGGATAAGATGTTGTATTGTAGGACAAATCACCCTGTCAAGGACGAAAGCCCTAAAAGTTCAAACCCTTCGACGATAAATATGACAATATCGTTAATAATAACTCTAAATATACAAGATAACTATAACTCTTTTAGTAGTTAAAAATAGGTATTCCAACCATGTAATGACGAATAAAATCAAGCGTGTACATAACATATCATTTTTTCTCTTAAATTTTTAGAACAAGGTCACGACCTTGGTTGAATTGCGGCCAACCGAGCAAGAATCGACACAAAAAAATTCTAGGGCTTAACATTTAATCCTTAGTGGTTACCACATGGGCCGAGGAAGGTCTCAAATATGGTTCCCGACCTTTTTCAGGTACCATTAAAAGAAAGATAAATACATATAAATGTGAAGAGTATAGTATAAAAACTAGAAAATAATATTGTAACACAACATGCACTGTTAGACAGTAACATTTTTTTCTGAAATAAAATTCCAACTACCAATTAATGAAAATCATACATTGAACAAGATTGATAGAAAGAAAAAGAGTCGCAATAGAATTCTGATAGAAATATTATTAGTCGAAAATAAACGAGCGTTATTTTACAGTCACGGTAAAATTAAAAGAGGCTTATATATAAACAGTTAAAAAAAAAAACTTGGAAGTAAATAATAGCAAGGGTTTATTGTAATCGCTATAACTTTTAGGTAGACCTTCTTATGCTCCAGTTATTTAACCGTTAATGATTACATGAAAAGATACCAAAGAGCCCAACATATTCAAGACTTTGTTTAAGGTTTCCCAGATGCGGGTGACATGCTTGACACGGGCAGACAAAAAAGCCCATCACACGTGGACTGCAAAGATCTCCAAATAAATTCACCACCTGCTGTAGATCCAATCATAGTTATTGCCTCACACGATCCTCATAGAAACACCGATCATGCAAACTGGATAGACCTGATGTCTTCTAAACAGCTCCATCACCTCACCCTCACCTCCATTAATGACCATGCGACATAATCAGTACTGCAACATTGCTAATCTATCTGCGTCTTCCCACCAGCTGAAGCCTCACACGCAAATCACTCATAGCCTCTCTGACATGCCTCTTCCGCATTCCTATACATCCTCTCATTCTCGGCCCCTTCCCCCCATCACCTGCTCTTCGCTGCATTTTTCTCTCTTGATTTGGATGCTCGCTGATAACAATCAACTACGAATTCCAAGTCCTGGTGCGAAGCTACGAAACCCCCCTTTTCCTGGTGTATTTCAAACTGCACACCTGCCCCTCAACCTCTAGAGTTTCTCCTGCCCCTGTGCTTTCCCTACCATCCCTCCCAAGTGCGCAATGGAACCCAGGTTGCGTTAACGCACAATTTGCGGAGTTTAATGAGGAGATCTCCCAGGCCGCTACCATCGCGGTGAGGAAAATAGTCTCAAATGGCTCGAGGGCTCCTCGTCATACTCCCCTGCCAACCACCCTTCTGTTCCTAAGCAGCACAAAGTCTACGCCAGAAGCCTAACGCAAAGAGGAAGACGTGGCACGTGAGCGTCCTCCTCCTTCTCCAGGGCTCCTTCGTTGCAGCGCATTCCTGCCCCACTGAATAGCCCTGTGCAGGTAGACGAAGACACAGATATTTGGATAATGGATTTTGACGGCATCTGGATGAGGGTTCCGGATGGAGTAAATCCGAACTCTCCCATCCTCTACGCTCCGTTAAATTTCCCCATTCGCACTGCTACTGAAGTGGAAGCTGCTAGGGAAGTGGCCATCGCGCAGGACCCTTCCTGTGCCATTCTCGAGGAAACCCCAAAATATAGTGATGATGAGGATGCGTAATGTTTGTGTTGATGTTTAGTCCTATTTTTTTTTTTTGTCTTTTGTGCCCGCAGGGCTACACTGTCATGTCCTCTTGTCATGCTCCTAAATGTATCAGTGCCTCTGCGCACACAATAGTTTTTTCTCACAAGTTTTGTCTAGGCTAGCCCCCTCCCCCATGGAAGCCTAGAAACAGTGTATCAAAGGCAGGGGTTGGTTAAGCGCAGCTTACCAACCCTGCCTGTAAACTATGTACATATATGTTTTCGAATTAATAGAATTAGCACAACTTACCAAAAAAAAAGAGAGGCTTTGTTTAGGGTTCCCAACTAGGTAGGTAATAATTATAGTACTCCATAGGGGTACCCTAATAAATCTAACTCGCATAATAAAAATCAAGCTAAATCCACACATGAACCAAATATACGAGAGAGTCAAAACCTAGAAAACATAAATTGACAAGGAATTTTTTATTCCTTGGACTGGCCACAAATTCTATTGAAATAAAATGGTGTATAATGTGAATACAATCACAAAGCTTACCTGTAAAACCCTGGAACATGAAATACAATTAGTTTATACTTATAATCTGGAAAGACGAAGGAAACCCTTGTAAATTTAAGTAACCTTTTTATGGACAAGAGGGAAGAAGTTAATACCTATGGTGGAGTCGGAAACTAAGCACTGTTCTTGAAAACCTAAGTGGATACAAACCATTCACTATTAAAGTAGGTGACCAAGCTCAGAGAAATACTCAAAAATAATAATACAAGTATCAGGCGGTAACTTACCATGGTATTTGTAGCTGTGGATGACTATCAGAATAGAGAAATATGGTGTAAATCCTAACCTATGTAGCATGCATATGAGGGTGAGCCTAAAGCAGTAAGGAATGAAGAGGAAGGAATGATTCAATATACTATGCATGCTAAGAGAGACACATGTTAGCGGAACCTTCAATACCCTAGTATCCTTGAAGCACAATGAAGACCAGAGAGCTGACAACAGAGCGACTAAATTGTAGGATGAACATCGAGACCAGAGGCAGTTGGTTACCCTGACCAACCTCCAATGGTCTTTGTCATTGGATCATTCGGTGGATAATCCATGTCAAAGGTTTCACCACACGTCAACAAAACTACGAGCCAGTGCACCTCGAGATAAGAAATTTCGAGATGCCTCAGTACCGTGGAGAAACGTATAGTTAAACATCAGGGTTGACCACGATAATGGGTTGAACTGAAAATGTGCAATAGGAGTTAAATAATGATCAATATAATTAATATAGTTCCAACAAAGGATTGAATGCAAATATAAAGGAACATATGGAAGTCCCTCATAACCCAATGATGCATTTAATATTTAAAATTTATTTTTTAATTTTCCAAATATGTTATTTTGTTAAATAATTATATTTAGGATAGTGAACTAGAATAATAATCATGTGGAGGTAAAATCTTAAGGTAATAATTTTTTGTTTTTTTTTTGGGATGTTTATGTCTGTTACAAATGGTATCAGAGCCTAGATTGTAGCATTGTGATCTGTTTGGGAAATTGAGGATTAACACTAGTATTGATGATACACAAAGGGTGAAACATGATGAGGGGAGCATGAATCACTCCACCTGGGGAACCGTCAATTGGATATGGACTTGTGCCCCACAAAGAAGTCAATCCAGAAATGTGGTTTCAGTTGGGCAGAGAAACTCCCAACACAAATGCATTGTTATTGGATACAGTCCAACAAATCTAAGCAAAGATGAAAAATTTAAGAGTTGATAATGAGAGGCTAAGGTTGGAACAATAAATAATTTTGAAGAGCCTCTTAGATAGATAGAATCAAAGAAACCTGAATTCCAGTCCGAATGACGGGAATAGAGTCGAGATGCACTAGCGAGGAGAGAACCACCCAGAGGTAGAGGGAGTTCAACTAGACAATGAAGAGGAATCTAAGAATGGCTCAGAAGGAAGAGGAACTAAGAGGAAAAAAGTTGAGCTGGAGGGAGAATTAAAAAAAATAAACTATTGACATTTAAGGAGAATTGAAAGAGGTTACCGACGCATTGTTGATCAATATAAATAAATAATTTCAAATTTACGAATATGATGAAAAATTAAAGGTTGCATTTGAAATCTATCAACTACAAGGTAAAGCCACCTTATGGTGGGATGAAATAAAAACAACTCAAGGAAATGATGAGAAAGAAGTAACTTGGGACAATTTTCATAAGCATTTCAAAGATAAGTATTTAATAGAATGATTTTATGATGAGAAGGCGATGAAGTTTCATGATCTAAAATTAGGAAAAAGTAAAAAAATTCTATGGATGAATTCGTAACTAATTTTACTTATTTGTTGAGATGTGTACCCTATATTCATGAGGATAAATAAAATGTACAATGTTTTATTAGTAGATTACCAGCCTTTATGAAGGAAAGGTTAGAGTTTGGCAATCCAAAGACGATGGATGAAGTTATCCAAAAAACTCAAATATATTACCAACGGGTAAAAAAAGGGAGAAGGTGGCAAAGGGTGGCCAAACAAAAAGGGGAAAAATAAATTCCAGAACAATAAAAGAGCAAAAGATACAAGAACTAAAACTGCATTAAGGAAGTAATCGAATGGACACCAGGGAAGAAATCAACAAAAACCTAGATTGCAAGGTCAAGCCATAAAAAATGAAGTGTTAAGCAAGCCAGAATGACATCAGATACATAAAACCCCGTTGCAATGTTGGGGTTTTGGAGAACCCTGCTATTATAAAAATTGTCCCATCTCATGAGACTTGAACCAATTGCTAACATTCAAGAAGCTTCTATGGTTGGGTATGTGGCTAGAAGCATGCCAAGGATTAATGTTGTCCTGAAGGATCATGAGGTTGGATACCAACCTGTAATGGTTGAATTTGAAGGTATTATATCTAACCATCATGTATCTATTTTAATAGACCCCAGTGCGAGTCTAAGTTACATAAGTCCAAAAATAGTTGAATTAGGTCATTTACAAAGTATTAAATTTAAGAATTTGTGGTTAGTGAAACTGGACACTGGGGAAAAAAGGAGGCTAAAAACCAAGGTAGAAGGTTGTATTATTGCCTTAGGAGGGAAAAATATTAAAGTGAAATTAAATGTATTACCTTTAGGATCTTGTGATGTGCTTATAGGTATCGATTGGTTAGAAGGAAATTGGTCCTTAGTAAATTGTAAAGAAAAATCCATCAATTTCCTCACCGATGAAGGTATTAGACAAGATATGCAGGGCATAAAAAGAGCCATTAAATTAATTCCTATAAAAAATACTCAATTAAGAAAATTCATACATAAGGGATGTCAAATTTACGTTGTGCAGGTTGGCTACACTAATTCCAAGGATAAGATGGATACTCTGGAAAAGATACCAGTTATCCAAGAATTTTTGGATGTCTTTATGAAATAAATCCTTGGGTTTCCTCTAAAAATATAGATTGATTTCACTATTGAACTGGTTCCAGGAGTTACCCCAGTGTCAAAATACCCTTACCGAATGAGTATACATCAATTAACAAGGCTTAAAATACAATTGCAAGAGTTGCTAGACAAAGGGTACATTCGCCCAAGTGTGTCACCTTGGGGAGCCCTAGCGTTGTCCGTGAGAAAGAAATATGGGACCTTGTTCTTATATATCAATTATAGGAAACTAAATAAATTAACCATTAAAAACAAGTACCCGTTGCCAATAATCGATGATTTACTTGATAAAGTCAAGGGTGCTACTATGTTTTCTAAAATTTATCTACGATTAGGGTATCATCAAATTAGAATAAAAGAGAAGGATATCTACAAGACATTATTCTGAAATTGTTATGGTCATTATGAATTTTTCATCTTACCATTCAGGCTTACTGATGCCCCAACAACTTTCATGAGTTTAATGAATGGTATTTTCCACCCTTGCCTAGAAAAATTTGTTTTGATTTGTATTGAAAACATTCTTATATACTCAAGGAACTTAGAGGAGCATAAGGAGCACCTTTGAATAGTGCTAGAAACCTTAATAGAAAACAAAATTTATGCTAAGTAAAACAAATTCAATTTTTATAAGGATCAAATTCAATATTTGGGACATTTAATCTCGCTAGAAGGCATAGTTGTATACCCCGAGAAGATTAAAACCATCATGGAATGGCCTATCCATGAGAATGTTGTGGAAATATGATCTTTTATGGGATTGGCAGGGTATTATTGTCGCTTCGTTGAATGGTTCTAAAAAAATTCTTACCCGATAACTTCATTACAGAAAAAGGGAAGAGTGTTTAAGTGGACAATAGACTACCAACAAAGTTTTGAGCAGCGAAAGAACTTACTAACAACCCCGGTGCTGAAAATTGCATACCTAAAAAAGGAGTTTACTGTCTACATGGATTCCTATAAGGAAGGGGTCAGAGGAATCTCGTAAGCTAAAAGAACATGAGTAGAAATATTGTGCATATGATTGGGAGCTAACAGTGGTAGTTCACATTGTAAAATTATGGCGACATTATTTATTAGGGAAAAGATTCCTCATAATGACTGATCATAGTAGTCTGACTAGTTTCTTTAAATAGCCTAATTTAAACGCATGCCAAGCTAGGTGGACCGCTTTCCTAAGTGAATTTTATTTTTAAATTAGACACCTTAAAGGGAAATAAAATTGTGTGGTTGATGCATTAAGCAGAAAATTACATCATGTGTATGAGATATATTATAGTGAAGTAGAAATTGGTTTTTCTAAGAAAATTAAATAAGTTTCTCTTCAGGATCCAGAGTATGAATTTATATGTGAAAAATTTAAACACACACCAAATTATGGAAATCCATAGGAATATGGCATAAATAGTAATAATTCAATGACCTTCATAGGCATAGTATATGTTCCTAATCAATTAGAAATCAAACAATTAATTTTGGATGAGTTCCACTGAAATCCTTATACCACCCACCCCGGGTATCATAAATTTTTTTATGCAATTAAAAAGGACTACTTTTGGCCTGGTATGAGAAAATATATTTTTGAATATCTAGAAAATGGTTTAGAATGCTAGCAAGTCAAGAGAAAACACCAGCGCCCTGCTGGTTTGTTTCACCCACTCCCTATTCCAGAGTGGAAATGGGAGGTGATTACATTGGAATTTATAACAGACATGCCCAAATAAAGAAAACAAAATAATTCTATGATGGTAGTGGTGGATAAGTAGAGAAAAACAACTCATTTTATTCTTGTCAAATCCTAGAAGAATAAAGTCCTAGAAGATATGTTATGAATGCATGTGATGCAATAGCCAACCAAATGGGAGGAATACCTTCACTTGGTTGAATTTACATACAACAACAATTATCATGAATCTCTGAAAATGAGCCCTTATGAAGTGTCGTATGGGAAAATGTGTAGAACACCTAAAAATTGGAGCAATATTGAAGAAAATTTAATTCGAGGGCCTGATATGCTAGTGGATATGGAGCAAACAGTGAATAAATTTTAACAGAGTCTAAATTTTTCCTAAGATGGGAAGAAAGCATATGTTGATAAAAAGGGAACTTACAAAGAATTCTAGGTAGGAGAGCATGTTTATGTGCAAATTAAACCCAAGAAAAGCACCTTAAGGTGGGGTGGATGTGCGGAGTTAGCACCTCGATATTATGGAACTTCCAAATTATAGAAAGAGTGGGACCTGTAGCATACCAAATTGCAATACCATGTCATATAGGAGTTCAAAATCTATTTCATTTTTTGTTATTAAAGAAGTGTGTATGATTCCAAGCATGTGATTTATTGGAAATATGTTCAGGTAAAATATGAGATAAATAATTTATATGTATGTATATCATTCAATAAATCAAAGGGTTTATAACATAATTTTAATTACGTGACACATCGAACCAGACGGAGAGTTCTTGGTAGATCCTCTGTGTATTCTTGATCAGAGAGAAATAATGTTACAAAGGAGAGCTATCACCCAGGTTAAAGTGCAGTGGAGACACTTTATTCCGGAAGAGGCCACCTGGGAATATGAAGGCTATATGCAACAAGCATATTGTGATATGTTCCGAAGGCAATAATGAACACCAGGGACAATGTTTTCTACAAGAGGGGGGAGCTGTAAAACTCGGTGTTGTAAATATTTGACTTTACTATCAGTTACCTATTTTGTTGTATGAGACTCTAGTAATTATGGATTAGAGGAAAATATGAGTGATTTCTAAATGATAAAGTTAATTTTTACTTTATTTTTAATTAACAGGAATAGAGATAAGTCTTGAAATTCCTGGGAAAATACCCTAATAAAATTCAAAACTTCCAGACAGTTATGACAGTTGTCACTCTCTCATATTTACTGGGAGGTAAAATATCTCATGGGAAAATACAAAGGGGTTATTTGAAATGAGAGGAGAGACACCTAGGGATAAGTGAGTTACCTGAACAAGACGCTAGGAAGGTAAGGCAGGATGTTACCTAAGGAGTATTCTTGAGTTGGACTTGAGCCAGTGGAAACTATGAAAGCAGACTGAATTTTGTGTGTTCTAGGTTGGGTTGGACCTTGATGCCTGAGAATCGACACTTCCAAATTAGCTATTTTGAAAATTTAAGAGCTCAGGGGGAGAAATGAACGTAATAGTCATTCTCATCAGAAGAGAGATGTGGTCTTTTCCTAGCCGAGTTTTTGGACAAGTTTCAACTAACACAAATAAGTACTTAAGAAATTATTTTTCAATTAGAAATGAAATTTATGTAAGTGATATGAGATATTACTGTAAATAAGAATGTTGTAATTATTGTTGAGAAATGAGTAAGTGAGATTCTAAATATATCATTTAAGGTCAAGGTAATGAGAAATATAGAATTGTTGTAAAAATACATAAATGAGAATTTTTTATATGTAAATATGAATGTTGGATAAGATGTGGCCTTGTAGGACAAAGCACCCTGTCAAGGATAAAAACCCTGAAAGTTCAAACCCTTGGATGATAAATATGACAATACAATTAATAATAACTCTAAAGATACAAGATAATTATAACTCTTTTAGTAGGTAAAACAAGGTATTATAGCCATGTAATGAAGAATAAAGTCAAGCATGTACATAACATATATTTTTTTCTCTTAAAGTTTAGGAATACGGTCATGACCTCTGGTTGAGTTCCGACCAAACGACCAAGAATCGACCTAGAACAATTTCAGGACTTAACATTTAATCATGAGTAGTTACCACATGGGCTGAGGAAGGTCCCAAGATACGGGTCCTAACCTTTGTTGGGTACCATTAAAAGAAAGATAAATACATATAAAATGTGAAGAGTATAGTATAAAAACTAGAAACTAATATATTAACACAATGTGCATCGTTGGATAGTAACCTTTTTGCCGAAATAAAATTCCAATTACAAATGAATGAAAATCATACATTGAACAATATTGATAGAAAGAAACAAAACCGCAATGTAATTTTGATAGAAATATTAATAGAAAAAAATTAACGAGTGTTGTTTTATAGCCACGGTAAAATGACAAGAGTCTTATATATATAACACTTAAAAAAAAACAATCGAAGTAAATAGTAGCAAGGGTTTACTATACACACTATAAACTTAGGGGGGGCTTCTTATGCTTTAGTTAGTTAATAGTTAATGATTACATAAACAAATACAAAAGAACCCAACATCTTGAAGACTTTTATTAAGGTTTCCAAATAGGTGTGTAATCCTTATCGTACTCTACATGGGTACCTTAATAAATATAATCCGCACAGACAAAATTGAGAAAATATCCATGCATAAACCAAAGATAAGAGAGAGCTAGAACTTGGAAAACAAAAATTGACAAGGAAGGTTTTATTCCTTGGATTGGTTGTAATTCTCTCGAAACAAAATGGCACATAGTATGAAAAAAGTCACCAAGCTTACCTATAAAACCTTGGAACAAGAAATAAAATTAGTTTATATATATAATCCAGCAAGATGAAGGAAACCTTCATGAATTTGAGTAACCCTTTTATGGACAAGAGGGAAGAATTTAATACCAGTGGAGGAGTCAGAAACTGAGCACTGTTCTCGGAAAGCCTAAGTGGAGACAAACCCTTCACTGTTAAAGTTAGTGATCGAGCTCAAATAAATAATCACAAATAATAGTACAAGTATGAGGTGGTAACTTACCATGGTATTCACAGTTGTGGATGACTATAGGAACAAAGAACTGCAGTTTAAACTATAACATGTGCAGCATGCATATGAGGGTGAGCCAAATGAAGTAAGGAATGAAAAAGAATTTTTCAATATATTGTGCATGTTGAGAGATACCTACTGGTGCAACCTTCAATACCATAGTATCCTTTAAGCACAATTCAGACCAGAGAGCCGACAACAGAGCGACTGAATGGGAGGATGAATCTTAATATCGGAGGAACTTGGTTACCCTATCCAACCTCAGATGGTATTTTTCGTTGGATAATACATGACGAAGCCAATGCACCTCAAGATGATAACTTTCGGGATGCCTTGGTACCGTGGAAAAACCCATAGTTAAACATCAAGGTTGACCATGATAAGGGCGTGAAATGAAGATGCATTATAGGAATTAAATCATGATCAATATAATTAATATAGTTTCAACAAAGGATTGAAACCAAATAGAAGGGCACATACGAAAGTCACTCATAACCCAATGATGTGTTTAATATGATCCAGGTGGATATTGGTGTCCACTTGCCTATTCCACTTTGGGCCCCACCATTTTTTCTTTTAGTTTTTTAGTTTCCTAAATTATAGCACAATTTAGTATTTTTTAGCATTTTTTCGGGTCCTGAACTCCCGGAGCTGTTTTGAGGCCGTAAACGACGTTTTTTAGAAAACTGGGAGCAACATGGGCTTATAGATTTATGTTTCTCACTCAAAAGTTGTATTCCTCGGATAGATATTACTAATGAGGTATTGAGCGCATCAAACAGAGATCGTATGACAAAGTTACGTCCCTGGGAAGTTGATGTACCAATTTACCCAAACGA
This sequence comes from Pinus albicaulis, assembly GCA_034641835.2. NCBI lineage: Eukaryota > Viridiplantae > Streptophyta > Pinopsida > Pinales > Pinaceae > Pinus > Pinus albicaulis. The sequence goes on from MU968411.1 coordinate 54,588,467, forward strand.
GGCCCATAGTTTTGGCGCTTCATCTCCTAGGGTTAGGTTTTTGGATGTTTAGGGTTTTCTATTGTTTCTAAATAATAAATAGGCCCTCGAGCCTCATTATAACTCAATTTAGAGGCCTTTAGCCACCACATCTGTTCTCAGAGATAAGCTACCAGTGCCCTAGCTAGTTTATTTCCATTTTGTCTGTAAACAAATTTCAGTTCTTTGATATTATGAAATGAAGTGTTATTTCCGCTGCATTTTTGTATTTATGGTTATATTTGTATTATGTTGTGTTACTCCATAAATCCGAATCAGTGGTATAAGAGTAGTGTGCTCTTTCTCGATCCTTATTTGCATGTCTCCAAAGAGGTTGGGGTATAAGGAGTTAGGGCTCGATATAGTTGAATCTTTGCAAGATCATCCTCGCAAACCCCGACGACCGCCCATGGGGGATGAAAAGAAATATGAGGGAGCAAGAGATCCTATCAAAATATTGCTCGAGGAGGCCCTCAAAAAACAAAGGAATGTGATGATGGATAAATTTTCCCAGATCCTTCAACGTCTGCCCACTGACGACGTAGCTGCATCCAACAGCCACTCTGGAGGCACAACTCCTTTTAAGGTACAAGTAAACTTTGGCATTCCCATATTTGAGGGCCAAATAGATGTAGGCGCCATAAATAGATGGTTGAATCTATTAGAAGGATATTTCTCGGTTCATGACTTTTCCGACCGGGAGAATATTATTTTTTCACTCCTCAAAGCTACTCCCCATGTCAAGGACTAGTGGGAAACCTACTGTGAGAAAAAGGATGAGGGGGGACCCTCTCTATTCTCGGTCATACCCACTTGGAATTATTTCTGAGACGCCATCAAGGAAAAATATTATCCCATGGGTAGCTATGAGGAAAAGTACATACAATGGACTACATTGCGAAAACAAAGGGATCAAGATGCTCACGAGTTGATGAATCTGTTCCATACCCTGCGCACAAAGTTGGGCATCATAGATTCGAAGAAAAATTTAGTGCTGAAGTACCGCAGTTGTCTACACAAATACTGTTACACCAATTTTTGGTCATCTAACCTGTTACTATTAGATGGAATAAAGTACACCATGTAAGACCAATTTTACCATAGTAAAATTGCTTTCACTATGAGAAATAATCTAATAACCCATAGTTTATTAAATTATTTTTGGTCTAAACAGGAAACCCCATGAGGAATAATTAAATAAATCCTTATTTGTTTGATTTTCCTCTAGGGATAATTAACTAAACCACTGTTTAATTAATATTCCTGGTCATATTTAACCCAAAATAGGAAAATTAATTAGATAATTCATTATTTATCTTATTATTTTCTAGGAATAATTATTTAAATTATTATTTAATAATATTCATTGTTGAATTTGACTAAATAATTTCTAAATAATTAAATAAATCATTATTTATTTAATTATTCCTTAACCTCATCCTTGAAATAATAAATAAATCATTTATTTATTTATTATTTCTATATAAAGGGATTTGACCAATTTTAAATTCCTTTTTCCTCAACCAAAAATAATAAAATATTCCAAGTAAGTTGGATCTAGATTTGGTTAATAATATTTTAATTATGGACCAATATCTAGACTAACTCAATATTTTATTATAAATAGAAATGTTTTCCATTTATTCACTACCTTTTGTCACCTTTGGATCACCATTTGATCTATACTTATGGTCTATACGTTTGGTCCGACTTTGATCTTCCATCATTGTCATATTTTTTCTACTTTTTCTTGTGAGCTCCCTTTGAGTTCCATTTTGTCTAGGTTTTCTGCACCATCAAGAGAGAGAGAGATCTTGGATCTGAAGCGCGGAGGAAATACAAGAACCCATCCCATTGAGGGGGACTTGTAACATCTTGTTTTGTTCCCTTCCCATGTGTCATAATACAAAAGAATATTTATAAATTATTGTCTTGTCTATTGGATGTATGGAGCAACTCTTGTTTATTTTTGTTGTTTAATGTTGTTAACTGCATAGATATGGATTTTTGTAGCATTTATTCTGATCACCTACTGCAGATCTCAGGAACTGACAACCACATTTGATGTTAGGGATGTTTGTTATGCACATCTAAAGTGAGCTTTGTTCGTACGCTTGCGATTATAATTCACACTAACAATAGGCGACTCCATAAGATTTTTTAATTACGACTGCTGTATTTTTCAGATCCCTACATGACCAGATGCTTCAGCCCCTAGTGTTTTTCTTCAGCTTTTTATTTTGCATTCCTTGTTGTTTTTTTAACCTTTTTTACCCTAAAACAGTAAAAATTCTAACTTTCGTGTGTTTCTGGGCCATTTGTGCAGGTAACAAGTATCAACCGCGGCAGAGACGACACTTTTTCTTGAAAACTGCCCCCGAGATAGCCAGAAGTGCAGGTCGCACTTTTTTGCCCAAAACCTGCAACCTTAGCTCTCAGGTAGTGGATAACTGCCCAGAAACTGCGACCTCAGCATAAATCAGGTCTAAACATGTGACCTGTACATTTTTGCGGGATTTTTTCTGAAATTTGCTCGAGTTTGTTGAGGGCACTGTTCAGGGTTGTCTGACCTCCATCTTTACCCATCTTGGACCTTTGCTTTCTTAGTTTTTCTCGTCGAAGTAGGAACCAATCACCTTAGGGCTTCAATACACTTCCACCTTTTCAGGAGGAGTTTAGCTGAAGTAGGTTTTCTGAGATTTCAGTGTTTTTCAGCCATTTTTCAAATCTGAACCTAGATTTTCAGATCCATTCCATATCAGTTATTTTTTCGTCCAAAACACATCTTTTCATTTTTTTTTGGTCCTCCTTTAGGGTCCCCTACTTTTCCCTTTAGGTTGTAGCCTTTCGCCACCTATTTTTCAGCTTTTTTCCCTCTGGTTTCTTATTGTTTTATGCACCCCTTTTCAGCAGATCTAACCTTTCGATCCCTGTCCCTCTTGACCTTAGATCCATTGGCCATTTTTTATGTTTTGAGTATATTTCGCCCACCCTTAGACTAGTTGTTGGGAAGCCCTCCTTTTTGGGTTTAAATTTATTCATCTTTAGTTCTTAATTCTACTATCGCTTTCAGTTTCATTTACTGTTGCTTTCAGTTTTATTTAAAATTATATAAAATAAATTTTTTTTTTTTCTATACACACATCTAGGCTTCATTAAAATTAACACACTTATCACACACACACACACCTAAATCGAAGAGCATCTGGTTTACACCGCCAGGCCAAGACTAAAACATTGTAATTAATTTATCAGCACCTTCGTGCCCTTATTTACCTCTCTTCTTTATTGGGTTCTATGTATCTTTTCCATCATTGCGCCCCAAAGGTGTTTATCCTGGAGAATCCGAGGCCTTCATCCTCAGTTTCTGTTAGGAAGACTTACCCCACCGCGTATGGTCCGAGTTAGTCCTCCGCCGAGTCACCATTCCGACTCTGATTCTGGTTCATCGGGTTCTCCTTCTGTTTCTATCCTCGGTTCTACTCCACCTTTCACCTTCATTATGTCTGGTGTAGGACCTACCACTAGTGGTGGCCCCAGCTCTAACACTGGAACCCCTACTAGTGGAGCTGCAACAGGAACGATTCTAGTTTCTCCCTTATATGGCAGGCTTAAGCCTTCTCGAGTTAAGCCAGTTGATTAATGACCCTATACACCATGATCCAGGTTGGCCTGCTATGCCAACCAAGATTCCTTCACACATCCCCAAGTTTGAAGGAAATTCTGGAGAGGATCTACCAACCATGTTCATTCTTTCCATATGTGGTTTCCTTCTAACTCTATTACTGATGACTCTATCCATCTTCAGTTATTTCAGCATAAGCTTACTGGAGAATCTTCCAAGTGGTATGTCGACCAGGCCACTGCCTCTCATGCCACTTTTGTGACTCTTGAAAAGGTGTCTCTTTCCTACTTCCAACTTCCCGTTCGCTATGACACCAATACTGAACTTTTGACCACTTTCCATCAAACTTCTACTACTCGCCTATCTGACCATGTTTAAGAATGGCGCAGAAGGAAGAGCTTATGTCAAGCTCCAACTTTCGAAGACCGTGTCTACATGGACTGATTTTTCAGATCCCGTTTTCCTTCTATTGGTAAATATGTCGCATCTCACTTTCCTCAGACTGAAGAAGAATCCATCCAAGTTGCATTGAAATATGACTTAATCTATGCGTAATTTGGTTATGTTTATATCGTCTTACCTGATCTCCCTATACCTGGTGGTGCCAACACACCGACAACATATCATGCTGCCGATGGTATCGTTGGATCCCTTTCACATCCATACACTCATCCTCCTATGGGTTATGGTTTCCCTCAGGGAGGGGCCAACTTCTCTAGCACTTTTCCCCCTCCTGGCAGCATGTATCCAGGACACAACATGCCTCACGCCTTTGCCCAACCGTAGCCTCCGATGCCAGGGCCTTCTTTTTCCCAACCTATTTACCCCAATTTTCTTCAACCTACTTACTATCTTTATCCATAGCCAAGTGCTCCATCTCCTCTAACACAAGCACCTCTACCCCCCATGCATTCTCAAGCTCCACAGCAGCAGCCCCCCTCCCCCCCTCATGGTCAGGTGTAAGCACAAAAAATTATGACTAATCCTCCCACTTCCAAAAAGAAGAGGAAAGGAAGACAAAACCAACCCGCTCTAGGTAATCTAGGAAACAATCCCCAAGGGAATACATCTAACGCTAAAACCTAGCAATAGGGTGATCAACCCAAGTAGAATATGCCTCTTCGCATGAATAAGGCTTGTTCTTGTTACGATGTCCTTGGTCACTATACCCATGATTGTCCCCTTTTACCTTAGATGCGTCAACTGTGGGAAGCTCAAGCAACATCTTGAGGACAACAAGCCTCTGCTTCGGTTCCTCCTAATGTTGTGCCTACTCAACTAGTTGTGTTTACCAATCCTGTCCCACAGCAAGGATATATGGTTGCTCAACCCCCTGAAGGTCATGCAGCCACTCAACCTCCTTTGTCTAGTACCTTTGATTACCAGATCCTCATGATGCACTTTGGCCAAGCCAATACCACCGATCTCAACCTTCAGACTTGGTCGCGCGAGTACACCAAGCCTCCCGCTATGTCCGCAACTGAGCCCCAGTCTTTAGGACCCACAGAGCCAGTTTCGACACCCAATGGTCCTTTATATATCCCTCAACCTAAGGCAGAGGTACATACCAAGATCCCCAAGGGACCCTTACACCAAAACGTTGCTTCCGGTAAAGCTGCCCACACCTATAGTATAGTAGATGACTTGGTGCAGTCCCCTACCGCCATGTTAATGCTGGAAGTCATCTAGTCATGCGCTTCACAACGAAAGGCTCTACTAACTGCTATGGGCACTGTGGATCCTTTAGATGATCGTTTGATTGTCTTTAATGTTGAAAATTTAGAGAATCCACCCCTTCCTGCATCCGTTGCCTTCCAAATACCTGTTAATATCTGGAATGCCAATGTCTCCCGATGTATCATTGACAAGGGGTCATCCACCTATGTGATGTTCACTTCTGTTTGGAAAGATCTCAGATCACCCGAGTTAGCCCCTTCCACTATCACCCTCCATGTGTGGGATGGCCACTCTTCCTAGGCCCTTGGAATGTTCCACAATTGTCCTATTACTCTTGTAGGCAAAACTGTTTGTGTTGATGTTGAAGTCATTGATGCCCACTTAGACTACAACATTCTATTGGGTCTTAGCTACACTTATGTGATGTCTGCTGTCCCATCTGCGGTTCACTGTAAGGTGTGCTTTCCTCACAATGGAAATATCGTCACTATAGATCAACTAACACATTACAAACTGAAGTCTCAAACCTCTCCATAGTCCATTATCTCTTCGGCGGCCAATAAACAAATAGTCGAGCCTCCAGCCAGTGTCTCACTTGGAGTCTATAAAGATTTATCTTTGATTGTTTCATTCCCTAGTCTCCCCCCTCTTATCACTGACCCTAGCTCATCGAATGTTTTCATGATGAAATCATCTTAGTCGGACCTCAAACGGTCTGGTTCGACTAGTCAGCATCGTCGCCTTTTGCAACCTGCTCCTAGTACTTCAACTCAACCTTCAGGACCTCCTCCTCAAGGCCCTTCATCTATATTTGGTGTCCCTGATCCTCTTTTTCCTCCTGGAATTTTTTCCCCTAGCCTTAACCATTTGGAAGCTATTCCATCTAGCCATTACCCCTCTGGTCAGATACAATTTCTCGCTCCCCCTTTTGGAGTATTTTCGGTACCTGTTATGGCTACCTTGACCCTTCCCAACATGAACTTGGGGATCCTAGTTTGGTACATTGATCCCCCAGCCCATACCTTTCCTAGTCAGCTCAAACCTTACATTGCTTTGACCCCGGTCCAACCGGTCGCTATGACCCCTCCCTTTTCTTTTGTGCCTCAGCTACCTCAACATGAATGTACTCTTGTTGCGAAAGCCTTTGGTGAGGGGGGAAAAGCCCGCAAAAAAGAACCTACGGAAAAGGTTTCCCAGAAAACACCTGCTCCTCCTAATCCTTCGAAGTGTACACCTATGTGCGCTTTGTGTGATGTTGACGGTCATGCCACCCATCGTTGTCTTGAATTGTCTTGTATCAAACCCATGGTCAACGTAGCATTTCCGGAGTGTGATGTCCTAGAAGTCAATGTTACTTTACCGACTCTAGCCAAGAAATTCAAGATGCTACACACAAATCACCCTTTTTCTTTGTGTGATCTCCATGGCCATTATACTCACCTCCATCCCTGCCTCGCAGATTACCGCACCTCCTTGGAAGTGGTTTGCCAATACGAGGTCGACCACAACGAGTCTGCCTCTCCCTTGCACATTATGCTTTAGTAAAACCATAGGACACATCCACTCCCATTGATGTACCCCCTCCTGATGTTGATATGATGGAGCCTTCAGCCACCATCCTCTACCTATCATCATCTATGAGATCCACGGTGGAAGACCACTCTGGGTCATCCCCTTCTGTTTCGCCTGACCTCCCTTCAGCGATCACCTTGGGCTCAAAATTGTTGGATTCTTCATCTACTTGTTCTTCAGTCACCCTCCGTGACGATGCACATGTGAACCTCTCTTTCCATGATGATGAGTCGGGTAGCTTCACTGCGTCATGTGGTATTCCTTCCACTAGTCACCCCATCTTCTACTATGATGATGACATTATGGAAGCATTTACCACCCTTGAATTTATCTATCCAGCCCATAAGAAAAATGTCACCATTCGTATCTATGGTGACTTTCGCAACCTTAGCACAAGTTGTCCCCAAGACAGTTCCCCCACACCATCCACTATTCAGTGTGTGGGGTGTAGAAATTCTACCCATAGCATTCCCCCTAACAATACTTGTTTTATTCTTGCCTTGCATTCAAGTTGCCAACATTGTTCATCATCCTCCCATATGTTGTCTTGTGGCACCTTTCAGATTGATCCCCCATCCACACCATATATAGGCTATGTCGATGGTGCAAGTCTCTACTCCCAGAATCTAGCCTCAACAGTGTGGGCCATTTTCACCCCTTTGCATTTGCTTGTCCTCTCTAACGATGTATGCATTGGTGATGCCACCAATAACCAGGGTGAATATGCTGCAGTGATAGGTTTTTTAGTTGATGCCCTTGACCATCGCATCCTTCACCTTCATGTTCGTTTAGATTCTTTGCTGATTTTCATGCATTTGAATGGTGTTTATCGTGTGCAAATCATTGTGCCATATTCATAGTCATGGTTCATCTCTCGCTTGCACAACGACAACTGTCATTTCAACGACGAAAAAATCATCTGGGCCCACCCATAGTAGGTCCCACTCAATATCCCTCAACCAACATCATCTGCTCCCAGTGATGTGGTGGAGTGCCTGGTTGCCCAGGATCCGCAGCACTGTTGCGGCCATAACATGAGTCTCTAGCCTCTCTAGATCTTTGATCAGTATCTGCATGCCTCTCAAATGGACACTCAGTCGATAGTGGTGCTCTAAGAATTCCATAATGTTCCACCCTCGCGGTAACACTAGTTGTGTGTTTCCCACCATCCCTAGTGGCGGGAGACCGGTCAGGAAATATATATCCTAAATTTTCAGCTCGATCAGGTGGCCCTGCACTATAAATATCTCATGATCCGAGTCCCAATAGCTGACTATCTGGGCTAGCAAGGGCTCTCCTACTGTCATCAATGGGTTCTCCACAAATTTAAGGCCCACAAACTTGGCCAATGCAGCACGGACTACATAATCCTCTCAGATCTCATAACGTGATGTGTCCAGGTCCCTCTCTCTCTAGTTGATCCTCAACTCTGCCATACCTACACAAAACCATCATGTTTTTCAGCATACATAAAGGAAAGACTGCATCATAACCATAAAAACCCAGCTCTTAGCCAAAAACAACACTGAAACCCCTTTCTCTGATAGGTCACACTTTTCAGGCCATTTCCTGAGATAGGTTGCAGTTTTCTGCCCAGTACCTACTACCCAGGTCATAGAAAATACCCCAAAAGGTGCAACCCGGCCGTGAGGAGGAGAAGAGGCTTGTTCCTGAGCTCTGGGTGCCTAATATGAAACTTTAATCCACTGAATTGAAAGAGTATGGTTAGGCCTCTTACCTGCAACTAACAGATCTCAATTCCAATGGTCGGTTTGTCCGCTACGATCACCACAAGATTTAGGGCCTTTTCTCCTCCCTACATTCACCACAACTACACTTGAAAATGAATCAAATTGGAGGGAAATTTCCTTATTAAAATAAAATTCTTAGATTTTTCTTTCGCCAATTACGACCAAACCGTAGCTCGGTTTGACAAACCATTAGCACCATTGGAAAGCTCTCACTGAGCACTCAAATGGGTATCTTTTTGTTTTTGGTGATTTGATACTTCACCCGAAAGCCCTTTTTCCAAGAAGGGTCACTTCGCCACTTCTCAAAATCAGATTTCTTCACTTGCGACACTTGTACTTGGGGCACCACTTTTCCTTCATACTTGTTGATGCTCATGTCGATTTTCGGCATGAGTAACCATCTTTTACCCATGTTTTATGGTCCCCACTAGGCCTATTCTATGTATCATCATCATCGAGTCGCCCTTATTTAGAGCATCTGAATTGAGTCATCATCGCATCCATGGAGTCTGTCCGAAGTCCCTTTTGTCTCCCACCTTAGTATTCCATCCTTCATTTCTTTATACCTCCCTCGTGTTGCACATTTTTTTCCTTCAGTCATACTGTCCCCTATCCCCTCTGGAGTCGAGTCAATAGCTTCCATGTCATCTATGCTCTTTATTTTCTCACAAGGGAAGTCGTCAGCGCACTACTCAATACCCCCCATTCCACCATCATCCCTAGTGTCAGTCTATCAGTCGCTCTATTATTATCCCTCGTGACTTAGTTGAGGATTCCTTATTTCCTCACCTATGGCGGACCTCCTTTTGTCGACATCAGCTTATTCATTCCAGAAGCCAAGTCTAGAGGGAGGTGTGCCTTGGTTCCAGCTTCCACTCTTGTTCAGTGCCTCAGGTAAGGAAAAGGAACTCCTTATTTCCCTTTGACTTGATTTTTTCTCAGTTCCAGCTCCTTATGGCATGATCGAGATTCGCATACTTGAAGGGTTCAGTGATGTAGTAGATCGTACCAGTGATTCCCAGGTGTGTGTGATATTTTTCAGACCTCATGAGTGGGTGGCCCTTCAAGTAGCCCCCCACATACTTGGATGACCTCTCTACTACAACCTTGGATGCAACTCTACAGATTTGATGGTTCCATCCTTAGAAGCTTGTAGCACCTTTTTAGTTTGCATGTATCATTTATATTTTCAGAGCCCTTTCCTATTTTACAGGGCCTCTTTGGTTGTTATTATATCTCATGTACTCAGGTATTATTGTATAAGTCATAGCTGTTGTCCCAGGCACAGTATGTATGTGGGATCCATTATTTTTTTTATTTGACCCATGTTTATGCCAGCATGTACTATATAGCTCAGTCCCATGTTTGCCGGGCGCATCATTATTATTTGTACTTTGTCATCTCGGCGGGCATAGGTATGCCTCTCCTGCCTCATTCAAAACAGGCACTCACTCATAAAAGAGACTTGTCACACCTCTAAGTCTCGCCTCCTCAGGGTCTTGTCCTCTCTCACTTCAGTCCATCTTATATTTCTCTCTCTTTGACTCCCCTTCGGTGTCTAGTGACTGTGTTCTTACAACGTACTTCAGTCATACGATTAGCTCCTAACACTGGCATGTTGGGGGGCAATCTGTTACACCAATTTTTGGTCATCTAACCTGTTACTATTAGATGGACTAAATTACACCATGTAAGACCAATTTTACCATAGTAAAATTGCTTTTACTATGAGAAATAATTTAATAACCCAAAGTTTATTAAATTATTTCTGGTCTAAACAGGAAACACCATGAGGAATAATTAAATAAATCCTTATTTTTTTTTATTTTCCTCTAGGGATAATTAACTAAAACATTATTTAATTAATATTCCTAGTCATATTTAACCCAAAATAGGAAAATTAATTAGATAGATCATTATTTGTCTTATTATTTTCTAGGAATAATTATTTAAATCATTATTTAATAATATTCCTTGTTTAATTTGACTAAATCATTTTTAAATAATTAAATAAATCATTATTTATTTAATTATTACTTAACCTCATCCTTGAAATAATAAATAAATCATTCATTTATTTATTATTCCTAGATAAAGGGATTTGACCAATTTTAAATTCCTTTTCCCTCCACCAAAAACAATAAAATATTCCAAGTAAGTTGCATCTAGATTTGGTTCATAATATTTTAACTATGCACCAATATCTAGACTAACTCAATATTTTGTTATAAATAGAAGGGTTTTCCATTCATTCACTACCTTTTGTCACCTTTGGATCACCTTTTGATCTATACTTATGGTATATACATTTGGTTTGACTTTGATCCTCCATCATTGTCATATTTTTTCTACTTTTTCTTGTGAGCTCCCTTTGAGTTCCATTTTGTCTGGGTTTTCTGCACCATCAAGAGAGAGAGACCTTGGATCTGAAGTGCTTAGGACATACAAGTACCCATCCGATTAAGGGGGGCTGGTAACATCTTTCTATGTTCCCTTCCTAGGTGTCATAATACAAAAAATTCTTTATAAATTCTTGTCTTGTCTATTGGATATATGGAGAAAATCTTGTTTATTTTTGCTGTTTAAGGTTGTTAACTGCATAGATCTAGATTTTTGTTGCATTTATTCTGATCACCTGCTACATATCTAAGGAAATTGACAGCCACATTTGATGTTAGTGTTGTTTTTTATGCACAACTAAAGTGAGATTTTTCTGTACGCTTGCGATTAGAATTCACACTAACAGAGACATTCAAGAGGAAATGGAGTTCCTCGACATCTCCTCGCTTGGTACGACATACCAGTATGCTACCAAGACTGAGAAGAAATTCTAACAGAAGAAGTAAGACTTTGGATCTGCGAATCAAAAGCAAGGGAAAGGTGCCCCCAAACTGCAAAACAAAGGACAAAGCCAAGGCATGGCGGCCCAAGATAACCTACCGAAGCCAAAAGCAAGAACAACACCACGAAGCCGAAGAAGGACATGGGAAAGTGGTGTGAGTTCCATAAGAGCTCCACTCACAACACAAGTGAGTGTCGGGCCAAGTAGTCATTGGTGGTCGAGATGAGGGCTTCTGAATCATATGCATGCTCTGACTCTAAATTAAAACTCGACAAGGGGAATGAAAAAGGGAAGCAGATTATTGATGCGGAGCACAACGCCATCGTTTCCACTGCAAAGATACATAAGGAGGAGCCAGAATATCCAGAGGAGGAGGAGCGTCTCTTCCACTCCCAGATGTGGGTAAAGGGTTCCTCGCTACAGTTCATTGTCGAAAAATGGAGCCAAAAGAACCTCATTTCAACAGAGGTCATGAAGCGGTTGGGCTTGCCTACCATAGCACACCCATAGTCATACACCATCAGGTGGCTTCACCAAGGACGAGATCTGCGCGTCAGCCAGCAGTGCTCCCTTCCCTACAACATCAAGCACTTCACAGATGAGGTATTCTGTGACATTTCTAATCTTGATGTTTGTGATTTATTATTAGGACAATCATACTTGTGGAAGCGACATGTTGTGTATGAGTCCCGACCTCGCGATGTTATTGTTACTTTGGGAAATAAGTTGTACAAGATACCAGAGGTACCACCGCCTATGACTATCTCTTTGGTTACTGCAAAACAATGCAGTAAGCTCATTTCCAAAACCGGGAAATTTGTTTTCGTGATGATCCGCCCCTAAGGAAAGAAGAAGACTATGGCCATGACCTCCAAACAGGGCTCCTGCACATGACAACAACAAATGGACAACGTCATGGAGGAGTACGGGGACATCTTCACCTCACCCATAGGGGTGCCTCTACACTGTCAGGTCAAGCATCCCATCGATCTGACCCTAGGTGCGCTGCTACCCAATGGACTGATCCATCGACGCTCTATTCTAGAGAACAATGAAATCAAGAGGCAGATTCAGGAGATGTTGGAGAAAGGTCACATCTGAATGAGTTCATCGACCCGTGGGAGCCCAGTCGTGTTGGTGCAGAAGAAGGATGGGACTTGGAGACACTATGTTGACTATTAGGCGCTAAACAAGATCACTATCTGGAATAGGTACCTGATCCCACAGATTGATGACCTTCTAGATCAACTCAAAGGGGAAAAATATTTCAGCAAGATCGACTTGAAGTCTGGGTATCACCAGGTACCAATCGAACCCTCTGATGTGTGGAAGACTTCCTTCAAAGCCAAGGAGGGCCTTTTCGAACGAATGATCATGCCTTTCGAGTTGACGAATGTGCCCGCAACATTCATGAGGCTGATAGACGAAATATTGTAGCCATTCACCAACTCATTTGTAGTAGCGTACTTGGGTGGCATCCTGATATTCAGCCAGACTTGGGAAGAGAACCTCCACCACATCCTACAGGTCCTCCAAACACTGCGGCAATAGAAGTTGTGTGCCAATTTGGAGAAGTGCACTTTTGGCATGACCCATGTTTAGTATCTGGGATACATTATTGATGAACAAGGGGTGCATGTGGATCCAACCAAGATCTAAGTAATTCAGGATTGGTCGGTCCCAACCACTCTAACATAGTTTCGCAACTTTCTGGGTCTTGCTAATTTCTACCAGAGGTTCGTGTTGGGATTCTCTCATATCACTTGGCCCTTGAGTCAAGTCACCAAGGGAGGAGTGAAAGAAAAATTCTTTTGGTCGGAATATCAATAGAAGGTGTTCGTAGAATTGAAACATCGCCTCTGCTCTGCCCCAACGCTCACATTACCAGACTTGCAACAACCATTTGAGATCGAGATAGATGCCTCTGGCTATGCTATTGGGGAAGTTATTACTCAAAAAGGGAATCCAATAGCATATAATAGTGAGACACTGTCCAACACAGTCTTCAAGTATCCAACTTATGACAAAGAAATGTATTCCATTGTGCAGGCGTGCCTCCAATGGAAGCATTACATTTTGGGGAAGGAAACGGTCATCCACACATACCACCAACCACTGCAATTCATACAGACACAAGGGAAGTTGCAGAACTATCCCCATCCGAAGTGGTCCACATATCTGCAAAAATTTCATTTGAACATAAAGTATAAGAAGGGCAACACCAATAATGTTGCAGACTGCCTTAGCTGACCACCAATCATGGCGCTAACCACTGTTTTGAACTCTTGTGGGCACGAGACTTCTGATTGGACCCTTCTCTACAAGAGAGATTCAGAATTCAGCCACACATACACGACACTCTTGGAGGGTAGGCAAGTTCCAAATTTTCACCTGCAGGATGCACTTCTATGTCACCTGGGACACCTTTGTGTTACTTCAAGTGAGCGTGCCAAGATTATTTGGGAAGCACACTAGAGTCAAGTTGCTGGGAATTTTGATGTTGAGAAAAAAGTGGTAGTACTGCAGAAGTATTTTTGTTTTCCAAACCTTTGATAGGATGTTGGGAAGTACATCAGATCCTGCACTGCTTGCTCCATTTCCAAACCAACCATCAAGAAGCAAGGCCTCTATAATCCACTACCTACCCCCAGTCGACCTTGGGAATCCATCTCCATGGATTACATGTCGGGCCTTCCTTCTACTAAGCATGGAAATGACTTTGTTTTTGTGGACATTGACAGATTTTCGAAGATGGCCATTATGTCGGCCTGCAAGAAGAATATCACAACAAAATCCATTGCTAAACTATTCTTTGAACGAGTGTGGGTGCACTTTGGGATCCCATAGTCTATCATCTCAGATCGGGACAACAGGTTCCTTAGCACATTTTGGCCCAACCTCTGGTCAATGTTGGACACCAAGCTCACCAAGTCCATAACTTTCCATTCCTAAACTGATGGCCGTACATAGGTCGTCAACAGGATGGTTGTACACATTCTGCACATATACAATTCAAAGCATCCACGCACATGGGATGAGAGCCTTCCCTACGTAGAACATAGTTATAACCGGTCTCTCCATAGCCTAACCGGCCACAACCCCTTTCAGGTGGGCTTGGGGTTCCAACCACTATGTCCCATTGACGTAGCCATGTCATTTGTGGCTACTCAGGCCGATTTAGCTCATGTCTAGTCTGAAGCTGACAAAGCGAACAACTTCATTGAGCACATTGAGCACATCCTCCAGTAGGTTCATGACATATTAGACATAGCCAATGCTAAGTACAAGCAACGACATGATCAACATCAACACTTCCTGGGTGACAAAGTGTGGCTACATTTGGAGAAGGAGCGCCTCACTGGACCCCACCGCAAGCTTTTCCCACTCCGATATGGGTCATACACCAACACCAAGGCTGTAGGGAACAATGCCTTCGAGCTCAGTATTCCACCATTCCTTGGTCTGCACCCAGTATTCAATGTGGACTGCCTTTAGCCCTATTTCCCACCTCTATTGGACACCTCCGACATTGCAGAACAACTCACACCAACAAAGTTAAACCCCGACTGCATGGAAGAGGCCACCACAGATTGTATCATTAACATTCAAATCAAGAACTCTCGCCAGCAGAAGATCCAACTGTATCGTGCTATCAAAGTTGGCCAACTCTTGCACCAAGGCAAGTGGTTCACTAGGGACCAAGTTCAGTAGAAGTTTCCTCATCTCATGGAGGAAATCAACGCAATGGGGGCCATTGCTTCCTAAGGGGGAGGAATGATCCAGGTGGATATTGGTGGCCACCCTCCTATTCCACTTGCCAGGTCCCCACCATTATTTCTTTCAGTTTTTCAGTTTCCTTCATTACAACACAGTTTACTATATTTAGCAATTTTTTGGGTCTTGAACTTCCAGAGTTTTTTTGAGGCCCTAAACGATTTTTATTGGGAATCTAACTTCTGAAGAATAGGAGTCCGTTCCATACTTTATATTCATGGTTAGCAGTCATAGTCCTTGGATAGATCTTTCTAACGATGTATCATGTGCGTCAAACGAAGATACCCCGGGAAATTGATGTACCAATTTACCCTGACGGGGCCAATATTCTGGTGTTTCATCTCCTAGGGTTAGGTTTTTGGATGCTTAGGGTTTTCCATTGTTTCTCAATATTATATAGGTCTTCGAGCCTCATTGGAACACAGAGTTTAGAGGCCTGTAGCCACCACATCTCTTCTCAGAGATAAGATACCAGTGCCCTAGCTAGTTTATTTCCATTCTATTTGTAAACAAATTTCAGTTCTTTGATACTAATGAAATGAAGTGTTATTTCCACTGCATTTTTATACTTATGATTATATGTGTATTCTGTTGTGTTCCTTCACAAATCTGGATCACACATTTTGAGATATTTTCATGGGATGATCAATCTTGGTTTGAGATATACTCTCGAAGATGTGAGATTGCATGGATACGCCGACGTTGACTTGGTTGGAAACGTTATTAATAGGAAGAGCACATTTGGGTGGTGCTTTAGCCTGGTATCTTCCATGATATCTTGAATGAGCAAAAAACATAAGTTTGTGTCTTTGAGTACAACATATGCAAAGTATATTGCTTCTAGCATGGCTAGCTATTAGGTAGTTTGGTTAAAGAAGCTATTTGGAGAGTTTTTTGAGTAGGTCCTTGATACAACAATAGTATATAGTGACAAAAAGAGTGGGATCCAATTGGTAGAGGATGTTGTATATAGCTGGGAAAAAGATATATTCATGTATTGAGACAATGTTGTTGTATGGGACAAGCTTAGGCTTGTGGTTGTTGCCTCCGTGAGAGGGAGAAAGGATGAATGAGGTAACCTTTCATGACATTCATTTGTTCTAACATAATATTTTATTTGATGTTGTGTATGAACATGAAAAAATGTGTTGCTCTTGGTAATGCATGAGGTAGTATGACTGAATTCTTTAAGGAGTTGTTTAAGCTGGTAACAGATATGAGCACTTTGATATGTTTCTGATCTTCATAGAGAAATATGGATTGATGGATGTGACCCTACTAGGTAAGGGTCTCAGTTGATTGAGGACACTAAGCTATGCTCTCCCCCCTTGTTTGAGCTCCTAGGGTGAGGAATTGAGCCTTAAGGCTCCCGGGGTTGAGCGACCTCTGGATTTTAAAGAGTATACCCTAGTTGGCCTCTATATTTCCCACCCATCTGGCCAATGGGTGTTGGCTACTTAAGTTAGGCGGGATCCTCCATTTATGGTAAGTGGCATCCCTCTCAAGCTAGAGATGAACGTGTTCTACCATTGACTCTTGAGGGTCATGTTGGGAAGATCAAGAAATAATACGATATGCGCTATCCTTACCTATTTGTGCATGTCTTTTTTATGATATTCATTTTATTATTCCCTTGCATAATTGATGTTATTGTTCTTTCTACATAATTACTACTCGATATTATGATGATATGGGATGAATGCAATATCATTGATAAAAAAATTGCTAATGCAATTATCTAAAGCAAAGAACAATACAACTCTAATAAAATTAACACATCCACTTATAATTTTGAGTATTTTTATTGTAGAATTTGAAATATTTAAAATATCATGGATTCTAAAATATACTTAGAATTTGCAATCATAAGCAACCAAAATTGCAATCATGCAAAAATCTAATAATACATTTGAGTATTTTTATTGTAGAATTTGAAATATTTAAAATATCATGGATTCTAAAATATACTTAAAATTTGCAATCATAAGCAACCAAAATTGCAATCATGCAAAAATCTAATAATACATTTTTTTAAAAGTTAAAAAGAGTATTTTATATGCCATAGATACCATAATTATGTACTATGGACACCAAAATCTGCAATTAACATAAGTTCAATAATAAAATCATAAACAAGATTATCATAAATATAAACAAACTTTAACTAGTAAAAATCATTATGTTCAAATGCATAGATTAACCTCCAAAAGCTATAGTAAAAAAAAAAATACAATACAGGTTTTAAGGTCCGAAGCCTTAATAGTTTGGCTTCAATCACCAACTACTAAAAAAAACACTACATACCAACACAACAATTACATAACTTATTATATTGATCAATCATTTTACAAGCTTTTAACCCAAGTGCTTTACTTCTATCAAGAAGTAATTTATTCTTATTACATACCAACACAACAATTACATAACTTATTATATTGATCAATCATTTTACAAGCTTTTAACCCAAGTGCTTTACTTCTATCAAGAAGTAATTTATTCTTATTTTGATTGCAAATTCTATAGCCATTCAAAGATCTAATGAACTTTTTTTTTCTTAATGACAAATTATTTTATAAAATTTGATAAACATAATCCAAACTCCATTATTAAACATTACTGATTCAAAATATTGAGAAAGCTACACTCCAATTACCTCACTTATATGGTTAAAATAGTTAAGTATAACATAATAATTAAATATAACTTTTTCAATAGTCCAATTCCCTCACTTATGCAGATAAAATAATTAAATATAACATAATAATTAAATATAACATTTTCAACTAAGTTGGCCTTTCACCATATTGGAAGCCAAGGCAGGAAATTATAGACAATAACGGGACGTCTTTACCATGTAAATGTGGAAGTAACTATCATTCAATGTCTATCCTGTTAATAGCTGTGGGCTGAAAACGACCAGAGAGCTCTAGTGGCACACAGATGCCATGCATTCCCATGGAATTCCAAAAATCCCATCGATACCAGCACTGTTACCATCCATGTTAAAATGGACAAGTCGTATGACGCAGGTCAAAAGCTTCAGTTGGACTGAGACGTTTAGGATCCATATTAAAAGAGACAAATCCTGTCACGTAGGTCTCAAAGTTCATGCTGGGTGCAGCCCAGTTGTAAGTGGAATTTAATGAAGTGTTCAGTTAAACTCAAATTATTATTGTCCCAAGAATCTTATACACACTAATTTGATATCTGATTTAACAATGACTTTAAAAATAAATAAAAATATACACAATTATATTCAAATATATATACAGTGTCCAATAGTTAATGATACAGAATAAATAACTTATAGGGCCCATCCATTTGTGTGCTCTGTAATTCGTATGCAAATAGAAGTCCTCCTCTCATCAACTAATTTTGGAATGCACGACTACAAGGCAGATCCGGTGAATGGCCATCAAGAAATGTTGTTGCCGAGAGGGTCTGGTTGGTCATTTCAAAACTATTCTTTCCCGGAGTTGATTAATCTTTAATTTAAATTTCTATGTAATGGTTGTTTATAAATAAAAGTTGTTGGTTTACATTTTTTCTTTTTTAATAAAATTTCAAATATCAATTATTTTTTTTAATGAAGGTTTATGTTTATTTAATATAATTAAAAATTATTATGTAAATTATTAAATAACAAAATTTAACTATATTTATTAATGTGGTTGTGCTATTAGTTATTTAGCATTTATAAAAGGACAAAAGTAATATCGATGGATAAGCCAATCTCAACCACATTCACTAATGTGGTTGTGCTACTAGTTATTGTGGTTGTGCTACTAGTTATTCTATCTTTCAAAACAAACACTGAATAGCCATCAAGATACAAATTGCAAATTTTTAAATATTCCATATTCCAAGAATATGATTGACGTTAATGAAGTTAAACAATAGACAATAGACTTTTGAAAAATATTCCAAAATATGATCACCCAACTCAACAATCAAATTGACTTCATTCACTCATAAGAATAGCCATCAGAATTCAACATAAACAACTCAACATTTGAACTTAACTTCACTTCAATTTATGAAATATTCCAAAAATATGACTTCGTGAATGAAGTTAAATAATGGACTTCACTATATTCATCAATTTTGAATATTCCAAAATCTTCCAAAAAATGATGACCCAGCTCAACAATCAAATTGACTTCATTCACTCATAAAAATAACTGCAATAGACAATAGACTTCATAAAAATATTCCAAAATATGATGACCCAACTCAACAATCAAATTGACTTCATTCACTCATAAGAATAGCCATCAGAATTCAACATAAACAACTCAACATTTGAACATAACTTCATTGCAAATTATGAAATATTCCAAAAATATGACTTCATGAATTAAGGTAAATAATGGACTTGATTATATTCATCAATTTTTAGAATATTCCAAAATCTTCCAAAATATGATGACCCAACTCAACAATCAAATTGACTTCATTCACTCATAAAAATAACTATTAGAATACAAAATATATAACTCAGCCTTAGAGCATGACTCTTTTGCAAATTCTAAAATATTCCAAAAATATAATTGTAACCTACATAAACATCCCACCAAAAAAGAAGGAACCTTAAGATTTTACTTCCACATGATTACTATTCCAGGTAACTATACTAAACAAACTTATTTTAGAGCATTTCCGATGTGGAAAATGGAAAAATAAACTTTGAATATTATAATCCAGATTTATGCAGGAACGCAACAGAATACACATATAACCAAAATACAAAAATGCAGCGGAAATAACACTTCATTTCATTAATATCAAATAACTAAAATTTGTTTACTGACAGAATGGAAATAGACTAGTTAGGGCACTGATAGCTTATCTATGAGAAGAGATTTCATGGCTACAAGGCTCTGAACAATGTTACAATGAGGCTCGAGGGCCTATTGATTATTGAGAAATAATGGAAAACCCTAAACATCCAAAAACCTAACCCTAGGAGATGAAGCACCGAAACTATGGGCCCCGTTTGAGTAAATTGGTACATCAAATTCCCAGGGACATAACATTGGCATACGATCTCTGTTTGATGCGCTCAATACCTCGTTAGAAAGATATATCCAAGGACTACAACTTTTGAGTGAGAAACATCAGTCTATAGACCCATGTTGATCTCTATTTTCTCAAAAACATCGTTTAGGGCTTCAAAAAAACTCTAGAAGTTTAGGACTCAAAAAACTGTGCTATAATTAAGGAAACTGAAAAAATGAAAGAAACAATGGTGGGGTCCCAAGTGGAATAGGCGGGTGGACACCAATATCCACCTAGATCATTACTCCCCCCTTAGGAAGAAATGGTACCCATTACGTTGAGTTCCTCTATAAGATGAGGAAACTTCAGCTGAACTTGGTCCTCGGTGAATCACTTGCCTTTGTGCAGGAGTTGGCCAGCTTTGACAACCCGATACAGTTGGATATTTTGCTGCTGAGTTTTCTTGATTTTCATGTCCATGATACAATCCGTGGTGGCCTGTTCCATGCAGTCTGGGTTTAACTATGTTGGTGTGAGTTGTTCTGCAATGTCGAAGGTGTCCAGTGGAGGTGGGAAGTAGAGCCGAAGACAGTCCACATTGAATACTAGGTGCAGACCAAGGAATGGTGGAATACTGAGCTCGAAGGCATTGTTCCCTACAGCGTTGGTGATGGTGTACAACCCATATTGGAGTGGGCGAAGCTTGCTGTGGGGTATAGTGAGGTGCTCCTTCTGCAAATGGAGCCACACTTTTTCACCCACCTGGAAGTAGTGTAGCACTCGATGTTGATCATGTTGTTGCTTGTACTTAGAATTGGCTTTTTCCAATATGTCATGAACCCGTGGGTGGATGTGTTGAATGTGCTTAATGAAGTTGTTCGCTTTGTCAGCTTCAGACTGGGCATGAGCCGAATCAGCCTCCCTAGCCACAAATGGCATGGCTACGTCAATGGGACATAGTGGCTGGAACCCCAGGCCCACCTGAAAGGGGTTGTGGCCAGTTGAGCTATGGAGAGACCAGTTATAAATGTGTTGTACATAGGGAAGGCTCTCATCCCATGTTCATGGATGATTTTAATTGTACATGCACAGAATATGTACAATCATCCTGTTGACGACCTTTGTTTGGCCATCAGTTTGGGGATGGAAAGCTGTGGACTTGGTGAGCTTGGTGTCCAGAATTAACCAGAGGCTGGAACAAAATTTGTTGAGGAACTTTTTGTTCCGATCTGAGATGATATACTGTGGGATCCCAAAGTGCACCGAAACTAGTTCAAAGAAGAGTTTAGCAGTGGCTTATGCTGTGATATTCTTCTTGCAGGCCGACACAATGGCCATCTTCGAGAATCTGTTGACAAAAATGAAAACACAGTCATTTCCATGCTTAGGAGAAGGAAGGCCTGACATGTAATCCATGGAGATGGATTCCCAAGGTTGACTAGGGGTAGGTAGTGGAGTATAGAGGCCTTGCTTCTTGATGGTTGGTTTGGAAATAGAGCAAGCAGTGCAAGATCTGATGTACTTCCCAACATCCTGTTGAAGGTTCGGCCAATAGAAATACTTCTGCAGTAGTGCTACTATTTTATTGAACCCAAAATGCCCAGTGACTCGACTCTTGTGTGCTTTCCAAATCATCTTGGCACACTCGCTTGAAGGAACACAAAGGTGTCCCAGGTGACATAGTAGTGCATCCTGCAGGTGAAAATTTGGAACTTGCATACCCTCCAAGATTGTCTTGTATGTGTGGCCGAATTCTGGGTTGCTCTTGTAGAGAAGTGGCCAATCAAAAGTCTCGTGCCCACAAGAGTTGAGAACGGTGGTTAGCGCCACGATTGGTGGCCAACTAAGGCAGTCTACAACATTATTGGTGTTGCCCTTCTTATACTTGTTGTTCAAATGAAATTTTTGCAGATATGTGGACCACTTTTGATGGCGATCGTTCTACAACTTCCCTTGTATCTATATGAACTACAGGGGTCGGTGGTCTGTGTGGATGACCGTTTCCTTCAACAAAATGTAATGCTTCCATTGGCGGCACGCCTGCACAATGGAATACATTTATTTGTCATAAGTTGGATACTAGCGGACTGTTTTGGACAATGTCTCACTATGATATGCCATTGGATGCCCCCGTTGAGTAAGAACTGCCCCAATAGCATAGTCAGAGGCATCTATCTTGATCTCAAATAGTTGTTGCAAGTCTGGTAATGTGAGGATTGGGGCAGAGTAGAGTGGATGTTTCAATTCTATGAACGCCTTCTGTTGAGATTCCAACCAAAATAATTTTTCTTTCACTCCTCCCTTGGTACCTTGACACAAGGGTCAAGTGATATGAGAGAATCCCAACACGAACCTATGGTAGAAATTAGCAAGACCCAGAAAGCGGCGAAGCTTTGTTAGAGTGGTTGGGGCTGGCCAATCTTGAATTACCTGGATCTTGGTTGGATCCACATGCACCCCCCATTCATCAATAATGTATCGTAGATACCGAACCTAGGTCATGCCAAAAGTTCACTTCTCCAAATTGGCACACAACTTGTGTTGTTGCAGTGTTTGGAGGACCTGTGGGATGTGGTGTAGGTGCTCTTCCCAAGTCTGGTTGAAGATCAGGATGTCATCCAAGTACACTACTACAAATGAGTTGGTGAATTGCTGCAAGATGTCATCCATCAGCCTCATGAAGGTTGTGGGAGCATTTGTCAACACGAAAGGCATGATAAGCCATTTGAAAAGGCCCTCCTTGGATTTGAAGGTAGCCTTCCACACATCGGAGGGTTCGATCGGTACCTAGTGATACCCAGACTTCAAGTCGATCTTGCTGAAATATTTTTTCCCTTTGAGTTGATCCAAAAGGTCATCAATCTATGGGATCAGATACCTATTTCGGACAATGATCTTGTCCAGCGCCTGATAGTCAATAAAGAGTCTTCAAGTCCCATCCTTCTTCTGCACCAACACGACTAGGCTCCCACAGGGCGATGAACTCGGTCGGATGTGACCTTTCTGCAATAGCTCCTGAATTTGCCTCTTGATTTCATCGTTCTCCAGAACAGAGCGCCGATAGATCGGCCCATTGGGTAGTGATGCACCTGGGGTCATATCGATGGGTTGCTTGACCTGACAGTGCAAAGTCACCCCTGTGGGTGAGGTGAAGGTTTCCTCGTACTCCTCCACGACCTTGTCCATTTGTTGTTGTCATGCATAGGAGCCCTGTTTGGACGTCGTGGCCACAATCTTCTTCTTGCCCTGGGGGCAGATCATCAGGAAAACAAATTTCCTAGTTTTGGAAATGAGCTTACTGCATTGTTTTGCAGTAACCAAAGAGATAGCCGCAGGTGGTGGTACCTCTGCTATCATGTACAACTTATTGCCCAAAGTAACAATAACAGCGTGAGGTCAGGAATCATACACAACATGTCACTTCCACAAGTATGGTTGGCCTAATAATACATCACAAAAATCAAGAGGAGCAATGTCACATAATACATCATCTGTGAAGGGCTTGATGATGTAGGGAAGGTGGCAGTGCTAGCTGACGTGGATATCCCATCCTTGGTGAAGCCACCCGATGGTGTACAACTGTGGGTGTGCTATGGTCGGAAAGCCAAAACACTTCATGACCTCTGCTGAAATTAGGTTCTTTTGGCTCCCACTATCAAAAATGAACTGTAGCGGGGAACCCTTTACCCACATTTGAGAGTGGAAGAGATACTCCTACTCCTATGGATCTTCTGGTTCCTCCTCCTGGATATTTGCAGTGGAAACAGTGGCATTGGGTTCCGCATCAATAATCTGCTTCCCTTTGTCATTCCCCTTGTCGGGTTCTGATTCAGAGTCGGAGCATGCATCCAATTCAGAAGCCCTCATATCGGCCATGAGTGACTGCTTGGCCTGACACTCACTTGTGTTGTGAGTGGAGCGCTTATGGAGCTCACACCACTTTCCCTTGTCCTTCTTCGGTTTTGTGGGGTTGTTATTTTCTTGAGGCTTTGGTAGGTTATCTTGGGTTTCCATGCCTGGATTTTTCCTTTGTTTTGCGGTTTGGGGACACCTTTCCATTGCTTTTGATTCACAGATCCAAAGTATCACTTCTTCTGTTTGAATTTATGCTCAATCTTGGCAGTATACCGGTATGTCGTACCAAGCGAGAAGATTTCAAGGAACTCCATTTACTCTTGAATGTCTCTGTGCAGATAACTGTAGTACTTCAACACCAAATGTTTCTCCGAATCTTTGATACCAAACTTTGTCCGCAGGGTATGTAACAGATTTTTCAGCTCATGCACATCTTGATCCCTTTGCTGCAGTAGCATAGTCCATTGTATGTAATTGTACTCGTAGCTCCCCACGGGATAATATTGTTCCTTGATGGCATCTCAAAAAGAATTACAAGTGGGTACGGTCGAGAACATAGAGGGTTCCCCCTCGTCCTTTTTCTCACAATAGGTTTCCCACCAATCCTTAACATGGGGGTAGCTTTGAGGAGTGAAAAAATAATCTTCTCCCAGTCAGAAAAGTCATGAACTGAGAAATATACTTCTAATCGATTCAACCATATATGTACGGTGTCTGCATCTATTTGGCCCTCAAATATGGGAATGTAAAAGTTTACTTGTACCTTAAAATGAGTTGCGTCTCTAGAGTGGTTGTTGGACGTAGATGCACCGCTAGTGGGAAGTCGTTGAAGGATCTAGAGAAAGTTATCCATCATCGCATTCCTTTGTTTTTCGAGAGCCTCCTCGAGCAATATTTGATATGATATCATACTCCCTCATCTTTCTTTTCTTCCCGCATGGGCGACCGTCAAGGTTTGCGAGGCTGATCTTGCAAAGGTTCAATCAGATCGAGCCCTAACTCCTTATACTCCGAACTCGTTGGGGACATGCAAAGAAGGATCGAGAAAGAGCAGACTGCTCTGATATGACTGATTCAGATTTATGAAAGAATGCAATAGAATACACATATAACTATAAGTATACAAATGTAGTGGAAATAACACTTAATTTCATTAGTATCAAAGAACTAAAATTTGCTTACAGAGAGAATGGAAATAAACTAGCTAGGGTGCTAGTAGCTTATCTCTAAGAAGAGATGTGGTGGCTACATGCCTCTGAACTATGTGTTATAATGAGGCTCGAAGGCCTATATATTATTGAGAAACAATGGAAAACCCTAAACATCCAAAAACCTAACCATAGGGGATAAAATGCTAGAATATGGGCCCCATTGTGGTAAATTGGTACATCAATTTCTTGGGGTCGTAACTTTGCATACTATCTCTGTTTGACGCACATGATACATCATTATAAAGATCTATAAGAGGAATACAACTGATGATCATGAATATCAAGTACGAAATGAACCCATATTAATCAGAGGTTTTATGCCCAAAAAACGTCGTTTAGGGCCTCAAAACAGCGCCGGAAGTTCAGGACCCAAAAAACTGCTAAAAATAGTAAATTGTGCTATAATTAAGGAAATTGAAAAACTGAAAGAAACAATGGTGGGGACCCAAGTGGAATAGGCGGGTGGCCACCAATATCCACCTGGATCAATGTGTTTGGAATTAACCCAATGTGCATGAAGGGGCTCAATCATGAATTGACTCAAAGTGTTCACTGCAAAGCACATCTCTGGATGAGTGATCACAAAAAACATCAATGTCTCAATCAACTATCAGCACTCTGAGAGGTTCATTAGGTTAGGTCCAGTAGCGTCTCCACATAAATTCTTGAAGTTCATCTCTATCGAGGTGGCCAAGGATTTTCATTCCAACATTCCAAATTTCTCTAATAGCTTCACAACATATTTTCCTTGAGAAAGGAAAATCTCTTTGGGTCTTTATCAAACTTCTAATCCAAGGAAAATATCCTTCATCTCGAACTTAGAGGCTAGCTCCCTCTTACACAAAATTGTTATATTTTCACTACCTGTCAAGAATGGATCGTCAACATATAAAACCAAAATCAAAGGCACACCTTGGACCAACTTTAAGTATGGCTTGGAGTCAGCAATGCTTCTTGTGAATCCAAGTTTCACCAGATAAATGACAATGTGGGCATGCCATGTTTGGGGAGCTTGGTTCAAACCATACAATCCTTTCTTTAACCTACAAACATGAGTGTTCTTGTACTTCACTTAAAATCCTTGACGATATCCAACATATACTTCTTCCTGTAGTATGTCATGAAGAAATGTTGTCTTTATGTCCATCTGGTGAAGGGTCCATCCTTGAATAGCATCAAGGGAAACAATTGACCTAATGGTGATGTACCCAAAAACTAGTGAAAATGTGTCATCATAATCTTCTCCCTCTTTCTGGGAGAATATTCTAGCGATGAACCTTGCCTTGTACTTTTCAATGCTTCCATCAGCTCCATGTTTGATCTTGTACAACTATTTTGAGGTTACAACGGGATTTCCTTTAAGTCTTGGAACTATATCCCATACATCATTCTTCATAATGGATTCATATTCTTTGGCCATAGCATCCTTCCAAACGTTTTCTTTCATTGCTTCTTCAAATGTGGAAGGCCTAGACTAAATGATGGAGCTTATTGCTACAAATTATCTCTGTTATCAACATGTCTTCTTACTTTTTCTCACGGGGGCGTCACTAACAAAGAAATATTATATCACGTGCGTTCATATTGGGGTAAATTTTTTCAAAAAAACCCAAAACATTATATTGGATATATAACTAAAGGTTAGTGGGTTTTTTTTTATTACATATCGAATATAAATATTTTTAGGTATTTTTTATTTATTTTTAGGCCAAATGGGCTTGTTTTTCGGGAAAAAGAAAAAAAAGCGCCGACTGATATTGTGTGAAGCATCATTGGCATTCGAGCACCATTGGACCAAGCTGGGTTAGGTTTGGACGACTGAACATTTCTTCTACGGATCTAAGCATTTGAACCTGTCTGAGCATTTGAACTTGCCTGGTACTGAGCGGCCAGATGGGAGATGCCGAAGGAGGGATCACCGAGAGAAATGAGAGACAAACCTCTCCATTGACAGACCGGGGGCGGGTGAACGACCTTTCTTTATGGATGGCATTTCTCGGGCGGGATATGGATGAAACTGAACTAGTATTCTGCGAGGAAGGGGTGAGGAGAACCAGAAGCATTGAACTGCTGCAAGCTGTTGGGACTGCTGCTGAAAATTTGATAGACATAGATTTTCAATGGTATCGATTCTCGCAGATAACTATTTGATCACAATATCTGCTTAAATTGTGCCATTTATTTTGTCTATCTACTTGAAACATAAGCATTCTTTGACATTCTCATTTAAGTGATTGGTATCGATTTTTGCAGTATAGTTATGGATTTTGTTTCTCAGTCGATCATCAACAAGTTCTTCATATTAACTAGAACCATCCTGAATAGTATGGTTTCTAACAAATCTTCCTGCGACCTCCTCAAGCCTAGCATTGATGAAATTGCCAAGCTATCTTCTCAGTCAAGCCCCTGAGAGGCCACCCATTCAAAGACTTTCAAGCGCAGCTGTAAGATGGCCTTCACATAGTAAAAAAATTAGAGCATATGAGCAGCTTTAATTTATACAGAAGGTATCGCTATGGAAAGAAGATCCAAAAGATAGAAAAGAATGTCAACAATTTCTTGCGTACCTTTGATGTCCACAACCCAGATGTGGATTTCAAGGGTTTTAGCGAACAATCTGAACTTATTGAAGAAATGGGCCGGCTTATAATGGAAAGGGTTAATGTTAAGATGACTAATGATGCCAGCTCCAATTCATTCATGCTTCATCAAATGAGCACAACTGAACTATTTCGTAGCGCCATTGATGGGTTGCATGATACCACAATGTCTGAACAGGCTGAGAAGTTCGCCGGCAGCGACAGCTCCCAAGTCCCGAGTATGCCAAAATTTGTAGCCACAAGAAACATGGTATGCGGTACTTATATCTCCAAGATATTTTGCATCCTTATCCTAATGACCCATCAACGGACCTCGCCTAAATTTCTGATGATTAAGGTTTAGTTTTACCCAATTTTCTGTTCAGGGTTACTTAATAATCACTTAGTTAATAGATTTAAATTAGTATCAAGACATTACTGTGAATGCTTCCCAATTTGAATTGCCAAAATTAAAACCCTTTGCATAGACATAGGATCTTAGGTCAAATATTCGTCGGGCATCCTGCTGGTAATTTTCTTACAAAAAGAACAAACTTGTACTTAGTTTACGAACATAATAGGAAGGTATGCATGTATTTCTCCCCATCCCTTTCTCAGTATTGTTTAAATTTTCACTACAAAATTTATTTGTAGTCTCATATGTTTCTAACTTGATGCCAATAATATCACCACTCCAAATCAACAGAACCGAAGGTTTAATGGACCTGTTAATCTTCATAATATTTTCAGTGATGTCAAACATATCCTATTCAAGAAGAGAGTTAGTATCATTGGGGTTGAAGGGATGGGTGGAAGCGGAAAAACTACCATTTCATTAGCCCCTTGCAATGATCCTGAAGTCAAAGGTAAGAACAGGTCCCCTGTTTTAATCATTTCACCAAGTTTTCATTTTATTTCTCCCCTTTTGGTTTTTTCAGTGCTTATTCTCGTTGTGATTATCAAATTTCTTCCAAAACAATATAGTTTTCATAACTGTTGCACGGTCTCCAAATGTAATGGGAATTTTGGAGATTATTGTTTGGTCAATTTAGTGTGTCCTAAATTGCTACATTAATTTGTCAATCCGGGATTCGTAAGCTGACGAAGTGTGGCGCACTATATGTGCAAGATAACCTATCTCTTACTTTTTGTCGTTTTTGGGTTTTTTTATTTATTTATCTTGGGGGTTTTATCTTGGTTGGTTTCCTAATGTGAGATGGAAATTCTAAAAGACAAGTATGGATATAAATGTTCAAGGCAATGATGTCCTTTATAATGATTTCCCAAACTTCAAACTTCAAAAGGGTTTTAAAACATACAATGACAAAATTAATTCCTAAAAGAAAATGAAAATGTGCCACTATACTAGTCAAACAAACAGTGAACTATTGATCATGAAACCCATTACCCTTCCTGCTGTCTAAATACAAAGAAACTGTGCTCAAAGAAATCCAAGAATTGCAAGCAAAGTAAAGCTAAAATCAAATTACGTCAACTCATATTATGACCCCTCACCATTAGTCTCGCTATGGCTTTCGGAGGTAATCATAAACAACTTGAGCAATCTGATATCTAATTTGCAGAAAAATAAACTAATATCAAATTACACACTCATACTTCAATCCCTCACCATTAGTCTCGCTATGGCTTTCGGAGGTAACTGATAATGATATGAGCAATTTAATATCTAACTTGCAGAAAAATAAACTAATATCAAACTACACACTCATACTTCAATCCCTCACCATTAGTCTCGCTATGGCTTTCAGAGGTAACTGATAATGACATGAGTAATTTAATATCTAATCTAACTAATAAAGAAAATGTACAAAACTAAAATAAATAAAACAGTGCTGGAATTAAAAACTAAGAAAAATAAATCAGCAGAAGGACAAGACTGATTCCATGTCATTAGTCATTGTAAAAATATGTGCAAATGCCCGGGCTGCCTACTGTAATCTGGAACAAAGACACTGATCAGTTAACAGCAGTATAAAGCATGAAAAATTATGGACAAAAATAAAATGTTAATACCATAAGAGATGTAATATATACACGTGAATAACTATGGAATAATGAACGTAAGGAAATAAAGCATGAAACTATACAGCAATAAATAAAACCTCGGCATGTGCAGGGGCCCTCTGCACAATCCTCGGGCAACAGCTATTAACCACGAATTATGCTTATGAACAAAGTCTTCTCATATATTCAAAACGCAGTCATAACAAGGAAATAATGTCACGGTACAGTGGGCTTTCTTTTCAGCAAAATTACATTACAGAAGCTAGCTACTATGCGTATGAGAACGCATTATTTATAACAGAGGATGACATAACTACTTTTCTACAATCTGCGCTGATAAAAGACACGTGAACAACCACGTCCAGAAATCTAGCATTAT
The DNA here is from genome assembly GCA_034641835.2 of Pinus albicaulis. NCBI lineage: Eukaryota > Viridiplantae > Streptophyta > Pinopsida > Pinales > Pinaceae > Pinus > Pinus albicaulis. The sequence goes on from MU968411.1 coordinate 54,618,773, forward strand.
GGCTGTCGTGAAGATTAAATCTATGGAGGGTGGCCGTTGGATTCGGCTTATGGAGCAGTCCACAGGTGTTGATATGTCTCTTGAGATTTAGGAACAGCCACGCAAGTCTTCACATTGTGAAAAACGGAGTTCTGTCACCGTAGGACTCTTAGGTTGACCATCGCTTGACTACCTTTGACCATGGCCTTCTTTGGTGAATTCGACTGAGCCAATAGGACTCGGTCCATATCCATGTCATTTCCAACTTGCCCATGTGGCTTGATTTGCCTGAAGACACCTGCAATATAGAATTTAACAAAATGGCTGCAGAAAGTTGAAGCAGCTGCGGAAAGTGACAAGATTCCGCAGCTCAATGAGCAAAAATCTAATTCAAACAATAGACACAAACATAGTTAAAAACCACTTTAAATTCTCTTTTATGATTAATATGAAATGATGTTGATGACTTAGGAGGTCCAGGTAAATGGAAAAAGTCTAGAAAGGTGTATAGGAAAGATGCAAGTTTGGGACTCAACATACCCCCATTGTGAAGGTGTTTCATGTCCCCATGCAACCAAAATTTTGATCATCCTCCTTCAATTCATATGCCCTGATACCTCTGCTAGTACATCCAGTCTTCTTCTCCTCTTTCTTGGTGCTGCTAACATCCTGGGATTCTTCATCAAGCATCTGAATTTGAGATTAATCAGTGCTCTACTTATCTTCTTGCATTTCTTCTTCAATTTCCTGTTCTTTTTGTGCCACAGTCCCAGATGTAGCATAGTGTTGTCATGAATGATCTTTTCCAATTTGTTTTGCTCCTTTAATGCTTCATTTTCATTTTTAATATGTCTATTTAAAACCTCCAACTCAAAGACTTCTTGTTTCAACGATTGGACTAGAGCTTCTTGTGTTGTGTGAGGCTGAGTGGATGAAGTGTTGGGACCCGTGGCTATTCTTTCTAAGGATTCTATGTAATCATACACCTCTTGCTGCTTTTGATCTATCTCAGGTGTCGTTTTCCTTGGGCTGTCCTCAAAATCCTGTGGAGGAGAATTGACTTCAAAATCTGGCTGAAAAGGACTCATGTCATCATCTTGAGGACTAGTTTCAACGTTTGGCTGAGAATGAGGTGGAATATGGCCAACTGGAGTTTGTTCAGGTGTTTCTTCTCCCAAATCAATAAAATGGGGTCCTTTTGTTTGTGCTTTCCTCCACTTTCCTTTAAGCTTGGTGCTTCTTCTTACATGCTGTGGACTACTGTCTTTTTCCTTCTGTTTTTATTTTCCTTTCTTTTTGGCCATAGATGACTGTTCCTGAAGGTGAACTAGTCTCTCAGACAATACTTGATGGTCTTCTTCTGAGGAAGGGGTTTGATGCACAACCTCAATGCTTCTTTTCTCTTTTGATTTTGTTGGCTTTTTACCCTCAGTCTTTTCCTTCCTCCTTTTAGACAATCTTTCTTCTCTACTAGTTCTTCAACTGTGTTAGTAGGAGTGCTTTGAGTTTTATCACCTATTCTCTTTCTTCTACTTCTTTTTGATGTACTACCTTCATGGGTTTCTTGGGGTTCTTCAAAGAAATTTCTAATTAAAAACTGCTCCCAGGTGTCCTTTTTCTCTTTTAATTGTTTTTCTATCAAGATTTTCACGAGACCATGGTGATACAAATGTGGTTCTACGTCCCCCAGATGCTTTTGGACGGTTACAGACATCTTTTTCAAACTGTTTAGTAAAAAGTATGGCAGATTGAGGGTCTGTTTGTCTAGGAAATTCATCAACAGTCGGGTATGATACATGTACATTGATCCAAAACATCCCTCACAGGTGATAAAATTTTGAATAATCAACAGTAAACTGGCCCACTCTTCTTTTAAAGCATGAACAGGAATTCCCTTTTTGAAAATGGTGACATCCATACCTGGGTTACGTAGGATCACTCTCCAGGCTTCCTCGCCAATGCTCTTGTTCTTGAACCAGCGTTCACCTTCTTGAGGGAGTTCTGTAGTAGCTGCTATGGATGCCTCAGTCACTGTAAATTTGAGGTCCCCAATTTCTACCTCCAGACCATTGAAAGACCTCGCAAAAGCTTTTGTTACCTCCTTATTGTAGCCTTTAAAATTTTGAATAAACCGAAGCCATTTTTCCTTTTTCAATATGTCTTTGACTTGCGGGTATCCTTCCATAAATTTGGGTCCCTCTGGTTCTGTTCTCAACAACTGACCCATCCTTCCTTATGTTCTTTAAAACTCATCTGCGTGAGGAGGGTTTAGCGAAGGTAAGACGGCTGAATTAGTGGAAATGAACAGGGTTTATGAAGGAGACCAGTGACTGTAAGTAGATATCAGAGAATAGGTACACGGAATGAAGCGGAACAAAGAAAAAAATGGGGTGAAGGCTTATGTGAGCACGGTGGAAATGCAGCCGTGAGGTCAATAGAACAGTAGGGGGAGTAAAGTGCATCTGGTAGTATTTAAAATTGGGTGGATGCAGAGTAGACGCAAGCACGTTTATGAAACAGCTACGGATTTTGTGCGGCTGAGAGAAGCCGTAGTCAAATCAACCACGTTCCATAATTACAGGTGGAGTATCAAAGTATAGCCGAACACGAGTGAAGACCAGAGGCTTGATTATGAGGCCGTTTAAAAATGAATGCAAGGATTGTGGGGGAATCGTATAGAGATGGTGGAACGGTTATGGAGTTATCAACGCAATCATTGCATATAATGGAGCTATGGTTTATAACTATGTAAAAATGTGCTTGAATGCCATTTGAAATAAATTTCTACTCATACCTTGGAATTCTTGCCATTTTTCATTAGTCTTCAATCAGTTGCTCCTCGTTGATGCTTTTGGATGCCTCATGTATTCATAATATGTCCTCATACCTGCATTTGATTTCATGATTGTTGAACTAACATTTGACTGTAAATTTTTGAAAAACAGAGTGGTGGCTGCAGAAACTGCTTCTTGCTGCGGAAAATGGTGTCAGCTGTGGAAACTGACACAACAATTATTTGGGTGAATGGAGATGGATAGATGATAACTGACTGAATGAAAATGGTCATGAAAGAAAAATTTTATTGGTGAAATGAAATGAAATAGATGAAATGGAGTGAAATGAAATGAAGTGGAGTGGAATGAAGTGGAATGAAGTGGAGTGGGTTGTCATAAAACTTGTGAAATGAGAGAGAGAGGGAATTTTTTTTGGAAAATATAGGGTGTCAGGTGTTCCTGATTTTCACCCTACATTTTCTGTATAAGACTGCCAATCAATGATTGGTTTTCAGGCTTATACAATTTTATTATTTTTATTTATTTTTTATTTTTTATTTTGAAACTGAAAAGAACAAAGGCTAGGCTAGTGGAGAAGAAGGATTCTTCTTCACCAGCCTTATTGCAGAATTATCTTGAAACATTTTAACAAATTCCTCTTTTGAGAGTGGCTTATGATAGATCTTTAGTCTGTGGCCATTCACAATAAGAGGAGTTTGAGATTCATCAATGGTCTTGATTCTTACCGCTCCATTGCTAAATATCTTGTCAATCTCATATGGCCCAAGCCAATGAGTCTGAAATTTTCCTTTAAAATCTTTAAACTTGGAATCAAATAACAATGCCCAATCTCCTTCTTGAAACTTCTTCTCTTTGATGTATTTGTCATGCCATTTAGCTCTTTGATATTGAACTAGATCAGTTCTTAGAATTGCCTCTTGTCTGATCTCATCTAGCTCATTCAGCTGCTCCATTCTATGCTTTTGGGCTTCTGATAAGTCCATCCCCAACTGAACTGCTATCTTGAAGGTCTTGACTTGGAACTCAATGGGGAGCGGGACTTCTTTCCCATAAACAAGTTCATAGGGAGAATGTCCTGTTGTATTTCTCCATGTAGTTCTGTAGGCCCACAAGGCTTCAGGAAGCCTTTCTGCCCAATCTCTTCTATGTAGATGAACAGTTTTGGTGATGATACTTTCGAGAACTTTGTTGTAGACTCCACTTGACCATTCGCTTGCGGATGGTAAGGAGTAGATCTTCTGTGCTTAATTTTGTATTCTTCCATCAACTTCTCCACCAGGTTGGATGTGAATTGGCTTCCCTGATCTGTCACAATTTCTCTTGGAACACCAAAGCGAGTAAAAATATCCTCATAAAAAAAATTAACAACTGAATTTTCAGTAGCAGACACTAATGCTTTGGCTTCCACTCATTTAGTAACATAATCAGTACAAACCAATATATACTTCTTTTGCTTAGATGGTGGATTAATAGGTCCAATGAAATCTAAAGCCCATTTTTCAAAGGGTTCAATGAGAGTACCTGTGTTTGCAATGGCATTTCATTTGAAAGGGTAGGTTTCCCTACTCTTTGGCAGCTGTCACACCTTTTGACATATTGTTTTGCATCTTTGAAGAGGGAAGGCCAACAATATCCTAAAGAGAGGATTTTATAGGCTGTCCTTTTGTCCGCAAAGTGTCCGCCGCATGGTTCATCATGACATGCCTTGAGGATATCAGGCATTTCATCCTCCCTAACACATCTTCTGATCACAAGATCTAGCCCTGTTTTAAACAATTCATTAGAAATCCATGAATATTTTGAACTCTCCTGAATAATCTTTCTTCTTTCACTTGGAAATAAATGTGGAGGCAGTTTCCCTGTAACCAAATAGTTAGCAATATCTGCATACCAAGGGGTCTTAGTAGTTACTGCAAACAAGTATTCATCAGGAAACTTATCCTCTACAGGAGAATCTTCTTTAGTATTCCGAATCCTAGACAAGAAATCAGCTACTGTATTTTGTTTCCCTGGTCTATCCAACACAGTAATATTGAATTCCTGCAAAAGTAGGAGCCATCTTGTCACTCTACCATTAGTAACAGGTTTTTTCATTAGATATCTAATCGCAGAATGATCAGTATGAATAAAAGTTTCATAGCCTATTATATAATGTCTAAACTTATTGATTGCATCAACAAAAGCTAAAAACTCTTTTTCAGTTACAGTGTAGTTCAACTCAGTGGGAGTTAAATTTTTACTGGTATAGTAAATGGCATAAGGGACTAAATCCTTTTGACCCAACACATCTCCTAGAGCTGTATCTGAAGCATCTGTAGAAATATGGAAAGGGAGTTTCCAATTTGGTCCTCTCAAGATAGGTGCTTCAGATATTCTTGTTTTCAAAGTTTCAAAGGTTGATTGACAATCAGGATCCCATTTGAATTCACAATCTTTTGTAAGCAATTTGAAGAGTGGAGATGCTATTTTAGTGAATTTTTCTATAAATCTTCTATAGTAACCAGTAAATCCTAAAAAACTTCTAACATCTCTTTGAAAATTTGGAATAGGCAACTTGGAGATGACTTCAACTTTTGATCTATCAACCTTAATCCCATCTCTTGAAATATGATGTCCTAAAACAATCCCTTCAGTAAACATCATAAAGCATTTTTCATGGATTAATGAAAGGTTTGTTTCTTTACATCTTATAAGAACTTTTTCCAAATTTTCTAATGCCTCTTCAAATGAATTACCATAAACTATAAAATCATCCATATAAACCTCTACACAATCATGGATTAGATCAGAAAAAATTCCTAGTACTGCTCTTTGGAATGTTGCGGGTGCATTACATAACCCAAAAGGAAGCAATCGATAGGAAAATTCCCCCATGGACAGGTAAATGTGGTCTTATCTTGATCTTCAGGTGCTACATGAATTTGATTATAGCCACTAAAACCATCCAAAAATGAAAAGTAATTTTTGCCTGCTAATGTATCTAATACCTGATCGATAAAGGGAAAAGGAAAGTGATCCTTCAAAGTTTCTTTGTTCAATTCCCTGTAATCAATGCATACCCTCCATTTACCATTATTTTTAGGTACTATAACCAAAGGAGAAACCCATCGGCTATCTGAAATTGGATAAATGAAGTTTACATTGAGTAGTTTTTGGAGCTCTTCTTTCACTATCTCCCTAAGGTTTGGATTCATCCTTCTCTGATGTTGTCTGATTGGTCTACTATTTTCCTCAATATAGATATGATGGATGCAAGTCTTAGGATCAATACCTTTCATATCAGTATACTCCCATGCAAATGCAGTAGAATTTTTTTGCAAGATTTTGGTTAGTTCTTCATGTTGTGACTTTTTCAAATTTTTGTTGATATTCAATGTTTTTCCTGGAAAAATCTCAATGGTAGAACTACCGAACTCTTCCATAGAGTAAAGAGAAATTTGTCTTGATGATAAATATTCAATGTCAGATTCCAACTGAAATTGTGTGGGGTCATATTCTGAAGATGTCTCAAAATTTTCTAATGTGTTCAGAATTTGACTATCCTCACTGATTTCAGAAATGGTAAAGATAGGTCGATAGTGTCCTCATCATCGACCCATTCATTGTCTCCTACTTCTGTGATTGCTTTTGCTGGAGGATACAAATTGAATTTCTTTGTCGAATTACCATTAGAAATGTACATATCCCCAGATCTACAACTAATGAAAGCATCAGCCGTGGCTAGCCAAGGTCTTCCTAAGATAAGTGGGTGCCCTCCTAGATTACTCTTGGGAGTCAAAATCATAAAATCTACTGGATATTCCCAAGAATCTAAGGAGACTAAAATATCTTCTAATACACCATCTGGTTTGATAATTGATCGATCTGCAAGTTGCAGTAAAGTAGGTGTAAAAAGAAGATCAGGAAGTTTTAGCTATTCCATAGTTTGTCTACTCATAATGTTGATAGTAGCCCCTAAGTCAATCAATGTGTTTGGAATTTCTACCCCATTTATATGTGTCTTGACAATTGGACTACCTGGATCTACATACTTCTGCATGGTAATTTTTCCCATCATGATATCTGAAATTTTTCCTACCAGGTGGATTCTTCTTGTATCTCTTAGTTTCCTTCCTGGTCTTTTGAGACTCAACTCCTTTATTGTTTTTGCTAGAATAAGAATTTCTCTAATGGCTTGTAGCAAGGGAATCTTGATACAAAAATTCTTTAATTCATCTAGAAAATCATAGTTAGGCAACAAGATTTGTTTTTCCACCCCTTTATCAATTTGTAATCTTTCAGGGAAAGGAGGTGTGGATGAAGATGCGGGTTGCTCAACTATAGGAGTTGTGGGGGTTAACTTTTCATTCTCTTTTTGAATGTTTGAGTTTTGAAGAGATGCTTCCTCAGAACCCTTATTGACTTTAAGAGAGTCCTCCTTAGAGGTATCTTGCTCTTGGACATCTATAGAAGGTTTTTCTAAAACTCTACCAGACCTGAGTTGTACATCATTGAGAGGAACAATCATATAGGTAGGAAATTGTTGTCCTTATATCATGTAAGTATTCTGAGGATTTTTATTGTTAGGGTTTGGCAATGGCTGAGCTGGAAGTTGATTTGTTTTTTGTTGGAATGGAAGCATGAGTTGAGGATTTGGATTTTGTTGAGAAGGTTGTTGTTGTGGAAATGGCAATGAAAGTTGTAGATTTGGGTTTGGAAGTTGTGGAGCTTGTTGATTTTGAAAAGATGGAGGATATTGATAAAATTGAGCAAATCTCCCATAAGGATTTTGCATACCTTGTACCCATGATTGATATGAATTTTGAGGTTGGGGCCAAGGTTGTTGCCAAGGATTCCAATTTGGTGGGGGTTGAGAATTCATAGGGTTGTTAAACCCTTGAGTTTGTTGCCCCTACCAAGGTCTTCTTGCAACAAAACAGAGAGATTCTATTGAATTTGAATCTTCTTGAAATACAGCTTTGAGTCCAGGAATTGAAGGACAATCCTTGGTCTCATGATTCTCTGAGAAAATCATACATGTTTCTACAACTTTTGCATCCAAGGGAAATTCCCTTAAAGCATGTTTCTTCCTACATTTCGTACAAAAGATGGCTAGAGCATCAGTTTCTGCTTTCTTCTTGTTTTGGATTTTAAGGGTGTCTAGTTGTTCACTAAGGCTCCCTAAGATATCAGTTTTGAATTCATCAAGCATATTTCCAATCTCTGCCCTACTTACTGATCCAGTTGCAGATTTGTTTTCCCTGATAAGAGAAGGATCTCTAGGCCCTTTTCCCGTTTTAGATTTTCCCCTTGAGAGATGGACACATAGTTCTGTTATGTCACGAAGTGGAAATTGAGAAATGTCTCCTTTCCCCATCGTGTTTACAATATCTATCCATTCATCTATGATGGCTTTTAATAGAAGGGCTTTCAAATTTTCCTCATCTAAGTTGCTCATATTTTCTCTTTTTAAGTTGTATTGAAATCTTTCAAGTAAATCCTCCAAATTTTCATCTTCTTTTTGCACCATTTTGAATACCTCATCCTTGTGATTGGTGGGCATGCAATAGTCCAGGTATCTATCCAAAAATGTTTGTTTCATATCATTCCAAGTCCTAATAGATTGGGTGACTAATCCCATGAACTATTTCAAAGCGACTCCCTTTAATGTTGAAGGAAACAGTTTGAATTTTTGAGAGTCTTCCATATAGTCATAGGTTCGGCACACGACTTCAAACTCAAACAAAAATGTTTCAGGATCCTCACTTCGCAATCCATAAAATTTGGGGAGGACAGATGGTGAGATGTTTTTCATCGTTGTATGAGTTTCCTCATCAACTATAGGGAATCCAAACGAGTTGTCTCCTTCCCTATTTCTTCCATTATTACCTCCACCTCCACCATTGTTGCCTCCATTATTTCCTCCTCCTCTATCTCTACCTCTACCTCCGAATCCATCTACTACTTTCTCTGTCATGATAGTTTCTTCAGAGTCCTCAAATTCCTCTGGTTCTTCTATCAAGGGAGGATGAGAGGGAGTTTCTTCCTTTTCTTCTTTAGGTGATTCTACTTCTTTAATTACAATATACTCTCCTGTAGAAATAAAGAAAGGGTCTTCTTCTAAATGAGATTTGGTAGATGGTGTAGGAGAATCCTCTAATTCAGCTGCTCCTTGAATTCCAGGAATCTTAAGGCTAGGGGTAGATGGTGGTGAATCTTGTCTATGCCTTGAAGAAGATGTAGTTGTGAAAATCGAACTCTTGGCTCTAGCTATAAACCTTCCCCTAGAATCTCTTGCTCTATGCATGTCATTTTTATTTTTATTTTTAAGTTGGGCTAATAATTCTCTTTCTGATCTTCCAGGTCACACTAGGTGCAAGAAGAGAGCATACTTAAGAAATTATTGAACCAATAACTCTCTTTTTTGATCCTCCAGATCACACTAGGTGCAAGAGGAGAGCATACTTCAAGAAGTTATCAATTTTTCCCTTCTTTTTATTGTGTTTTTTTTTTAAGAAATTGGCTACCTAGTTACACTTCCTCGACAACGGCGCCAAAATGTTTGGTCAATTTAGTGTGTCCTAAATTGCTACATTAATTTTTCAATCCGGGATTCGTAAGCTGACGAAGTGTGGCGCACTATATGTGCAAGATAACCTATCTCTTACTTTTTGTCGTTTTTGGTTTTTTATTTATCTTGGGGTTTTTATCTTTGTTGGTTTCCTAATGTGAGATGGAAATTCTAAAAGACAAGTATGGATATAAATGTTCAAGGCAATGATGTCCTTTATAATGATTTCCCAAACTTCAAACTTCAAAAGGGTTTAAAACATACAATGACAAAATTAATTCCTAAAAGAAAATGAAAATGTGCCACTATACTAGTCAAACAAACAATGAACTATTGATCATGAAACCCATTACCCTTGCTGCTATCTAAATACAAAAGAAACTATGCTCAAAGAAATCCAAGAATTGCAAGCAAAGTAAAGCTAAAATCAAATTACATCAACTCATATTCTGACCCCTCACCATTAGTCTCGTTATGGCTTTCGGAGGTAATCATAAACAACTTGAGCAATCTGATATCTAATTTGCAGAAAAATAAACTAATATCAAATTACACACTCATACTTCAATCCCTCACCATTAGTCTCGCTATGGCTTTTGGAGGTAACTGATAATGATATGAGAAATTTAATATCTAACTTGTAGAAAAATAAACTAATATCAAACTACACACTCATACTTCAATCCCTCACCATTAGTCTCGCTATGGCTTTCGGAGGTAACTGATAATGACATGAGTAATTTAATATCTAATCTAACTAATAAAGAAAATGTGAAAAACTGAAATAAATAAAACAGTGCTGGAATTAAAAGCTAAGAAAAATAAATCAGCATAAGGACAAGACTGATTCCATGTCATTAGTCATTGTAAAACTATGTGCAAATGCCCGGGCTGCCTACTGTAATATGGAACAAAGACACTGATCAGTTAACAATAGTATAAAGCATGAAAAATTATGGACAGAAATAAAACGTTAATACTATAAGAGATGTAATATATACACGTGAATAACTATGGCATAATGAACGTAAGGAAATAAATCATGAAACTATACAACAATAAACAAAACCTCGGCGTGTGCAGGGGCCCTCTGCACAATCCTCGGGCAACAACTATCAACCACGAATTATGCTTATGAACAGAGTCTTCACATGTATTCAAAACACAGTCATAACAAGGAAATAATGTCACAGCACAGTGGGCTTTCTTTTCAGCAAAATTACATTACAGAAGCTAGCTACTATGCGTATGAGAACGCATTATTTATAATAGAGGATGACATAACTACTTTCCTACAATCTGCGCTGATAAAAGACACGTGAACAACCACGTCCAGAAATCTAGCATTATGGCTGCCGTGAAGATTAAATCTATGGAGGGTGGTCGTTGGATTCGGCTTATGGAGCAGTTCACAGGTGTTGATATGTCCCCTGAGATTTAGGAACGGCCACGCAAGTCTTCACGTGGTGAAAAACAGAGTTCTGTCACCGTATGACTCTTAGGTTGACCACCGCTTGACTACCTTTGACCACGACCTTCTTTGGTGAATTCGACTAAGCCAATAGGACTCGGTCCATATCCATGTCATTTCCAACTTGCCCATGTGGCTTGATTTGCCTGAAGACACCTGCAATATATACTTTAACAAAATGGATGCGGAAAGTTGAAGCAGCTGCGGAAAGTGACAAGATTCCGCAGCTCAATGAGAAAAAATCTAATTCAAACAACAGACACAAAACATAGTTAAAAACCACTTTAAATGCTCTTTTATGATTAATATGCAATGATGTTGATGACTTAGGAGGTCCAGGTAAATGGAAAAAGTCTAGAAAGGTGTATAGGAAAGATGCAAGTTTGGGACTCAACAATTATGTGGGATAAAATAATCGGAGGTCAAAGGCCTATTTGAGCATCGAGGATGCGCACGACCAACTGCAAAAGAAACTCAATTTAAAAGGAAATTCACAGACGTTGGTGATTTTGGATGATGTTTGGTCAAAATCAGATGTGGAACAGTTGTTGTTTGAAGCAGAGGGTTGCAAAACGGTTATCACAACCAGGCAGGATCTCGCTATTCCACATACAGAAAATAGTCACGTGTATAACATGCCCATGTTGCAGAAGGTTGATGCCCTGTCCCATTTCTGTTTCTGGGCCTTTGGACAGCCTTCGATTCCAACAAGAAATGATGAAGTTGTTGTTAAATAGGCATGAATATGACATACTATTCAAAATATCATACCCTAACTGCTTGTTTCTCTATCCTGCTCGAATGCTTTGCATCCTATTATACAGTGTTCAAACTCAGATTGATTTTATGTCCCTTTGACAGATAAATGGTTTTATAGGTCTAAAATTAGAGAGTTAACAACTCCAGAATTTTTTTTAATGCTCTATATTTCTGCATAAGATTAACATGTTTAACTGCTAAAATATTTTTCGGTTGAAGCAGTCTGTATAGGTTTACCACTTGCCCTCAAGGTGATTGGAAGCTCTTTGCGCAATGAGCCATAGCCAGTTTGGGAAAATTCTAAGAAGAAACTTTCAAGAGAAGAATCTATATCGAAACATCACAGAGAGGATCTGCTCCATTTCTTGGAAACAAGTATTGAGGTCCTTGATGATGAAACGAAGGAATGCTTTATGGACTTGCGGACATTTCCCAAGGGTAGAAAGATCTGTGTAGATTCATTGATGGATATTTTGGGCTCTTTAAAACTGCTTTGACAATGGCTTATGATGTGGGCTTGCTACGATCTCAGGTAAAGAAATTGCTGCTTTTTCTGCTTCTTTGTTTTCATAATATGTGTAGTTGGTATTCACTGAAAGTTCAGCCCTTCACAGAGTTTGCACAGAAAGGCCTTATTGTGTTGGTCCTGATTGTGGTTTTTTCTGAAGGCTATGTTAGAGTCGGTCCTTACAGCCCTCCGTTAGAGATCGTTTCGCTTTTGCATATTCATTCTCAGGTGTCTCGCTTGTTCCACTTTGTTGCATTTCGCTAGGAGCATGCCATTGACTGACGAGGGGGTCTGTTGTCTTATGTTTCCTCATGTTTACACCTGCAGGGCTATTTTAAAAATTTCCCAAAAATCACTCAAAATCATCATCATTTCATTTATGGTCATTAAATGTCAATAAGTGTCTTTAGTCCTAGAGTCTAGGGTTTTCGAGTCATTTGCATACATGTCATAAAGCCCGCAGGATGAGGATGGTTCCGCAAATTTCGATTTCATATTTTTTATCATAGGCATTTGAAAACATTTCTAGTCCAAAACTCTGTTTTGGAACTAGAAATTGTTCAATTCTATTTTTGTAATAAATTGTATTCATTTCACCAAGAGGAAGTTTCACTGCAGACCTCTGATCTTTCCCTAAGCTAAAGAGCCACATCCCTGCAAGAGACAACAAAATCATCAGTTCAAAACTCAGAAAAGACAAAAGAGAGATATTGTATTAAAAAGCCAAATGTAAAAATGCAAAAACATTGTAATGTGGGTTATCAAATAGATTTGAAATCAAATCTGATTGTGAAAGATATTTTCCTCATGTATAAAATGGAAAACAAGTTCATTTGCCAAAATCCGCAGCATAGAAGTCGAAATCAAGAGTTTGGAGGCCGAAATCGTGTTTTGGAGAATTGTTGACAGAGTTTGGAGGTCGTGAGACCCACTTGGGCACATGCGACCCACTTGGAAAATGCGACCCACCTGGGCGTTTTCTCCAGTGTAAATTATAACGCATGCGACCCACTTGGCAAAAGCGACCCACTTGATCGCATGCGACCCACTTGCTAACAGAGTTCAGAAAAATTGCGTTGGGCGCCCAGTTTCGATTTAAATCATCTCCAGCTACCTTCAAACAGGTTCTAAACTATTGCTCAGTATATTTTAAAGTGGTTGTGGTATCTTGAAGACTTTAAACATTTGAATGGAAAAGTGAAACCCTACATTCATGGCAGATTTGTTCCTCAGGGTTTTTAAATACATATGGATGGTTTTATGAGTATTTTCCCACCTTATATGATTGATATATCTACCTTTGCATGTATGGTCAAAGCCCCACTTCCTTCACACTCGTTATACCACCGTTGTCATCATTATTGTTTTACCACTGTCATGGCTTGTGTTTCATGGTGATCATTGTCATATTGTGTCTCACTTCCCATTGACAAACACAATCTTATACTTATTGTTCATTTCCCATTGACAAACACAGCCTTATACTCATTGTTCCCTTTGACAAATTTTATCCAGTATTCTAAAGGCTGCATGCTACCATTTGTCAAATTTCACTTGCAATTAAAACAGAGACTGTGCTTTTATCTCAATCCACCTAAAACAAAGCTGTTATCATTGTTTGTTTCCTTATGGTACTTTGACCGTGAGTGATATCTATTGGGTGTTGAAACATACATTATAACTGTGTTTTCACTGCATTTATATCAGTATACATATTGCCAATATCTTGTTCAAAGCCATGTCAGAGACAGAGTCAGTGTATGAGCAAGAGTCGGGCAGTGATTCCACAACTGAAGGTAATGTGCCACGGGGATCTCACAGAGTTATCAAAGGTGGTGATCATCGCAGAGAGGAGCCTACTTCTTTGGCTCGGTTGCAGGCATGTCCACTAGCAATGGATTGTTTTCGGTATTTGTCATGTTTCCGATTTTGTGAGATGATTGCACAAACCCGGCTTCATTGTGAACTAGCTCGTCTGTTTGTTCTACATTTACGGGATGGCCGGGTAAATCTTGCCGGGGTTGATTTCATTTTGTCACCCTTGACTATTGCTCAAGCCACTGGTATACCAAACATGGGCGAGGAATGGAACAAACGTCAGCATTTAGAGAAATTCCACTATGAGCCATACATTAAAACTGGATATATGAGTTACTTGAGCAGATTTTTTCCATTCAGATTCTTGAGGGATGAGTTTGCACCGCTGATGAAACTCATCATTCAGTATTTTAGTTGTGAGGGAAGATATGCTCGTCTCTTTGCGTACCATATTCGTTTGTTGATGCACTTCACAAGGGTACGTATGATGAATATTCCATACTTCATATATCGCAACATAGAGAGGATGGTGATTTTTGTGCAAAAGAAGACGAGCCCAGCGCAGCAGTACAGGAGTATATACCATTACGCTTTGATCAAGATCATAGTGTTACATCAGTTGGCAGAGCAGGGCATCACTTGGGAGGATTTCATTTCTCGTGACTTTTTCACAGTGCCACAGCCGCCTCCCGAGACAGTTATTGATGCGGGAGAGCCTTCACACCAGCCGAACATTCCTGAGGTTGAGCATATTAGCGCTCCTTTGGTTCGGACATATCAGCGAGGCCACAGGGCCTTATTTTCAGCGACACGGCGAGTATTATCTCCACGTGAGGTGGAAGGGGTCTTGCCGACTTCATCAGCAGAGCGAGTGTTATCTCCACATGATGTGGAAGGGGTCTCGCCTTCTTCTTCAGCGCAGGTACAGATACAGGACAGGGGCAAGAGGCCCATGCATGATGAGGGCCCATCAGGAGGCCAGGACATAGATTTCACAGTCATTGATGTTGATGCGAGCTCTCCTAGCTCGAAACTGAGGGAAGTCATCCAGGAGCAAAGGGCCGAGAATGACAAGCTGAAAGATCAATTGCAGAAGGCTCAGTGGGTGATAAACTATTTGGAGCAGCGCAACAAACATCTTGAGGATGAGCTCACATTTTATGAGCTGCGTCAAATCCGTGAGGACCGACAGTGGAATCGAAAGAGACCTGGTGACATGACACCAGCTGACCGAGATACTGTACTCACACATGTGAACATTCATCTGGAGAAATTGTTGGCGAAGGCCAATCGAGACAAAGACATGCTTCGTCACATGAAAGGCCATTATTGGGCTCGCATGCATGTTTGCAAGGCGAGAATGAAGATTCTGAAGAGGAGGTTGCGCAAAGCACTAAGACGGCGGAAAAGGCCTAATCCACTTCGTATTTTGGCCGAGGCTTTGTTGACTGGGCAAGATACATGATGGAGGACCTCCGCTCCGAATTTGAGCAAATTCGGAGAAAATTTTTCATTTTGAAATTTTTGGGTCAAAAAACAGGTTTTTCAGTTAAGTGGGTCTCGCACTCATATGCTCACTTTTTTTCGGGACACTTGCTGAAGGAAATTTTTGCATTTTTGGATTTTTCATGGTTAGTTATGCATTCTCAGACATTACCTAAGCATTTCATCAGATTCTGGATGGTCAAAGAGCTCAAAAACACCATGAAAACCACCTTGCTGCCACCTTTTGCACCAGCAGGAAGTACTTCTGGGAGAAAGACGTTTTGGAGGGTCAAATGAGCTCCAAATTGGGAAATTCCACTTGGGTTGGATAGTCAACATCCAGGGCTTTCCAACGAGCTATCATGAGCTCAATTTGGATGCAGGGAAGTACTTCAAAATCAGGCTGAAATTAATGCGACCCACTTGGCTCAAATGCGACCCACTTAAATTTTTGCTGAATTTTCAACTGCCAGCTCAGATTTTCGGCTAGTATGGACCAGTTTTGCTTGTGGATGGAATTTTTGGGTTTTTATGATGTAAATTTATGTTTGGCATGTAACTTTGGCTTATTTTTATCTATTCTAGAAGATTCACTCTCAAAAAGGTAAAAATCATGTAAATGGATCAGGTCCCACTCTTTTAGAGGCAAGTTGTTAGCTGCCTAGATTGTAGTTCCATGATTAGAATTGGTTGAAACTGATCCCTGAAGAGGGAATTCGACCCCTAGAGGTGGGGAAAGGGGTTAGAGTGATCTATATATTGAAATTTCTGAGGCATTCTACAGGTTGGACTCTTGGGATACTTTTGATACCATTGTACATATTTTTCATATTTTGGCTAAGGAAAGATCAGGGGTTTTGCGGCACTTGTTGGGATCCTTGTGGTGTTCTGTTCTTGATGGTGTTTCCTCTTTGTTTACTGTAAGTTTCTTCATGTTTAAATGTATGCCATCCTTTCATATGCTTCTGAACTAAATTGAATGAGTGAATAAGGTTGAATCCATTGTTTACAATGCTCGGCCTTTGAATTCAGTTAGTTCTATATGTTTTCAACTGTTTGGAGAGGATCCAAGTTCTTCTTTGCCCTCTTCAGCTCCTCGTCGGTCTAATATGTCCATATATCCAATCAAAAGCATCAAGACATTCACCTACCTCGCCCCAACTTGAAATCTGCAAAGGTCTGACCTTATCCCCGGACCCAAAATTTGTTTTCCCATTTCTCCAGCGAAAAACCAAAAATCAAAAATCAAACATACCTATCTCTTTACTAGCCTAAAATCAGTTCTTATTGTAAGTCATCTCGCATCCTATTGCTCATTTTCTCGAGATTGACGGAGAGAGCCCTCTCCTGTCCTCGTAAGGCTAGCTACGAGGCTGAGCGTGGTTTGATGTAGCCTTGAGTTTTACTTCATTTCAGCCTGAGGTAGATTTGAGTGCTAACATAGTGGCGACCATACTGGGGAAATCTCAATGGTTTGCTTGTTGATGCGTTTGTTCCATGAGTCTTAGACGGAGTCTGAAGTCACGCCAGGTAGCTTTCGAAACGCTTTTGTTATGCATAAGCGGAAGTAGATAAACGCTGCTTCAGTCGATCTCCGGTAAGCTTGTGTGTGCAGTACTTGATTTGTAAATCACCCCAGTATACTTATTCGTTCTAGACCCTTTGGATGATTGAGTCTAGAAGTCGAAAGGCTGAAAATAATTGATTGTGTTCCTTGAAATTTATCCCGAGAAGATCAATACACTGGCTTCAAGAAGGAATACTAGGGCGAATCCTGACCCTGATCCACCAACAATATTTGAAAATCCAAATCTGATTCCTAGGACCCTTAGAAGACAAGGAAGTCAAGAAAGTTCTGAAAGAGAAATTCAAGTGAGTTTTGGGAGTTCCAGATTGCTTACTAGATCTGCATCCTGTCCTGTGAAAATTATATATGTTGATGAAATTCCTTTTGATGCACGGTTTGAAACATCCTTGTTTGTAAATTTTTCTGAAACTGAATTGTCAAGATTAGTTCCGGATCCATTGTTTACCGAAGATTTGCAATATAGATTTGTTTCACATTACCTGGATAGACAGTTGCAAAATTCCATTGTGGATACCAACACTCCTGAATTCACCGAATCTGCTTCACAAATTCTTGGACCATCTGAAATTGCATCTAGTTCACACATTCCTACTGAACCTCCTTTTATCCCTACCATTCCTGTTCAGCCTGAGTTTTCTGATCAGCAATCCATAGTAATTTCTCCTCCGTCTCCACCAAATACACCTCGCAGACCTACTGCTCCTAGTCCTCCTGTTTCTCCTCGACAGCAGATTATCATCAATCCACCAAGAGCTATGGCTGCTCGTTTTGCACCTCTTGTGTTACCACAGCAGTTGAATGATATGCCTGCAGACTATCAGAGCAAGATCCCAATATTTGATGGCACTCCACAGAGTATTCCTGCACAACAACATGTAGACAATATGGCAGATTTTTTTTTGATCGTTTTGAGATTGATGAAGAGAATGTGAGTATGAGGCTTTTTGTGCAAACTTTTGGAGGAGAGGTAAGAAAATGGTTTAGAGCCTTGCCACAAAGAAGCATCACTACATTGGCAAAACTCCAGAGGCAGTTTTTAGATCGATGGGAGATGAAAAAGGATCCGCTGTAGATTACTTTAGAATATACAAACATCAAACGTAATCCTGGTGAGTCCGTTCAGGATTATATTATTAGATTCAATACAGTGTATAATGCAATTCCAGATGACTTGAGACCGTCTAAAAAGTCTGCTCTCCTTAAATTCCCAGATGGTTTCGATCTGGAGATGGCTTATTCCCTTCGTGATAGAGATCCACCTACTTTAGAAGATATGCAGAAGATCGCTGTTAGTGTTGAGGCAAATCTGAATGATAAAAGAGCCCGGTTGAAAGCAGAGAAAAGAGTGACTATAAAGGAGGAGCCTTCCACATCTACGTCAGAACAGCACTTACTTCGTGAGGTGGAAAAATTGCTTAAAAAGGTGACACTTGACAAATCAGACATGCAGATTCGTAATCCCAACTACCGTGGCCAGCAGCAACCACAATTCAGAATTAAGCAGCGTGAACAAAGAGCTCAAGAGCCAGCAGCCCAACAGCAGATTAAGACACCTCTTTTGCAGAATTTCGTCAGTCAAGATTCCGATGATGATGATGATGTAACAGGTGAGAAAAATCATTTTTTCACTCCCGATGATCTGCCTATCTATATCACTGAGGATGAAGAATACGGAGAAAGTTCAGTTGTTCAGAAAGATGAGGATTTCATCCTAACAAATGATGCTGATTTAGAGGAAGAATCGGAAGAATATCAAAGAGGATATATGAATGCATTGACCTCTCAGCAGAAACAATATTCATTGAGAAATCGAGATGTGCCCATAAATCCCATTCAGAAAAGAAAAGAAGCTTCAGCACCGAAGACGGATTCACCGATACCACAGAAGAGAGGAAAAGAGACAATTGATCCCGCAGCTAGTAAAGTATCATCAACAGAGAAGGTAAATCAGTCAAACATAGTGAAAGACAAGGCTGAAAAGAAGGAAGTTCCAGTCAAAGAGGTTGAGAAAGTTTCAGCATTTAGTTTGGAAAATGAAATTTCCAAACTGAAAATATCTATTCCTTTGACAGAAATCATGAAGAACAGCAGCTACCGTGGTCAAGTCTCCAAAATTCTGAACTTTGATCCAATGATTGACACAGTAAATGTTGAGGATGATCAACCGGAATTGATTTTTGGGCCTGCATTAAATGGTGAGTCCCCTGACAGTAATGTTCCTCCTTTTTACATCAGTTTGAGGTTGCACGAATATATATTGCACAATGCTATGCTCGATTCGGGTGCTTCCCACAATTTGATGCCAAAGGCGATCATGGAAAAGTTGGGATTAGACATTACAAGAGAATATCATGATTTGTATTCATTTGATTCCAGCCGGGTAAAGTGTATAGGACTCATCAAAGATTTGGTTGTAAGCTTAGATCAAATCCCAACGAAGAATGTTTTGATGGATGTGGTGGTTGCCGACATTCTTCCACGATTCGGGATGCTCCTTACAAGATCTTGGGGGGCAAAGTTGAAAGGTACACTTCAGTTAGATTTCTCTTATGCTACAATTCCAGTTTTCGGTCAAATGAGAAAGTTATATCGAGAGTAGAAGATGAAATACATGATAACCAGCAAAGAGAAGCCAATCAACCATCCTGTAAATTATGTACATACCGACTTAGATTCGTTTGTGTTGCTTGCTGATAGTTTTAATGATATAGAAAGTCAATTAGTTCAGGCAGAAGATATACCAGAAATCAATGAGAATTTTAGAGAAGTTTTGCAAAAAGAAAGAAGAGAAAAACAAGCTAGCAATCAGCTGAAGACAATGGGCAGCAAACAGAAAAAACAAAGCCGGTACAATTTCAGCATTTAGAGGACGATGAAGATGGTCTTTGGACCATGGATTTTGATGGCGCAGTGGGCAGCGACGGTGCTGGAATTGGTGTTTGGATTCGTAGTCCGTTTTCCGCTCCGGACAAGGTTCCGAGCAATGTGAGAGTGTGTTCCTACAAGCTGGCATTTGACTGTTCTAATAATGAAGCGGAATACGAGGCTCTTATTGCTGGCCTTAAGATTCTTAAGAAGTTGAAAGCGAAAAGGATTGCAGTATATGGTGATTCAGAATTGGTGATAAAGCAAGTTAAAGGTGAGTTTCAGGCTAAGCATCCTCGCATGAGGGCTTACCGTAATGCAACTCTAGACATTCTGAAGTTATTTTCTGATCATACTTTGACATGTGTGCCCCGCATACAAAATGGTGTTGCTGATGGACTTGCTAAGGCAGCAAGCAATCTTAAAATTCCAATGAATTCCAGCAACAAGTTCGAGATACATGTGAAACACCGGCCCACTGTTCCAGACAATCAGCGATGTTGGCAAGTCTTTCAGGATGATGAGGAGATTAGTGAATTTCTGCAGAATAAGGGTAAGTTTAAAGACACCTCCATAGATACAGAATTTGATGATGGCAGTGATGACATACAAATAAATCAAATGGAAGTGCTACAACTTAAGGATAACATCATTCCTAAGGGATTGATTCCTTTGGAGGAGCTATTCGATCAAGACGATGTAGCCCGCAAACCGACATTGAGGCCAACAGAAAAAGGTGTTGAGGAGGTAAATATTGGGACAGCAGAGAATCCCAAGATGGTAAAGTTATTAAAGTCCTTGTCACCAAAGGTAAAGGCAGAGTATGTAAAATTGTTATCTTCATTTTCTGATGCTTTTGCGTGGGATTATTCAGATCTAAAAACATATGACACTAATATCATTCAGCATACGATCCCCATCAAACCAAATCAGAAGCCTTTTCGTCAAAAGTTGAGGAGAATCAATCCAAAGCTGCTACCATCGATCGAAAAAGAGGTAAATAGGTTGTATAAGTCAGGAATCATTGTGCCTATTCGATTTTCGGATTGGATATCAAATTTGGTGCCTGTAAGAAAGAAGACAGGTGAGATCCGTTTATGTATTGACTTTAGAAATTTGAATAAGGTATCATTAAAAGACAATTATCCGCTGCCAAAAATGGACCATATATTGCAGCGAGTAGTTGGAGCATCAAGGATGTCACTACTCGACGGATACTCGGGTTATAATCAGATTTTAGTGCAGGAAGATGATCGTGACAAGACTGCGTTCACCACTCCTTGGGGAACATTTCATTATGCAAAAATGCCGTTTGGTTTAAAGAATGCAGGCGCTACCTTTCAGCATGCAATGGACATGGCTTTTGCCAACGAAAAAGATGTGTTTTTGGTTGTTTACCTTGATGATTTAACTGTGTTTTCAAACTCTGATGAGGAACATTTATATCATTTGAAAATTGTTTTCCAGAAGTGCAGAAAATATGGCATTTCGCTGAATCCGAAAAAGAGCCTTTTTGCCATGGATGAAGGCAAGCCCCTTGGCCACATCATATCGAAAGATGGCATTCGAGTTGACCCTGCACGCGTTGAAGCCATACATCAGATTGAGTAGCCCCGGAATAAGAAAGAAATACAGTCATTCAATGGTAAAATGAATTTTCTGCGTCGTTTCATTCCAAATCTTGCAGAACACCTTAGAGAAATCACGAACATGCTGAAAAAGGACAGTCAGGTAAAGTGGACAGAAGAGGCGGTAAAGTCATTCAATTTGGTAAAGATAGCTCTTTCCTCAGCCCCTATTTTAATCAGCCCGGATTATACACAGGACTTCATTTTGTTTTCTTTTGCTTCTGAGCACACATTGGCAGCTGTTTTGATGAAAAAAAGGGATGAAGTTGAGAAGCCCATTGCTTTCTTCAGTCGGATCATAAGGGATGGAGCATTGAAGTACAATATTATTGAGAAAAAAGCACTTGCGCTTGTAAAGGCCTTGAAAGATTTCCGTGTGTATATACTGCATTCCCACATTATAGCATACGTTCCTAACGCAGCTGTTAAAGATGTTTTGGTACAGGCAGATCCAGAGGGAAGACGGGGTAAGTGGATCGCTGCGTTGTTAGAATACGATGTGGAAATTAAACCAATCAAGTTGATCAAAGGACAAGGACTTGCCAAGCTCATGGCTGAAACAAATCTGCATGCTCTTGACATAAATTTGATCGCTGCCATGTCCGATGAAGATGAGGAAAGTACGTCAGTTCAGGTATCCGATATTTTTGTTTCTTCCCCTTGGTATGCTGACATTTTATACGTGCTTCAGAATTTGTCTCCACCTCCCGGGATGCCTAGAAATAAGAGTAGAACATTGAATTTGAGAGCCGCTAAATTCTGCATTCTGAATTCTGCATTGTATTGGAAAGACCCTGGAGGAGTGTTGTTGAATTGTTTGGTAGAGGATGAAGCTCAAAGATTTTTGGAGGATTTTCACAAAGGTGACTGCGGAGGCCATTTGTTTTGGAAGACCACAGCGAATAAGATTATAAGGGCAGGGTATTATTGGCCTTCTCTGTTTTCTGATGTATTTAAGGCTGTTAAAAATTGTCATGAATGTCAAATTTTCGAAGGGAAGCAGAAACTACAGCCTTTGCCTCTAAAACCAATTGAAGTTAGTGCACCATTCCAGCAGTGGGGATTAGATTTTATCGGGGAAATCCACCCAGCATCTTCCGGACAGCATAGATGGATCTTGACAGCTACGGACTACTTCACGAAGTGGATTGAGGCGATTCCCACTCGACAGGCCACAGATGCGGTAATTATCTCTTTTCTTGAAAATAATATTCTGTCACGTTTTGGGTGTCCTAGAAAAATAATCACAGATAATGCAGCGGCCTTCAAGTCTAAAAGGATGGTTGATTTTTGCTTTAAGTACAATATCAGTTTGGGGCATTCGACCGCCTACCATCCGCAAGGAAATGGCTTGGCGGAATCTTCAAATAAATCCTTGGTGAATATTATTAAGAAATTGCTGGAAATCAACAAAAAGGCATGGCACAAGAAGTTGGTGAATGCACTATGGGCTGATAGGGTAAGTCAGAAAAAGTCTATTGGCATGTCTCCTTTCGAGCTGGTGTATGGAACAGATACGGTTTTTCCTACTTCACTTGCTGTCCCGGTGGTCAAATTGCTTCAGGAAGCTGGGAGTGAGGAAGATCCTATGCAGCGGAGGATTAATCAGATGATCCATTTACAGCAGACACGAGAGGAGGTATTTCAAAATACTTTCAAATTGCAGGAGCGCATAAAGAAGATCTACGACAGAAAGGCAAAAGCGGATAAGTTTCAGTTGGATGAGGTAGTTTTGAAATGGGATGCCCGGAATGAAGATAAGGGAAAGCACGGAAAATTTGAAAATATATGGAAGGGTCCTTTTAAAATTGCAGCGTATCGGGGTCAAAATGCATTTCTTCTCAAAGAAATGAATGGAGATGATTGTCCTGGAGGACCGATCAATGGTCGGTTGCTGAAGCGATATTACTTCTGAGTACCTTCTGCTGATCCCATTATCATTGTATATATCATTTTACTTCTGTTTCATTGCAAGTGTGTACTGATCTCTCATCTTCAGTCTGGGGCCCGGAGCGAAGGCTATAATTCTGGAGATGGAGGTTGGTTGGTTTGAAATTTTCAAGTCAGTATTATCAGTCTTTTAGTCTTAAAGTCATGTCAGTTTTGGTCAAATTTCAGTCAGTCTTTAGTCAAATCTGCAGTCAATAAATATGTCCAAAGTTTTTGTTTTATCAGTTGAAATAATGACTCCATCGCCCAACGGATGAAGGCACTGTCTGACTCCCCCAGAGATCTGCCGTTCTTGGCATCTCCATGGAGCCACCATCCCCATTGGAGCCAATGTTAGAGTCGGTCCTTACAACCCTCCGTCAGAGATCGTTTCGCTTTTGCATATTCATTCTCAGGTGTCTCGCTTGTTCCACTTCGTTGCATTTCGCTAGGAGCATGCCATTGACTGACGAGGGGGTCTGTTGTCTTATGTTTCCTCATGTTTACACCTGCAGGGCTATTTTAAAAATTTCCCAAAAATCACTCAAAATCATCATCATTTCATTTATGGTCATTAAATGTCAATAAGTGTCTTTAGTCCTAGAGTCTAGGGTTTTCGAGTCATTTGCATACATGTCATAAAGCCCGCAAGATGAGGATGGTTCCGCAAATTTTGATTTCATGTTTTTATTATCATTAGCATTTGAAAACATTTCTAGTCCAAAACTCTATTTTGGAACTAGAAATTGTTCATTTTTATTTTTGTAATAAATTGTATCCATTTCACCAAGAAGAAGTTTCAATGCAGACCTCTGATCTTTTCCTAAGCTAAAGAGCCATATCCCTGCAAGAGACAACAAAATCATCAGTTCAAAACTCAGAAAAGCCAAAAGAGAGATATTGTATTAAAAAGCCAAATGTAAAAATGCAAAAACATTGTAATGTGGGTTATCAAATAGATTTGAAATCAAATCTGATTGTGAGAGATATTTTCCTCATGTATAAAATGGAAAACAAGTTCATTTGCCAAAATCCGCAGCATAGAAGTCGAAATCAAGAGTTTGGAAACCGAAATCGTATTTTGGAGAATTGTTGACAGAGTTTGGAGGTCGTGAGACCCACTTGGGCGCATGCGACCCACTTGGCAAATGCGACCCACCTGGGCGTTTTCTCCAGTGTAAATTATAACGCATGCGACCCACTTGGCAAAAGCGACCCACTTGATCGCATGCGACCCACTTGCTAACAGAGTTCAGAAAAATTGCGTTGGGCGCCCAGTTTCGATTTAAATCATCTCCAGCTGCCTTCAAACAGGTTCTAAACTATTGCTCAGTAGATTTTAAAGTGGTTGTGGTATCTTGAAGACTTTAAACAATTGAACGGAAAAGTGAAACCCTACATTCATGGCAGATTTGTTCCTCAGGGTTTTTAAATACATATGGATGGTTTTATGAGTATTTTCCCACCTTATATGATTGATATATCTACCTTTGCATGTATGGTCAAAGCCCCACTGCCTTCACACTCGTTATACCACCGTTGTCATCATTATTGTTTTACCACTGTCATGGCTTGTGTTTCATGGTGATCATTGTCATATTGTGTCTCACTTCCCATTGACAAACACAATCTTATACTTATTTTTCATTTCCCATTGACAAACACAGCCTTATACTCATTGTTCCCTTCGACAAATTTTATCCAGTATTCTAAAGGCTGCATGCTACCATTTGTCAAATTTCACTTGCAATTAAAACAGAGACTGTGCTTTTATCTCAATCCACCTAAAACAGAGCTGTTATCATTGTTTGTTTCCTTATGGTACTTTGACCGTGAGTGATATCTATTGGGTGTTGAAACATACATTATAACTGTGTTTTCACTACATTTATATCAGTATACATATTGCCAATATCTTGTTCAAAGCCATGTCAGAGACAGAGTCAGTGTATGAGCAAGAGTCGGGCAGTGATTCCACAACTGAAGGTAATGTGCCACGGGGATCTCACAGAGTTATCAAAGGTGGTGATCATCGCAGAGAGGAGCCTACTTCTTTGGCTCGGTTGGAGGCATGTCCACTAGCAATGGATTGTTTTCGGTATTTGTCATGTTTCCGATTTTGTGAGATGATTGCACAAACCCAGCTTCATCGTGAACTAACTCGTCTGTTTGTTCTACATTTACGGGATGGCCGGGTAAATCTTGCCGGGGTTGATTTCATTTTGTCACCCTTGACTATTGCTCAAGCCACTGGCATACCAAACATGGGCGAGGAATGGAACAAACGTCAACATTTAGAGAAATTCCACTATGAGCCATACATTAAAACTGGATATATGAGGTACTTGGGCAGAGTTTTTCCATTCAGATTCTTGAGGGATGAGTTTGCACCGCTGATGAAACTCATCATTCAGTATTTTAGTTGTGAGGGCAGATATGCCCGTCTCTTTGCGTACCATATTCGCTTGTTGATGCACTTCACAAGGGTACGTATGATGACTATTCCGTACTTCATATATCGCAACATAGAGAGGATGGTGATTTTTGTACAAAAGAAGACGAGCCCAGCGCAGCAGTACAGGAGTATATATAATTACGCTTTGATCAAGATCATAGTGTTACATCAGTTGGCAGAGCAGGGCATCACTTGGGAGGATTTCATTTCTCGTGACTTTTTCACAGTGCCACAGCCGCCTCCCGAGACAGTTCATGATGCGGGAGAGCCTTCACACCAGTTGGACATTCCTGAGGTTGAGCATATCAGCGCTCCTTTGGTTCGGACATATCAGCGAGGCCACAGGGCCTTATTTGCAGCGACACGATGAGTATTATCTCCACGTGAGGTGGAAGGGGTCTTGCCGACTTCATCAGCAGAGCGAGCATTATCTCCACATGATGTGGAAGGGGTCTCGGCTTCTTCTTCAGTGCAGGTACAGATACAGAACAGGGGCAAGAGGCCCATGCATGATGAGGGCCCATCATGAGGCCGGGACACAGATTTCACAGTCATTGATGTTGATGCGAGCTCTCCTAGTTCGAAACTGAGGGAAGTCATCCAGGAGCAAAGGGCAGAGAATGACAAGCTGAAAGATCAATTGCAGAAGGCTCAGTGGGTGATAAATTATTTGGAGCAGCGCAACAAACAGCTTGAGGATGAGCTCACATATTATGAGCTGCGTCGAATCCGTGAGGACCGACAGTGGAATCGAAAGAGACCCGGTGACATGACACCAGCTGACCGAGATACTGTACTCACACATGTGAACATTCATCTGGAGAAATTGTTGGCGAAGGCCAATCGAGACAAAGACATGCTTCGTCACATTAAAGGCCATTATTGGGCTCGCATGCATGTCTGCAAAGCGAGAATGAAGATTCTGAAGAGGAGGTTGCGCGAAGCACTAAGACGGCGGAAAAGGCCTAATCCACTTCGGATTTTGGCCGAGGCTTTGTTGACTGGGCAAGATACATGATGGAGGACCTCCGCTCCGAATTTGAGCAAATTCGGAGAAAATTTTGTCATTTTGAAATTTTTGGGTCTAAAAACAGGTTTTTCAGTTAAGTGGGTCTCGCACTCATATGCTCACTTTTTTTCGGGACACTTGTTGAAGGAAATTTTTGCATTTTTGGATTTTTCATGGTTAGTTATGCATCCTCAGACATTACCTAAGCATTTCATCAGATTCTGGATGGTCAAAGAGCTCAAAAACACCATGAAAACCACCTTGCTGCCACCTTTTGCACCAGCAGGAAGTACTTCTGGGAGAAAGAAGTTTTGGAGGGTCAAATGAGCTCCAAATTGGGAAATTCGACTTGGGTTGGATAGTCAACATCCAGGGCTTTCCAACGAGCTATCATGAGCTCAATTTGGATGCCGGGAAGTACCTCAAATTCAGGCTGAAAGTAATGCGACCCACTTGGCTCAAATGCGACCCACTTAAATTTTTGCTGAATTTTCAACTGCCAGCTCAGATTTTCGCCTAGTATGGACCAGTTTTGCTTGTGGATGGAATTTTTGGGTTTTTATGATGTAAATTTATGTTTGGCATGTAACTTTGGCTTGTTTTTATCTATTCTAGAAGATTCATTCTCAAAAGGGTAAAAATCATGTAAATGGATCAGTTCCCACTCTTTTAGAGGCAAGTCGTTAGCTGCCTAGATTGTAGTTCCATGAATAGAATTGGTTGAAACTGATCCCTGAAGAGGGAATTCGACCCCTAGAGGTGGGGAAAGGTGTTAGAGTGATCTATATATTGAAATTTCTGAGGCATTCTACAGGTTGGACTCTTGGGAGACTTTGATATCATTGTACATATTTTTCATATTTGGCTAAGGAAAGATCAGAGGTTTTGTGGCACTTGTTGGGATCCTTGTGGTGTTCTGTTCTTGATGGTGTTTCCTCTTTTTTTACTGTAAGTTTCTTCGTGTTTAAATGTATGCCATCCTTTCATATGCTTCTGAACTAAATTGAATGAGTAAATGAGGTTGAATCCATTGTTTACAGTGCTCTGCCTTTGAATTCAGTTAGTTCTATATGTTTTCGAATGTTTGGAGAGGATCCAAGTTCTTCTTTGCCCTCTTCAGCTCCTCGTTGGTCTAATCTGTCCATATATCCAATCAAAAGCATCAAGACATTCACCTACCTCGCCCCAACTTGAAATCTGCAAAGGTCTGACCTTATCCCCGGACCCAAAATTTGTTTTCCCATTTCTCCAGCGAAAAACCAAAAGTCAAAAATCAAACATACCTATCTCTTTACTAGCCTAAAATCAGTTCCTATCATAAGTCATCTCGTACCCTATTGCTCATCTTATCGAGATTGACGGAGAGAGCCCTCTCCTGCCCTCGTAGGGCTAGCGACGAGGCTAAGCGTGGTTTGATGTAGCCTTGAGTTTTACCTCATTTCAGCCTGAGGTAGATTTGAGTGCTAACATGCTAGACACTCTGACATAGTTATTAGAGACTATAGCTGTTATTTCTAATTGAATCTGTGAATGTGGCATAGTGCAGGTCCATCTCCTACTGCTCCATGCGCTGGTGGTCCTATTGCAGCTCCTCCTATAGGGAAAGTTTGGTCCATTGCCAAGCCTGGTGTTGATGAAAAATATTTGAAAGAAAATTTGGACTACACTTGTGGGCAGGGCATTGACTATAGGCCTATTCAACAAGGGGGTCCTTGCTATTTACCAAATACAATGGGATCTCATGTTGCTTATGCCATGAATTCATACTATCAATCTGCAGGCCGGAACAATTTGAACTGTGATTTTTCTCAGACTGGAACTCTTACTTCCAAAGATCCAAGTATTATTGTCATGAAAATCTCTTTTCCATTATGCATTTCAAATTCTCTTTTCCATGCCATTAATTCTTATTTTGAAAACTCGATTTTACTAGTCTACCAGTTCTCTGCATAGGATACTTGGATATAAAAAAAGAAATTTCTCACTAATACAACAACTGTTTTTACTTGAAATACTAAAAATCCATTAGGGAAACATGATTAGAAAATCTTCCTAGAATCATTTTTTAATTTTTAATTACCTTATTGTTAAATTTTAAAGTCCATGGAGGAGTAAATACTGTTTAGCCTCTTTTGCATTTGAACTTGCGCCTTTAAAAAAAAAAAACGTGTTTTAAACCATTAAGCCCCTTAAAGACATAAAACCTCCCATTCAACATTACTACACAACTGAACCTATCTATCTGACCTTAGTACCATATGCACCTAGAAGTTGCATATCCCAGGTTTCAATATTTCAGATTCATATGGTGATTTAAATGAGTTTGTGTTAACATTTATATTCAACAAATCCAGTTGACCATCTAAATTTAGTACATCATTACAATTACACAATACACGCACATACAAAGAGTTGATAAATACACACCCTCTGCATAGTACATAACTAGAATGACACACAAAGTGGATATGCAACGCAGTTATCCTCCCTTGGGCTTCTTGTTTGTATGTATATAGTAGAGGTCATAATTCACAATGACACACATATACAAAGAGCTGAGAGAATTCCCACACTGACGTATTACAATGGCATCAATATATAAATATGATAAATTCTTGTTTGTATGTATGTAGCAGAGCACATAATTCACAATGGCACACACGTATACAAAGAGTTGATAGAATTATCACCTTGATGTATTACAATGGAATCAATATACAAAGATGATAAATACCCAGTGCAATTATCCTCCCTGGGAATTTTGTTTGTATGTATAACAGAGCACATAATTCACAATGACAAACACATATACAAAGAGTTGATACATTACCCACCCTCGGCACTTTTTGCAGTGCAATTATCCTCGGGAATCTTGTTTGTATATATAACAGAACATATAATTCACAATGACATACATATACAGAGCTGATAGAATTCAAACGCTGATTTATTACAATCACACCAATATTCAAAGAGTTGATAGAACACCCACCCTCTGCACTTCTTGCAGTGCAATTATCCTCCCTTAAGCATCTTGTTTGTACATGCAGCAGAGCACATAATTCAATGGATTTCTTATTATGGTTAATACTTTTGATACATTCCTTAATAATCCTTTATATCTCATTGAAGATTTCTTCTTGGATTTCAGTGGAATTCAAGTCCTATGCAATATGAAATCAAGTAGAGCTGATGAAAACTCTTTGTTGGGAAGCTATCTCTAGACCAAAATTTTGTATAGAGATTCCACCCGTTAATGAATTCTTTCAGTCCTCTTTCATAAGGATTATGTTACAAACATTTTGTAATGATCTTCCACTTCTCTGAAAATTTCTTTTTTTTGTTGGGTACACCTTTATGGTATCAAAACCACTATGAGACAGTAGCCATGAGAAGGAAAACCCTTTTCCATGGTGGAAGGAGAAACCCTAAGCCATAGAGAAGTGGAGGGCCTTTCCAAGCAAGGAAGAAAGGGATGATTATTTGAAAATATATTGTTGTCTTGTAGTACAACGAGGTTTACTTAGCTGAGGTAATGGTCATTTCAGGGGTCATTTAGCCTAGCCAATAATTACTTTTGAAATATTCAAAAGCTTATTTGATTTTTAATTAGCTAAATTTATAATTTGAACTGAAACATGTGTTTATCACATAGTTTTGACTTAACTCTCTTTATATTAGACACAAACAATTTCACCAAATACAGCATTTTTTCCCTTTTGCTAAACTTACCATTTCACTGCCCTGTTTTGTATGTTACTAAAGCCTTTGTTGCCAAGTATTTGTTTAATTCTATGGCTAATCGATATCATGCTTTACTTTCAGTTATGAGCAATTAACTCTTAACAACAAAACCTTTGGAGAATTTTGTCATTAACTTATTTCTTACAATCATATCTGGGCATATTATGTTTGAATTTGTTTTAGTTATTAACGAGTTTACTGGGATTGTTTCTATTCTTGAATCTTAACTTTGCGTAATATGATATGATGGACTTTTCTTTACAGGTTATGGGGGCTGCGTGTACTCCACAGTCAATGCTTAAAAGATGAGACATCGTAGTTTTATATTTAGTGGACTGCCCAGTTATATTTTCAAGGATATTATATGATGAAGATGTCAAGTGAATGTTTGAATTTAATTTTCTTTTCTAATACAGGTCCCGTTGTAAACATCAATTTAATTTCACAGAATTCGCCAATGTGGTGAGTTGTGTGAACATGTCTTTCATTTCACTGAGCTTCTGAATATAAAGCTAGCTATATATCATGCAATAAAGCTAGCTATATATCATGCAATAAGAAGTATCTGGAATTATGTTTAATAACTCTGTTGTTGAAAGTTTGCATTTCTCATCAATGGAAATTAAAGATTACAGTTTATTTGTTATAAAAAATTATTTAGGTGTACATAAACATGAGCAAAACAAGGGGCTAGCAAATGATTAAAAGTTGGGTCGGTTTGAAACTGAACTTATTATAAATGTTAATATTGTTAAAATGTTAGTGATAGTGAGAGTTAAGTGTTATTATGTCAATAAGTGTGTTTATTTTGGAATAAATTTTTCAAAAATTTAATTTAGTAATTATTAAGTGGATGGTAGAGATTTAACTATTATAATATTCTGAATAGTAGTCAAATATTAAAGATTAGATTTATGTTTTATTTGCCCTTTTAATGAAATTGACAAATTTAAAAAAAAAGTCATATAATCAACATGTGCTCTATGAATATAAATTAAGGTTTTTGAAATATGTGGTCTTAATAAATCATTGTATTGGTTCCTGATATTATAACAAAATATATTTACATGTTAAAGATCTTTATAGTAAAGTGTGGGTAAATCTTCATGATTAAAAATATTATTATATCATTCTCATATGCTAACTTTTTTTATAATTATTAATAACAATATAATTTAATTAAATTTTATTGTATTTTTAAATCTTAGAAATGTAAGATGTATCATTTTTATACCTATAAGCATTTACTAACCATTTTATTTATATAGTAATTAAGTGTACCTGTGAATATATATATAATATTTAAAAATAACATTGAATTGAATTATGACTAAATGTATAGGTAACCATTGTTGTTTGTTTTCAATTAAATTTAGTATGGATATTTGGACATAATCATTTTGATCCTCCTCACTTAGGTTCAAGTCTCTTTAGTTGACGTGTTTAAATTCTGGAATTGAGTAACTATTAACCTAATACCAATAATAATATATTTAAGCTCTAGAATAAAATATCTACCAATCTGGTATCAATATTGCAACTATTGACTTTCTATACTTATAAGCTTACAAAAATATCATTATTATTCATATTAAAAAAAAAAATCAGATCAATAAATCTATAACTTTAAAAACAATAAATTATCAATATATTTTATACATTTATTAAAAATTAATTAATAACAACATTAAAAAAATTAAATATAAAATAAAATTTATATTATTAGCATTAGCATTATTATAAATTTTTTTTTGAGACATACTAACTTGTCTTTGTAGAAAAATAGAGGAGCAATCATTGTACACAAATTCACTCACAAATCAATAGTATTCTAGATATCAAAATCAAATTACAAGGCACATAAATAGTGCTCATGAGAACCAACACATTCCAAACAAGGAATTGATTATTGAGAAAATCTCTCAACAACCAATAGCCCAATCCTACATATTTACTAATGTAAGCATTATTCCAATTTAATGCTTACATTACATTATTACAAAGATTAATACAAAAATGACAAATTATAATTGACATGTCACATTTGTCTTCACTGGTCTTCCTCGACACTTATCCCCACTCTGAATCCTCGACACTTATCCCCACTCTGAAGTCTCTCGGACAACACTCTTTTCACCACCACAATTTTCGAGCTTCCCATTCAACTCATTTAAGACATAATTGGAATGAACTTTGTCAGATTAACAATATTGAAATCTCGGCCTGTCAGGGCTTCCACAATAAGAGTTGTCATGTAATGAACCATCCTATGGACCAATCGCTTCCACAATAAGAGTTTTCAAGTAATGAACCATCCTATGGACCAATCACCATTTGGATATTTCACTTTTGGCTATCCGTTAGTTTCTAGAAAGACGGTCTGAATACTTCACGTGTTCAAAAGTTGATCTAACAACTTAACCTTTTCACACACATGGATCTCATCACAAAACTTGTAACTGATGCTCTTGAAAACCAAACCACAACAATACTCATCAACATAAAACAAAATCATACAATCAAATTAACTATATTATTCTCTTTGTACCAAAGAACATTAAAAACCACTATTTTAAATTGTGCAAATCTATTCAATAATTGGTTCTCCATTATAAAATGAATAAATATTTTGCACACCACTCAACAATTTGTAAATTTGTAAATTATAACACCTATTAACGAACTTACACATTGTTTTCTCAAAAAACAATAACAAAAACATGCGGTCCCCGCCAACCTCTGGACTTCAAGCAAGCCACTGGTTGCTCTCATTTTACATCTTAAATCCCTTACTCCTTAATCCAAGTCCACTTGCATTGCTAGCCTTTATCCATCCTATGGTACGGAATTGTCTGCTCCCATAGATAAATTATAGGTATCTTGGCTTGATTTGTGGTGTAGGAAACAACCTAGAAGTATAAGCTTGTGTTATCCATTAGTACTCCAACTTGGATGTGATTACAGAGTCATTAAAGGACACCAATTTATGTTTTCCATCTCTAATCCCTGCCGTTAGAGAAAAGGTAGTGATGGGATCAGCAGATAGAATGGGGGAAGTATCCCCATATGCAATTCTCTGTATATGGCACCAGATCGCTATAACATATGATAGGAACACATAACTTGAAGTGTTGTACAAGATCTGGATCTCTACTTCCTTCGAATATGCCCCACTTTTTCAAGTACTCAGTTTCGCTGTTATTTTGGAGGATGGCCTCGAGAGTCTCTCATTGAACTCTTTCTATATTATGTGTCATTATTTCAAATTGAGCACTGACGAGGAAGTCAAGAAACAGGCCAATGGTCCTGCCACAGGAGCGTAAAATGGGTACATACACGTTGTGCACCCCATGCAAGATCTTTGCTAATTGGGTTGTAATCATTATAATGTAAAGTAGATTCTAATCTCAAGGACCTATGTAATACAAGCTTACTTTTCTGTGTCATGAATGCTTTACAATGGTGTTGAATTTTATTAGGGGGCAGGTGTTCCTTGGAAAATATCCCACTTACAGTGATCATCAAAATCAAACAATAAAATAATTCGAGGAAATTTTGAGTTATTACATGTTTTTCTCCCCCTTACATCATTGGGAGGTTTGTTGGAACTGGGGATGTTAGGTAGCAAATGTCCAAATTAACAAAAGAGTTTATTGAAGGCAATATACCTAATGAGTCAAATTTGTAGGCTTTGGTTGCTATTTGCACTGCCATGTTATAATCCCCGATTTGAATTTGTAGCACTAATATTGGGTATCTTGGTTTATGATGCCTCAAACTTGAGTGAAATTAATTAGCACAGGCTTCAGTTTGTGGCAACCGATATCAATTCTATTTCTAGAGGTTTGAGAGGGATTGAAAACCATTTCTGTATCCTTCTACTCAAATAGGTCAATGAGCCTCACTAATGCGAGCTCAAGTAATGTTTGCTCAACAAACTATCAAGGCCATTTTTCTCTTATTGATAGCAAAACATAATTCACGCCTCCTCCTTTCGGTGTTCCCTTGCACCTCCCGATGAAATTACTAGTTTTATTTCTTCTTGTACTATTGTAGTTGCAATAGTAGTGCAGCTTTGTATGCATACAATTTGGTTTATGAGCTACAAGGCTGAGATTTTGGCAAAAATTAATCAAACTTCGAATGTTGATAAATACAAAGAATCACAAAAAATAATCACTTGTTGATTCTAAATGACATTTTTTCACATGACAACTTGCAAGACTAAGGCAGGTCGAGAAAATGATAGAAAGACAAAATGCAATCCCTATGATTTTGAAGGTGATGTTGGAATGCATACATGGATGAGAAAGATCAAATTAGCCTTTAAAGTGCATGACACTCATAAAGAGGAATATAAGTTAAGCATTTCCCTTTGCCTATAAGGGTTGATGTAGACAAGGTGTGGAGCTTTCAACATGTTTATAGAAGAAATATCCCAAAATTTTTATGGAGGCAATATCCCAAAATGTCAACGAAAACATCCTAGGATAAACCTTACAATGTTCAACTCATTTTAATGCTCCACATTGAGGCCTTAGATGGGTAGACCTATATTATGATGTATGCTAATGTTTGTATTTGTTTATTATCTTGTTGGGGCTCAACAACATTTGATGTGAGGATACCTAATCATGTTTTGTTAGAGTATATGAATATGCAATTGCATGGTTATAATGATGGGTAATGTAATAAAGTTGTTTAAATTCTCACATATATATGTGATGCATGATACGTAGGGGAGGGGGGTAATCCATGTTGAAATATATAACTAGGTTCGGTCTTCATAATGACATATGTAATCATGATTTTATGTATTTGATGTAAAGAGAAACATAAATTTATTATTATTAAATTCTTGAGGCATGGGTTTCATGCTCAAGGTAAATTTTTTTTTAGGTCAAGCACCCGTTGAGTGCTTCTAGGACTTGTCATTTGGTCTACAAGTCAGTTGAGTCATTGTCATGTATGGAAGACTCTTTTGGGCATGCTACATATTGTAAAGAAAATTTATTTGAGTCAAATCTAGAGTCAAAGACCCTCCAAGGCCTTGTCATAGTGCAAAGAACAAGTCGACCTCTATGAGAGGATAAGTCGGCCTAAAGCTAGCAATTCGACCTAGAGAAAGACCTATATATAAGAAAGAATTCGATCTCACTTGAAGGACTTACTCCACATTAATGAACAAGCCTTAAAGTATACAATTGACTAGGATTTTGATGTATTGAGTTGTCTAGCTAGATGCAAATAAGTCTTGAGTATATCTGTGTATCATAGATAGCTTGTTCTCAAGCTTATTAACAAATTTATTTTTAGTTGGTTGCTACAATATTTGATTCTTGAGGAAGTATGGTTGAGCATGGTGATTGATCATTTAATATCATCACGATGTCTCGACACCTTTGGTGACATAAGAGAACCTTGATTTGAAAATGACATTTATAGTAATCTTGTGGATAGATAATAATGAGACTGTCAAGGGAAGTAATCTATAGACTGTAACCTATATATGTGTCAGTGAGTGACCCTATTTCACATTTGTATACTAATGTTTAATGAAAACATGATGGATCATGCTTTTGTCACAATAACCTTGGCATCTGTATAGCAGCAATCTTCTCTGTGACATGGTGACAATGATCCCCTTTTGTGAACACTGTTGAAGATTCATCTTGAGGTTGTTGAGTATAGTTGTTACAGTAATTATGACTGAATATTCATCTTGAGGTTGTTGAGTATAGTTGTTACAGTAATTATGACTACATCTCCAGTGCTTCCAAATGGGCCTTGAAATTTCTGGTATCATTTTGAAAACACATTCTTGTCTTAAGCTAGTGAATATTGAGCTTATTAATTCTTCCCCAATCCAACCAAGATAGTGTTGTGACCCCATAGATCCCTCCAAATGTGAAATCCCATCTTTGAAAGATGCTTATTGAAAAACTTGGGGGTAGACCTACCTAGCATGTTGATGTTGGGAAGGTTCATAAAACATAGCCACATAATACCATCCATTTGAACTTGGGGGAAACTATCTACAATGCTTACAAAATCTTTTTGATAATCCTGAAAACAAGAAATATAGTGGTAAGAGCTCTTTAAATCACATTACCAAGGTTAAAAAACCATTAATCCCATCCACATGGGTCATTTCCAAATGATGTCTTAATAAAATATACCATGGGGCTCTCATTAAAACACTTAAATTAAAAACAACGGAGAAAAATGTTTTTTTTTTTTCATTAAAGCAAAGGGAGGGTCTCGTAACTCTCATCCTCACCTTGCCTTTTCTTCTCTACATAAGTATTCGAAACTGTAACTTTTGTTGTTCCACCTTAATAAGACACTAGTTTGAGTACATGAGGTTGTAGTTGGATTTTTGAACAAGAAGATTTCAAAGGGAAGAGGGTCTAGACTTGTGATTGAACACCTTATTTGGTGCAAACATATTCATAAAGATTGATCAATTGATTTTTCATCATCATATAGATCAATTTATATGTCATTTTATAGACATGCACATAATCAATATTCCTAAAACATGGTTGATCTTTGTATGCCTTAGACCATTAAATGCCACAAATCATAGTGAGATGTGCTTGAGTGTGGATTGAGTAATCACATTGTGGGAATACTAATATGCATCTCTTATGTATATCACAAGAAGAAAGGTGAATTTTAGAATTCATGTGGGGTCATAAGAGAGGCATCATGTCATTATGTTAAGGATATAAATATAAAGGGGTGTAAAAAATGTTAATGAAAAAACAGATACCTACAATATCTAGCGAAAGTAGGGGTTTTTTAAATTGGGAAAATGCAATGGGTTAGTATTGGTAGGGGGTTAAATAAAGTGGTTTTTAGAGGTATTTTCCAATATGTAGTCAAATTAAGGGTATTTTTTAGTATGCCACGAACGCATGTGCTATGCCATAGGTTAATTGAGTGACGCCCCTGTGCTTTTTCTAGAGGATATTTTAGCGG
The DNA here is from genome assembly GCA_034641835.2 of Pinus albicaulis. Lineage (NCBI taxonomy): Eukaryota > Viridiplantae > Streptophyta > Pinopsida > Pinales > Pinaceae > Pinus > Pinus albicaulis. Next base: position 54,656,340 of record MU968411.1, read on the forward strand.
GAACATGTTTCTTAGCATCTTGTAATGTATCATGAAGTAACTATGGTTTCTTCCTTCAACAACATCAGATGAACGTTTATTTATGTCTAGAAGCCTTGCTTTATTCTGCAAATATTAATAGATGTTGGGATCTCATCGAGAGTCTCTCCCTCTAAATGGGAAGCCTCTTCAATAATCAATCAAGACATCGATCTATCTATCATAATATTGTTGTGCATCAAAAAAATTGTCAGGTCACGGAGTTAAACTATATCAGATTCTCAAACATATGTAAATCATACTCATGAAAAATCATCATCATCTACTCCATTATCACATATGAACATGTCATCAAACATTCATCAAAGGTTAGTGTCATATAATTAGGGCAACTAAAAAGTGTATCTTCATACTTCTAGTATCATAATCACAACATCACTTCTTTATCAAATTACTCAACCATCAAGTTAGGGTTTCCATTTTTGTCACATTATCAAATTTACTAGGTTGTTAAGTTATCATAGTAGTTATAGCTTATCAAAACCTTGTCAAGATCAACAAGAATATAGCCAGAAAATCTTGTGTCAATTTTATTGCCACATTATTACCATTAGGGTTACCATGATTATCAAAAGCATTGACAATAGTATCAAGTTACCATATATCAAAATCAATGTTTCTATCATGCTTTATCAAATCAAAAAATCCACCATGTCTAATAAAATGTAAGATAGTCACCAAATATCAAATGCATCAAAATTACTTTCATATGTATGTGACTAGTATGCATGAGTCATTTATGAGGGTGATATTCTCATCATACCTCAAGGATTAACTTGCCATCCAATATTTTAGCTAAATTTGAAACAATATACTATACATACCTTCTAATATTCAGAGACCTTCGCAACTTGTAGCACTTATTTGTCATTTTCAGATTTTATGCTACAATGTGAACTTTTAAAAAACTTTCATCATGTACATCTTCCTTCTTCTACGCCAACTCTTCTCTTCCCATACTAGTTCTCTTTTCCTACACCTTAGATGATCCTCAAGAAGGATTCACATCTCACATCTCATATGGAGTTTAGAAGTATTCAAATACTCAAATATTCATGCAAGAAGGATAAGCAATAATAAAAAACAATAAATATAAATAAGAATAGGGTCATAAAGAAACAACGTAAATCTAAAAGGTACTCATATTTAACGAGAGTTGATCATATACCTCTTGAATCAACCTTTAAAATTTATTACTATCCATTATCCATATAACAATGTTGCCTTCAATATTTCCAATCATCTTCATCAACAATCAGGCCTAATTGAGACTAGCTCATCTAGGGTTACACTGAATCTGTTGCTAGAACAACTTCTCACTTATCATGCTAGGGTTTGAAGACTGTATAACTTAAGCATTTTTCATACCACAGGGTTTATTCCAAACCCTAACCTCATGTTATCCATCAAACCCTATTAACCAGATTGCCTAGGGTTTCCTTCAATCTCTAGCATTCTTTTATGTCTCTGCTATCTTCTCTTTCTTCCATCAACGATGTCTTCATAGGGGTGATCTTCAATGAGTTTTCTTCAGCCCAGATTTGGTACCATGTTAATTTTCCTTTGGGCAGTATTGTTCTTTTCTTTAGATAATTTCATTAGCAAAATTTTCATCATTTATATTGAATTCATATCATATCATCATAACATCAGTAACAATTATGTAAAAATAACAATAACACCAACTATGTAGCAAAATAATAAAAGGAACATCAGAAGAAAAGCATGCACAAATAGGGACACCATGATTTGGTCGAATACTAGGGAAAACCCCCACAAGGGGGAAAACCCTTTTAAATAATTCTTATTATATTTTCGTAAAATGTTCAACAAAGAGAGAGTACAATAATCCAATTCACCAATCAAAATATTATCTAGAAAAACCAACGAAACAATGATCCCAATATATAGATCTAAACTAGAACACAATTTCCAAGCCTACGGTCAACTATAGAAAATACCTTAGGTTCTAGCTGCACGGAGATAATGACCATGTGTGTGGCTACAACATTCCATATGCGGTGAAAAACATTTATGCATGTGGCTACAACCGATATTTCCCTATTCCAACCTTGCAGCTACAAACCAAAAACCCTTCTTCACATGTGTGAGCTCAGACCCTGCAATTTCATACCTATATGAACCAATTTTCTGTGAACCAACTTCAAACATGTGTGAGCCAATCCAAAGAAGAGAGAAGAAGAATGATTGATGATGATATTCAAATTAGGTTCACTTGACTTGTATTTATAGGCTTCCAAGGGTGTCCAATTTCTTTTTAGGTCCGACTTGTCCTTTTTTGCACATGTGGGTTTCCATATTAAAAATATATTTCTCCTTAAACCAAATTAAATTCTTCTAAGGGATAGGAGGAATCTTTCTTGATGAAGAAGATTGTCCAAAGGAGAGAATTTGTCCATGAGCTGCCAAATTAAAAGGATGACTACATAGCTTCTAAATATAATTTTACAAAATTACAACCCATAATTGTAAACCAAAATTAAAAAAATATTAAACATAAAGAAAAATTAAAATAGTGCATAAATGAAATCTAAAATGAATTCGATATAAATATGCCTATATAAAAAAAAACTTTAAGGAAGTTCCTTCTTCACAATGGAAAGAAATGTAGCCTACTCCAATACCTTTTAATTGTAAAAAGGTTCTACATGAATAGAGATACCTCGTCCAAACCTATAATGGCACTCTTGTGCTTAGGCATATCAACTGGAAATAAGGTGAACCTTGAGTGATTTTGGTGGTAGATCAATGTCACAAAGGAAAGAAATGTAGCCTACCCCACCACCTTTTATATTGTAAATAATAAATTTATACATGAATAGAGAGATATCGTCCAATCCTTTAAAGGCGCCCTTGTGCTCAAGCATATCACCTGGAAATATGGTGAACCCTTGAGTGATTTTAGTGGTAGTTCAATAGAAGGTTTTGAAATACGTTTAGCAAATATTCTGAAAGTCGACACATGAAATGCATAATTTACCCCTTGCCACTAACAAATTGCCTCATAATTGAGGGTTGTTATTGAATACCAAAAAAAGGAAAATTTCATTATAGCCAAGGACTACTGCTAAATATTGAAAAAAGGAACACTGCCAAAAACATACCAAGAAACTACTACTAACAACACAATGTTATCAAAGAACTTTCTCACCACCAAATTACCTCATCGTCAAGGACTTTGAAACCAAACACATACAAAGAAACCTACCACGAAAACCACAATGTTACCATGGCATACCTAATAGTGCCCCATGTTTTGGTACATGTTACAACCTTATTAGCGCATGAAATGTAAGGGAATATAGTTTTTGTTTGTTTACTAGTCAAATTATCTTGACTTAGGATTATTTCATTCATTTTTCCAAACATATCTTAATGTTTTGAAAAAATATATTATTTTTATTATTTTGAAAAAGAACTTATTTTTGAAATTTTGTAATGTGATGCTTTAAAATTTTGGTTGGTTGTATATTTTGAAATTAATTTCCCTCGGTGTAAGTCCTTTTTTAAATATGTGAGATATAAGAAATGATTTAAAACATAAAATTTAAATTATATATATATATATATATATATATATATATATATTGGACATGTAAAAAATTTAAAAACTTTTGATCAAAACATTAATCAATTTACATTGTCATGAACACTCATTTGTTTGTTTCAAAGTTGACAGAGAACACCTACTCCAATTTCGTTTATTTCAACATTGAGAGAGAACACTTGCTCCAATTTAGTTTGTTTCAACGATGACAGAGAACACCTACTCCAATTCCATGCGAAAAATGATGCACTTGAGGGTTTAAGACTTTGTCACATTCTTTGACTACCCTATATCACGTGAGAAATACTTAGCTTGCTGCTCACCACCTCATTGCATGGCCACCTCATTACTACTAATACATAAGTGTTCGAAGTGTGGAAATGCAATCAATTAGGGTTGTTTTTAACATATCCTAGCTAGAAATTATTGATTCAGGGTGGTTCTATATTCAAGGAAATGATTAATTGTTATCATTTTATAACCATCATAACTTGAACAATGTGTAATTATTCATATATGGGGTTTGTATTTCTTCAAACTATACTCTCGTTTTGTAATATTTTTTTTCATTTAATAAATATTCATAGTATAATTGAGGAAGGATTGGATGGAGGACAACTTGATGTAGTCAATAGAATATGCTAGAAAAAAAATGAGGATTCAAATTTTGGTGCACCAAATAACAAAAGTTTATTCTTTTTGTAGGACTTGTACATATCCCTTGGGAGCTAGTAGAAGCCTTCCACGAGGGGGCCTATGAACTATGTATTTGTTTCCTCCTTTATTTGAGTGCTTAAGTCACTACCTTACTTCCTCCTTGAACATGGTCATGGCCCAAATTCTTTACAAATTGGCTATTTAGGGAAGGCAACTTTCTCTTGGGTCTTCTCATCAACAACTAGGTGATAACATCTTTTGATGTAAGAAATTTTTATTCTTAATATCATGTTATCATATAAGAATGGTAAGTTATTGCTAACATTTAGTAGAAGCATAAGGTTGAAAAACATAATAGTGGTAAAAAAAAATGATAACTAGGTGATTTTTTCATACCTATATTGAGAGAAAGGGAACACCACAATTTTCATGTCAAAGAGTTCCTTAAAGAATTTCATCTGTTGAAACTCCTATATTTCCAAGGATTGAAAATATTCACTTTAACTTCTCTACTTTTGTAGAAAAATCCTTCTTCAAATTAAATATTTTTTTAAAAACAAGACCCCCGCCAAGTTTTTATTGATTATCATATCCATATCAAATCAGGAGAGAAACATTTGATACATTAGTATTTGTGATCAGAAACACTGGTGCAACTTTAAAAACCCTCAATATATCTAATTTTGTTTACTCATACTATTACCAATGCTCACACAGAGCTCTCACAAAGTTTCCAATAAGAATGATGCAAGAATTACAAAGTGACAAAGATAAAAAAAATATATATATTGGTGTTGTTATTTAGGAAGCTACCATGCTAATTTTGATAAAAAACACTAGGTATATTGAGTTGCATGGATATAATTAAATAGTTATAGAACACTTGAAAAAATGGAATACGTATAAGAAATCGATATCCATACAATGTGCTTTAGTGTTATCACTTGCTTCATGAATCAATATCTAGTGCCTAATGCCTAGGATACTTATATGCATCATGAATAAAAGGATGAAGCAATCAAATAGCTCAATGGATGTGATCGAGTGATGGATGCTAAGATAATGAGTGGATCCTTCACAAATGGGTCTACATATAAACAAGTTCATTCCTCAAGCATTTATCAAGCATGTGATATATGTTTGTAGAAAGAAATAAATGCAATATTTTCAATAGTACCAAAGGAAGTCGAGGAATATGTGAGCTAAGATGAAGGTTAATCCACTATGTCATAATCCCTCTATGACATCTATTTGGATGACAACAATTTCACCTGGAATTATTACATGATTCTTGATCTTTTGAAGCAGTTCACCATTCTTCAATTCATGGAGTTTCCATGACTAAGAGCATCTATAGATATGTAAAACATTTTATGCAAAGTATATGCGGGTTGAACACTTAATGACTTTGGAATCCAATCAAAATTGTTGCAGCCTAATAAAATATAAAATCATGGAAACCATGTGATTTTCCCATTAATGATTAGACGATAATTATGTCATCCCTGATGTTGCAAGGATATTTAGGACGTTTCTATTGTAGTGTATTCCATGTTAGAACCTTTAATTTGGAATATTTGGTCTATATTTACAAACAACTTGTTCTCTAGTGCAAATTTAAACCACTTGGTTCCATGAGTATTTCACCTAATTGTTTTGATGATAGAATGGGTATGGGAGCAAAGGAAAAATCTACATGGGCATGGTGTGACATGCATAGGATCAGTCATGGGGCCATTCCATGCAATATCCATATATTGGAATGAAACAATTTTCACATTGACACGCAACACACTTCACATGTCAATAAGTTAACATGCATACATTACCCATGCTTTGTAGAAAATGCACAACGGAAGACTGTGTCAATGGACTCACCTAAGTGTAAGTTGATGGGGAATATGACTAATATCTTAGTGGATCACATATTGAAATGAGCGATATAACCTACCTAAATTTGTAATTAGTTGCTAAATGCACAAAAAGCAAACCAAGTGTCAACTAAATACATTTTTAATTATTTTTTCTCTTTTCATTCTAGTTGTTCAAAATAATTACTTCTTGTGATGTTGTGGAACCATGGAAATTAGGATCTTTAAACCAACACATGTGGTGCAAGGACTAATTGAAGGTGTATATACTAATTATTTTAAACAAACTCAGAGAGTCATAACAATTAAAATCCTCCCAATAAAGATGCTTCATAAGGTTTTGCAACACTTTGGTAAATGGTCTTGGGATTTTATCAAATTTGCAATGGATAGTTTTAAAGAAATTAAGGTAAAGAGGATATAGATTGTTCATAGTCTAAATCTGCTTTGTTTTGGTTCTTTTATAGGAATTTTTTTGGGTCAAATTTTATCTAAAATCCGATACATATTTATTGGAATCATAAGTTTGAGCTATGAAATCGACATAATATGAGTGTTCCAAGGGTTTTTGATGGCACTGAAACCATTTATGCATCAAAAAAGCATTCTAAACAACAAAAAATCATGATCTTGCCAAAAATTGTATCACCAATTTCTGGCTTTAAAAGAAAAAACCTAAAATAGTTAGATTGTGCCTATAGAGGCCAATAGATAACAAAATAAAATGTCATTTTTTACTATGCTTTATTAAGCCTCTTGTTTTAATGCCTAGCATTAAGATAAATCCTAAATTTGTGCATTAAAAAAAGCCATCAAATAAGTTGTTGGAAAAGGAAAATTATGCTTTGGAAATTTATTTTTGTGTGAGATCATATACCATTACATCATGTCCTTGAAAGTAAGCAATACAATATAATTTATGGTCTCAAGAAATTTTGTATTTATAATTTATTAATTGTTTAGATTTAAGGTTTCTAAATAGAATAATGGGGATGAAATTAATCTAATTTACATCTTGAGCGGGCTTAGTGATTGAGAACATGAGTTTTATCCTAAGAGGTTACATGTTTAAATTCAAATATGATACAGTATGTACAAATTAGTAGAATTTAGCAGTTAAATCGCTATATGGAGGTGGGTCCCTTGTCCCTCCAACAATAGGATCTCATGCACCAAATTGATGTCTAGCTTGGTTGTGAACTTAAAATTAGATTATTATTACTACTATTATTTATATTCTAAATCTATGTTTTTTTGAAATTTGAACAATGAAGTTTTACGTGTCTTTTTCCTTTATTCCATAATAAGGAAAGGACTGGATTTTTATATATGTTATGATCCTATTTTGAACTATATGGTGATTTGTTATAGATTATGGTATGATGTACTTAGGTTTAACTATTATATCATTATAGTTTATTTAATACTACTATGTGTATCTATGTGGACATGATTTAGTGGCTTTTAAAGGTTATATAAGAATCGTTTTGAGATTTTTAGGATTTGGGTCATGATTTTCTAGCACATGTTTTAGGGTTTTCCAATCCAAAATGGATGTCAACATAAGTGAGTGATAGGAATACTCACTCAACACACAAAACAAATTAATAATGGAAGTGTAAGAAAAATACAATGTGACATTAAATTTTGAGAGGGAGAGGGATCCGAACATAAGTGAGTGATAGGAAGACTCACTCAACACACAAAATAAATTTATTAATGGAAGAGAGAGAGAGAGAGAGAGATAACTTCTTTCCATTCCACTCTTGAAGGATTTTTTGTAAACCAAGAGGAGACAATGTTAATGGGAAGCTATGAAAATTGTTGAATGACCCATGCCACTAGCTTGTGGATTACATTGTAAACCAAATATTGTTAAAATGTAAGCTAAGAAACCATTTCAATTTTAATTTTCCATTTTTACTTCCAAGGTGAAATCTCAAATATTGCTAAACTTTAAGCTAAACAACCATTTCAAGTTGATTTTCCCATTTGTACTTCCAAGGTGAAATCTCTATGTCTATTCTGCGATTGATTTTATGTGCATTGAGAATTTATCAATTATTTAATTTGTTTCCATATGTGCTTAATGTTTTTTCTTGGAGTGTTAATGGTTTTTGGATGGCATTACTACCCAATTTTGTTAATTGGATGGATATGATGATAATAGCTCTATTACTCCACTCCATAGCTTCATTATCCATTAAAATTGAAGACACCAATAGCTCTATTGTGTTCACCAATTAATTTGCAAGAGGTTTAAGATATAAATATACCACTAATTCTCCATTTTGAGTAATTAACAAAGTTTCTAATTTTAATTCTAAATAACAACAAGAATCTAGCTTGAGAACATTGTCACTTATGATAGCCTTCACATAAGAGTTGAGGGTTGAATTAAATGATATGTATAGGATGTACATAGTTGTACTAGTTAATTAAAGGTGAGATGAAGGTCATATGTTGCTAATTATTGCCCCAATGGGTTGTACACTACCAATCATCACTCTCCATGATCATATATTATTGCTGAGATAGAATTTGAGGTTGTAGTCTTGGAAATTATTCTCATTTCCGAGAAGACATGTGAAGAGATTGACAGGCATGTGCATTGGTGAAGTTGGGCGGTGAGATGGTGGTGGTTTGTGCCATCAAGACAGTGACTAAAGGAAACCATAAAGTAAATTTTTTCTAAGTCCTTTGTTCTCTTAGGAATTTGGAATTTCATGGTTACTTTCACTTGACAAAGTCATTCATTACATATTTGTGTGGTTTTATCTTATTTACACCTTCTTATGTAGACATATAATATAACGGTGTTAAGTAATGGTCATATCACATGCTTTATTAAATATTGTTGAAGTGAATGGGATTTTGATCACAAGCATTGGAAACTTGTGAAGGCTGTGTGAATTGTATGGAAATTATTGGTTAAATATTCATTAATGACACTCTATTTACTAGAAAATGTATACACACACACACACACAAAGAATTGCATGTATTAAAAACTCTAGTTAAATTTTAGGAACATGCTAATTATTAGAGAAAGAGAAGGGTGATTGAGTTGATTGTTTTAGTGTTTAAACAATGCATATCAGAGTTATCCAAGTGGACAAGCTAAAGAAAGAACTCAATTTTATCATTGACATCTTATTTTTGAGAAGTATTATAGGAATTAGAGTGTTGTACAAAACTCCATTGTAAGTAAAATTGGGATCTAACCACTTCATTTCAAAAAAAATTGCATATTCATCTCCATTACCTTTGTTTTGGGTGAAGAGTCCATAATGACAATGCTGATAATTCTTGGGGTTATATCCACGTTTTTGTAGTAGTGGATATGGTTATTTATATGTTTTTTTATATATTCATACTTGGAACATTGACTATCATAACACCTTTGAGCCAAAAAAAATTCTTGCACGATTAAAACCTAACATCTTGTCACTTAGCTCACCCATAAAACCCAAATTTTTAAGAAATATAATTGATTATAAAAACCAAAAATAGAAATAAGAAAATGGATTGAATCCTAGAGAAAGTTTCAAAAAATACATTTAGAGGTTGATTGTTTTTTGCAGGTTCCACCAAAGACAACAAAACTTGATAAGCATCCATTAAAAAATATTGAAAAGACGGAATATCATTTCCACAAAGTATATGTGTTGATGAATTGAGTGGGTTGTAAGTCCCTCATTTGTAGATGATAAGGTATACAAATATTTGAATCCTAAACTATGGTAAAACTTATTGAACGTTGAAGAGATTGTAAACTTAGCATGGGTAAAGAAAAAAAGAGAAAAGTTGGAAGACCTATAGGCCATCAATGTGCAACTTCAAGACGAGAATAAGAACTTGAAGTAGAAGGTCTAGAATTTTTACCAAAAGATGACAGAGATGGAAATAAACTTGAGACATCTACCAAACTAATTGCAATGCTAAAGAAGTGATTTGATGAACACACACAATTCGTCACAACTATCATGGTAGATTGGGACAAGAGAAAAGTGGAACTTGTGCGATTGGGAGAGAAGGTCATCCAAATGGATAAATGATAAAAGTACACACTCACTTAGATGATGGATCAAATACACTAAGAGTTGGAAGAGAAGGAAAAAGCATTAGCAAAGTTATAAGCAATTGTCCAAGAGACCAAGGAAGTAATTGCCTCCTTCCATTACCACTATTGAGGCCAACACAATGACTAAGACAAATCTTGTAATATTACCTTCCTTATATATTTCGTAAGTGAATTTTAGTGAATTTTTAAATCATACTAGAATAATTGGTCCCAAGCTACTATGTAAATTGACTATGATGGAAAAGGGATAGGAAATAAAAGATAAGGCATCCTAAGCACCATCATAGTTGAACTAAAGGGCCAAGCATGAATTCATAGGTTCTAATGGTGAAATAAAACGCCATTAAGAACAATACCACATTTGAAAAGGAAAAATATGTGTTATATTTGGCTTACTCTTCCAAAGGAAGAGAAACAATAAAAGACGTTGGTATAACACCACTAGTCCATCCTTCCTATGGTATATTACAAAAGAGAAATGGTGGGAAAGGAATAGAGACTTACACTACACTATAACTTAGAAGAAGTGGTAAGAGAATAAAAAAGAACAAGAAGACAAAGATAAATGATATACAATAGTAAGACTTCAATATCATTCGTCATTTTTCAAGAAAAAAGGAGATAGAGTTTCAAATTATTAGTATGCCAAATTATGTTTATCTTGTGGGAATAAAATCCATCTTGAGGCATGTTTCTAGGAGAATTAAGTCACAAGAAATAATACAAATTGATTTAATAGGAAAAATGACAAGAAGAATTCCCCAAAGCAATGAAAAATGTAGAATCACAAGGAGAAAAGGACTATGTCAAGTAGTCAACACAGTAGTGCCAATAAAATTTTCCACCATTACAAGTGGCAATTGGGAAGCAAAATATTGGTAAAATCACTCATAGATTCACCCCTAGGAACCATATATCTAAGAGAAGAGTGTGGGGAATGAAAATTTTCATGTCTCTAATCCAAGGGGAAAAGTTTTCCTAGGAATTTCAGTAGCACAAAATTTCATAGTCACTAATAATGTAAGCAATTTTTCAATGGAAGTAGGAGAGAATAGAGAAGGGTCTAAAGCATAGGATAAAATTTATTTCATTGCAACCTAATTGAAGAATGATTCACCATTGGGTGATCCAACTTACCAATGTTCAAATTCTCCTACAATCAACATGTAGAGGGACATACAAAACTACATTTGATGCATTTGATTCCTTTCCCATGCTAAAAAAAAGTGCAATAATGTAGAAGCATGCACTCCCTAAACAAAGCTATATAGGTCTTTTTGTGAGCAGAGAAATGGAGGAATTCTAATTGTCATGCTACAAAATTTACAGATAGCATAGTTTGATGTAAAAAATTGTTTCCATGCTAGGAAGAAGTTGACCTTAGCAAAGGTTGATAGTTCACATTTCCTCTTATGAAATTGTTTCATGATGGCATAAAAAAATATATATATATATACCATAACTGGACTTGGCCTTCATTGGCTACCAAGATGAACCATCTCCAACTGTGTGAATGCAAGAGACTTGTACATTGAAGATGGAATGAATTCTGATTACAAGAGTTTGGATCCAAAAAAATCATGAAATGGAGTTAACCATGAACAAATGAGTCAAGAACTAGAGCCAAGGCCATAGCTATAATTGAAGCCAATAATGATAGTCATTAATTAGAGCTAGATATAGAGTTAGAGTTGTGGCTAGGATCTAGAGTTAGAGACATGTTACAAAGAAGTATAGAGAAGGCCCATTGATCTAGATTGGTTTCCTCAAAGGTTTTGGGTACCAAAAATCTTCTCAATGGGGAGGTGTGATCTAAAATGGATCCATACATTAGAAAGTGGTGGTAAGACTCTATACAAAAAAAAAAATTGGTAATTAATGAAGGTATAAAAAAAGGAAATCCAACATTAGAAGTTAGATGTAATAAAAAAGATAGTCAGAGAAAAAAAAATTAAGTGAAAAGGAAAAATAAAAATACGAAGTGAGAAATGGGGATGGGAAATGAAAGGTTGGGTTTGTTGACCTTCCAATTTCCCTGATATACGGAATCTACGACTGTAGACATAATTATCTTCCTTAGAATTGATGGCATAGTCTAGAACAACAGAAAGAAAATAAGCTAATGTTTTCCTTAAAGTAAATGTACAATGGGATGAAGCCTACCTGGAATTTTTCATAAGCTTCGTTCCTCTCTTGGCTTGTATGCTCCAATCATAGCTTTGGTCACTATAATTAGAACCTGTACAATCAAACAACACAAGCCAACGATTTATGACATCTATGTATCATTATCCAATAACTTTATTGAATGGAGCAACATGGCATTGAAATACATGAAATCATAATACCACATATTAGAAAACAATGAACTCTTTGTATTAATAGAAATGGAGAGAGTTACAACCAAATATAGGACTTGATCTTGTAGAAGAGCTCTTCCAAGTTGAATTTTCCTTCCTTGCCACAAAGTGTACCTCTATGTCACCCTAATGCATGGAATAATGACTCTCACAACAACAACATGAGGGAAGAATCTATCTCCAAAATCCAACCCCTAGCTTGTGGATGGTTGAAAATATGTAGAAGAGGGTAGTAGGTTAAGTGTTCTTATCCATTTACTAATCTAGGTTAGAGATCCACTCTTAATGGTAGGATGATATAAATGGATAAGGGGTGAAATATCCAAGGTATGATAGGATAGGATTTGAGATTTTATCCAAGGTAAATAGTTATAAAAACTCATGGAAGCTTCTAGAAAATGATGCTTCAGGATTGTTTTTATTTTTACTCAATTTATAGAATTAGTGCACCCTTAGCAAGGGGCAACCTGCTGGTGACCAATGCAGGTCCACATAGGACTAACCTACTGGTGAATTCTGGTCTCTAAAGGAACCGGGTGTGTTGGGCCTAAAAATCACTTAAATGAAGCAGTTAAAGGCACAAATTCAGGGTTTTTAGAGAATCATGCTTAGGTATTTGTGTAGGGATGATGAAAAATTTTTCAAGGATGTGAATTATATTGTTTTAAGGCTTGTTGATCATATGCAAAAAAATGGCCTATAACAGATTCCCCCCTAAAGCGCAAAGTCAAAAATGAAAACTGATGACTTAAGTGCTTTACCTTGTGACAAGTCAGGATCAAGAACAATCAATGATATCATCTTCTGTTACAACACATTTACATCATGAACTATTTTTTGAGGGAGGCATACCCATACTCAACACTTAAGCTAACATTACATGTACAATGATCAAAAGACATGCCCGTTGATGAAAAATGGTGGACCCATGACTGGATGACTATCTGTATGATCATGGCCATCATACTTTGTAAATAAACTTGTATGTTATTTAAATATTCTTATGTTTTCTAAACATCATATTTTCATGGCATGGAAAATCCAAGGAGATCCCACTGCTGCAATGCAACATCTTGATGCCCCAAGCCATGTCTTAGTTAATTATGAAAATTGAAAAAATAGATGCACAATAATATTATAGTGTATTACTTTGTGCCTCCTTGCTTCCTTTATTATCATATTTTTTATGCATTATGTCTCTATTGTATCAGTTTGTGTCATCTTATGTCAAATTCTACATCCAATTTATGTCCCTTTGCTTCCAATTTGTGTCCACGTATTTCCCACTTTTCCATTCCATTTTTTCCTTTTAGCACATAATTTTCATATAATGGTGTTATCCTTATTGCAATATTTTCAATAAGTTATCGTATTCCCAAAGAGTTATTTGTATATCAAATTTTTTATAGTCATGCCTTTATAGGGAAGGGATATGTTGAGTTCACAATACTTTGTGCAATGCAGGGGTGTCACTCTCAAGCTAGTTGTCCTTTCTGGTCTGTTCATCACAAGAGAGATGAAGATCTTAGCAATGCACAATCAAGGAATAACATATTAATAGAGAATACCATATAAGGAAACTCCAAATCATTTTCTTGGTTAAGATATTTCCTATGTATTATGCACAAGCCAAGTGAATTTTTCTTGTCCCCTTTTAATTACGTAACTCTTAAAGGTAACATCATCCATTCCTTATGCCCATGCCCTCTCAAAGAGCTTCAAAATGAGGGAAGAACTTAGATGTAAAACCATTCATTAATCAATTGGAGGGACTCATGATTTTGGTAATGAGATGCTAGGAGAATATGAATGACTATTTCCATCTTTATACACCTAAACCTTGGGTTTTCAACTTCTAATCTCTTAATATTCTATTGTTTTGATTTCTAGATCATTTTGTAATAAACAAACGAATCAACTTATTATGATCATTTGGTGAAATGATAATAGTAGTACCATAGATTTAGCTTCTTATATATTTTGTCACTTATGCACGTGATTGTGTCGCTTATGTACATATGTGTGTCATTAATGTTGATGTGTATATGACTTATGTGAGTGTGTCAATTAGTTGTGAGTGTTGGTAGTGTCCAAAAATATTTGAAAAATGAATTGAAGATAAATTGTTGTGTACTTTAATTATCAAACAAGGATTGTAAACTTTCAAAACACATACATTACATGTGCATTTTATAAAGATTCTAGTTGTTGGATTCTTATAACCAATCTATTTTTTTTTCATCAATTCATTTAGTCCTACATTCATCTTTTAACTTCTAAATTAGATGACATAGATGAATTACTATACATCATTTAGCTATAGAAGTAAAATAATTGTAAATGAAAAGAAAAGGAAAAAAATGAACTATGCACATTAATCAAGAAATGAAATTGTAAAGGTAAAATTAATTGGTATACACATAAATCAAAATTGGAAACTACCAATTCAAACTAGAAAAAAATTGAATTTGCATAAATAAAATTGAATCAATCACACAAATAACAATTGAAATTGTATAATGAAACTAATTTAATCACATGATAAGAACTAGAGTTTCAAAACAAAACTTGAAATTTGCAAAATTGTAATGAGTTTGGAATGATGTATAGCAAATAATAACAAGTAAAGATTATTAAATTCTATGTTGCAACATACAATTACGTACAATTGTTGAACTTGTTGAATTTGTATAAAAGAAAAAAGAGCTTGATGAGCCTATTCCCTACACTCGTATTACCTAGTTCAACAAGTGTGTTTCTTATGTTGGTTTATGAATGAGTATGTTGCTTATGTCGATGTGTGAGATACATGTGCTAATATACAACATATGAGTGAGGGAAAGTGAGGGAAAGCTTTTATATATATATATATATATATATATATATATATATATATATATATATATATATCACTTATATGTGAACTTGTCACTTATGTGGAATTTGAATGGGTTAGATGTTGCCATGTCACCTATTTCGGCGTATGGATTAGGTGTGAGCACATTGATTAAGTATAGGTATGCCACTCACATGTACACATGAGGAACAACTCATGCACATAAGTAGCGCACTCATACAAAACATATGGAACATACTTAATATAAGCATAGGAGATGCATTTGTTCCTATTTTACCCATCCATGCACATAAGCTGGCAACATGTTCACATTGTCATGCACTTGATCATCACTTGTGTGTGGATCTTTTTGGGGTTAAAATTCCCTAAACACAAGGGAGAATTCATCAATTTTGGACCAAGACAAGAACCAAATGATACTAGCCTATTCATTGGTGTGATTATGGCAAACAAACAACTATGTAAATACAAGATGTAAAATAGATATGTAAATTGGTTGTAATAGTGGAAAACTAAAAATGGTGATAAAATAGATTTGTGTATAAGCATTGTAGAGAAGTGAAGAAAATGTTAAATGTTGTAAATAATGTGACAACCGCTTCAATTATTATTCAAAATTTATTTTTTCTTTTTTCTCGAGATTTTTCTATTATAAATGCATTGTGCCAATTTCCATGAGATGTTTATAGTTATTTTCATGTTTCCATGAAGGTATTAATATTAACATTGATAACACTATCATTGAAAATATAAATAGATGTTATAATAAGACAATGTTTACATAATTGTGACTCTATAGTAATTAATAATTGAGATTGTAATATACCTCTAATAATACAGCCGCTGTTTTTTAAAGAAAACAATAAACTAATATTCTCTTTATCTATACTTCAATATTCTATTGTTACTTCACTTCCCTTTGATCTTAAATTCTACCATAATTCATATACACAATTTACGCCTCTTATTATTAAATTCAATTAAAAACCCATGTGTTTATATTGTAAGCCTCGTCATTTGAATGATTACGTCTTCATCAGCGCATTTGATATTGGTGTCCCTTAGGGTTGCAGATAGAGCTCTTCTTTGTTCCGCTACCCATGGAAAATCTCTTCTTTGTTCCGCTACCCGTGGAAAATTCCCTGCATTCCTTGCAACTCTAACAGTGAAACCTTATTCTCTCTTTAACTTGGTTATTTTCTTTGGGATTTAAGCAATGTGATGCAGTTCCAGGGCTGATTACAAGAGTTACAACTATGAAACGACTTTGTAAAATTTTATGAGCTCTTTTTCCTTGTCTTTCTGAACATTGTATGATTATTCTTTGTTATACTAATTTTTCTCTATTGTTATCTTTTGTTTGCAGGCTTAAACCCTCCTAGTTTTCTATTCAGATTTAGAAGTAGAAATACACATTGAACTTGAGTGGCCAATTTTTTGGTATAACAAGGTATAGTAGTAATTTAATACCAAAATTACACCTAGCCTTGTTCTTTATTTAATAATCTTGCCATTTTGGCATTTAATGAACTATACATTTTGTTCTTGTGGGTAAATACATAGTATCTTCTGAGGGATTATAAGAGCACCTTCATAATTTAATGTGCCAAAAGAGTTTCTTACTATTTGGTCATGTCTCTGTTCTAATGAGACACATGTATGGTTTTCCTCATCTTTTCCCTCAAGTAATTCTTGTAACAATAATGAATTTTTTTTCTCATTGGTATTTGACATTTTTGGTAGAAAATTATACATAAGGTATCAATTTTCTTTTTCTCTTTTGTATATAATTAAGTAGTTGTCTTGTATATAATTAGGGAGTTGTGTACATACGCCAGTTTTTTACAAGTAAAAACAAATTCAAAAAATCATGTAGTTGGAGTGTTTTTTTTTTTTTTAATGGTGGAAATAGATTCAGTACCATCAAAAACCACGGGGCACCCAAAATCCTGAAGTTTGACACCCTTAATCCAGATTTTCAAAAAATTTTGCCAAATTTTTTTATAATCTTACTAAATTTTCTAGATTATTTTGTGGGTTTTTAAACTACTCCTATAATTACCACTAGATAAAATTTCCACTTGGTCTTTTTAGATAAAGATTTAGTCTAAGGGAAAAGTTTTTGGTCTTGAACCGATAATTACAATTTTCATGGTATACATTATTTTTGCATCATAGTTTTTTTTTTAATTCAATCCCTAGAAAAAACAAAAACTTTAGGTTATGTTTAACCTGGTAGATTTTCTTTCTATCTTACAATGATTATTTGTAACTAATTATGAAAGTCGAGATTAGCATTATTTAGAATGGCTTGTTGGGATTGACGCTAGAAAACTTATCTACAATATACTAGAAAAGATTTTGGTCTTCAATCGATAATTACAATTTTCATGGTATACATTATTTTTGCATCATAGTTTTTTTTTAATTCAATCCCTAGAAAAAACAAAAACTTTAGGTTATGTTTAACCTGGTAGATTTTCTTTCTATCTTACAATGATTATTTGTAATTAATTATGAAAGTCGACATTAGCATTATTTAGAATGGCTTGTTGGGATTGATGCTAGAAAACTTATCTACAATATACTATTCATACCTCCATATTAAACCCTAACCGTACTAGTCATACCTTTATATTAAACCCTAACTGTACTAAGGACTTTCCTGTAAATGGTTTTGTCCTTTTAAAATAAAATTCTCAAATAATTTGTCTATTAATAAATTTAGGATTTTTAACCAAAAAGCTCGGTCTGTCGTGGCCTCTGGCCACTAAAGAAATTGGGGTTGAAATTATTTTGGTACATAGAATTATAATTTTGTTTTAAAACCACAATTTTGTATATAGAATTCTAATTTTGTTTTAAAACCACAATTTTTTATAGTAATTTTAATAAAGATTGTTATTTTTTCTGCAGGGAAATTCGACACAATACTTCCAATTTTTCTAAATTTCACTTTAGGTATATATCTTGACACAAAATTTACCATTCTTTTATTGTTAGAACATTTACCATCTTTTCATTGTTTTTTTTTTCAGAAAAAAAAAATTGTTGGTGTATATTTCCAAACACTTTACATCATTCTTCTACTTTTTCCCAAGTCAGTAATCCTCATATCCTAGGCGCAAAAACAAAAACAACATATCTATTGACTAAAAGATTATGACAATATTCCATACATAAATCATATACCTCATGCTGTGAGTTGTATCTATGTCCTGAAGAACAAAAGACAAAGTCAGAAAATCGTGGAGGTGCTGCCATCCCTGTGCGCCCAAAGCATATATTTGTCCATGAAAATCAGTGAAATAGTATGGTGCCTCTTGCCTAGATCCCTCCTGCATCATGAAGTTTGTAATGCATCTATCCGTAATGACCATTTAGTCCTTTTTTGGATAGTCGACTAGCTTCCCAATTCTTTTCTCTGTAAACATGATGAAAAGAGATCTTGTTGAAAGTGCCCCAGAGTTCATAAAATTTATCCATCCATTGTGACGAAAGTGGCACTGATAGAGTGTTGTTATACTTCATGTGATCAATGATCACCTTTTAATCTCCAAAAACAATGAGTATATCAATATATAATTGCTTTGCGAACCACAGCAGGCCCCATAAGGCCAGCAATTCCACCCGAGTGTTAGTACCATGTCCCGCATACCAGTGTATCTTGTAGTGGCAAGTAGGGTGGAGTTTCAACCAAATGCCACATCCGCATATGTTTTGTTGAGTTGCATAATCGAAGAAACATGCATGATAATGTTGTGAAACCAGCTCCAAAAATAGAAGAAAAGTGATATCAATGCCTTAGAAATAAGCCACTTCGAGGGGGAAACCTCCAATACATTACATAAATGAACAATTCTTGGATGATACAAATGACAAAACCTCCTTTCTATATATAGGAGTCCATGGGGCCACAATGTAATCCTAGTGGGGTCACAATGTAATCCTAGCCGACCTAAAAATAATAATGTAAGGGCACAATAATAACAATATGGGGGTTACAGGGGTACAACAATAACAATAAGGGGGTCTACACTAACATAATAAGGGACTACACTAGTAATATAGGGACATAACATGCCCCTCTCCTTCAAACAAGTGTTGTCCTCAATGCTTGATTATTTCTTGATGCTTTTGTATAAAATTCTCATCCTCCCATGTGGAATCTTCTACAGGAAATTTCTTCCACTTGCTGAGATAATCTGAAATTGATTGTACTTTTTGAGTTCTTGTTTCTGTGACTGCTTCAGAACTTCTTTCGATGTGATGTTGATCTTTCTGTTATTTCATTGGATTTTGCACCAAAGTTAGGTTATCCTTTGAGAGTTGGAGAACTTGTTGTTGATGCTCCATGTGATCTTCCACTACTTTATCATCCATAATAGATTTTATTTGATCCTTCAAAAAATCCAACTTAGCCTCCATTTCTTCTTTTAAACCATCTATGTAATCTTCGGTTGCTCTTCGTAAGATCAAAATTTGTTGCACTTGGTACCGTAATTTTGATATCTCATACTGCAATTTTTCCTCTTCATGCATCATAGTATAACTTTCTGAGGGCTTAATTGGTATGGAATTATTTTTTGGAGGCATTATAGAACCCATTACTGATAAAAATTCTTCAATATTCCCTTGGAATCACTTCAAACTGCTTTTGCAAACAAAAGTTATGTAATTTTAAAAAATAAGTACACACCATTTTCTTGATGTTGTGCAGCTCAATCTTGAAACTGAATTATCTCTGTGATTTCAGATATTCAATATCTAAAATTTGGCCCTGAAGTAATCCTCTGAATCTTCTTTCGAATGCCACAGGTCTGACCTGATTTTGATTATTCAAGACAATGTTATATCCAATCTCCCACAATGACCCAATTATGGACTGGTTCAGTATAGCGAACTTGTACGACTTGCCACGTGTCACTGTTTCCTCCTTTGGCTTTGA
Organism: Pinus albicaulis; assembly: GCA_034641835.2. Lineage (NCBI taxonomy): Eukaryota > Viridiplantae > Streptophyta > Pinopsida > Pinales > Pinaceae > Pinus > Pinus albicaulis. Next base: position 54,676,724 of record MU968411.1, read on the forward strand.
AATTGATAGAAAAGAAACGAAATTATGTTTTCTTGCGGCCACTTTTTACAGCATTCCAATCCGATGCTCAGAGAGAGAGCTATGAGGATTTTCCCACGATCACCTCCTTGAGATGAAATTTAGAAGCCTCAGAAAGCCCTAACTTCCACAGATCATATCTCCGAAAATATTGTGAACCAATATATGAAATTTTGGGACAATGTTCCTCAGGATTTCAGCTTTTGAACCTTTGTAGAAAAAAATTTATTACGAAAATACCGCGATGCCCTGTTTAGGTTAAATTCAGGAGCCTACAAAATGACCTAACTTGCACAGATCATATCTATGAAAATATTGTGAATCAAAATCTGAAATTTTTCAAAGATGTTCCTCAGGATTTTGGCTTCGCACTCTAAAAATTTCAGATTCTGAACCTTCGTAGAAAAAACGTTATAGCGAAAATGCCATGCTGACCTATTTGGAGCAACGAAACCCTCGAATCTCAAAGCTCTGATACCAAATGTTGTGAAACCAGCTCCAAAAATAGAAGAAAAGAGATATCAATTCCTTATAAATAAGCCACTTCGAGGGGGGAACCTCCAATACATTACATAAATGAACAATTCTTGGATGATACAAATGACAAAACCTCCTTTCTATATATAGGAGTCCATGGGGCCACAATTTAATCCTAGTGGGGCCACAATGTAATCCTAGCCAACCTAACAATAATAATGTAAGGGCACAATAATAACAATATGGGGGTTATAGGGGTACAACAATAAAAATAAGGGGGTATACACTAACATAATAAGGGACTACACTAGTAGTATAGGGACCTAACAGATAAGATATGTGATGTAGGTGTAATCTGGTAGATAGGTCCTGAGATGGAGTGAAGCTCGGTCTCGATCCCCTCTCGAACTGAATAATATGTGCAGTTGTGTACTCGGAGCATATAGTTGTCTCTTGGAATATCTTCCTATTTCGAATGTTTCATACCTCCCAATGAAACATAATAGCAATAAAAATGAACTGAGAACCCTTTTCTTTCCACCAATTTATGAAATAAACCATTGAAGTAAAATATCGAGATTGTAAGTGAAATGATTCAAAGATGAACTTCCATATGAATCTTGAAACCATGCACTTATAAAATATATGTATATTATCTTCCCCCTCCTACATGCACATGGCACACCATCTCGGTCCCTAGTTCCCCCGTTTAATTAGATTCTTCCATGTTAAGTTCTTGTCCCACCATACCAACCACAGAAAAATGGTGGCTTTTATCGGGACATGAGGCGTCCACGGGCGATAAAACCAAATTTTCTGAATGGCCTCCCATATAGATTGGAAAGTATAACAGTATGCCTCCTTTGTTTGGAAATTGTTATTTATGAGAGTGTCTCCCCATGTCAATAAATCACCCTGATCCAATTGGAGTATGTCTGCCCCACTGAGAAGGCTGCAATAATTATTCCATTCCAAAGCACATTCCTCCCAGAAATTTAAACTATCAACATCCCACCATACCGGATATCCATCCTGCCATTCTTTGATGATCTGGCATATATAAATTTTCCACATGCATGTAATCCAGTGATGAGTCTATGGCTTATGTTACCCACCCCATACATACCTCTGATCTCCCCCCTACCAATGATAACTCTGTCATCGTTTCATATCGACCAACACAATATTGTCTAGTAAATTTTCCATATTTTCTGGAAACCCTGCCAAATTTTCGAGCCCCTAGCATAGCCAAAAGTTCCCTGAGTATACCAGTCTTCCACTAGCTTGTTTTTCATGTATTTAAAATGGATTATATCCCTCCATATGCTCGGTATGTTCAAGTTTTTCCACATATATTTTAGTAGGATTTATTTCCTGAAAATGTCCACATCTAGTATCCCCCACCCACCCATAATTTTTAGCACCGTGATACTATCCCATGTTGTCAAATGATATTTTCCCCCAGCTCCCCTACCGACCCATATAAATTTAGCCATTAGTGAGCGAATCTGATTAATGATGGCCCTAGGAAGGGTATATAAATGCGGCCAATACACAGATAGTTGTTGGAGGATAGCTTGTGCCAGTATAAGCCTTTCCCCCTTCGTCAGCCACACAAGAGACCACAAATTCAATTTTATCCAAATTTTTTAAATAAGTCATCCACCCGGTAACAATTTGGCTTCAGTTGGAAGCCAAAATATGTAAATCCATATGTAACTGAACAACTTGTAAAATTAAAAAGATCGCATACCTCCTTGATATATTGTTGTGCACTCTTTGAGTGAAGAGTGGCAGACTTTTTCCCATTAGCATACATCCCTGAGGCCAATCAAAATCTGTCAACCATATCTTGTAGCCGAAACCATTGTGAAGTAATAAGCATACCAAATATTAGGATGTCGTCCACAAAAAAAAATGTTTGTGGCCTCCTTACCCTGCATAATATTGATACCTGTGAATAAACCCGACCACACTGCAGCATTAATTTTGATACTTAAGCCGTTCATAGGCCCCTACCCGCCTAAAAAAACCTCGATAGCTTACCATTGATCAACACTACCAGAGGAGCCCTAGTCACACATCCCATAATCCATTCAAATGTCTGTATGTTCATACCAATATTGGTGAGGACAAGTCACAAGTAGGCCAAATCCACATAGTCGTAAGCCTTTTTGAGGTCAATTTTCATCACAAGAGCCTCCATTTTCTTAGTGTGGATGGAGTGGATGATTTATTGAGTAGATTCCACCACATCATGAATAAATCTATTATGAAGGAACCCATATTGTTCCCGTGATATATGTTTCGACAAGGAAAACTTAATCCTTTCTGCAAGAATTTTATAAATTATCTTATATAGGGTGTTACACAGTGAGATAGGCCTTGTTAGTCATCAGTATTTTTCATTTGTTGGTGGTGACTAAATCCATAGCTGAGTTTTCTAGAAGCTGATCTCCATATGTCAATTTGTCATCTAGAAAACCCTCATAAAACTTTTTTCGCCCTCCTATTTTTCAGTCCGCCTATGTCAAGGTGAAACCTCATTATCACTATCCTACCTAGCCTCAGCCATACTAGTTTTCCCATCAGCTCTAAAAGGACAATCCAAATTTGTTCAAGAGGCCTCCCTTAAGTTAGGAAGTGGCGCTTTAAGGCATCTCACCCTTGGCAAACATCTAATAGCCAAAAAACCCCCATCTGCTACAGACCATTCATAAACAGACCTTCCACTCTGCTAATGAAATTGATCACAACTCTAAGTCGCGCCACTTACACACCCCTAAGTCTCAGCAATGCATAGACCACAGTCTCAAGCTGATTTTAGGTGTTTTACAGTGTTTTATGGATTTTACAAAGACAGGAAACATGTCATCATCTCAGAAGAAAATTATTGACTCCACATTTAGAAGAACAACTGCTTCTCAATGTGAACATGAGCCTGAGATACATCTGCAGGGCAAGGAGTTACTCATCAAACTCTTGCATCTTCATTCAGCATGATAACACAGTAGGAGAAAGACAACACTGTCCAACAGACTTGTAATTTGTCATGGCCAAGAACCTCCTTCATCCATAAGCAGAGGGTTAATGCGCCTCCTTCATCTATAAGCAGAGGGCTATGGCCAAAGTCTGATTTGAAGAGTTGCAACTAACTGTAAGACAGTTTTGTTTTTGAAAAATAGGGAGACAGTGAATTTTGCCAAGAGGAGGGCCCTCCTTCATTCATTATCAGTGGGCCAGGGCAGTGATTATTTCTAGCTTTTCTCATTGTCTGATAGACAAAATATAAACATAATAAGGGGTACCACTGCAATCCAATGGGTCAAGTTCATCTCTTAGCAAGATCCATGTCAAAATAAAGCCTGCTGCTCCAACAAAACCAGATTGAAGAAAGGTTGACAAGATGAGTCCCTGCACAGGAGAAAGGACATAATAAGTGATTATGTTTCAAAGGACACTGTTTTTACCCCCTTACTCCTAAGAATATGTCTTGTAGTTTACTTTCATGAGGTTGACAAATAAAATCTGAGCTCATTTCCCCTAAGAAGCAATACAATTGAACACATAAGTTCATAGCATGCAAAAGGGATTTTACTATAATTTCTATTTCCGGAGAAGGTTTTAAAACAAATATAAACCTGTCATTATAAAAAGGTCAATGGTACCATATCAGTACAATGTGAGTAAAGACTGAGGATGATTAAACCCAAGATCAATGCAACTGCATTTTTGCACCTACAGTCAAAGAAGGAAACCCAAGCAGCACCTGCCATCTAATTCAGTTTACATTGTAGATAAGATATACTCATAGCATCCAGAGCAAAAATGTTAGTTTGGGTTGCTAAGGAGAGAAGTGTTCTCCTTCAAAATGTCAAAGAAAGCCACATGCAACACAAAATATCTTCTACAGGTGTTTTTTCTTCAAATAACAAAGACAGGTATGCCATTCGAGGACCAAAGGTACAAAAGGGATGTTTAAGTGACAGTTTAGCTCTTTCCTCAGCAAAACAAGGCATTATTTCAAATACCAGCACTTTCAAAAACATCACAAATCTGAGGTAAGGGTTTTTTGTTTTGTTGGAATTCAAAGGTTAAAGGACCGTTGCAATTATCGTTGTGCAAACTCCAAAGCCCAAGCAGAAGATCCCTCTTGCTGCCACCGAGACCAGAGAAGGAGGTTTTGAACGCAAAGACAAATTAGTCAAGGGTGAAAGTTCGCGCGGCGCGCCTGTAAGTTTTCACAGCGTGCTCAGACGCGCATTTTCCACAGGGCAACAAAGCCGCGCGGCGCGCCTGTACAAGCGCGCGGCACACCTGTAGGCTTGGGTCCTGTCGGCCCGACAGTCGACCCGACAACCCATGTTGTGCGGCACTTTCTCGTTCAAATGCGTCGCGCTTGTTGTTAGGCCTCCAACATGCCCCTAACCGCCTTCAAAGAGATTTTAACTCACAAACAAGGGTTTGCATCATGTTTTAAAGGTATTTGTCTCACCACCCTTACAATTTTCAAACTGCTAAATGGTGCTTAAGGCAAGCAAAGGCCTTGATGTAAATCAAGATATGACAAGTGACTGTGTTAAAAAGGAGATCAAGTGTTTTGATTTAGAATCTGAGTTTGGAATAAGCTAGGATTCACCAGCAGTAAGCATATTTCACTCTTCGTGTTTCAAAACCTATGAACTGCCCCCCAAACAGTCAAACATTAGTGAGAAAGAAGTGTAAATCAGTTGGAGGTGTTTTTGTTAAGCTAGTGTGAGGAACAATGAAGTAAAAAGGGCAGTTTTCTATTTTAGGAGGGTTTATTGCTGTTAAAGTCCAACATTTCTTTATGACCACATCAAAAGCAAAATAAACCCTGTCACTTATTAAAACGGAAAACCTTGGACTGTGTAGAGACTTGTTGAAATTGACTGTGCTTATATCATTATATATTCGGTAAGTTGCATGCGAGGGGGTTAATGTTTTGATCAAAGAGGAGGTTATTGGCTGCTACAGGTTTTTGTTACCACATCATAAGAAACTTTTCAAACTCTGTCACCATATCTATAAATAGTGACTTTGACTGTGTGGGTCTCCTTTGTTTGATTATGGTGTAACATTGAAAATAATGATTGAAGGGCATACCAAGAAAAGAAAATAAGGTCTTGAACTAAGAAACTGTGATTCTTCCTTCCTCTACAAAGACAAGGATGTCCTAGTGCCTCAAACACCAAAGCATGGTGCCCTTCCACAAGAAGCTCCTTTGACTGTCTTTATCCTTGTTAGCTATGTTTTCATCATGGATATTGGTTGATTGATATACAAATGTTGGGAAAGCAGCATTTTGAAGAAACAGAGTCTTACACCAAAAGAAGACATTTCACATTACACCTGGTATCATTTTTGTCTTAAACAAACAGAGGATTGACAGGCTGGGACAGATTTAGGTTTGAAAAGCACATTTCAAAAACTGTGAAGTAGTTTGGTTTTGCAGAAGCACATTTATACCCAGATGCCTCCCAGGCAGGAACATGAGCAGGAAATTGAGACAGAGAAGCAGCATGACAGTGATGAACAAGGAGGTTAAAGGGAAGCGCCCTGCACGGAAAGAGAAGAAAGGCACATAAGCACTTGAAATTTTGGCTTCAGCTTCGGAGCATGTTGTCAAGGATCCTTGAGGGTCATGCATACCAATTTTGGGCCCATTTTGACAACTTTTGGTTTTTTGGCATTTTTGAGTTTTTGGTCAAAAACTCATAAATTCGCCGTTTCATTTTGGGGATTCGTCAAAGGAGGAGAATGGTATCATTGGATGCCATAATTTCATGAGCACACCCTCAGTTATTTTTAGACCATTTGGAGATCATTTTCCCCCTCAAAGTGGCGAAAAATACTCTCTTTTTGCACACTCTGCCCGGTCTATCAGCAGACTGTAATTTTCTGGCTTTTTACACACATGTGCAGATTTGGAGGACTTCTAGACATCAGATTGGGGAAATTTCAGTTGCGCCAGAAAGTAGACACTCATAGCTTTCAAACGCGCTATCATGAGCCTCGTTTCGACATCGGGAAGGCCACCAAATGTTTCCGGAAAGTCAGGGGACCTTTTGCTGATGAAATTTTGAAGTATTTTTGTAATTTTTGAACCTCTAAAATCTGATTTTTCCAAATGTGCATTTAGCTATTTTTGCACATGGAAAATGATGCAAAGTCAATTATTTTTCCTTTTTTAGCACTTTTTAGATATTTTATGAGATATTTTTGTGCCTTGGGCTTTGCAAAGCCTCAAGGACAAGTTTAGATATTTTGAGTAGGCCAATAGGAGAGGAGATTGAAACATGAGGTTTAACTCACTTGAGCCTATTTATTCCACAAGATCTCATTTGTAAACAAGGTTGAAACTTGAGAAGAGAAGAAATATATGGTCTTATGAGCTTTTGAAGAAAATACTTGTGTTATGCTTTTGGATTGCCTCTTGGATGTTCTTGGATGGATGATGAAGGATTGTTGATAGATTCCATGACTTGGTAGAATGGTATAGTGTCTCTTGCTTTGTTGTTGTCTTCTAGTTTTCATTCATGATACATATTTCTTGCTTGCTATAGATCAGTAGAGAACACATTTGAGATATGCCCATGGAGGCACCTCAAATTTCCTGAATCTTCATAGCCTTCATGTTTTCTTCTTCCTTAGTTGCATTAAAGAATTCTTAACTTCTCTTTAAACAACTTGAGGATATTGTTGCTAGTTTCATTCATAGTTCTATGCATGTTGAGTAGGATGTATGGTGTTCCCTGCTTACCTATGACTTTCCATAGTCCCATCCATGAAACTATCTCTTTGACTGATTAGATTATCATTTTGTTTGAACCAAGGAGGCCTAGTTCCGATCTAGCCCTTTGCCTAAAACTATGCAAATCTTGTTGTTCAAAGTGCCCAATAACTTGAAGTACTGTTTTTAGGCATTCCGGCGTAGTGTTTTGAGTTATTAGTCTGTCTTATGTGTTTTCCCCAAATTCTGATAGCCATTTCCCAAAGTTAGAGGGTCTTATACTTCTATGCATGGCTTGAATGTTTATTTCTATGTATTATTTAGCTTGTAGTTACATTTTGCATGTAATGGTTTACCATACCATGTTTATGTCTGCTATCAAACTAGTTATGCTTGAAATCCTTCGTCTTTCACAAACTTGATGTCCATTTACTCCATTTTGCCCAAAGATCCTTTCTACCTTGAATCAAATCGGCCCTTCAACAGCTTGGTATCGTCATCCAAATAGCTTTCTTGACCTTTTGACCCCATAGCCCAGTTAATCTAACATCTTGTTGTCTATTTTTATCTTTGATCAGTTTCATCCCTCACAACTTAAAAAACCAAAAAACTTACTTCATAACTAGCCTAAAATCAGAACACAATAAGCAAACAAACAGATATCCCTTACACATATATAGAGAGCCCTCTCTGAGTCCAGGAAGGCTAGGTCCTTGGGCTCCAAAGCTTGGTTTGATGTTACACTGTCATTTGGCTTGCCAATCGGCCAAATCACGGGACCCTAACATAATGGCGATCATGGCGGGACTTTGAGTCAAAACATCCTAGGTATCCCTTAGGAACTCTCAAAATCTCAGTCAAACTTAGAAGAGTAGAATCTGGTTGTCTCACCATCCTAGAAAAATGATGAGTCAGTTATAGGAAACTCTTCCAAACCTTAGAAATACATAAAACTTAGAAAACCCCAAAAAACTCCCTTAGATTGGCTTTTGACAATATTGGTGGTGGACCATACACATATACCTCAAAACAGCTAAAAATCCACCTGGCGACTCCACTAGCCTCCAGTAGGCCTTACTATTTTACCGAACTCTAGATTACTATCCGATCAACCTATCCCGTCGCTCACTAACATAGCGGGAGATGGTGGGACATTGAGTACATGACAGTCTATCAAACTCTTATAGACTCTTAGTCCTTTAGATACCATAAATAAGCAAGCAGTCCATAAGATCATTTTAGAGTAAAACTCTTTTTGTTATCACCACCCTAGCAAAGTGTTGAAACAAAGTTTAGAATACTTTAAAAACATAGGCTGCATATAAAACTTAGAAAATCCAAAATATTTCCAGACTGGCTTTACTTTAGTTACTTGTGGTGGACCATAGCTAAATCGTTTCAAAAACAAACAAGTTCCACCTGGCGACTCCACTAGCCTCCAGTAGGCTTTTTTCCCCACTAGTCCTTATAAAGACTCCTAGGAATGCAGTAAGTAAACCCAAACATCCTGATGGAGGAAGACATGGTTCAAAACCTGAGGACACAAAGGAGATATGCTCCGATGAGCAGAGAACATATCCCTGGTTTCCCACACAAAATGCCCACAGATGTAAATTGGTTCGAAGACCTACCTGTCTTTCGAAATGAAAATATTGACAACCCATTTTTGCACCTCATCAAATTTCATATGCATGTATGTAGCTTAAAGGTTGAATGGCATGAGGATTGCCTTATGAAAATGTTCATGGGTACATTAGAAGAAGAGGCAAGAGAATGGTATGAAAACCTAGAACCTCGTACCTTGTTTTCTTTGAAGGATTTCCACAAAGTATTTTGTAAACGCTATATAGGGCATTGTCCATCTTTATCATTGGCTGAAAACTGTTGTGATCACTCTGAAAACCTCATACAACACATTGTAAACATTGAAGAACACTACGGAAGTTGGCATCCTGAGGAGTTTTTCGAGGAGGTCCATAATTTTCTTACCCAAGCTAACAATCAAGATGACCAAGAAGAGTTGATCCTAGATGAAATCCATCAAGAAATAAGAGAGGATCCACAAGAACTCTTTGAAAAGGTTGAAACAGATAACAGTCCATTTTCTCTTCCCTGTAAAATGCAAGAGGACATTCAGCCACAAGATCAACTTCCACAAAAAATGGAAAGAATTTGTTGCCCACTTCAAAGAAAATAGAAAGTACCTTCTCCTTTAACTGAAGAGGAAATAGATCAAATTATAAACATGAAGACAGCCTCTAAAACTTCATATAACCAAAACTTCTATGTTTTTTCTCCTGTTAATCCTGCATATCATAAATCAAAAAATAAATTTGTAAATCAAGTTGAAGAAAAGCAGGCTGATTGTCTAATATACATGGCTGGTTACATTACTTATGTTAATGATTATCCAATGTTTGATCAATATGTTGATGATTATGACTTCCAAATAGAAACTAACTTTGCAGAAGACTCAGTTTTTGATTGCCAAGAGGAAGCTCAGTTTCATGAACTTGAAGAAAGTAAGCAGTCATTACAGGTCATCTATGACACTGATGAGGAGAGCTTTGAAAGTTCAGAAGTAAGTGAAGAGTCTCGGACTCTTTGCTCTACTTCACTTCAGTCCATCAGAGATAACATTCACATAATTGGAAATCAGCAGTTTTTTAGCTTTGATGATGAGGTTGAGGAAGATGGTGAAATTCTTGAGCATGTTATAAATGAGAAGCCTTTTCCTGAAATGGTTGAAGAAGTCATTTTGAACATAGAATCTTCCTTAACTCCAGATTTGCAGCCACTAATTTCCATTGAGTTACAAATTGCAGATGAAGAAGTAGAGGTTGATAAACACATGAGAGTTGTCACACTGTCCTTTCAAGATAATTTACTGTCAAAGTGTATCCCTTCTCACCAAACTGATAACCTCCACACAATTTTCAGTCCACTTAATCAGAACACATCAGCTTGGATTGAAAACTACACTGCAATATATGATGAGTCTGACAGTTCCAATGATCATGAGCAAGGGGAAGATTTGATTTACCGAGGGGGTCCCAAATATAGCCAAGTGGAAGAAAGAGTAGTCCTGAATGAATCCTATATCTCAAAACCTCTAGATCAGGTATTATTCCAAGATCCATTTGCTGTTTTCCTTGAGAAGTCTGAAAGAGTAGTGGGTTCTATCATGAACAATTTGCTGCCTAGAATGGGGAAAAACTTACACACTACTGTCCGAAAACAAACCGAGTGGGAGTGGCCTTTTCATTATTTCTGCATCATAAAAGAGCTAAACCAGAATGACCCATGTAAGCATCTACTTGACTGGTTGCATTGGAAAGAAGAGTTCACCAAGTGTATGTTGTGTACAGTTTAGGATAGACTAGATAAACAGCAGTAGAAAATAAGCTCAGCCTTGTGAGCACCTTTTTCATTTGTGGTTTGTTTGAAGAAAAAGTGAAAAAGCAGAAAATACAAAAAACAGTGAAAAGTAGAAAAAGAGGGCAGTTTCTAAATAAAAGCAATGGTAAAGCCCCATGTTCCAAAAAATAGTCCTTCGGAAAGCGCGCAAGTCTAAATGCCGCTACTAGTACTCAAGTGTCTTGTTCAGCTATCTAGCCTAATCATAGTTGAACATGTTTAAATTTAATTGCTGATAAGTTAGTGAGTGAAAAAGATGGTCAACATTGTGTAAGATTGACTTATCAAAGAGAGTAGATTAGGAAAAGATACTGGTTCCACACGCCCAAAACAGAACCAAAGAGGAAAGCAGGGATGAAAAACAAATTGTGCATCTTAGCCCTGTTTTTCCTAGTTTCCATTTTATGAAAAATAATATTTTTGTGCAACTTGTCTTTTATGCCACAAATGCATGACAAATAAGACAGTTTAACCCTGATTTGATCATTTTGAATTTCATGTTTTAGATTAGAGAACAAAATCCTGTCAAACAGTTTAATCTTGACAGTTGATCTAGTTTAGGTAGAGAAATGATGGATTTCATCAGCTTAATCTGAACTCACGGCAGATATAAGAGTAGAAATAGATAGGTTCATTTTGCAAAAAGAAAAATATACATTGTCAAAAGGCTGCTAGTTCAAATGCGCCAAAGAGAAGAAACAATGTTAGGAAAAGATAGTGGGGTAGGTAGAAATATCATTGATGTTAAACATGCTGTCACTTTTCAGAAGTAGCATCAAAGAAGGGTGAAATTTTGCGCCAATAAGTAAAGCACTGGTCTTCATAAGCCAAAGATCTAAATTCTGGACACCTCCTGACGAGGAGCTGCCCTCCCCAAATGGAGCCACTGTTAGTCATCAGTATTTTTCATTTGTTGGTGATGACTAAATCCATAGCTGAGTTTTCTAGAAGCTGATCTCCATATGTCAATTTGTCATCTAAAAAACCCTCATAAAAAAAATTTTTCCCTCCTATTTTTCAGTCCGCCTATGTCAAGGTGAAACCTCATTATCACTATCCTACCTAGCCTCAGCCATACTAGTTTGCCCATCAGCTCTAAAAGGACAATCCAAATTTGTTCAAGAGGCCTCCCTTAAGTTAGGAAGTGGCGCTTTAAGGCATCTCACCCTTGGCAAACATCTAATAGCCAAAAAACCCCCATATGCTACAGACCAGTCATAAACAGACCTTCCACTCTGCTAATGAAATTGATCACAGCTCTAAGTCGCGCCACTTACACACCCCTAAGTCTCAGCAATGCATAGACCACAGTCTCAAGCTGATTTTAGGTGTTTGACAGTGTTTTATGGATTTTACAAAGACATGAAACATGTCATCATCTCAAAAGAAAATTCTTGACTCCACATTTAGAAGAACATCTACTTCTCAATGTGAACATGAGCCTAAGATACATCTGCAGGGCAAGGAGTTACTCATCAAACTCTTGCAGCTTCATTCAGCATGATAACACAGTAGGAGAAAGACAACACTGTCAAACAGACTTGTAATTTGTCATGGCCAAGAACCTCCTTCATCCATAAGCAGAGGGTTAATGCGCCTCCTTCATCTATAAGCAGAGGGCGATGGCCAAAGTCTGATTTGAAGAGTTGCAACTAACTGTAAGACAGTTTTGTTTTTGACAAACAGGGAGACAATGAATTTTTCCAAGAGGAGGGCCCTCCTTCATTCATTATCAGTGGGCCAGGGCAGTGATTATTTCTAGCTTTTCTCATTGTCTGATAGACAAAATATAAACATAATAAGGGGTACCACTGCAATCCAATGGGTCAAGTTCATCTCTTAGCAAGATCCATGTCAAAAGACAGCCTGCTGCTCCAACAAAACCAGATTGAAGAAAGGTTGACAAGATGAGTCCCTGCACAGGCGAAAGGACATAATAAGTGATTATGTTTCAAAGGACACTGTTTTTACCCCCTTACTCCTAAGAAGATGACTTGCAGTTTACTTTCATGAGGTTGACAAAGAAAATCTGAGCTCATTTCCCCCAAGAAGCAATACAATTGAACACAGAAGTTCATAGCATGCAAAATGGATTTTACTATACTTTCTATTTCCAGAGAAGGTTTTAAAACAAATATAAACCTGTCATTATAAAAAGGTCAATGGTACCATATCAGTACAATGTGAGTAAAGACTGAGGATGATTAAACCTAAGATCAATGCAACTGCATTTTTGCACCTACAGTCAAAGAAGGAAACCCAAGCAGCACCTGCCATCTAATTCAGTTTACACTGTAGATAAGATATACTCATAGCATCCAGAGAAAAAATGTTAGTTTGGGTTGCTAAGGAGAGAAGTGTTCTCCTTAAAAATGTCAAAGAAAGCCACATGCAACACAAAATATCTTCTATAGGTGTTTTTTCTTCAAATAACAAAGACAGGTATGCCATTCGAGGACCAAAGGTACAAAAGGGATGCTTAAGTGACAGTTTAGCTCTTTCCTCAGCAAAACAAGGCATTATTTCAAAGACCAGCACTTTCAAAAACATCACAAATATGAGGTAAGGGTTTTTTGTTTTTTTGGCATTCAAAGGTTAAAGGACCGTTGCAATTATCGTTGTGCAAACTCCAAAACCCAAGCAGAAGATCCCTCTTGCTGCCACCGAGACCAGAGAAGGAGGTTTTGAACGCAAAGACAAATTGGTCAAGGGTGAAAGTTCGCGCGGCGCGCCTGTAAGTTTGCGCGGCGCGCTCAGACGCGCATTTTCCACAGGGCAACAAAGCCGCGCGGCGTGCCTGTACAAGCGCGCGGCGCACCTGTAGGCTTGGGTCCTGTCGGCCCGACAGTCGACCCGACAGCCCATGTTGCGCGGCACTTTCTCGTTCAAACGCGCTGCGCTTGTTGTTAGGCCTCCAACATGCCCCTAATCGCCTTCAAAGAGTTTTTAACTCACAAACAAGAGTTTGCATCATGTTTTAAAGGTATTTGTCTCACCCCCCTTACAATTTTCAAACTACTAAATGGTGCTTAAGGCAAGCAAAGACCTTGATGTAAATCAAGATATGACAAGTGACTGTGTTAAAAAGGAGATCAAGTGTTTTGATTTAGAATCTGAGTTTGGAAGAAGCTAGGATTCACCAGCAGTAAGCATATTTCACTCTTACTGTTTCAAAACCTATGAACTGCACCCCAAACAGTCAAACATTAGTGAGAAAGAAGTGTAAATCAGTTGGAGGTGTTTTTGTTAAGCTAGTGTGAGGAACAGTGAAGTAAAAAGGGCAGTTTTCTATTTTAGGAGGGTTTATTGCTGTTAAAGTCCAACATTTCTCTATGACCACATCAAAAGAAAAATAAACCCTGTCACTTATTAAAATAGAAAACCTTGGACTGTGTAGAGACTTGTTGAAATTGACTGTGCTTATATCATTATATATTCGGTAAGCTGCATGCGAGGGGGTTAATGTTTTGATCAAAGAGGAGGTTATTGGCATTGGACTGCTACAGGTTTTTGTTACCACATCATAAGAAAATTTTCAAACTCTGTCACCATATCTATAAAAAGTGACTTTGACTGTGTGGGTCTCCTTTGTTTGACTATGGTGTAACATTGAAAATAATGATTGAAGGGCATACCAAGAAAAGAAAAGAAGGTCTTGAACTAAGAAACTGTGATTCTTCCTTCCTCTACAAAGACAAGGATGTCCTAGTGCCTCAAACACCAAAGCATGGTGCCCTTCCACAAGAAGCTCCTTTGACTGTCTTTATCCTTGTTAGCTGTGTTTTCATCATGGATATTGGTTGATTTATATACAAAGGTTGGGAAAGAAGCATTTTGAAGAAACAGAGTCTTACACCAAAAGAAGACATTTCACATTACACCTGGTATCATTTTTGTCTTAAACAAACAGAGGATTGACAGGCTGGGACAGATTTAGGTTTGAAAAGCACATTTCAAAAACTGTGAAGTAGTTTGGTTTTGCAGAAGCACATTTAGAACCAGATGCCTCCCAGGCAGGAACATGAGAAGGAAATTGAGACAGAGAAGCAGCATGACAGTGATGAACAAGGAGGTTAAAGGGAAGCGCCCGGCACGAAAAGAGAAGAAAGGCACATCAGCACTTGAAATTTTGGCTTCAACTTCGGAGCATGTTGTCAAGGACCCTTGAGGGTCATGCATACCAATTTTGGGCCCATTTTGACAACTTTTGGTTTTTTGGCATTTTTGAGTTTTTGGTCAAAAACTCATAAATTCGCCGTTTCATTTTGGGGATTCGTCAAAGGAGGAGAATAGTATCATTGGATGCCATAATTTCATGAGCACACCCTCAGTGATTTTCAGACCATTTGGAGATCATTTTCCCCCTCAAAGCGGCGAAAAATACTGTCTTTTTGCACACTCTGCCCGGTCTATCAGCAGACTGTAATTTTCTGTCTTTTTACACACAGGTGCAGATTTGGAGGACTTCTAGGCATCCGATTGGGGAAATTTCAGTTGCGCCAGAAAGTAGACACTCAGAGCTTTCCAACGAGCTATCATGAGCATCGTTTAGACACCGGGAAGGCTGCCAAATGTTTCCGGAAAGTCAGGGGACCTTTTGCTGATGAAATTTTGAAGTATTTTTGTAATTTTTGAACCTCTAAAATCTGCTTTTTCCAAATGTGCGTTTAGCTATTTTTGCACATGGAAAATGATGAAAAGTCAATTATTTTTCCTTTTTTAGCACTTTTTAGATATTTTATGAGATATTTTTGTGCCTTGGGCTTTGCAAAGCCTCAAGGACAAGTTTAGATATTTTGAGTAGGCCAATAGGAGAGGAGATTGAAACATGAGGTTTAACTCACTTGAGCCTATTTATTCCACAAGCTCTCATTTGTAAACAAGGCTGAAAATTGAGAAGAGAAGCAATATATGGTCTTATGAGCTTTGGAAGAAAATACTTGTGTTATGCTTTTGGATTGCCTCTTGGATGTTCTTGGATGGATGATGAAGGATTGTTGATGGATTCCATGACTTGGTAGAATGGTATAGTGTCTCTTGCTTTGTTGTTGTCTTCTAGTTTTCATTCATGATACATGTTTCTGGCTTGCTATAGATTAGTAGATAACACATTTGAGATATTCCCATGGAGGCACCTCAAATTTCCTGAATCTTCATAGCTTTTATGTTTTCTTCTTCCTTAGTTGCATTAAAGAATTCTTAACTGCTCTTTAACAACTTGAGGATATTTTTGCTAGTTTCATTCATAGTTCTATGCATGTTAAGTAGGATGTATGGTGTGCCTTGCTTACCTATGACTGTCCATAGTCCCATCCATGAAACTATCTCTTTGACTGATTAAGATTATCATTTTGTTTGAACCAAGGAGGCCTAGTCCCGATCTAGCCCTTTGCCTAAAACTATGCAAATATTGTTGTTCAAAGTGCCCAATAACTTGAAGTACTGTGTTTAGGCGTTCCGGCATAGTGTTTTGAGTTGTTAGTCCGTCTTATGTGTTTTCCCCAAATTCTGATAGCCATTTCCCAAAGTTAGAGGGTCTTATACTTCTATGCATGGCTTAAATGTTTATTTCTATGTATTATTTAGCTTGTAGTTACATTTTGCATGTAATTGTTTACCATACCATGTTTATGTCTGCTATCAAACTAGTTATGCTTGAAATCCTTCGTCTTTCACAAACTTGATGTCCATTTACTCCATTTTGCCCAAAGATCCTTTCTACCTTGAATCAAATCGGCCCTTCAACAGCCTGGTATCGTCATCCAAATAGCTTTCTTGACCTTTTGACCCCATAGCCCAGTTAATCTAACATCTTGTTGTCTATTTTTATCTTTGATCAGTTTCATCCCTCACAACTTAAAAAACCAAAAAAATTACTTCATAACTAGCCTAAAATCAGAACACAATAAGAAAACAAACAGATATCCCTTACACATATAGAGAGAGCCCTCTCTGAGTCCAGGAAGGCTAGGTCCTTGGGCTCCAAAGCTTGGTTTGATGTTACACTGTCATTTGGCTTGCCAATCGGCCAAATCACGGGACCCTAACAGGCCTGAATTCCACAAATGAGGAAGAATGAGGTTTTTTTGGAATAAGAGTAATGAAGGTGGAATTGATTGCCCTAGTAACCATACCTTCCCACCGAAACTCTTCCACTATGTCCTCTATGTCCAGTAACAATACATATAAAAATTGTGTGAAAAATTCGATGGTCCAACCATCCGGACCTGGGCTTTTTTCCCGAGCGAACGATCTAATAACCCCTTCCAGCTCGCTTACACTAATCAAGGTATTGAGCTTATCGTTTTCTACCCGGTTAAACATGTTCGGGTAGTCTACCACCCCCCGTATCTGTTCCTCCACAAAATGGCCCTCATATGCCTTGTAAAGACACTCAAAGTATTTAACGGCCTCCCCCTGAATACCCGCCGTAGTTTGAATTGAGGAACTGTCACTTGCATCATCAATCCACCAGATGGAAATCCCCTTTCTTCTCGAATTAGAAAAATTATAAAAATAATTCGTGTTACGATCTCCTATGCGCAACTACAATGTGCGGCTTTTAAGTCGCCATGTCTGCTCATGGATAGGAAAAATATGCCATTTTTCTTCCTCCAGTACCTTGATGCACGCCTAACCCAGTGCAATCATGTGGTCCGCATCCATCTCTTCGAAAATGCATTTAGTTTTCTGGGCATTGTCCCTTAAATCAGACAGTATTCTGGATTTCTTGTTTCTCTCCCACACTCGAACCTTCAACTTTAGAGTTTGAATAGCTTAAACCATATGTGCCATCGGGGAGATGTCCCGATCCCTAGAGCAGGTCTTCAAGTGTTCATAGACCAAAGAGTTAAACTCATGGTCCTCCAGCCAACACCTATTAAACTTGAAGGGATACCCCTCCACCAGAGTTTCTAAATTCCATTTAATGATAATCATACGTTGATTTGAGATCAATAGTCCCTCCACCCATGTGTGGACCTACCCCATATTTTCAATCGAGCTTTCCTTAGCCAAGAATCGATCAAGTCTTTTAGCAATGTAGCTTTCATCACAATGGACATTGTACCAAGTAGGGCACATCTTCTCCGAAGAGAGATCCTTGATGTAAAATTCATTGAAGATATCAACTATAAAATCCGCCAGTGGATCCAGTCAATAGTGTTTTCCTCAACATGCCCCCTTGGGACTGTGTACAATTTAGATTGTTTGCCAATGTTAGCTGCCGAAGCTTCAATATATCAGATTCTGCCATGCATTTCCAGAAACAATCATGATCACAATAAGGTTCATATATATTGAGGAAGTGGAGTCTGGTTGAGCATCCCTGCACAAAACCAGATAAGAGGATGCCCCCGAAAAACCTGTAAGCCCCTAAAATTAATCGATATGGGATCCCACATGACAGTCGAGCCTCCATAGAGTGCCACAGCATCCGTTTCCACCATGTGCCAATATGGAAACATGGCACATAAATATGGAATGGTTCGGTCGGCCGGTGCCATAGTCTCCTGAATAAAAAGAAAAAAAAGGCACAAGTTTGCGAGAAAATTTTTGAAGGGACACAAATTTGGATCTTCCCCCCAATCCCCGCATGTTTAATGTGATACATATCATCAGGACCCGACCTTATCGGGTGAAAACACTCTAAGCACCTGACTATATACAGCCGAAATAAGAATGTCCCTAAAATTTCTGGACAACAGGTCATGTCACGGGTCTGTTAGGGGGATAAGCCTCATATTCTGACGTGGGCGGCCCTTCCCCCTCCTCATAGTCACATTTTGAACTGATGACAGGCTGATGACAATATTGGGCGAGGATGGAGCCGTAGGATGCACAATCAATGGGGCAATATCCATTTCCGGATTTATAGGCAAGAAGCCTAAATCGCTCACCACAAAATTGTGTGGAGACGTGTCGAGTTCAGGATTAGGATGTGCAGGAGGGTGGCATGGAGAAGCCAGAGACTCGCGGGTTGACACCTCAACAATAGGCAGGTGGAAAAAAATCAACTCGAGTATCATGAACAAAGACAGGCATAGACCCAACGAGGCAGGGTTCAACAACTAGCCTCGAAGGCTCCGTCGAGGATGGCCTATGTGGAAAATTGATGACTAAAGGTCCAAGATACTCAGGAGAGGATGCTAAATATTGAGAATAAGCCGAAGGGATGGAAGGACACAGACAGGAGGATTATTTAGATGAAAATTTTACATCATCACGATGGAACAAAGGAGAAGAAGAAATTGGAGACATACCTGAGTGAACCACTTCGAAATGTGCTGGAGAATGAGATGGCGGAGATTCACGTAGTGGTCGCCACATTGCGTAATGTTTCAACACCTTCCCTAGAAAGTGATTCGGGCACGAATGCATCAAATGTCTCGTGCAATGGCATAGATGACACTAGAATAGAGTGTTCCAAAAATCTAGTGTATGTCGATGTGTTACATGTTCCCATGAAAAATCTATATGAATGGCGAGAGGCCCCCAAAGAATTAAATCTCAACCAAAACCCATGCAACCCTCTTGTCGTAGACACCCAAGCACCTT
Source organism: Pinus albicaulis (assembly GCA_034641835.2). NCBI lineage: Eukaryota > Viridiplantae > Streptophyta > Pinopsida > Pinales > Pinaceae > Pinus > Pinus albicaulis. The sequence continues at coordinate 54,695,946 of MU968411.1, forward strand.
GGATCCAAATATACACATCTACCAATGGAGTTACAAATGGTGTTGTTGTACTATACAACGCCCACCATTTACTTTAAAAAAATGGGGACCCTTTAAAAATAAATAGAAATTTATGAAGCATGATTTTATCTTAGCCTAAGTCTAAAAACTTTATGAAATAAAGGTTTTTTCCCTTTTCGCTTTGATTTTAAAAATGATCATCGCAAATCGATAACTTACAAGCCAAATAAGTTAAAATATATATAAGTATTGTGAATTGCGATATGCGCTTCATCCTTTTCGAGTTATATAAAATTCTTGTTACAAATGCTTTAAAAAGGCCTTTTAAATGAAATCGCATCACGCCTTTTAAAAGAATCAGCTTATGAATATTCAGTAAAGATTGCGATGGGTCAGACCCGACGAAACAATAAAGAAACAATCATAAATTTCCAAAGGTCAAATAAAGCGCAAACAATGTGACTCCTTAGCGCATTTCAAGTTTTAGGACAAGTAACCAAATGTAAAGTTTTATTACCGCATGAAAATTGTGATCTTCGATTTGCGCAGATTTCATTTCGCGAAATTCATCGGTGACGAGAAAAATAACTAATGGTAATTTTTTAAAGTTGTGATACAATATTAATACTTATTACTCAAGTGCACAAAATGATTCATATCTAATCAACCTAATATAATATCTAACGTATTAAATGGATAGATTAGACATATTACATAAAGGTGTGTAAGAGATTTGATAGAAACATTTATGGGTTATTAATGGCATTCAATGGGAGTAAGGTTCGAAATATTGATATCTACTTCGAGCGTGTTTTGAGTACTTGAACTCCAGATTTTTGATTATATTGTTTTCAACTCTATCCTTCTCTCCATTCATCTTAGATCCGAGTTTACTCTTTTCACTTGAATTCAAGAAACCACCTAAGAAAGTGAGAATAACTAGAATGACAAAGAAAGGCAAGGAAACTGCCCAAACATCCACTGCTGAAGACTTAGACATGCCTCCATTGTTCTTAGATACAACCTGCGACAAGGATTGCGATAGTTCTTCATTGGAAACAATGTACCAACTCTTCGAGGAAGAACAACCAAGGATAATAGTGAAAATAGCTACAACATATGTGACAGTTTCCTCAGACCCGTCCTACTTCGACGTTACATGCTCATTCCTTAATAAGATAGCAACGAGGCCGAAGATTCTCCCCTACACAGATATGGTAAAGTGGGTAATTGACCAACTTAACATAGTAGATAGGTCATTTAAGAATTCAAAGCTGGAGAATATTGGTTCATTCACTGCAGAATATTTGAGGACAATGTACCACTTGCCCATGTCGCAGAAGAATTATGATAAAGCTTTTTTCCAAAGCTTTAAAAAGAAGCATAGAGACCTTATGAAAGTAATAAAGGGATTGAAATATGACCAAGGCAAGCTGAAACGGGACAAACTCGGTATGTAGCCAATGGTATAGTTACCCTCCCCTTATTGTTATGCTACTGGAATGTTATGTAGATTGTTTGCAAAACATGATACCACTAGGTTTTCCATAGATTGGGTCCCTTTAATTGACGCAATATTCAATTCTTCCATTATGAATTGGGTGAAAATCTTGTCTGATAATTTGGCTAGAAATATCATGGATTATAGAAGTAAAAGAAGTGTTTCCTCTAGGAAAATACCCCCCTTCTACATGAGTGCTTAAATTATGCATGCAATTTTATTTTGTTTAAGTTTTCCTATCATGGGATGGAAATGGACAACCCAAGACCCCACTCCAATCCATATTTACCACAGAGCTCTTTGGGAATCCGATTTTCATTTACATTTCTATAAAATTTGCAATGGAGTCATGTTACCCATCCATCAGATTATTTTTAATGAAAAAACCCCTAGGATTTCTAAAGAGGCTAGCACAAACATTTTTCCAATTGCTAGATGGTTTGCTGAAGAGAATTTCACTTATATTAGAGTTTTCGGGAGTTATGCTTCTCCCCATGTTTTTCCCTATTATGTTCCTGATAAGCTCTTGGCTATGCAAATTTCTTACCAACTCCTAGTAAGTGGCATTTCCAAGAAACTTAAAGATGCCAAGAAGGCCATTCAACCTACTTTCCCTTTTTAGTGTGACACTTTTGGACTTTTTGATATTGGTCATGCATTCAAGGAAATTTCAAATGTAACTTCATTGAATTTGGCTGTAATGCCAAATAGGCCATTAGACCCTAATGATGTGGTTAAGAATTTCACCACTAAGCTTACATTGAAACCTTTCTTGAATTAGATAGATATGTTCGATGATTTCTTTCAAGGCGTGGAGAAGTTCACAGATGTACTGAAAAATTCATCCAGTCAGCTCAGTAAAATGACTTTGAGGCTTTCAAAACATATAGAAATAAAAGGCTAGAAATAATCCCTTTGGATTTGTTATTTATTGAAGATGTCAATAGACCAAATCCAAGCATCAGTCTGGATAATGAAACCAAATACATTTCTGAAGATGAATCCCAAGTGAAATATAATCACGAGTTAGGGAAATACCAACATAATTATCAGAATTTGGATCATTCTGATAATGAATCAGAGAGTAGAAATGAGAGCCCAAAGAAAATAATTGATAAATTGTTCAAAGGGATTGAAATGCAAACGAAAGGAGGAATTAATGGAGCTAGATCATCCTCTCAAGGAGTTCAACATATCCAGAATACACCCAACCAGACAGAGAAGTCTCAGCCAAAATATTTGAAGAATAAATGGGAATATTTTTCCAAGGCACTACAAACACCATAGCCAAAGACTAATCTTGATGAATCCAAAAGTTTCCAAACGCCAGAGCATTCTCAAAATTTATTGGAAACTGCAATTCCTCTACAATAGGTACCTAATGTTCATGATCAAGAGATCATTCTGGCATACCCTACAGAGTAGATTGTTTTACAGATTGAAGAGATACCCTCACTTGATGTCTTCTACAGTCCCATTCATAAGGCTATATTTAAGAGAATAAAGAGAAGAAGAATGTATGAAACAGTTTCAAATATTATGAATGAATCTGTAGACATTCTATGGAAAGACCCTTTGGCTGATCCTATAGAACATTTAACTAAGTTATCAAAATATGCAGGAGCATATGCTATTGCCACCATTGACAAAGCCACCGAGGTACAACTTCTACTAAAGCAAAAAAGAAGACAAAGTACAAGAATTAGAGAGACCGTTAGAACAAGAAAATTTTAACTCCAACAAGAAGATGGAAAGGAATATGTCTCAATTTAAAAATTATTTTGAAAGAATCAATTTTCAACACCAGGTGCATATTACAGAGAAATAAAGACAACTTGAAGCAACAATGGACAAATTGAAAAGCCAACCTCAAGTAGAGTTGTTCATAAAAGAAGCACTGGAAATGAATGCAAAGCTAAAGCAACAACAAGAAACCTTTTTTCAACAAGCTTTAATCACCAGATCTTATTGTGATACAATCAAAATCTTGATCCAGCAAGTGGCTAATAGGAGACTTGAGTGTCATAAAGTTGAAAAGAATATTAATAAGTTCATTCAGTGGCAAGGATCTTACCTATGAAAGAAATTTGACCTACCTCAGATAGATAAATTTCACAAAGAGATTTTATTTTAAGATTGGGAAGTACAAAAAAAACAAGTAGAAAAGGCAACGACAAAGGCATCAAGGTTAGCAAATGAAATTATTGAATCTGTTAATGAAATTTTTTTGAAAGCTAAACTAATTAAAGAATCCATAGTTGAATTACTCTCAGAGCTCAAAGAATTAGAAGCACAGTGGAAGAAAAATATTGAGATGCAAGTGGAAATGATTAAAAATATAAATAAGTTTGATCAAGGAAATTACTGGAATTTTCTGATCAAACCTTATCATAAGTGCCTAACTCTACAGTCATTAACTAATTCAACAAAGAAGTCGCAACCAACACTTTTTAATGTAGTGTTCAAAGGCCAGATCAGATCAGGAATTACGCAGCCAGCTCAGCTAAAGCCAATGGTGGATATTTGTCGGCTCCGAGGTCAAATGCGCAAAGAGGATCAACACAAATAATCATATTGTTATTTTATTTCCTAGATTGTAGTTTAAGTTTTCTCCTTATGAGGATGGTTGTTTGAAACCTCCTTTATTTTTATGTAATAATATATTTTTAAACATATTGTAGTTTAGTATTTAAACCATTCTCATGCATTTAGAGAAGGGTCCAGAAATTTGTCAAAAACATTTGCAAAGAATCCACTTTTGTAAGTTTGTAAATTTTTTGATGGATTAATGAAACGAAATTTGTTATATTTTGACATTTGAAGCTATTTAACTGAAGTTGCACTATTGTACTCTTTAAATTGCTTGAAAGTGAAGAGGAGTAGAAAAACTGCTATTAGTTTGAATGAGTAGGACTTTGTATATATGGTACTTCTACACATTATATTAAGTTTTTCTTTTTATATTGACAGTTATCATTTTATCTGCACTATATATTTGAACTATTATCATAAATGAATGTTAAATGAACTTATGTACTCATATTTGTTTATTATCCCTTATATTATATATAATAAAACATATAAATGCGATATACATTTCACAATTCTTTTAATCAAACTACTTAGTTAAAAAAATTATCTTTACCTAATTTTCATCTCTTTCAACTTTTAAATAATCTTCATTACTAATAGTTGGAAGATATGTTTTTAGATCGCATGAAGGAATGAATACCTCAGGTATATAATAGAATATATAGTTTCAGATAAATGCATATGATAGATTAAAATCATTTCCTATTTTCATGTTATATAAGAAAAACACACCCCAAAATCATCCTTATTGGGAAATTGGTCCCTTTATCCCTAGTTGGAGCCACCATAAAAAACGTAAAAGGACTTGCTCTAAGGTCCGGACTGGGTGGTTTTCCCCCATGATGTTGCAATGGAATTTTTAGGCCTCAAAAGGTGCTCAATACATGGTGTGTCCAATACTCTAATGGAAGCCCTGACATCTTCACCCACACCATATGGTTCTTTGGTGTGTTCCGCATCGAATTAAATCCGATATACCATCTTTGTAGAGCAAGAAAACAACGTCCGCAAACCCACAAAATCTTCAAGACATCCTCAAATTCTTCCTGACACATGAAATGGTAACTATAACATCCGTTCATTAACTTACATACCTTCGAAGGATAACTCGCAACCTTCACCCATGCCTTAATGAGCCAATCCAGCATATCAATGGTTTTTTCCCTGTCAAAAACAATTTTCCTACCAACGCCAAATTTTGTAAGCTCAAAGCTTGATCCCACACGATTTCATACCAAAAACTCAAGCACTTCCCTTCAGAAGCAGGTTTTTATGGCTTCTCTCATTTTTGTGTTCGACCATCCCGAAGAGTGCCCAAATCAACATTCTGTGGATTAGGGTATTCTACCCCCAGAGAAACATAAGCACATTTGTAGTGGGTTCGTTAACTCAAGGCTCTCTTCTTTCATTGTTAGAACTATTAGTTGTATGTTTTTCTTACCCATATATATTTATGTATTATTTTTGTGTCAATTTCTGTCAATTTCTTAGGAACATTCCAATACTGATAATTTTGAAACTTTTTCCTTCAAAATGGATCTCGAAAGTTTTTCCGGAACTTGAGGGACTTGGCATCCTTCCTTTACATGTTGGAAAAATCATTTTCCTAGTCCTTTGTTTTGTAATATATTGGTTATCTTTTTTTTGGGTTCTGAATCATGGAGGATGCTATGGACAACTTACCCTGAGGGGAATTGTATGGTTGTAGACCATCATTATTTGTTCTATAAATGACTTAAATAGGGCCGAAAGCCTTCTTCCAGAACATTATTCCCTTGTAAAATTGTTATAGTTGATTTTGAACTTTTTATTTTAACAAAATCGTCTTATAATTTTTATTGAAACCATATTTTGGTTTTTATATTTATTCAAAATTTCCTATTATTCTTGAATTTTATCATTGTTCTACTTCATGCTCTTATAGTTAAATAAAAAATCATTATAGTATATTAAAGCCTTCATGTAACTGCATCTTCTATATTGAAGCCATCTAATTTGGATTTGTTTGGAGTTTAAACTATATTTGTGGTACAATAGGTTTGTTTAAGTACACGAAATAAAATTTCCTAGTAACTTTTTCGAATTTTATTATAGTCTAAAAGAATTAAGTTCTAGATTAGAAATACAAATCATTTTTTCTTTCTTCTATTACTACATTATATTTATATTTATCTTCTCTCAAATGATATGATTATAAGTGTATACAATTGTAATTTTTTTTAAACACAATAACTTATGTTAGTTTATTTTACTTTCCTTGTACTGTACTCTATCTTTAATACACATATTTCTAGCTAGGCATATTAACACTTTACTAAATTTTATGAATTCATTCACATTCATTGTAATAAAAATAATAGTCTATTTTACATAAATACTATAAGAAAACAACTATTTGATATACAAATTACCACTACTATTCATATGTAAAATAGTTCATAATTTCACTATTCTAACTATTCCAACATTTGATGCCATATGTGTTGTTTAATGCAATAGTTTCTATGCTCTTTCTTTTAATTTGGATAAATGCACAGAAAAATAAAAAGAAAAAAGAAAAAAAAATCATCTTTAAAGAACTCTCATAAAACAATTAGTAATTAACAAACATTAAAACACTAGAACGTTAAAATACTGGCTTGTAAAATTCATCAATTATAAATCTAAATTGTTAGAGGTACTGACTTAAAAATTATATTATGGAAATTGATACTCGAGCTACCCTGCTCCACCCAACTGTGAATTCATGTTTCCAACCAAAGTCCCCCCCCCAAATGTGAATTCATGTTTCCAACCAAAGTCACCCCCAAACATGAACTCATGTTTCCAACCAAAGTCCCCCCCCAAGCATGGAGGTCTGCAAGTTATTTTTTTCAATTATGGTTTTGATACCTTTTTATTCTCACCTAGATTTTCCATTGCATGAGTCTTTAGCTAGCAGAAGACAAAACAGAAACTCCCTTTACTAAAGTAGTTGGTAGTTGGTAACTACCTCCACCTCATCCACCTCGTGGTAGGTAGTTACTAGCTCATTAATGAGCTCCACTTCTCCACTCTCAATTTAGATAACCTCTTATCTTTAAGAGAAGCTATTGATCAATGTTCTCCATCATCATTAATAATCTGATCATTTAGATTATATGCCTAGGACTTAACTGTTGGGTAAGGTTGTCATTGATGTCAATATGTTGAAGCAAGCCCTAGGTAGAATTCCTAAGCCTAATAATGGAATAGATAGCAAGCATGATCATAATGAAAATCATGGAATAGATAGAAAGCATGATCATAATGACACATAGGGTTATGGTGAATAAGTTTTAGTGCATGAGAAGGGTTATAAAGATAAATGCATTCACTTTGTTATGTTCTATGGTATACGTATGGTCAATCATGAGAATGGTGTGATCACTATGCAAAGATACTATATGCACATAAAAATGAATTGAGTCTATAGAAGCTTCAATCTTAGATATAAACTTTGAGGGTGGGGGGGGGGGGGGGGTGAAGATAAAAGATTATTGATGGTAGGAAAAAGCAACCTTGGACTATCAACAATGGTATAATCATCTTCAATAATTTAATTTATTTACAGAATTCTGTAAAACATATCAAAATCGTAAATAATTTTTTCCTATAAGCCAATTTATTTTATGCATAAGGATACCAAGATGTATAATTGATCAACACTTTACATGCATTTAATTTTAAGAGAACAAGAGAAACAATATGTTTCATTAATTGAATATCTTGTCAGTTTTGAATATTTTCTTAACAATAATCTCCAATTTGATGATGCTTTGACCTTGAAAGAAAGAGGACAATGAAATTTCATGAAAGAATTCAAGGAAAAGGAAACAATTAATATGAATTCTAAAGAAATTTATGGTGCATAGTTCGTCTCCTCTCAACATACATGTCCATTCATCATGATAAATCAAGTATAAATAGGTCCTAAAACTCCTCCATTTCAACATGAATTCGGTCAAGGAACGGTCAAGGGAATTCACACATCTGTTGAATATCTAAAAAGGAATCTAACTTGAAGAAAAAAGAACAGAGAAAAAAAAGGTATCGACTCTCTCTGATTAGCTCCAAGGTTAAGACTTAAAACCTGTGGAAGGTCTATTATAGACCTTTGTAACTTTGAACTGTGGCAAAATTTTGGGCATTTATGACTCAGGAATGTGACCAAATTTCAACCTTCTATGGTTCAGCTAAACAGACCTCACTCCTTTGCAAAATTCAGCCCTAAAAGCAGTCATAAAGGTTCGATCTCATGACCCTTTTGAAGAGTACTCGCATTGGAGAAAAAATTTCATAACTTTGGGTTATTTCTCTATTCAAGAAGAATGAAATACTATGAATATAATATGTGGAGGAAGGATCAAAGGTCTATAGTATTTCAATGTATTATAAGCCAGTGTATCTTCATAGTATTTCTCTATGCTAGAAGCCAGTGTATCTATTTAGTATATCTTTGTGGTTATCGTTAATTGTAGATCTCGGATCCTCTACAAATTTTTGGTGTTTGAGTCATAGAAAAAGGCCACTACATTATTTTAACTGGGCTTACTAGGACAGAGCAATACTTGACTTGCATGGGAGTATATCTTGACCTATTGAATAGACCTTGGACTGTCGAGAAGAAAAATTTGAAATATTACATACCTTGAAGACTCTTGATTGATTCCATCATTGAAGTGGTTATTGAAGAACTAAGTATATCTAGAACAGGTCTAGAAAATTGCAGTAGACCTTGGAGAAACCTTGGAGAAATCTAGAAGAAATCATTGAAACATTTCTTGGAGCATTTTGGTGAAGAATTGGTTGAAGACTTATTGGATTTTACCTAACCTTGAATTTTTTTGAAGACCTTCTTGTAGAAGACCTATAGAAAACACAAATAGTCTTAAATATACCTTCTATGAACCATGAAGCCTTGCAAGAGATTACCTTCATCTTTGGAGCAGATTTGGAGTGGATATTGAAGATATTTTGAAGAAGTTCTTGAATTTTTGTAACGTTGTTGAATTATTCCTTAAATATTTTTCTAAATAAATTCTTGGAAAACTATGGAAGACTTTCTTGGTGCCTTTATTGAAGACCTTCTTCAAGAATTGAAGTTGATCTTGAAGACCTATTGAAGACACTTGCAGTAGCATCTCTTGTAAGAATACCTTTAAGCACTATTAATGCCTTGTTGAAGAAATATTTCAAGTATTATTGAATAAGCCTTTGGAAGAATTGAAATAGAAATAAAACCATCTTGAAGCAAAGGGTTAGATCCTAGAGGATTAGATTCCTCATAGAAGGTTGGAGCCTTATGGAAAACCAGGTCAAAGCTTGAACTATTGAGAGGATTTGAGTCCTTAAGTAGACCAAGTTAGAGCTTGGTATAGTACAGGTTGGAGCCTTGTTTCAAATTGGAGATTGTAGTTTTCATCTAGGGTTAGAGCCATGGCGTGTCAATGTAGTTGATTTATTGTAAAAGAGGATTGGAGTCCTCATCATTCTCATTAATAAAATTATTCTTTTGTTATACATCTTGTGTTCTGATTTTACTAAGTGAACTTAACTAGCATAAAGTAATAATTGTAAGAGGAATATTGATTCACCCCCTCTCTCATTATTTCCAACAATTGGTATTAGAGTCAGTACCTTCAACCACAACCTAACAACTGGAAGGTAGATTCTTAGAACACAAATTGAAAAGTCAAGGAAGGAAGCCTCCAAACCTTCTGAAGATGTAAATATGGTTGGAAAATATCCCTCGTTTGATGGGACAAATTATGTACAACGGAGCACAATAATGCGGTTATTTTTTATGTCCTTTGGTAGTGAATTATGGGAATTGATGACTACAGAAAGCTAATTAGATTAAAATGAATTTGATACAAAAGTTATGAAGAAAATTATGAGTATTTTATCAGATCTAGTAAAAGACAAGATAGGTCAATGCCACTTAGCCAAGATTCTTTGGGAAAGGATACAAAAGCTTTATATATAAGAATATTATTTTGTTAATTAAGATTAAAAAGAGGTAGATAAAGGCACCAGTTGCATAAAAGGCAGTGATGATGAAGTGAATTCTGAAGAAGTGTTGAAATATGTAACTAGGTTTGGTATTCATAATGACATATGTACAATCATGATTTTATGTATTTAATGAAAAGAGAAAAAATAAATTTTTTATTTTTTTCTTGAGGCATGGGTTTCATGCTCAAGACAAATTTATTTTTAGGTCAAGATCCCAATTTGAGCTCTTAAGGTTTATTATTGAGTCATCAAGTAATTAGAGTCATTGCCATGTATGAAAGACCCATTTGGGGCATGTTACATATTTTTAGAAATTATTTGAGTCAAAGAAAGAGTTAAAATGACCCTCCAAGATCAAGTCAAGGGCTATCAATCACGTCGGCTACATAAGCAAAAAGTCAGCCTCATATCAAGTGACAAGAATCCTATATAAGGAAGGTCTCGACTTCATTTAAGGACACACTTTACTTCATCAAGTTCGATCATAAGGAGGAGAATAAGAGCGAAGAAAAGAAGAAAAATAAAGGAGATGAAGGAAGACAATTTCAGAATTTATTTTTGGGCTAAAATATCTCACACGTGTGAGGAGCATTAGGGTTCTGTTGAAGCCTCGAAAATTGCTGCTTCAAACATTGGGGGATAACCACTCGGTCGGGACCTTAAGACAACTCCTTTTCCATTTGGGATGGTGGCTCTGACTGGATTTATAGGACCAATTTCCTAATAATTTGAATGGGTTGGTAATGGAATGATTGGATGGGGGAAATGGGACTAAATGACTTAAAATGACAATACTAGCTAATCTAATTTAAATACTGATAAAGAAATTCTAAGACTAACCCGGGTATCATATGTGAATACAACTTAAAATTATTTCAATTGAACAATAACCATAAAAATGTATTATAGCTTAATTGAAATGTGTAGCAACAAATAAAAATAAATCTGTTTAAGAAATTAAACAGAGTTATATCAACATATTGTATTCATCATTGTATATCATTTACATACACTTATGAAAGATAAATATCTCTAATATACTCAAAAATGATATATATAAAGAAATATTGTGAAATGAAGTACATATAAATGATAGAAAATTTAAAAGAGAATATCATATGACAGAAGAAATTAACAGTGAATAGATAGAAATACCGTATCCGTCTTGAAACTTTCAAATGAAATCTGATACTCTAATCCAGCAATTCCAATGCAAAATCAAATCCAAGGTACAGAAATGCAACTCTTTAAAAATAAGTCCGCACAGAATCACCAGATGCGATCCTTTATAAAAGAATATAGGAGTAAATGGAGTACAAAAATGTAATCTCCAAGTCAAAAATATTACAAATTAAGGACCCTTTTCTAAATGCATGAAAGGGGTTTAAATAGGTATCTAACAAAAAAAAATAACTAAAATTAAACCTACAATCTATCTAAAATAAAAATATCTGAAACTGAAATGTGAGTTGTTGGTACACTGGCTCATTGATCATCAGTGGATGTGCGAAGGTGGCAAATATTGAGCATATCTTGGACTTCTGTTGGCCGACTCATTTTGGAATGTAACTGCTGAGTGTATGTAGCATCAGAGAATTCAGGAATGATACATTGAATGGCATTCAAAAGGGATTTGATGGCCATCTGTTGGCTATGTGGCTTGATCAGATAAGACCACATATTATCCCATGAAATTCCTTGAAGTTTGCTAATTTGTTTATTTTTATTGATTATATCTTCCTTCCACCTGGAATCAGCTACTTTTACTTTAGGTAATTCACCTGGGGTACAATCTGAGATCAAATTGGTAGCATACAAGCTATCATTAATCAATTGTATTGCATTATTCATTAAACTTTTAGCCCTTGAAATGGCTCTTTCTGATTTCATCAACTGCTGTTGTTTGCCCAAGGCTTGTTCATCAATATTTTTCTTTTCAAGGCTCAGCTACTCTTCTAGTTTTTTAGCTCTGAGTTCTACATCCTGTACTCGTTGTTCCAACTGAATAATATTTTGCTGATCACCTGCAACTTGTTCTTCAAAAATAGCAATTTTCATATCCTTTTGTTTTACCAACTGTGAAACTTCGGAGGCTTTATCTATAGTGGCAGCACTATAAGCACCGGCATACTGAGACAATTTGGTGAGATCCTCAGATGGATCCACCTCAATGTTTTTATAAACAACATTTAGAAATTCCCCCTGTGATGCCAAAAGAGCATCTTGATCTGTTCTCCTCCTTTTCCTTTGTTTTCTTACCACAACCCTATGTTTGGGACTATAGAATATGTCTAAAGGAGGGATTTCTTCTATTTTTAGCATGATTTCTCCAGTGGGGTTTTCAGGAATTATTTCCACATCTTGATCTTTGGGATCGTCAACTTGAGGAGTGTTTTGCAATCCTATCTGCTGGGAAAATTGTTGATATTGATTTAGAAAATGAGGAGAAACAACCAATTCAGTATTTACTTGTCCTCCAAGTTGAGAACCTACATTTTTGTTTGTATCATTCTTGGGTTCCTGTTCAGTGTTTATACTTCCTGTGCTTCCTTTCTCAATATGTACATGGGCATCAGTACCCGTGTTCCCTTTTTCTGTTTGAACTAAAGGCTTCTATGTATCTTTTTGAGCAGCTGAAACTGTTTTGGCAGTATCGGCTTTGCTGCTGTCATCCTTTTTCCCTAGAACAGGATCAGTTCCTTTTACTTCTTTACCAGAAGTACCTCCTGCTTGTTGTGATGCTTTCTCCTGTATGGGAGCTCTCAACTGATCAAGAGGAACTTTAAGTAACCTCTGGCTTCTATACAAAAAAAAAACTTTTTCAAGTCCTCGGCCTGCAACTTGGACTTGGCTGAATCAAAAACTTGGGATATATCATCCATGGAAACAAATAAATCATCAAAAATATCTGGTTCATGCTCGAACCAGGCAATCGAAACAGAGGTAGTAAAATCATACGCCACTTTTCTTGGGTCGTATTGTCTTCCAGGAATTGTTGAAAACTTAAGATCAGAAATCTTACCAACTTCTTTCTCAGCATGAGAAAAAATTTTAATAGTATAGTCACCACACTTAAAAGGAAAGGTAGGCCACATAAGCTTTTTATTGCTTTTCAAAATTCTAGACATTCCTTCAACTGTCAGTTGATAGGAAATCTCCTGAGCTAGAAGCTTATTTGGAATGTATAAGGGAAGGATATGTGGCTGAAAAATACAACCAAAAATTCTGATATAAGTGAATTTTTCTTCCCCAAACCAATCTCCGATAGAGGTAAAATTAGTCTTGGCTTTATTGGAAATTCTAGGAGGGAAGTGCCCAAAAATGGTTTGGTAAATTGGAATTAGAAAACCATGGCAGACTCTGTAAACATGAAGTTTGAAATGATCTTTCCACAAGAAATTGTGATACACATGAATAGGGATAGGTTCTTTTGGAGTCCATTTCCAACCTAGCATGGGAAACTCAGAATTGAAACAGAGGTCGTCTAAATTATAAGTGCAAAAATGGAAAGGGGTGGAATTCCTTGAATTTTTGTCTTTTCTGTACTCTAGAATTTGATTGGCTATCTTATCCGACAAAATGACAGCCCAATCCATAATTTCAGAATTAACTGCAGAATGAATTAACGGGACCATTTGAATAGAAAATCTAGCAGAGTTATCATTTCCGAACGATCTACACATCATCGCTGCGGCATAACAATATGGAGGTGCGAGAGACTCCACAGAGTACATACCTGATGCCTCCTGCTTATGCTTATCAGGGTTGCTCCTCCATTCTTTGATTGGCTCTGCCTAGTTTAGATGTTCTGCAGCATATTCCTTAAGGAATTCTTTGTTGTAAATATTTTGGGGGTCAGGAAGATGATACATTGCTTTAATATCTTCTGCCTTGAATGACCCGAATACTAATCCAGAAGCAGAAACAAAAGTCCTGTTTTGAATGGTCACATTGTCAATGACCCATCTGATAACGTCATAGTAGGGAAAAATATTCGCCCGGGTAGCAAATCGGTGTAAAAATGAATTTTCTAATGCACTGAGTTGAGTTTCAGAGTCAGAGTCTGAATCTTCTTCATCGTGGACAGTTGCCTTGGGCACAATAACCCTATGTTTCTCTTTTTCAAGAAAATTGTATACATTCTCCCATGTCATCTTCCCCAGTCCTTGACAGGAGGTGTCTGTAACTAGCTTGAACCTTGTCGGTTTCTCCTTGGGTGGCATGTTTAACACAAGAGCTTTTGCAACAAAAGCAACTTTAGAATTTCTGCTTCTCTTTGACATTTCAGTGTCGGGTAAATTTTCTCTGGTTCTGTGAATGAAAGGATTCAAACTTTTGTTCTGCAATTCAAATGAATGCTTTCAACCGAAATAAAACACAATAATTAGAACAACTACACAAAGATTTGTTTATTTAATTACCATTTAATCTCCCCGTATTTTCAAAATAAATTCTCTCCAAGGGGTCACATTCACGTATTGAAAACAAAGTAATCCATGATCTTCTGCCTGATTTTCAATTAATATTGTCGTACAATCGAAGATCGGTGCATCTTTGTAATAAATGTTAAAATTCACTTTTTATCCTTTGCGATGTGATGAATAAATATAAAGGCGAAATAACAATCGCATCGAATAAGATAATTCAACATAATTCATTTTCGATCTTCCGATTGCGACAATCACATCGCAATTTTTTTGAAATGGAATGTAATAATGCTTTTTACCGAATCCCGATCGCATCGGAGATTTTACAATGGAATAAACCGTTTAATATTATCTCCGAAAATGTGATTGCGATTGAGTTCAATCGCATCGGCATTTTAAATGAAAGGAATACAATGTTTTGACTCTCTTTCGAAACGCAATTGCGATAAATCGCTTCGCATCGTTATAAAATAGAAAAGTGAAATACTTATTACTATTCCGAAATGCGATTGCGATTGAGTGCGATCGCATCAGAACTTCTCAAAGCAAATAACAATTATTTAAAAGCACTTCTCCAAATTTCCGATTGCGATTTACTTTTCATTTTAACATATTTCTAAATATAAATTTTTTCTAATATGTTCAAAATATGTTAAAAGGTCTTTTAACTCATCGGATCAGAAAGTTTTTAAAACTTGTATACTTTGTGAATAAAATGTGATATGCATCCTTTTATCTTATGGAAAATATATAAAAAGGGGACCTATTTTTAAATGGGATTTATTCTATTTATTTTAAAAATGGGGAGGGTTGTTGTATAGTACAACAGGTTCTTACTGCAGCAAGGAAGCCAAAAAATTTAGTCATCCTAGAGAACCAAATTTGGGTGGAAAATGGATCATATTGCAGAATTTTTTTTTGAATAAGGAAGATATTACCAAGAAAAGAAGAAAGGAGGATGATTTATGCATATTATCATTCACACGTGTGGTCTATGGTTTTTGTAGTTAGGCCAAATTGCAATCAAGAGGTTGTAGGTCCAAAAAAAGAGGTCGAAGGAGAAGTTGCTACTATTGGAAGGTTAGTTTGACTAAGGTTGACTTTGTGGAAGAAGAACTCATCAAGGAAATGAATTGACTTGGTCTTGGAGGTGTTTTGGTCAAGGGTCTAGGTGTTGTAATTCGCCAATTGAATATTCTATAAGAAGAAGAATTACTGTGGGTTGTCCTCTCAAGATTAGAGAGATTTTGGCCCTGACCGATCGCCTATATATTGTGTCATTTATCTCATTGTTATTTATGTTTTGGTAGTTTTTTGATGAAGAGAACAAAATATTAATCATTAAAAGAGAAATCACCTACAATCCTTGCCCCTAGATTTCTCAACATGGTATCAAAGCTAAGGTGACAAGTCAAGGGAGGGAAGCTCAACAAAGGACCAAATTTCTAGAATAGTGTCAAGGGAATCATATAACCAAGAAAATCATTGCATCTATAAGATATTTCGAAGACGAGGATTGCATCATCATATTGAAGGAAGGATAAAAACCCTAGTTTTCTCAAATAAGTATTATACACTCAAAAACATTCTTGGGAACCTCGCTCAAAGGGAAGACCTTAAACACTTCCATGAAAGGAAGGACTTTGAAGCATCTTGAATTTTACAAGGGAAGTAGGATAAGACATTTCCATCATCATTAAGGAGCCAAAGTGATCTCACTCTCTTTAATGGTTCACTTTTTAAGACATATCCTATCAATAGTGTCATCAAGGAGCATCTTCTCAAGTAAGTATATTTAATTTCCACATCAGAATGTACTAAAATTTATTTTTTCAAGGAAAGAAAAAATTTGGTTAAGGCTTAAAACTTTATTTCATGGAATAAAAAGATAGATTTTAACCTCATAGAAAATGAAGTCATGGAACATGTTAAGGGCTCAGTCAGTAATCCTACGAAGGAAGAAGCTCAAGCACTTGAAAATTACATGAAAGGGGAAGTAAGGGCACAAAGTATTCTCATAGAATCCACAAAATATCCCCTCATTCCCTATGTATCAACATTAGAAACATCAAAATTAATATATGACAAACTTGTAGAATTGTTCTTTGTAAGTACTACAGGAAAAGTGATCTTGTTAAGACAATAACTCTACAACATGAAGATATCAAAAGAAGAAGGAATGGCCTCATACTTTATGAAGGTGTCTGAAATAAGGGACCAACTATAATATTTGGGAGAGATAATCTCTAATAAGTAAATAACTACTATAGTACTCAATGCACTATCAGGGGAATGAGGTAACATTACATCAAGCATCCATGGGAAGAAGGAAGCTACTCCATTAAATTAACTATGGTCACTATGCGAAATTGAAGAAACCAGGTTGAAGTAAAAAAGTGATGTAGAATAAAATGAGAAAACTCAAGAATATGTTACCATGTAAAAGAAGAAAGAAAAGTTTGGGAAATTTGGTCCTCATAAAAGGAAGAAGAATATGGAAAATATTTAATGCTATGGATGTCAAGAATATGGGCATTACAAGAGATATTTTCCCAAACTCAAGAAGGAAAACAAAAAAAGAGGAAGAGAAGAATCCCATGTCACTAAAGAAGTGGAAGAAGATGAAAAGAATAAATCCAAGAAGGAATAAGTAAAATATCTTTATTATGATTGAGATAAGTCTTCTCTGCCTAGTTCTTTTCAGTTTTTTAAAATATGTCTATCATGGTAGAATCATTAGAAGCATGATAGGATGCATCATTTTTAAAATATGGCATCATAGGAGAATACAACTGAATAAAGAGCTCAAGGTATCAGCATAAGAATCTTGAAAGTTAGAAGAAGTAGAATTCTATGACATAAATCATTAGAAGGGAGTAGCTCTTGATAACCTCACTAGAAGCATAAGTGGTACTTATGGGTTGAAGAGAATCATATATTATATGAAACTCATAATACATCATTGGGAAGGAGGATTTGCAAGATGAGGATAATCAGGATCCTCTGCTGGAATCTTCAATAGAAGGTTCATTTCTTGGAAGAAGAAAATGTCTCACTAATAATTCCAGTTTGGTAGGAATTCATGAATTTATTTAAGAGAATGATGGTATGATGATGAAGGAATGTAACATGTCAATATGGTTGAAACAATTTCAATCAAGGAAAGGTAGCTTCTAAAGGAATTATGGATGACCAAAAGGAAGGAAAGAGGTATGTATGCATATGTTTTATAAGATAAGTCATGTCATTATATAGTTGTAGATAACATGGATATATACTCTACCTCATGAGTATGATCAAAGGAAAGGGATCTCGTTCATTGGAAGAATGCATGAAGTAATGGGTCACATATTTTTTAGATGAAATCAAAATAATATTTCCTCATATGGAATATGAGGTGGTTGACAGGGATGAAGGACCTATAGATAAAAGTTATTGGGGAAAGATATTTGATGAAATAAAGAAGAAGAGATCATGAAACATGCAACTATGATAACGTAGAAAAGGAAATCAACATCCATGGGAAAAATATGAAGACCTCATAAAAGTATGGAAAGGAAAGAAGACCCTTGAAAAATGATTGTCTTGGATATGTGTCAATATATATGCATGATGTTGATGTTGTAACAAGAAGATGTCATGACGAGGATCCATAAAAAAAGGTAAATTTAATTTGATGTTCATTTTTTTATTTTTGAACAATATCTGAATGGGTTGATATAGGGATACCTAAAGAAAGGTGTTTGGGTCATCTACAACTGATAATGAAGTGGAAGGATTGAATATCCTAAAGGATACATGAACTGAAAAAGGTATTTGTATGAGGAAAATCCATATATGATCTAATGGACCACTCTCCAATGAAAGGAAGGATGACATGAATGACATGGTTCGAGAAGGAAAGTGATGGATGGTTGATTCCCTACATAGAAGTCCCAAAAGATGAAGGCTCCATAAAATTAAAATGAAATTCATGACATCGAATGGAGGAGAACTAGAAGAAGTTGAAGGTCCCATGATCTCCACCAATGAAGAAATATATTCTATTGGAAACAGGTACCTAGTTAAGAGGGAGACTCGAAGCAAGTTTCTAATTAAGAAGAAACTTGGAAGCAATTCCCTGAGCTAAGAGGGAGATTGGAAAATTTATTGGTTAAGAGGGAGCTTGGGTACATTAATTTTATAGAAATGCATGCATTCCTTCATAGGAATGGGAATATCCTCCCTATTTTAGAGGGAGAGATAGACACATCATTCTTATCTTCACTTGGTAAGAAAGAATGACGAATTCGTTAAGCATATCGCATCTGATACTCTTTGAGTATGTGGCGGGGCATCCAATATAAGAGTAGTCATATAGGACCAATATTATTTGAGGACTGGGAATCCAAGAAAAGAATAGTCCTGGAAGTACATACCCTATGAATACATGGGTGGGGTATGTTCCTTGAGAGACAATGATGAAGGTGTATATAAATCATTGGTCTCGCCAGCATTGTGCTCTTACCTTGTGGAGAGATATAGCTATTATTCAAGGCCTTTCTATGTGACAATGTTGGATAATATGATGTTATACATATGGGTTACCAATCTGACTCTTCTTATGAGAATTCTTCAGATTGAGAATGTCTAAGTACCTTGTATGGATTATGAATACCTCGCTAGTTAAGAGGGAGTGTTAGAATATGTAGCTATGTTCGCTCTTCATAATTACATATGTAATCATGATTTTATGTATTTAATGAAAAGAGAAAAAATGAATTTGTTATTTTTTTCTTGAGACATGGGTTTCATGCTCAAGATGAATTTATATTTAGGTAAATATCCCATTGTGAGCTCTTAGGGATTATTATTGAGTGATCAAGTAATTATAGTCATTGTCATGTATGAAACACCCATTAGGGGCATGTTACATATTGTTATGAAATTATGTGAGTCAAACAAAGAGTCAAAATGAACATCCAAGTTCAAGTCAAGGGATATCAATCAAGTCATCTACACAAGCAACAAGTTGGCCCCATATAAAGTGACAAGAAGCCTGTATAAGCAAGGTCACATCCTCATTCAAGGACACACTTCACTTCATCAAGTTCGATCATAAGGAAGAGAAGAAGAGTGAAGAAAAGAGGACATAGAAAGGAGATCAAGGACAAAAATTTTAGAATTAGTTTTGGTGCTAAAATATCTCATAGGTGGGAGGAGCATTAGGGATCTTATTGAAACAAGGAATCTGAAAATTTTAGTCACCCTAGAAACCGAATTTGGATGGTAGAAGGATCATATTACATGATGAATTTGTGAAGAATGGAGATCTTACCAAGTGAATAATAAAGGAGGATGATTTCTCCATATTTCCATTCACACGTGTGGCCTAGGGTTTCTACAATTAGGCTTAGTTGCAATCAAGAGGTTGTAGGTCTAAAAAAGGAGGTCAAAGAAGAAGTTGTTTCTACTAGAAGGTTAGTTTGACTAAGGTTGACTTTGTGGAAGAATAACTCCTCAAGAAAGGCACTGACTTGGCCATGGAGGGGTTTTGGTAAGGGGTCTAGGTCTTGGAATTCATCAATTGAAGATTCTATAAGAATAAGAATTATTGTGGGTTTTCCTCTAAATATTGGAGAGGTTTTGGACCTGGGTGATCGCATATATCTTATGTAATTTGTTTCTTTTAGTGTCAGTTTTTGCATCCTTCCATCAGTGATCAAATAAACTCTTTTCATGTCATGTTAGGGTCCCATTCTGATATTTTTGTCATTCCATTAGGTCATCATGCAAAAAATTGGTCACTTGGTACATATTTAGGTATGATCTCACTCCTTTCAAAATTTTGTAACTTGTTGGCTCATTTCACCACTTTGATGAGTGTACCATCAGTCATGAAGTGTCATCATCATTTCAGTAATTTTCATCATGGTCTCATTCAGTTAAAGTCTCCATTAGGTCTTATGGTTTTCAAGGTCATCAAATCACCATTTCATTGCAAAAAAGGCCAGCAAATGAAGGAGTGCCAATAAAGAAATTTCATTAGTAACTTTAATTTGTAAATTTGATTTCAGAGAAAAATATAATTTTATTTTCCTAATTTGTTATAAGTTCCTAGAGTTCCTAATAGTTTCACACTCAAAGTTCCATCAAAAGATAAGCTAAAGTTCCAAAAAGTCAATTAGTGTTCCTAAGCCATCAAAAGATGAAGTTCAATGATCTAATTCAGAAATTAAAAGATAAAGAGAAATGTAAAGTCAATTTCAAGAAAGGAAAGGTGGGTCCCAAGTTTTTTTAATGACATTTCTCCAAGTATAAAGGCTCCGAAACACCAAGAAGACATTCATTTTCATCTTCAAAGCCTCGAGCCCTGATCCTCCCAAGAAAAAACTGATTTTTCCTTCAAAAAATCAAATTTAGGGCCATTCGCTGCACTTTTTCCACAGGTGTTGCACTTTTGCAAGAGACCATGCTACGCTTTTTCCAAAGGCGCTACTCTTTTTCCAGTTGTTAACTGCACTTTTTCTCAATACATTGCACTTTTAATAGAAGGAATTCACAGTCCCTAAACATAATTTCAGAGGTTCTCATCATCAATTCATGATTTCTATAGTTATTTTCAATTAAGCGGCACCTCCATAGACCCTCCTTTTAGCTTGTGGTGTCAATTTCATGGTGTATACCCTCCATTACATTTTATGCCATGTTTTAAGAAATTGAAACCCTAGTTCATAATTTGAAAACTTAATTACTCCCTCCAGGACCCATTCTTATTCCCTACACCCTAACTCACTCCCCACTACCCACACATTTACTCATTGTCCATTCCCAAGCCATATTTCCTAAACCCTACCACCCTAGTTGTGCTTTCCTAGGCGGCTAGATACCTCCTTGTAATACAAATTTCCTACCCTATTTCCCTAAATATTTCACCCTCCCATAATTCCATAAGCTCACTAATTCCTTCCTACATTCCCTCAAATTTTCCCTTACCTATCACAATCCCCTAACCCTACATTCCTACTCCCTTTCCCTTCCCCTTCTTCCCTAGTGTTTTCAAAGATAAACTGAGCATAATGGAGGAAGAAAGAAACATAGTGGTAGAGGAAAGAAATGCCACAGAAGAAGACAAGAAAACATATAAAAAAGGAGGTAGGATTTTGAGACTAGAGCCAACAGACACTAGGGAGTTAATAGCGTCACCCTTAGCTGTCAGATGTTTTCAACATGTAGGTTTCTTTGAATTTTGTGAGATGGTACAAAGAGTCCATAATCATCCTACTTTGACCAGGGTTTTCATCAGCAACCTCCAAAATAACCAAGTGACTATAGTAAGGGTGACCTTCACTATCTACATTGACATCATTGCAGCAACAATAGGGATACCCAATATGGGTGAAAAATGGTTTAATACTAAGGATTTGGATGCAAAACTGTATGAGCCTTACCTCAAGGCACCTTACAAAGTTAACATCAAAAATGTCTTTCTTTTTGGTCTGTTGTTGGACAGATTCCCCCCCATGATGAAAATAATCATGAAATACTTCACTTGTGAGGGCAGATTCTCTAGAATACATCAGGTTGCTTATGTATTTCACTATGGTGAAATTTCTCAACCTCCCCTACTACTTGTATAGAAGCATTGATAAAATGGCTACATTGTGAAAAAAAGATATTTTGAGCAGATGAACAGCCTTTTCCATCACTCTCTGATAAAAATCATTGTCCTTCACCGCCTCAACCAATTGAAAATAACATGTGAGGCTTTCATTGAGGAATATTTCTTCACTGTAGGACCAAGTAAACCTGCTAGACCTATTCCACCAAAAGCATCAGTTCCTCAGAGGAAGACTAGGAAATCTAGCAAGGCTACAGTGAAAGAAGCCAAAGAAACCCAAGAAGTCAAAGAGGCCAAAGAGGTCAAAGAAGCCAAAGAGGTAAAAACCTAAAAGAGGGGACCTAGGAAAGTGTTTGCTCCACATATTGTGGAAGGTGCCTTGCCTTCTTCATCAACAAAGTAGGGAAATCAAAATAAAAAAAGAGGTAGTTATTCAAGAGGAGGAAAAAATTCATGAGGAAGAAAGAGAGTTTGACTTGGTGGACTTGGATGTCCAAGATGATCATGAGGCCTCAAATCTAATCATAAAATATAAGGATTCCACAATCAAATAACTTCATGACAAGATGGAAAGAGCACAATTTTTCATATCCTTCCTTGAACAAGAAAACAAGCAGTTGAAAGACAAGCAGGTACTCATGGAGTTAGAGCTGCTAAAGTCAAAGAGATAATACACCAAAGGTAAAGAAGTGATGACACCTGATGATTCTAACCATGATGAGACTCAACCCACCGAGACAAGACCAAAAACAAGAGGTCTTAAGAGAGCTTTAGAGCAGAAGACATGAGATAGAGCAACTCAGTTTTGAGGAAAGAATTGCAAAGGAAATTGATGATGACATAGAGGTGTGGCTTGAGTTAGTTAACATCCACCTTGAGAATCTACTCCATAAGGCGAAAAAATATAATGATATGCTTAGACATATGGCCAACAGATACATCACTAGAAACAAGATTTGTAACATGAGGATCAAGCAGTTGAAGGAGAAACACAAGCAAAACCTAATCAAGCATAAGGAAGAGGACAAAATTGAAACTCTTGTTGATGCCTCCTTTATTTCTTGAGACACCTCATCAGCACTTCATCTACCAATTTTGAAGAGTTTTTGGCAAGTTTTAAATTTTTTGGCATTTCTGCAAATTTTGACAGACTTTTTGCATAGTCGGCCTGCAAAAAGGGAAGCGTGGGCCACAATATGATTTTTGTGGGGGTCACCAAATGATAAATGGTTTTCATATTTGGATTCATAGTGATGTCTACATGAATTTTTAACTATTGGAACTCATAAAACATATCTTTTGACAGGTAGAAATGGCCAAACACCAGTAAAAAACCACCTTTCTGCCTCCTTTTTCAGACCTTCGCTTTGCTTTTAGAGAAGTTTTGGGAGTTTATTTTTTGAAGAGATTCACTCAACCATTTTAAATGCTTGAGGAAATTTTTGACAACTATACTGAAATATATTTCCAATGAGCCATATTTGGACCAATTTGGACTTCGGGAAGGCATGCAAAAACATTTTTAAGGCCCATGCTACGCTTATTCCCAGGGATGCTCTGCTTTTTGCAGTTTTCTATTTTCTCCAGAATTTTCATAATTTCCCAATTGATGGAAGAATTCAATGAATTTTTACTGATGTAATGTTCAAATGTAAATGTAATTATGTCATTAATAGTTACTAGGGGTAGATAAATAATGTAAAAATGTAATTTTTGTTAAAGTGAATCAGTTTCATGAATAATAGGGATGAGTTCGTTAACCTCCCTAATCACTAGGATTCCAGTTGAGCACTTTGGGGATCAGATCCACAAGTCAGGGATTCGACCCCTGAGAGTGGGAGAAGTTTTTTTTTGGCCTATATCTTTCATTTCCTTTCTCATTGCAAGGGTTGGATGTTGTAGAATTTTATCATTGAACATTATTGTAATCGGACTTTTGGCTAGAAATAACAGACTGAGTTGCAGCTATTTTGATAGGGTACTTGTGGTAATGTGATTTGAAATTGTTTCTTCTTATGTTTTTAAATTTTTTGAATGTATTGTGATTTCATATTCATGCCATCTCTGAATGTAATTGGTTCCTAAGTCAGAAAAATATAATACATTAGCTTATGCTCTGTTTTGGAGGAATAGTTACAGTTTTGTTTCATATTCTTCTAATTGAAAAGAATTTATTTTACCAATGATATTTTATGAAACCCTGGCAGTCTAAACCCTTCCATCTTGATACCTTAATGTGTTAAGCTACTTACCTACCTTTTCCCATCAAATCCCTGCAATTCTGGTCCTTGTTTTCCCTGACCTAGTCCTTCTCTGACCTATTCACCATCAATCACCTCAAAATCAATCAACCAAACCCTAGTGTTACTATACCTAGCCTAAAATCCTCTTTATCCCGTCATCTTGGCTGTGATCTCTTGGAGAGAGCCATCTCCTGCCTAGTAGGGCTAGATACTTGGCAAAACATTGGCTTGTGGTTACCTTTGCTAGTCTCTTCTCAGCCTCAGAGATCCAGTGGAGTGATAACAGTCTCATTGTTATTTGTTTGATGAAGAGAACACAATATTAATCAAGCTAAATAATAACCTAATTAATAAAAGTAAAAAATATTCATAAGCAATTATCATTAAAAGAGAAATCACCTACACTTTTTTCCCCTAGATTTCTCAACAAGGAGAAGGTGAAGTAGACCTCAACGAAAAACTTGTGGTTACTTTATAAGAGAGAAGTATACTAAAAGGGGAAAATGAAGAACTCAATAAGCATGTATAATATTTTAATAATGACCATGTCAAAACAAAATAAGAATTCAACTCCCTAAATATTCAACCAGAGGAAGCAAAGTTATCGGAACAAGTAATGAAGATTTCGCTGACTAAGAAAGAAGAATATTATGAAAGGTTTGAAGAAGAGATTGTTTCCTTGAGAAATTAATTCAAAAATATATCTAAGAGTCTGAATATTTATTAAGTCTTGGATGACATCATAATTCCTAAAAGATCACCACTTGACAAATCTGGTCTTGGATATGCAAGTGCGGCCTCTAGAAACAGTGATGCAAACCATAGAAAATCAAAGAAAAAGAATGTGGAGAAGCTTTAAATTTGTAACCCCAGCTCCAGCCAAAGAAATGAAGGGATTAAAAATAACATTGGAAGAACTTATGCTTCAAGAAGATATGTTTATGTTGTAAAAAATAAAATTAGAGATTATTATCATCAAATAATATCAAGACAAAACAACTTTAGAAGTCCACCAATATAATCATCATATTCCAGGTATCAAAATATATTTTTTGGTCATTGTTAATATGGTAAAAAAAATTTGAACTTGGAAAAATATTCTACGGCTTACTACAAAAGATATCAAGACCTTAGAAGGAAATTTTCAAGTAGACACGAAAACCCCAAATAGACCTTACATTTCAGTTGCCCCATCATTCAAGTTCAATGTGGACTGATATCAATGTCAAAACTTCGTTCATATAGCTTGGAACTGAATAACTACTATGAAGTGGGTTCCTAAACAACAAAGGTGTTCTAAAAAAACCAATCAAGTTTGGAGAAGAAAACACGAGGAACCAAAAAATACAAGAATAGGACTTTGTCCTAAATTGTTAATCTATCCTCGATATTGAATATTCCAAGGGAAGGTATTATGGAGGATCATATTGCAATTATCTTCATTGAAATACTATTGTTTGTAGTTATGGTAGATGTTTTAGTAAAGGAAGAGAAAGGATAACAAGAAAACAATATGTAACAATGATAGTGGAAAAGAAAAAGAAAGACCTAAGAATAGATCCAATATAACTAAACCTTTTTTGGTAAAACTTTGCTGCAATAGAAAAGGAAGAGAATAATTGATAAAAAAATGTAAAATGAAAATGAATTATTGTCGGTCATATTATATATATGTTTTTCTAGAATGGAAAACATTGAGGAAAAAAAATACACTGTTGATGTGGCAAATGAAAACACTATTATTGTTGCAGATAGAGAAAATATTGAACTTTTGCAATGTTCAGTTGTTAGTGATGATGATATTTTGACCATTGTGATTTGGCATATCATACATATTGTGTTGGCCTTAGAAGGGCTATCCCTAAAGGAGATTGGTATTATCAAAAATTTATGCCTCAAAAGTCCATCTCACATAATGAAGTTGTTGAGGATTTTGTGCTTGATTTTGACAATCAGGATGAAGGCTTAGGTATCATAGGATTTGTGGAATATGCTCAAGTTGGGATGGTTTCAAAAACAATAAACTTAGATCCTAATTTATCACTGTCTTCTTCTTTTACTACTCCTCTCGAGTCAAGGCCATCTCATGTAAGAACAATTCAAATAAGGATAAATGAAGTATCTGGGTCTACATCCCAAGTATATATTGTATGCACAAGAACTTTCTCAGGCCAACACATAGGTCAGAATCGTGTATAGGATTTACATGACAATTTTTCTGCACTAGAAATAGGCTTTCAACACATTTTACAGCCAATAATCGGCGTAATGGAATGTGATATAACATTAAGAGAAGATAATATAGGTGTGTGTAATTCTCATAAAGATGGAAGACATTGGAAGGGATCATCTTCTGAAAAATTATTTATCAAAATTGATGGGAAATGCAAGGTCAAGTGTTGTGGGTGGAAGCACTTAACTACATGATAAAAAACTAGCAATAGTCAAGTCCTGCAACTGTTAACTATGTAGGTTTTAACCCTATATATAAATTGTCTACAAATGAATTATTAAAACAAAAAATAAACAATGGAGAGAACATAAAACATAAAACAAATATACACATATATTTTCCCTTGGATCCAAAAATCGGGACTACCATATTGATTGTTCATTGTATTCCTTTCAATTTTACAATACATATATATACATGCCAAAGCATTCATAAACCCCGATCCATTAACGTTGGATTAGAACATAACCGTAGTTCCCTTGAATAGATATAAAAATAACACTAACATATTTGGGCCAATTTCTAATGGCGAAAATGTCTCTATTGCGACACATAGGCATCCTAAGAGCGACACTTTCAGATTGGGAAAAACGTCACTTCCTGTACCATCGCATATGCGACACTTCTAATAACTGTCGGTAGAGTGACACTAGACACGGCACGTGTCTTCATTTATTCAATCTTTGAATTGCATTGTTTATTGTCGCTATTCCAACATCATGTGGAGACATCGGTATTACGACACCGATGCCTTCCCAGAATGTGTTGCAATACCGACGACCTGTTGTCGCACATGTCATCGCACGTCTCGCTGTATTATTTTTCTAGCGACAGAAACAACCGTGGGAAGTGCCACAATAGTCATCACTATTACGAAAACTGGCATAACATTTTTGTGATGGCTGGGCCATATAAGCAACGGAAACAACCGTCAGAAGTGCCACCACAAGCGTCACTATTTCGACACTTGGCGTAACATTTTTGCGACGGTTGGGCCATACCAGTGATAGAAACAACCGTTGGAAGTGACACCACACTCGTCTCTAATCTGACACTTGGCATAACATTGATGCGATGGTTGGGCCATACCAGCGGTGGAAACAACCATAGGAAGTACCATTATACTCGTCGTTTTTATGACACTGCATAAAACTTGCGACGGTTGGGCCATACCAGCGATGGAAACAACCATCGGTAGTGCCACGTTATCCGTCGCTAGTCCAACACTAGTCTTAGCCTTGCACCATTTGGGTCATACCAATGATGGAAACAACCGTCAGAATTGCAACGCGA
Source organism: Pinus albicaulis (assembly GCA_034641835.2). NCBI lineage: Eukaryota > Viridiplantae > Streptophyta > Pinopsida > Pinales > Pinaceae > Pinus > Pinus albicaulis. Next base: position 54,723,871 of record MU968411.1, read on the forward strand.
CTCCTAGAATTTTTTTTTTGGGTAGAAGTAGCCCTGAGATGATCATCCACTTTAAGAAGGAACTCACATTTGGCTTATGGCATGATACCAATAGTTGATAAAGGAGAAAGTAAGATGTATGACCTCCCAAGCGAGCTAGGATGCAAGACAATTGTCTCAGCTGTCTTGCATCCTAACCTAGCTTGCTTGGGAGGTCATCGATCTTCTTTTCTCATTTATCAACTATTGGCATCATCCCATAAGAAAAAATTGAGTTCCTTCCTAATGTGGATGATCATCTTAGGCTTACTTTTGCCTCTACGGAGGTATCTCTAGTAAGAATTTGGTACCTTTTTTATAAGATCAAGGGCATGTTCATATAAAGTAATGACCCTTCTGCACCATCTCCCATCACTCTTCTGATATCACCACTATTACCATAATCCTTTCCTGGCTTGACATGAGAAACATTCCCCTCAAATATGTTATTTGAAACCTTTCAAGGACTATCCATATTCCATCTGAACTCATTCTTTTGTATAGTGTCAGGAGCAGACTTAAAAGGTCCCTCTGGTTGACTAGAATTTAAAATTCCTCTATGTTTTAATTCTATTATAATATTTCCTTCCAGTGAAGGCTGTTGTGGAAATCCATATAACAGATTACTTAACAGACATAGACACTCACCTAATCAAAAAATCACCTAATAAAAAAATCATCATTGGAAACACATTGTAGATGGTAGCCAAACTCATTCTCTCTTGTTGTCATGAATTATTATATTGTATTGTTTTTATCACTTTCTGAACTTTCTGAACTATCCAATTCTGAAACACGGTGAGAGTTTGAGCAATAAAAAATCCCCACTCTTCACCAAGAATAATTATGCATTCTTATGCTAACTAAACCTGGAACATAATTTCTTAAGAAAGAAACAATAATCTGTGTGTAAGTGGATAACACTATATGCAAGGTCCATTTAATTGAAACTAGATAGATAAGATTAATTTTGAAATAAACAACACATTATTTTTTTCAATGTCACCTAAACAGTAAAGTACGAAAAAAAACTTTACCAAATAAAATCTACAGGTTGTGCCCTTTGCCAACTTGAATGAAATAAAGATGAAAATAAACTATGTCAATCCTCCTTGAAATCCCTCTGTCATGGATAGCTTTGATGAGTTCTTGGATAAAATCCACACTTACAACTAGATTACATTTTTAATTCCTATATACTATCAATTTCCTAAGTAAATACATTGTGAACCCCGAGGTAACTTTGAAGTAACTATCCTTAGCAAAGAACATGTTAAAATTTAACATGGGGTCAGAGCTAAGGTGAGGACAAGCCCAAGAAGGAGTGAAAGAGAAAGAAATCATGAAGAAAATTTTGTTGACAAGTCTCCATGATCTCTACAGTCCCTCTTCACTAAAGGATCATATTCTTGATCAATCGCATATTAAGAATTCTTGAGGTGTGAATTGTATAATATGGACTATGATTTCAGTCCTGGCTAGGGCCTATTTGAGGCACAAGATGAGCCTTCTTCTGAGACTATTTCAGCTCTAGATCAAATGCATTTGGATCAATATCATTTGATTGTGTGATCGTAAGTATCTCTTCAGCCCTTAGGATTCATTGAAAATCGGATGAGAGGCAGTGAAGAGGGTTGATTGTGCTCTGAAAATTTTGGTTTAAAGAAAATTGGCCTCGACCCTCATTAGGGCATCATACTCTGAAATGATACATCCTTGTCTATATGTTTTGAATACGTGTGAAGGAAAAATATTTTTATTGGTACATTACATTTGACCCTTTCTTAAAGTGATCAAAGGGTTGGCTTATCCCTGCAAAGAAGATAGTAAATATTGCGACCTTTCAATTAAGGTATGTCCTCATAATTTTTGAATTTAAGATCACAGATTGTAGTATTAAGACCTATTCTCAACCTTGGGTTACTTCAGAAGTTGTGGACCAATAATTTTGACAATGACAAGGAATGATAATTGTTATTGCTATTCTCTCCACAATTTTTAAGGTTTCAATATGAGCCACATTGCAGCACCTTGGCGTTATTGCATAACAATGAAGATTCAGATTCTAATTGTAGTGGTCAAATTGCAACTGAAACATTCACTAGAATTCACTAGGTATACATATATGACTATCAAGGAGAATTAAGCTGGCTTGTGCAAGATCAAGAGAAAATCAGTTATAGCTAAATGTTTCGGTCTCATTCTTCAGATTGGCTTGAAGTCTTTATTTCTTGTTGAAGACTGTCATGGAAATTTGAAAATTTATCAATGGTCTAATTACATTATCTTCTACAATAATAATTTCAAAGTAGATATGATCCTTGTGGATGACCTAGATTCAAATCTATCACATTCTTGAGGCATCAATACGATCAATACTTCCAATTTGGGAGTTTGGTCCTTAAAAGTGAGTTCAATCTGAAGAAATAATATAGTTGAGCATGTTAACAAATTTTTAGTACCCATGTACAAGTAAATCATTGAAGCTTCATCATTTATGGCATGTTTGTGTAGTCTAACATATTGTTAAGTGAAAAGGCAGTGTAGAATGTGTGAATTCCATTAGCTTTCATCCTGGTGTAGTTCTTCATGGATTGGAATAATCAATTCTATAGATATAGAAATGCATTGACATATACAAGCCGGTGGGAAAGTATCCAATCATCCAAGAACATTAATTCAGTCTTCTAGTAAAGAAAAAATTAAGTGACACATCATTCGTCAGACATAGTCTCATCATTATCTTGCAGCAGTTAGGCTATATGTATACTTGACAGGAATTATTTAATTTGAGAAAAAATTCAAGGAATAGAAAAATAATAAGGATATCATCAGTCAAGATTATATCATTATTCCAGGATATCTTCATCAAGAATAGGCAGATAAAATTTTATTGGATAAGAATGTTATTGATGATTACAAGGGCATAAGGTGTTGATCAGCTGCTTCAGTTTTGAGAAGAATCTGTCTCATACGGTATCTTACCTTGAAGCCCTGTAGTAGGATCATTGAAAGTAGCTGTCCTGAAGGGTATAAAACTATAGACCTTTCAAGATTTTTTTATGATCGAGTCTCCTCTATGACAGAAAGTACTTCGTGTACATATAACTCCATAAGATAGATAAATAAGTCAATCATTGTGTCACTAATCCTAGGCCGCAACAAGTATTCTCAGTTATTCATTGACATATTCTAACATAATAATATTTGAGGCAGACTACTCCAGTAGGTCCTATCATCAAGTTGGATAGATATATGATATCCCTAATCAGAAGGAAAACTTGAAGCAGGTCACTAGTTCATAATCCAAATGGTGATGAAGATTGCAATATGAGCAAATTTGAAAGTTTCCTCCTCTAAAAGATCATGGACTAGACCCATGCAGTAGCCTCCTCATGAAGAAGGAAATTGAGAAGACCCTGATTTTTTTTGAATCAACAGATAAATATGCCTAGGAACTTTGTATAATAGATTAGTAGCAGCCATAAAGCAGCTGGATTATTGGAGGATTTCATGAAAGGAACTCTTCACCCTGGATGAAGAAGAACCATGATGATATTTTTCCCTCTGATATGGAGAAATCATTACTGAAGTTTTCCAACACAGTTGCATCATGCTAAAGTATCATCTTAATGATGATGATTAGATTGAGTATAACTAACTGAAGCAAGACTTCAGAGGGAACCCTAGAATCCCTTATGAAAAAATGTTGCATTTATCTCGATGGTTATGATTGGGCTAGGTCACTTTCCCGATATTTAGAGGGAGCCATGATAAAAAATACAAACATTAATGATGTATGTTTAAATCATGTTTATCCCAGATGGAAATCCTTGATGAGATGTAGAAGCTGTTGATCCCTAGTTTTCTTGGATAACTACTTACTGAGATATCCATGTGATGATATTATTTATGACCTAAAATTCATTGCCCAAATATAGGATTTCATGGCTATTTTGATATTGGCTCAATTGGCAGTATGATGAGTGTGTAGGTGGATTTGGCGCATGAGTGTACCAAATCACACCTTCTTAAGAGGAGTGGTTTTTTCCTCTTAGGTTCATGGTCACAGGCAGAAAATCAAGGGAGTCATCAAGTTAGTGAACATGCTAAGAAATCAAACATAGTAGATAGTGGAATAGCATGCATATTTGAAAACAAAAAAAAATTAAACTAAACACATAATACAAAATCTCTAAATAGATTAAAACAACTTAAATAATCCAAACGGTGGCGCTTATGTCCCCTCTTATTGAGTGTTGGTAGGAATAAAGGATGAAACGTTTACACACTTTCCAAGGGGCCCTTATAACTATGGAGTTGTAAGACCTGTTGCAAGGATGTCTTTACTTCCAAGCTACCTTGGCGCAAAGTCTCCCTATCTACTCCGAAGGATTGGAGTTGTTGGATGGCCAACAACTGAATCCCCTCTATCTTTGCTCTAGATCACACATTGCTAGATTGCTTGGGACAATTATGGCCAGCATAATAATGTGTTCTCCCATTGTTTATCTCTTGGTGGCCTTTTATAGGAGAATTCAAACTCTCCTTCCCTCTCTTAGTACATTTATGGATAGTGACCCAAGAGAGGAGCATGATTCCATTGTCTGCCACATTATTCCATTGTGTGCTCCCTTGAGGTCATAAGGAGGCTTGGGCAGCTGTCCTTAGGCGGCCTCTAGTGTGGGATCAATTTCCTGGAGTGTGACTTGTGGTCCCGGAAAGTGACTTCTTCCACTCTCAGGTCTGCACAGATTTTTGAGGAAAATACGTCCAAAGGTGTGCTTATCGAAGAAAAGTGTGCGCAAAGACGCATTTTGTTGGTTTCTTCAGTGAAAAATTTTATTTTTCTTCTAGGCCTTAGATATTTTTAAATTCTTCAAATTCTCTAATGTGCCTCGGCCCTGTAAATCCTTCTGCCTGACATTTAATAATGTCATATTTTCTTGTCTAATTTTCTAGTGATAATAGTTTCCCCTAATGTGTGAGGTCTAGGAAGAACTGTATATCCGGAATACATTATATTTTATTTTCTGTGTACTGTGTAGAGAGAGAGAGAGACCTGCATGCAGCATGGAGTTGGAGACACCTTGCACCGGGTCGAAGAGTGACCATGTCCCATGGGAACCATACAAGAAATGCTATAATACAATAAATACATTTTTTTTATGAGGCGGGCATGTCCCATCTTCGTGATGCTTTGGCTATCTAGACCAATCTATTTGACAGATATAGATTCTGTCAGTTTCACTAGTATGGTAGCGATCTTTTGGTTGGTGATGACGATTGCTCACGCCTTCAGGGACGTTTTTTCTTTGAAAATAGGTGGAATGTGGTACCCATATGCATAATCTAGCTATGACATATAAATGCGCATTGTACGCATGGGTGTCTGACTGGGACCTTCCCGTGTAAGAATTGTTGAAAGAGATGCTTATAAAGGCACGGATCTTCGATGAATTTGATCAAAGTGCAATGGTTGTAAGGTACCTGGTGTTTTGAGCATTTTCCTCCATGCCTCATTATGAAATTCCCTATTTTTGAACCATCGTTCACCTTGCCTGGGTAATTTCGTTGCTTCTGCAATGAAAGATTCTGTAATAGTGAATTTAACATCTCCTATTTCAACTTCTGCTCCATTGAAGGACCATGCAAATGTCTTAGTTACCTCTTTATGAAAACCTTTTAATTTTTCCAAAAACTGTAATCACCCAGTCTGCTGTAGCATTTCTCTAATCTGTGGGTAACCCTCTAAGTATTTGGTTCTGACTGGTTCGGACCTTACTATGAGACCCATGGCTTATCTTCTCAACCTTCAATTTACTGCTCTTCTATCCACGATGAAAATGGCTGTTAGAGAGCTGTTTTTACCCCAAAGGTGCTTTCTCTATTTATGCAGTAGGAATTAGCTACGGAAGGATAAAGAGGTTATAGAATGAGTGAAATATGGTGAGGGTGATTCACACGAATTAATGAGTTTGAGAGCCATCATGGAAGAAAATACTGCGGAAACATTTCGTGAGAAATTCAAAATCATCACTGAATACTTCGGGCTAGTGACGTGACCGAATAGGTCACTTCAGTACTTAACCGTTAAGTTTTAAATGATGATTTGAAATGGCGGAATGGAAGGGATTTTGTCCAATTTTTTTATGATAGGTTTAATAGGCATGATCAACACGAATAATCAAAACAACTTTTTGAATCATACATGACTTAACTATACTATAACTTTCATATTATGTCATCATAATAATTTCACAACTTTAGCTTTGCCTTTCCTTTAATTTTTTTGGTTTTGATATGCTTTGTCCTCCTTTGAAAATCATTGATTCTTCAGTCTTCATAATCCCTTTGATTTTTCTTGTTGACATAGGTGTGCAGGGTCAATTTTCTGCTGAACAAGTGGTTGCTGGATAATTGCCTTCAGGATATCTGGCTGCAGAATGTCTAGCTGGATGCAGAATGTCTGGTTGGCTGCAGAATATACCTGTAGGAGCTTTGAAACATGGAATGGAATGTTGTATGAAGTGAATTAGAATGGACCATGAAATATGGTGTAATTGAGCATGAGTGAAGTGAAATGTAATGGAATGAAATGGATTATAAATTTAAAGTGGAGTGAAATATGAAAAGTGGTCTGCAACTTATGATTTGTAATATTCAATTGCAGAAAGAGATCAAATTTTAAAAATCTGAGATGAAAATGAGGTGGACCATGGAATGGAGTGAATGAAGTATGGATGAGTGGAGGGAATGAAATATGAATGAAGTGAGACATGATGGAGTGAGACTTATGATTTTTTGATAGCTGCTTGCAGAAAAAGAACAAATTTGAAAAGCTAAAGTATCAGAAAGATTCTGATTTTCACTTTATCTTTTCTGTATAAACATGCTAATCAGTGATTAGTTTTCATGTTTATAATTTATTTTTTTATTTTTTATTTTTTATTTTTTTATTTATTTTTTATTTTTTTATTTGAATTCAGAAAATTCAACTAAGTTGATGAAGAAGAAAAATTCTTCTTCATTAACTTCACATCATTGTTTTCCTAGAATCTCTTGAAAAATTCTTCTCTTGAAAGTGGCTTATGATACAGCTTCAATCTATAACCATTTACAAGAAAAGTGACCTTCTCTTCATCTATTGTCCTGATTTTTATTGCTCCATTGTCAAAAATTCTCATAATTTCATATGGCCCAAGCCAATGTGTTTGGAATTTACCTTGAAAGTATTTGAACTTTGAATCAAACAAGAGGGCCCAGTCACCTTCTTTGAAATTCTTTTCCTTGATGTGCTTATCATGCCATCTAGTCCTTTTCTGTTGGACTATACTTGTTTTTTGGACTGCATCCTGTCTCATCTCATCCAATTCATTAATCTGCTCCAATTTGTGCTTTTGTGCCTCTGTTAGATCAAGTCCTAGCTGAACTGCCATAATAAAATTTTGAATATGAAACTCTATGGGAAACAAAACTTGTTTTCCATAAACAAGTTCATAGGGAGTATGGCCTGTTTTGCTTCTCGATGTAGTTCTATAGGCCCACAAGGCTTCAGGAAGCCTGTCTGCCCAATCTCTTCTATGTAAATGAATAGTCTCTGTTAGGATCCCTTCAATGAATTTATTGGTAGATTCCACTTGACCATTTGCTTGTGGATGATAGGGAGTAGATTTTCTGTGTCTGATTTTGTACCTCTCCATAATTTGTTCCACTAGCCTTGATGTGAATTGAGCTCCTTGATCTGTAAAAATTTCCCTTGGGACACCAAAACGAGTAAAAATATCCTCAAAAAAAAAAATTAACTACAGATGCTTCAGTAGCATAAAGTAATGGCTTGGCCTCTACCCATTTGGTAGCATAATCAGTGAAAACTAATATATATTTCTTTTGTCTTGATGGAGGACTAATAGGTCCTACAAAATCTAAAGCCCATTTTTCAAAAGGTTCAATATGTACCTGAGGCTGCAATAGCATCTCACCTGAAGGAGAAGGTTTCCCTACCCTTTGGCAACTGTCACACCTTTTGACATACTCTTTAGCATCTTTAAAAAGGGATGGCCAATAGTATCCTAAATGAAGGACCTTATAAGCTGTCCTTTTATCAGCAAAGTGTCCGCCACAAGGTTCATCATGACATGCCTTGAGGATCTCAGGCATCTCATCTTCCCTAACACATCTCCTAATGATAAAATCTGGACTTGTTTTGTATAACTCATTAGCAACCCATGAATATTTTGCACTGTCATAAATGATCTTTCTTTTGTCTCTTGCATTCATTATTGAAGGAAATTTCCCTGAAACTAAATAATTAGCAATGTCAGCAAACCAAGGATTCTGAGTAGAAATTGCAAAAAGATATTCATCAGGAAATTGATCTTCAACTGGAGTGTCATCTTTGATGTTTTGGAGTCTAGATAGGAAATCAACTACTGTGTTTTGTTTTCCAGGCCTATCTAGAATGGTAATGTTGAATTCTTGTAAAAGCAATAACCATCTTATGACTCTACCATTAGTAATTGATTTTTTCATTAGATATCTAATTGCAGAGTGATCTGTGTGAACAAAAGTTTCATAGCCTGTTATATAGTGTCTGAATTTGTTTATGGCATGAACAACAGCTAAAAACTCTTTTTCAGTTATAGTATAATTTAACTCTGAAGGAGTCAAATTTTTACTTGTATAGTAGATGGCATAAGGAATCAGGTCTTTTTGTCCCAATATTGCTCCTAGAGCTGTATCTGGGGCATCTGTTGAAATATGAAAAGGTAACTTCCAGTTAGGTCCCCTTAAAATAGGTGCTTCAGAGATTTTTGTTTTCAGGGTCTCAAAGGCTAACTGGCAATCAGGATTCCACTTGAATTCACAGTCCTTGGTAAGTAATTTGAAAAGTGGAGATGCTATCTTGGTGAATTTTTCTATAAACCTTTGATAATATCCTGTAAATCCGAGAAAAATCCTAACATATTTTTGACAACTTGGAATAGATAAGTTAGATATGACTTCAACTTTTGACTCATCAACTCTAATCCCATCCCCTGAAATGTGATGTCCTAAAACAATTCCTTCAGAAAACATCATAAAACACTTCTCATGACTTAGTGAAAGATTTACTTCTTTAAATCTCTTTAAAACTTTTTCCAAGTTTGCTAAGGCTTCTTCAAATGTGTTTCCATAAAATGTGAAATCATCCATATATACCTCTACACAATCATGTATTAGATCTGAAAAATTTCTAGTACTGCCCTTTGAAATGTTGCAGGTGCATTGCATAATCCAAATGGAAATACTCAGTAAGCATAGGTACCCCAAGGATAGGTGAATGTGGTTTTGTCTTGATCTTCAAGTGCTACTTGAATTTGGTTATAACCACTAAACCCATCTAAAAATGAGAAGTACTTTTTTCCAGCTAATGTATCTAACACCTGATCTATGAAAGGTAGGGGAAAATGATCTTTAAGAGTAGCTTTGTTTAATTCTCAGTAGTCAATACATACCCTCCATTTACCATTTTTCTTTGGCACAATTACCAAAGGAGAAACCCACTGACTATCTGAAATGGGATAGATAAAATTGACATTTAACAATTTCTGCAATTCTTCTTTAACAATCTCCCTAAGGTTTGGATTCATCCGTCTCTGAGGTTGTCTGATTGGTTTACAATTTTCCTCTATGTAAATGTGATGAGTGCAAGTCTTAGGGCTTATCCCTTTCATATCAGTGTACTCCCATGCATATGCAGAAGAATGTCTCTGTAATATCTTGACTAGCTCTTCTTGTTGAGATTTCTCTAGGTTCTTGTTTATGTTTAAAGTTTTTCCTGGAAATATCTCAATTATAGAGCTGCCAAATTTATCCATGGAATAAAGAGACATCTGTCTTGATGATAAAAACTCAATGTTGGATTCTTCTTGAAATTGTTCATGTTTGTATTCCGAAGAGGATTCAAAGTTTTCTAAGGTATTCATAATCTGGCTATCTTCACTAATTTCTGAAATTGTGAAGAGAGGTTGTAAGTCTTCTTCATCCTCTATCCATTGAGTATCATCTAATTCTGTAATTGTTTTTTATAGAGGATACAAAGTAAATTTCTTGGTTGAACTACCATCAGAGATGTACATATTACCAGATCTACAACTAATGAAAGCATCAGCTGTAGCTAACCAAGGTCTTCCTAATATAATAGGATGCCCTCCTAGATTATTCTTCGGAGTTAGGATCATAAAATCCACAGGATACTCCCAAGAATCTCGGGACACTAGAATGTCTTCTATTACCCCATCAGGTTTGATTACAGATATGTCTGCTAATTGTAATAATGTGGGTGTAAAAAGAAGATTAGGAAGTTTCAGTTTATCCATGATTTGTCTACTCATGATATTGATTGATGCTCCTAAATCAATAAGTGTGTTTTGGATCTCAGTTCCATTGATGTGTATTTTAACAACTGGATTTCCTGGGTCTAGATACTTTGGAATATCAATCTTACCCATCATGATATCTGCTATTTTTCCTGCCAGTTGAATTTTCTTTGTCTCTCTTATTCTTTTTCCCGTTTTCTTCATGCTCAAATCCTTTGTTGTCTTTACTAAGATTGGAATTTCCTTGATAGCTTGCAATAATGGGATCTTAATACAAACATTTCTCAGCTCATCTAGGAAATCATAATTAGGCACCATAATTTGTTTTTCTACACCCCTATCAATTTGTAATCTTTCTAGAAAGGGAGGTGTAGAAGTGGATGTTGATGGCTGCTCTAATATAGGAGTTGAAATTATTGGTTCTTTTTGTTTTGATTTTTCAATGTTTGGGTCTTGGAAAGGTGTGTTCTCTTCAAGATTTTTATTCACAAGTAGAGAATATTCCTCAGAGTTGTTTTTCTCTTGTATGATTACAGAAGGTTTCTTATTTTCAAGTATTCTTCCGGACCTAAGTTAACATCAATAAGGTCTAAAGGAGTAATCAAATAAGTTGGAAACGGTTGGCCTTCTATCATGTATGTGTTCTAAGGATTTAAATTGTTTGGATTTGGTATGGGTTGGGAAGGTATCTGATTTGTTTTCTAAGGAAATGGTAATGGAAGTGGTGAATTTTGATGTTGTGGATTTTGAGGATTCTGTTGAGGATTTTGTTGAAAATTCTGTTGAGGAGGGAAATGTGGATATGATGGATATTGATAGTATTGAGAGTATCTTCCATAGGGATTTTGTGCTCCTTGTGCCCAAGTTTGAGATTGATTTTGGAATTGGGGCCAAGGTTGCTGCTAAGAATTCCAATTTGGTGGGGGTTGATTATACAGTTGATCATGGAATCCTTGTGTTTGAGGTCCTTTCCACGGCCTTCTAGAGACAAAATTGAGAGATTCTGTGGAATTTGTAAAGGTTTCTTCTTGAAAGACAGCTTTAAGACCAGGAAGTGAAGGAAAAATCTTGGTCTCATGTTTTTCTGAAAAAATTATACAGGTCTCTACTACTTTTTCATCCAAAGGACATTCTCTCAAGGCATGCTTCTTTCTACATTTGGGACAAAATATTTCTAAGGAATCAGATTCATTTTTCTGCTTATTTTGTAACTTCAGGGTGTCTATTTGTTCACTAAGACTCCCTAAAATATCAGATTTGAATTCATCAAGCATATGTCCTATTTTTTCCCTACTTACTGTCCCAGAAGCAGACTTACTTTCCCTTGCAAGAGCAGGGTCTCTTGGTCCTTTCACAGTTTTAGATTTCCCTCTTGAAAGGTTGATACATAATTCAGCTATTTTAGGTAATGTGAGCTGAGATATATCCCCTTTTCCCATCATGTTAAGGATATCTAACCATTAATCCCTAATTTTCTTCAACAAGAGAGCTTTCAAAGTATCTTGGTCTAAGTTTTCCATTTTTTCCCTCTTGATGTTATAGTTAAACCTCTCCAACAAATCTTCCAAATTTTCATCCTCTTTTTGTAACATTTTAAACACTTCCTCCTTATGGTTGACTGTCATACAGTAATCCAAATACCTTTCTAAAAATTCTTGTTTCATGTCTTCCCATGTCCTAATAGAACTGTTGATCAAAATCATAAACCATTTTAATGCTACTCCTTTCAATGTTGAAGGGAACAGTTTAAGTTTTTGGGCATCTTGCAAATAATCATAGGTTCTACATAGGACTTCAAATTCAAATAGGAAGGTTTCAGGATCTTCAATTTTGAGTCCATAAAAGTTTGGAAGGATAGAGGGTGAAATGTTTTTCATAGTTGCATTGGTTTCTTCATCTACTATAGGAAACCCAAAAGAGCTTCCCAGTTCTCTTCTACCTCTTCCTCTGCCTCCTTCTTCACCTCTACCTCCTTCTCCTTCTGCACCTCTACCTCCTTCTCCTCTACCTCTACCTCTACCCCCTCCAAATAGTGTGTGTTCTCCATTAAAAACTCCTCCTCCTCCTTCTTCTGCCATAGTTGATTCTTCTGTGGAAGTTGAAAAGTTTATGTCCCTAGTAGGGGTCCCAGAATCTTCTTCTAAGACAGGTTCAATGGATGAAGTGGAAGGTATTTCTAATGGAATATCTGATCTTAAGTTCTCTGGAATTCCAGGATCAATAAAGGATGGAATGTGGGTTTGAGTTGGAGGTGTGCGGGCTCTTGGTCTTGGTGAAACAAGTGGTGTTCTAGAAATCAAGCTTCTGCTTCTTATGAATCTACCCCTTGAGTCTCTTTCTCTACACATATCATTGTTTTTGGGAGGTAAGAAACAAGGCTACCTAGTTACACTTCCCCGGCAACGACGCCAAAATGTCTTCTCAACTTAGTGTTCCTAAATTGATGTCATAAATTGTCAACCAGGGCTAGTAAACTGTTGAAGTGAAGTGCACTATATGTGCCTAGGTATCTGTTTCTCACTACGTTGTGTTTAGTGTTTTTCCAATGTTTTTGGTTTTGTGTTTTTATTCTAAGAGGAAAAGAAATAAGTGTTGGTAAAGAGAAGTTGTTGGTCACACTAAAACAGAGAAAAACCTATTCTAAACTATGTATGGCACTTGAGAACAGAAAATGAAAAACTTTAACAAGAAAAATAACTCATAACATGAACTCAGTCCAATTAATTCATTAGAAATATGTTGGAATAACTTGAGAAAAGGATAAGTTTAATGCAATGAGGTTCTTCTAAGTAAACAACAATCTACAATATCACAGAGAAAATCTCATCCATGGCTAGAAATTTGTTGGAACACATTTGGAAAAGATAGTCTGCAACATAGTGAGGAAATCTACTCTAAATTAACCTATGACACTGAAATTAATCCATTCTACAACTCAAAATATCATTGTTAAGCCTCATTCAAGAGTTAGAAATCTTTTGGAATAGCTTTGGAAAAGAGGCAGTTTGTGAAATTATGAGAAATTGCAGAACATTCAAGACTTCAAAATGACATGACCAATTCTTGTTCCTATGATAATGATGTATTAGTAGAAATTAAGAACAAGAGTAGTTTGTAAATAATGAAGGCCGTTAAGTCTAATAAAACTAGAATACAACTAACTAATAAAACTAGAAATTCAATGGATAGAACTGAACTAGAATGCAATCAATTAACTTGAAATACAGTGAACATAATTTAACTAGAGTGCCATTAACCTCCGGAATTTTACAACTAAACTAAAATGCAACTAATCACTGAAATACTACAGCTCTATCTCATTCGGTGTTAGTGATATTTTGGAACAATTCATAAGAGCAAGATTGGCTGTAACATTTGATGTCAGTGAGCATAAAAATATGAAGTTAAAAAAAAAATGCAACTAGAATCTAAAACACCACAACTATGTCTCATTCAGTGTTAGTGATATTTTGGAACAATTCATAAGAACAAGACTGGCTGTAACATCTGATTTAAGTGAGCATAAAACATAAATTTCAGAAAACTATTTAAATTAGGAATGAAACAAGGCTAAAGTTACTTGTCTAAACAATATGCACAGAGCTTCTCGGGAAGTATGGGCCCTCTACCACCGGATTAGCATACAAATCTCTTCAAGAATGCCTTAGATCATGCAATGAAGTTGAATGTCTTTCATTAAAGGGAAAATTATTCAGAAACAGAGTATTACGGACTTTTGATATCTAACAACAAAACATCAATCTAGCTAAGCTGTCTCTCGGTCTCTCGTGTCATTATTATAAAATAAATACATAACTACCCTTGAGAGGAAATAGGGATAAGTGTCTTTCCAAATTAAAATCAAATTAGAACTCTTTTGGAATCCTCGTACTCTTGCTGGAGACATTTGTAGAGTCCCTGTCCTGGTAGGAATCTGCTTCTTAGTTTTGATCTCTTCCACGTGCATATCCACCTGTAGATTCTTGCTCAGACTTCGTAGAGAGCAAGAAATGATGGGGAAGTGTTTTGGAATTCAACCATATGTGTTTTTCCTTGAAGTGACACCTATAACCTATGAGAACATGAAGATAGCTGCGGAATAGGCGACTAGCTACAGAATGGCTGCATTCTGTAGCTAAGTCTAGTAAAAAATTACTACAACAACAAAACCACGAAAATATAGCAAGTCAGTCATTGTATACATTCCTAAAGTGACTTTAATTAATCATATTGATCATTTAAGCCTGTAATTGATAAGGGACAAAGGAAATGAAGTGAAATTTGGTGAAATAAAAGGACATCTTTGGGGCTCAACATAATCTTTGTCATAGTCTAGGGGAATGATGTGTGGTACTGAAGACAATGTGTCTTTCAGTGCATCAAACGCTTGTTGGGCATGGTCATCCCATTTGAATGGGATGTCCTGGTGAAGGAGGCGTAGGAAACCTTGAGCACAAATGCCATAATATGGGACGAAACATCTCAGAAAATTGGCCTTCCCCTCTAGGCTTTGTAGTTTCCTGAGGGTTCTAGGTGGAGGTACCTCTTTGATGGCTTCGACCTTGAGGGGGTCCACTCGAATTCCTTGCTGGGACATGATAAAACCTAAAATTATTCCTATTGTGACACAAAATATGCACTTGAGAGGGTTCAATAGTAGGTTGTATTGTCGGCACCGTTGGAATACCAGTCGCAGATCCTCGAGATGGTCTGAGCGCTTCTTGGATTGAATGGTTATGTCATCCAAGTAGGCGAGGATAAGGTGTGCTAAGTCATGAAAGATGTAATTCATGGCTCTCTGGAAGGTGGCTCCTACGTTTTTCAGGCCAAATGGCATTACCTTGTATGTGAATGTGCCCCAGGGGATAGTGAATGCGGTTTTGTACCAGTCGATGTGATGGATTTGAATTTGATTGTACCGAGAGAATCAATCCATGAAGGAGAGGGCCTCATTACTCACAAAACCATAGATGACTTGGTTGATGAATGGGTTAGGGTAATTTTCCTTGGGAAATTCTTTGTTCAAATCTCGAAAATCGATGCAAACACGTGTAGTGCCCTCTTTTTTCATGACGAGAACATGGTTGGAAACCCAAGATGTGTAAACAATGGGGTAGATAAACCCAGCTTTGTAAATCTTGTCGAATTCTCGTTTTATTGCTTTTGCCTTTGATGTTTGCAATTGACGTTGTTTCTGGCGTATTGTAGGTACGTCAGGCCAGGTGTCAATATGGTGCTCTACGATAGTGGGACTAAGCCCAGGCATTTCTGAGTAGCCCCATGTGAAGATATATTTATACTCTTGTAGAAATTGGGTATAAGAGGTTATTTCTTCTGGAGAACATACTGCACCCAACGAGATTTCTTTGACCTTTTCACTATTTTAGGATATATTCACCTTGATGGTAGGTGAGATGTTTGACATGTTTCCTTATTCAAACGCATTAGGCGCTAGGATAGGGTTCTTGAACCAATAAAATTTCCCTGATGGGAGGAAAGATTTTGATTCGATCGCATAAATATGTTGTTCTTTTGTCTTTTCAGGACTGAACCCTTTTTTGGGGAGAAAAAGAGAGTGGTAATGCATTGCATCCCATGGATAATCCGGCTCCATCATGGCCTCGAGGATGTCCTCATTTGACTGGAATAGGGATCCTAAATGAGATTGATTTTGCGCAAGGTTGTGCAGAAGAGGTTCAGTCCACACGAAGTTGGTTGAAAGACATGAAAAGGATTCCATCGTCGATGTGGTGGAACCAGACGCGGTCGACGGAGTGAAGACAGATTGGGTTTGCACTATCGTAGGTACAAATACTCTCGTATTTGCAGCTAACTCAACACCCATGGTAGATGAGTAGACAACCCGAGTCATGGTTTTGAGACATGATGATATAAATCATATATGGTGTATCATGTCATCGACGTTTGGTGGGGGGAGAATTTTCATGATGGGAGCTTGCATGAGCGGAAGGCTTGTTCCCTCGTTAAGATGGGAAATTTCAGACGGGTGGAAATTGTGCCTGGAACAGAGGCACCTAAATGTTTCCATTAGCGGGCACACCTCTAGTTAGTGGTTATGGCCAGTAAAAATGGTGTACGGTACCATTGTGCCAACTAAGTAGATTGTGTGGGAATCAACACTACTCTTCCTCCCAGAGGTGGATGCTCGGAAGGGATCAGACGTAGAGGAGGAGGCTCTCTGCTTCCATTTCTGAGTTTTTGTCTTGGGTATGTCTAACTATCTTTCGAAGTGTAGACTTAATGCTGCTCTTGCTACTCTAAGCTTTGGGAGATAATCATATTTTATTGTGTGATGAAAGTGTGAAAAAATCTAGAAATAGTTGTGCGTGATCTTCTCTTGGTTAGAGAGATGTCTTTATGGGAGAGAAGAGACTATGTGAAAACTATTTGCGAGATTCTTCAGTTCATTGCACTGATTGGCCCGATGGCCTATAAGGTCGCATATTCCGCATGTTATCCTAATTTGAACCTGGGTCATGCTTGGTTGGCGTGTCTTCCTAACATTCCCCTCATGCTGACCTGGGTATGGAGTAGACTGCCTGGGGACGTTTTGCCTTCCATATTGGTTGAGAATATCCTCACGTTTCTTCTGTAATACATGTACCATGTCAATTAGAGGACATACTCATGGGATATAGGTACAGTGCTACTCATGGTGATTGCCCCGACACACTATGAAAAACATCCTAGATATGTTATTCCTATCCTGCTCGCTCAGTGGCATGACTGGGTACCAGCGGCGTAGCGCTTCTAAGTTAAGGCAAGCGGTGACCACATGATTGGGAATTTTACAAAATGCATGTGTTGGCCTTCTTTGCAGAGGGTGGTTGGGGGTGACTAAGGGTTCCCAGATCAGTCATTTTTTAGCTGACGGAAAGAGGATGGATCTAATCATCACATCTTCTTGAGTTCTCAAACTATTTATGGATTCAGAGTCAGAGCCATCTTCTTGGGAGAGGTAGACTATGGCTGAGCGCAAACTAGCTAGTGCTAAGATAAATCAGGGAATATAATGGCATTTTTCTAAAATTTGGTTGTCATCACATAAAGGACATGTGAATTGCACTGCCTGCAAACCAACATAGTAAACAAACTCTATAGGATACCACCTATGGATGAGTTCCAGGGCTACACATTCCTCGAAGAAGTGGCCATGTTCATCGCACAATGCGCAACGTATGATAGGAGGGGGGAAGATGAACGTGAGTCTTTTAGGCGACTGTCGTTCCTCCTGCAGTTATAGAATGACGTGAGTTTCATCTCCAGATGACTGGGTGGAGGGATACTCTTAATAGGATTTCTCAATGGCGTGCAAAGCGTCCCTATATTGCAGGATCTATGGGAAATGATGGGTATAGTTTCCATAATTGCTGCAGATAGCACATGCGTTATTTGTACGCAATGCCTTGACTTGAATTTTTGTGGCAGGTTCCTTTTTACAGGAACTTGTTGTCGTGATGTCTACTGCAGAGCTAAGGAGCGGTTTTAATTCGTCCAGATTTGGGCATATGTGGGTAGGTTGGAATGATACGTCACATATGGAACAATGTGGTGACTCCTATTGCGTGGTGGGATTCTCCACCTTCTTTCCTCTTCTATTGGTTTTCTTAGTCATAACCATTGGCTTTACGATGGGAATTTCCTTCGAGGGGATGTTTGCGATAGTCTCATGAAAATTGGGGCTTGCTCAGGATTGAGGGGGATTAAATCTGTAGAGGTGATGTGCGTGACTCCCATTTTGGTAGGTGGGACTTGGTACCAAATTGGGATTTCAAATGATAAGTTTGGTAGCACCACCGAAGCCATGACTTGCTGCAACACAAAACTAGCTCGGGGGAAGAGGAAAGGAGTTTGGGAGGCGGCATAGGCTAAATAGGTTGTTGTGGCCAAGGAATCGGTGTCATTATGGCTTTTCTCCATGTCTTGACTGGCTTCGATACTTTATGAGAACATCATGCACACCGGAGCCTCTGTGACATCTGGTGATGACTCAGGTATAATAGGGGGATCTCCTAGGAATGACACTATGATGGATGACGGTTTGAATTGGTCGAGGCCATATTCTTGGTACCATGTAAGCATCTCAGTAGACATGTCTACATAGGGTAGAATCACATCGGTAGTTTTTAGGGGTCACATTTCGCTATGTGTCAATTGGTAGATAGTAATGATGCAGTCCACATGGGGGAACATCATAATTCGAAAGACAGAGGAGGCTATGGCTAACATGGCATACATATAACTCCAGCTAACGAGCATATTGTAATCTAGTTGAGCATTCAAGACTTCAATGTCTATAAGGACCATCTTACCGACTGACCATACCGGGACATTTTGGTAGAGACTGACGGTAGCTGAAGGGCACTCATCATATGCTCTAAGCATGATGTCTAATGGTTTTAGTTCGGGAGATCCTAACTTCTGCCAGAATTTCTTTGACATTATGCATGTGGATGCACCCTCGTCAATGATAAATCGGTGAATGGTGATTTTTTGAACCTACACGGTATCTGAAAGGTGACCATCGAGGGAAGCCTAGGGGTGGCTTTATCTAAATCAAAATCCATCAAGCGCGAATCAGTAGGTTCGATGGTGCCTAATGCAGAAGTAAGGCTTTCCTTTGCTTTGGGCATGATTGTAATACCTACAAAGCTGACATAGCAGTGAGAGATTGAGCTAGATCATCCACAATGCTATAGTTATGGGCTACTTTGGAATGGTTTCCTACTCGCCGAGTTGGTCCCTTAGCCATTTTTGGCAAAGGTTCAATAAGCATCTTTGATATGGTGAAAGGTGTTGTTAGTGCAGTTATACTAGCCCCTGATGAATTGGTGTCTAGAAGGGTATCATAATTTTGGTTCCATTTTTGAAAAAAAAATTCTTCACGAGTCATGTATATTTCATGGTTGTTCTTCCTGGAATCGTCGGGAGTTTTTTTCTGTTGCTGAGTGCTAACTTTCCCTTGATGGGGGAAAGGCTCCTATAGGACTAATGTCTGTTGTGAGTATCCCCCTTGCCCACGGTTACCCTGCATCTTCTTTAGTTTAGGAATGTTGGGACTGTGGTGAGTGTAATGGTCATACTCACCACAGATTGAACAAGAGTGGTTCGTCCGAAGATTCTCCCTCTTGTTCTGCCTTTGGGTGTTGCTTGGCTCCTGGTTTTGATTTCGGTTGGAGTTGCCTCCAGCCTGAGATCGTAGATGGAATTGTTGATTTCCCCCCCCCTATCCAGGATTTCATTTAGGCTTGTTTTTTCCTTTTTTCTTAGCCACGTTAGGAGGATAATTTGGATTCTCCTGATTGTATGGTTGGCGCGGTTGGGCTTGGGAAGGTTTCACAAAGTTTACCTGTGCATTATTTTGCATGGGAGGGTTTTGTGCTGGGGACTGGGCACATTGCAGTCCTTGTCCCTAGTTTATGAATGGCTGTAGGGGGGGAGTTCTTCCATAAGCATGTATAGCTATGTATTGGGTCCCCTGAGCCGGAGGATATGGTCCTACCTGCTGATGATGGTATGATGATTCCCTACTGGTCAAATTTTGTGGATTCACATGATGACTTTAGTAGCTGGGTTGTGGTATGTTCTGGGTCGAATAATATGTGTAACCAGGGTATTGAATGTTGCTACTTAGGTGATTTTGGTTCAATGACCCAATAAAACCGTCTACGGAGTTTGACAGACCTGGAAATTATTTGTAAGTTTGCAGGCATGGGGCATTAGGTAGGATATTATAAATATATCCTGACTACGTATTGATCAACTCAAGCTATTGGGCCTTACTGATGGCATTCTCATCAGATACGGGATTTTTCTATGCCACATCCTTTGAAATCTTTGTGGTGAGAGTTTTCAAGAATAGTTCTAACAAAACTCGATTGTCGAGTTTGGCTTTGCACAAACTACGACACCGCTGCCATTCGTAGAGATGGTCTGAGATATGGACGACGGGTGTCTTCCTAAAGTGCGTCAGTAATTCCATTCCGTAATCGTGGTGGATGGGTAACTGAAAATAGGTCAGGAATGAAGTAGCGAGGGCGCTAAAGGTTCCATGTGTAGCAGATGGTTGCTCCACATACCATTTCGTGGCTATTTCGGTTAGGGTGTATTGAAATAGTCTCAGTTGAATAGTATCATCAATGATGTTGTTCGATGAACACCACAGGCGAAAAGTCATAACATGATTTCTGGGGTCTTCCACTTGCTTCCCTTCGAACTTTGGAATTTCTGAAGGGAGCTTTGTGGGCATGGGAGGCCATGTAGGGTTGTGTGTAATGGGCTCATTTTTCAACTTGGTTAAATCTGGTAAATTTAACGAAGCTAAGAAAGGTGACTGGAAGTTTGTGGCCATTGCACCTTGTGAAAACATAGTTTTCTGGTTAGGTATAGGGTTTTTCTGTGACGTACCCTGTTGCGAATTGGCTTCCCAAATGGATATCACTCCTCTATCCCCCAGGGTTTGTGGGAGGAGTGGTATGCAGTGACCCTATGGAGGTGTTCACCGGTGTGGCTTTGGGTGACCGACCAGGGTTCCAAAATTATGATGACCCAATAAAGCATGAACCAATAAGGGTGGTAGTGTTCTGTCTTTGATGCCTAAATGGAAAAAGACCTGGAACCCCTCTCGGAAATAGGGGGAGATCCAAAAGACTTCTAGATCAACGAGGTCCCATTGGGTCCATTCTAGCGTCAACTAGGTATGGTTTTGGAAATATTTGAGAGGATATAGATTACCATAAAAAAAACAATATGATTGCATACATAAAACAAAGCGAAAATAAAAGATAAATTTTCCCTTTAGATTAATCCTATGTGACCAGTCAATCAAAAAATATGGCTTTTTGTTGTTTTTTCATATGATACTCAAATCCTAGAAGACCTGATCATCCTCAAATGATCCAATGTAACTAGGCCTTGAGAATATATCTTGTGAATGCTGGCACAACGTCCTGAAAGAACTGGAGATTCCCCTAGTCAACCGAAGAAAATAGACCAAGGTAAGGGTAGATGATTTAGTGTTGTCTGCACCGTCACCTATAGGGAAGGATGCCCTATGTTTAGCCACTAAGTATTGTCGTCCCACATGACCATTCGAGTCTTGAGCTTCTTTGTAATTCAGCTACCATTACTGAGTATTATACAGGTCAGGTAGCCCCAAATAATACCACAGGCACTGGGCCTAAGCTTAACCCCCTCTGAATAGGGTCTCTGATGTGCTCAAGTTTTTTTTTCCTTGGGCGGATATACGGATTTAAAAGTTACCTAAAATGTTAACTTCTATGTTTCAAGATTTAAAATGACCAAGGCGGCTTATTGGATGTGTACCCCCTTGGTCCTAACTTAAAATATAAATTCTCTTATGGCCCCTGTGGGGAGATTTTAATGAGTTTAGTTAAGTTAGTTTTAGGTGATTTTGATTCACTTAGGGTGTGAATTTGTGTGAGAAAGAGTTGAAAAATCACATAGTTTTAACATGTGTATATGTGGTGATCCTTTTCAAAATCTCCTATTAAACTATGTTTGGTTGTTCCTTGCTCGAAAGCAACACATGTGCAAATATGGGCCGCTTACAAGATTTCCTAGTTAATATAAATGATCAACTATAGGGAGATGGTGAATTATCAGCAGAGAGTGTTCATATGATTACCTAGGATCACCCAAGGGTGCAAAGGAAACAAATATTACTTACTCTCTAAGGATAATTCGATACTGGTCCGAATCCTAGTGCCACAAATTGAACTAAAATTAGAGAGTTTTAAACTAGGAAAGTGAAAATTATTTAGCTAAGCATGCGTGGACTGGGGCCACTTACTTTGGCTAATTACCTATTTTTTGTTTGGTGCCTAAATTCAAAAAACATAAATTATTTCAGAATGCAAGTTAATTCCCCCCCACTTAAACTGTGTGTTTTACTTTGTGAAAATAAACTTGAAATTTAAAAATAACATCTAAACTACTAAAATGAAACCAAGAGTGAGCTTTAACAAGTCCTGGGAGACCTCAACTAGTGTTGTCAGATTTATTAAGGGCTTCTAGTCAGTTTAAAAATAGGAAATGAAGGGAAATAGCAGCAAATTTCTACTTCTGGTTTCTGCACGCAAAGGATCAGACAGCCGTGAAGTCTATGCATAGGTCACTGCTGAACGAGTGTAGTCGGGCGCGTCTGTCTGTGAAAAATCCGCGTGATTTTCTTGCAAAAGAAAATTTTGGAGCTTTTGAGTTTTGGCCTCTCACTAAGGGTGAACAGGTAGTGAAGGAGATAAAAGGGGTAGTTCCATCCCAAATCCAAAGCAAAGAAAAAGGTCTCTGCAAAAAGGCACAACCACATAAAATAGGAAATAAAATTAGTGGAGTCACCAATCCTATGTAGGTGGATTTGGCGCATGAGTGTACCAAATCACACATGCTTAAGAGGAGTGGTTTTTTCCTCTTAAGTTCGTGGTCACAGGCAGAAAATCAAGGGAGTCAACAAGTTAGTGGAAATGATAAGAAATAAAACATACTCGATAGTGGAATAGCATGCATATTTGAAAAAAAAACAAAATTAAACTAAAAACATAATACAAAACCTCGAAATAGATTCAAACAACTTCAATAATCCAAACGGTGGTGCTTACGTACCCTCTTAGTGAGTGCTGGTAGGAATAAAGTATGAAACATTTACCCACTTTCCAAGGGGCCTTTAGAACTATGGAGTTCTAAGACCCGATGCAAGGATGTCTTTACTTCCGAGCTACCTTGGCAGAAAGTCTCCCTCTCTACTCCGAAGGATTGGAGTTGTTGGATGACCAACAACTGAATCCCCTTTATCTCTGCTCTGGATCACACACTCCTGGATTTATTGGGGCAATTCTAGCTAGCATAATAATGTGTTCTCCAATTTTTCATCTCTTGGTGGCCTTTTATAGGAGAATTCAAACTCTCCTTCCCTCTCTTGGCACATTGATGGATAGTGACCCAAGAGAGGAGGATGATTCCATTGTGTGCCACATTATTCCATTATGTGCTCCCTTGAGGTCCTAAGGAGGCTTGGGTGGCTGTCCTCAGGTGGCCTCAAGTGTTGGATAAATTTCCCGGAGTGTGCCTTGTGGTCCTATAAAGTGACTTCCGCCACTCTCACGTTCGCGCGACTTTTTGAGGAAAATCCACGAAAAGGCGCATTATGCTTGTTTCTTCAGTGTGCAATTTGATTTTTCTTTTGGACCTTAGAGATTTTTAAATTATTCATATTCTCTAATGTGCCTCAGCCCTATAAATCCTTCTTCCTGACATTTAATAATGTCATCTTTTCTTGTCTGATTTTCCAGTGATTACAATGAGTAAAAAGAGCACATCTAGTGCTATACTTTTTATTTTGTTGAAAGCATTATTGAAGTTGAATGCACGACTTAATATTATGAAGAAAATTGGTTGTGGAAGCTCCTTAGTGAGACATTTGAGCATGTATTGGCATCATCTGTTGTATATCACAATATTCTTGGATGGGATTCATTTTTCAGAGAATCCATGTTCCTCGACAGTTCCAAGTATTGGGTATCTCTCTATTTTGATATGATACATAGAAAAGCTACCAAGCTCTATCATTTTTGGTTGGATGAGTAGATTACTGTCAACCTTACTTAGCCTTTTTGGTAAGATCAAGATTATCTTTCATTAGTGAAATACTGTAAGTCATGGATAGACCCTAATAAGAGGGTCCCGCTTGAACATTGAGCTCTGGGAGCTCCTGGGCGTCTAGGGTACTTCTTGAGCTATGAGCGACCATAGGGTGAAGTGTTTCACCTTCCCCTATAGGTGTGCAGTGTACAGGGTGAGTGGTTCACCTTTCCCCTACAATAGATGACATGTGTATAGGGTGAGTGGTTCATCTTTCCCTGCAACGGATGACATGTGTGTAGGGTGAGTGGTTCACCTTCCCATACAATTGATAAGAGTACATGTGTAGGGTGATTGTTTCACCTTCCCCTAATATTGATGACATGCATAGGATGAGTGTTTCACCTTCTCCTATGGAATATGAAGAGGATGAGTGGTTCACCTTCTCCTGCAATTATGTAGGAATATTCTTGTTGCCACACATGGGCATGTTAGTGGGACGTGGTTCATCCTTTACCCTAGTGTAGGATGCTCATTCCCTACGATCTGTGGTAGACATGTAGGTGAGATGTGGTTCATCCTTTCCCCACATGTAGGATCCTTCCTAAATTTTTTGGTTGGAATACGTGTAGGAAGTGGTTCATCCTTTCCCTACGATGATTGTGACATGTCACTATAGGATGTGGTTTATCCTTTCCCTACATGTGGTTGCGAGCAGGATGTGATATATTTTTTCCCTGCTATTGTATCATCCTACCCATGTAGTCTAGTACACATGGGAAGTACCTCTCATCTGGCCAATGAGTTGGGAAAATTGGTTAGGTACCATAGCACTACCGATGGACGCATCATGTATTTTCGTATTCCCTATGTCTAGGATGCATGTTGTTCTACAACTTGATCTAGGAACAAGTCTGATTAGGGTTCTACCCGTGGACTGAATTTTTTCAGTGGAGAGTGGTAAGGTCTTGTGACTCACTCTCGATCGATTCTTCTTCATTATTATTCATATCAGTGTTCAGCAGATCAAAGAGGAGAGGAGATTCAGATATGGCTCATGATGACAAAAAACTTCACAATGGCATGATAGATTTCCAGGTGCAATTCTCCCTAGTTGAGAGGGAGTTTTAAAATTGACAATTAGGGCTGAATTCCACCATTAGGAAACTCATTTTTCAAAGATGATTATTGCATTAAATTCCTCTTTTCAATAGGACCAAAATCGACCTAAATATCATCAAATTTGGACAAGAAAAAATATGTTTTTGAATTTAATCCCTCACATGTGTAAATTGTTAAGGTCGTCTTGGGGTAAATTATTCAAGAGGAACCCCTCTCCAAATCCTATAAAATTAAGTGTCATGCAATCTTATTTGACACATATTATCACACATTTCTCTCTCAGAAATGGTCACAGAAGGAAGGATAGCTCCAGCGAAGAAGAGGGACAATTTGACGTCTTGTTTGGGCTGCCCAATGGACCAAGTTCCTTAGGCTAGAGGTAGAGTCTGGTAAAGATAGGTTTGGGATTATATGAGGATTTTTATAGGCTCTTTTATCTCCTATCACAGATATGATCAGCTATCATGTAGGTTGACTGCTAGCATAAGGAGGGTTTGGGTGTGAGTTTTTGGTGTGAAAACCCTCTCCTTGGTGGGCTGCATCCTCAAGGATCCTATCTCTTGCTATCCGGAGGAATTATATTTTTTAACAGAGGGACGAGAGGATAATAATATAACCATGTTTACCATAGACCCATATTTATGACAACAGGTTGGCATGAAGGTTTTTTTGTGGGTTGAATTAAGTGCAAACTAGTACTAGAGGAAGGATAGATTGACTTGAAGAGAGGCTCCATCAAAAGGATGTTTTGGAAGTATTTGTGAGGGTTGTTGTAGTATGTCACAAGCCCTAAATAGGAGCAGTAAAGGCATGTGTATAAATTATGTGATTTGCAAGAAACCCTAACCAGACCAAGCCTCATCAGCTGTATGATATTAGGAACTACTTGACTGCTCCAAAATTTCTATTATGATTGGGCCATTTATTGATCTAAGGATTGTGCCTCTGGAGGTTCAAATTGGAAAGTCAATCTTGACTTTTTTATTGTACTCTCTCTCTTTTCTGAACATTTGATTGTAATAATAAGAAGAATTGATCAAGGGTTTTCCCCATCTTGGGGGTTTTTCCCTGGCTTGTGCCATATTCATGTGTTCTCTTGTCTTGGCTTGTCTTCAGTTTTTTTCGTTCATGTTCTTTATTTAGTTACCATAAATGTGATAATTATTTATGTGATTTCTAATGAAAATAAAATTGATCGAATAATAGAGGTAATATGGAACTTTGAAGTAACCGTCCTTAGCAAAGAACATGTTAAAATTTAACAATAAGGAACATATTTGAGAAATTTACTGAATTTGACTACCAAATGGTAATTTACCTATAATGTTTTTAACTTTTACTTACTAATGAATGAAGGGTGGCCTTTACTAAGTAACTTCAAGCTAAATTTATAAATGACATTTATTTGTATTCTTTTATGGGCAGTGTTTCTTATGTATTTACCATAGTCAACTATTTTTTTGTAATAACAGAGTCAATGTTATATTATGATACTCAATGCTATGAATATTCTCAGTGATATCAGTTACGATGCTTAGTGCTATTGATGATGCTCGATGATCACATTAATGATGCTCGGTGCTATGTTGCTATCTCAAACTAGATCAAGGTAATGAGGATGGATTTTAGGTGCAAGCAAAGGAGATATCGATGTCATGGAGATGTTGGTGCTAACAAAGTGAATGGATGAATTTATGGATAAAGTATATAGTCTAAAGGTCTTGGTCGTCTCATCTTAAATCTACTAAAGGAAGAATTTTGACTGGGTTTTCCCCAAAGAGTGGGTTTTTCCCTGACATGTTCCTACATCTTGAGTCTTATTCTATTTTTTTATTGCATTACTCTTGATGATAAAAAAAGATAAATTGAAAGAAAAAATAGTAATAACAAAACATCACAAGATAATGCCATGATAAGAGAAATTTTTTAATTTCCATCTCCTTAATTCTCTAACACATAACAACCTCCATATCAAGGTGGATTCAATGTCATATAATTCATATCAACTACTCATATAATCCATACTCTTTAGTATATCAAAGTTCTAGAAATAAATGATTTTTTTCCCCTAAGACCCTACAAACTCTATATTCACCTTGCAAACCTTAGCCTCTATAAAAAAAACAACAAAGTTCGTACATAATTTACAACGTCATGAATTTGAGAATTCCACCAATTTAGTGACACTCCGAACAATTTTATAGAAGAAAAAAAATGCCTAGCTCAAAAGACTCGATATGTGGCATTGATCACCATGGTTTCACTCTCTAGTAAATATTTTTTGGTGGACTCACAAATAAAATTTATTTTGATCCCTCTCCACAAATTTCTCTCAAGGCATTGATTATGTTGGGCTATATCTTACACAATATTTCTAGTGGAACTGTGATTCCATGGCACACCTACAACATGTCATCCATAGAGGACACAAATTAAATGGTTCAGTCCCTCTAATAGTACATAAAAACTCTGACCCAGTCACTCAGCACACCATAGACGAACATGCCTTCCCTCACTGTGCAAGTTGGCGTTTATTTTGAGAAGATTAGGAGTTGGAGAGTAAGCATGACGAGGGTGTTATTTTCTCAAGATGAGTCTCTCATAAGGATAAGCACTTTAATGAGAAATAAAATCACAATATTGACCACTAACTTCTTATCATTCCCACACCATAAAAAAAAACCCAAAAAATGCCATTCTTAAAATCTCTTTTGTAGTTTCCTAATGATATAACATACCAGCTCATACTCGAACACAACATCTATATCATTCTTCTTCAGTATATTATTCATCTTCATCCAACTGATAGACATCTATATCAACATCTGATTCAAAAAATGTGTTGAAAGGATCGACCATGTCATTATCATTATCAATTATGCCATTTTCAAGAATATCCTCATAGACATTGTTGATCATATCAGCCCCCTATCAAAATTTTGTTAAGCAGCCCCCTTTAAAACACTCGAAACCCCTCTGTTTGGACTAAAAATCCATTTTCCGCCTATCGTTACTTTCTCCCCGGTCACAAAATTGCATAAAAGGCCAAAAAACCCACTTTGAACGCTATATTAAGGCCTAAGCCCCTTTTCCGCCAGCCCCTTTAGCTTTTTCCCCATGAAACCGAGCGCTGACCCTTAAGGCGCTAATCGCATCAATCGCATTCGCAGTGTTTATGTTATGTTTTTCTATCGGATGATTGAAAATGTTTGCGATGCGATTGATCGCAAGTTCCTCCCCCATCGCATCGCATGTCCGACTCTCGACCCCCGATCGCACTCCCCTTCGATCGATCATCGCAAAAATTTGCGATACGATTGATCGCGTCGCATTTCCACTCCGATCATCACAATCACAATTTCTGTCGCATTTCCCCTTTGCTCCCTCCCTCTCCTGATTTGCGATTGCGATTGCAACCCCGGTCCCACCATTTGATTCCTTCGCCCTCCATAGCCATTCTCCCTATGCATAGCTTTCATAACCAAGTTTGCGGGTTTTTCAGGATTACAATAGCAGCAGAAGATTGCCATTATTCACAACCTCCATTTCAGGAGTTGAGAACGCATCAGAGGACCATCTTTCAGAGGCAGAATTTATGAGGAAAAATCTGGGAAGCTGTTACGACACAGCTTTCATTAAAGAAGCCAGGATTAAAATCTGTCAAACCCTCCAGAGTCATTCAAAGCACAGATTTTTGCAGATGAAGACATTAATTTTGCGGCAAAGGGTATCAGTGGGAGATTGAAGGATTCAATAACTGAAATTGAAGATTTTGAGCTCAGATTTGATGTTTAAACAACAAAGGTACCAGATCAAAGATATCTCGGATCACACAGAGGGTACAATGCACAAGAAATAATACCCTCCAGGTTTCATTTCAGCCGAATTTTCTTTCAGGAAAGGACAGAATGTTCATGTGGTTTTACTCTCATATCGTGTTCCTGAAGAAACATCCATCCGGGCGCATTTATTTCAGAAAGCAGGCAGCAGAGTACATATAGCACAACATAGTCATTCAGCAGTATGGGCGTGAATGTTTCCGCCATTTTTTCTTAATTAGGGAAATTAAATGTTCATCAGCTACTTCTTTGACTAGGTTTTCTTTTTCTCCTATAAAACTCCCTAAGAAAAGATGATTCGGGGTTCCAGATTTTATCAGAAAATTATGCAGTGAAAGGATTTTTGTATACATTTTGTAGAAATCTTGTATGAAGGCTCAGAGCCCATAGGGTCTTAGTGAGGAGGAGTTCAATCTGTTAAAGAGGATTCTGGTCTTTGGTATTTCACAGTCTGTAACTTTCTCTTATGTGTTATTTAAATAGATCATTTCATTTCATCCATTTTTCCTGTATCATGTTTTGGAATGTGAGTGGCTCACTGATTTTTGGTATGGATTCATCCTAGCCGATGCCCATGCTTAGATCAGTCAAGCACTTTAAATATGGCTCATGCATGATATACTGTTCCATATTCATCTAAACCGTATTTCTGCTATATTAGTTGCTTTGGGAGGGTGTTTTTAAAATGCTACTATTATGTATGGATTCTTAGAATGGTAAGCCCATGCGTGATGGTATTGTGTATCTGGATATCAGCTCAAGGATAACTAATATCTTCTAAAGATTTCTTTCACTACATACATCTTCTGATAACTTATTTTTGTGACATATTACTTGAATCGGCCCTCTTTGCAGTAAGATGTCTCTGAATTTTCTGATGCTTTGAATTAGAATTTTACATCTTGCCTCCGCAGTATTTCTTTTCCTGTATAAGTTTCTGAGAGTTTGGTCCCATTCTAGTTTATTTCCCTGTTTACAGGAGATAGCATGAGAGCTGAAGTTGACAACTTCATATGTTATATTATACGCTCCTTGCTATGCTAAGATGTCCTAGGCACTGGTCTATCACAACTCTAGGCTGTCTCTAGGAGCTACGACATCTTTCTGGCATTGTTGCCTGGGAACGAAGTTAAGAAAATTTAAATCCCTGGGCCTCGACAAAATCTATTTCACTCTTCAAGTACGTGAGCATGGAGAGGTGAAGAGTTGTAGATCCCTCACCTTGGTGACTCCACATTTGTTATTTAGATAAAATCATTTGCAGTCCTGGCTCCTCGCAAGCCACACCTAAGGTTAGATACATCTCAGCCAAAGACACCTTCTGTGTCTGACCCAGAGAAGATCATACATAGAAGAACTTGGAGGGAAATAAAATCAGTCCATTCTGAGATTCCCAAATTCTCTCAAGAAGACTTTCCGTCCTCCTCTTCTCAAGAAGCTCAAGAGCTAGTTCCTGACTCCAATGTGGGAGATACAGATTACTATTCAGATAGTCCACCCCGAGGAGGTGTCAAATTTAAAGGTAATTTCCATCCTACTCCTGAGGTCGAAGAGGTCAAAGAAGTCACCGAAGTATCTGTTGTCAATAGACCTTTGTTCCCCTCAAAACCTCAAGCTGTTGTTCATTATACTCCTATTTTCATTCATACTCCTCCTCCTCCTTTAAACCACCAAAATATTGTTCTACCTCCACCCCCTCCAATGGCGAATGTTCCAGGCTTTCTGTTGAAAAAATATGCTCCCCTGGCATTACCTCAAGTGTTGAATGATATGCCACAAGATTATTTGAAGATTTTACATAGATTCAATGGGGAAAATGAGATGGATGCTCAAAAACATCTTGAGACCTTCTGCTCTTTCGCAGAAAAATTTAATGTAGAAAATTTGGATGTATTCTTAAGATTGTTTGTTGAATCTCTAGATGGTGAAGCCAGAAAATGGTTCAAGACATTGGGAAACCGTTCCATAACCACCTGGGACGAAATGGAAAATAATTTTCTCAGAAAATGGGGAGAGAAGAAAGATCATGGGCATTATCTTATTGAATTCAATACACTCAATAAAATACATAACAAAGGGGTGTCAGAGTTTATCAAGAGATTCAATAAGTTGTATCTAAGTCTTCCAGCTGATATGAAACCGCATCAGAATGCTGCTAAAGTTGTTTTCATAGCAGCCTTTGACTTAGATTTTGGTTTCTCTCTGAGAGAAAGAAAGCCTGCCACCCTAGATGATGCTCAGACAGATGCTCTAGAGTTGGAGGCAAATTTTGCTTCCACTGGTAAATCAAAGGGAAAAGCTGAACAAGATACCAGAAGAAGGGGCAAAGAGGAGGTGTCTACTTCTATTCAAGACAGAGACTCCAGTACTAGCATAATCGAAGAAATGAACAAAAATATTAGCAACCTTACTAATAAGCTGGGTAAGCTCGAATTGGAGGCCAAGAATTCAGCCTCTAGGAATTTCCAGAATGCTCCCAACAGAGGTTACAATCCTCAGTATAGGAAACCACCCTTGCAAAATTTTCCAAGGTAAGTAAAGGAGCAACAGGATCAAGTACCACACTCATTGTATCTGGAGGGTCCAGTAGATGATTCTACTGAAGACACTGCCTATGGACTGGAGGATGAAAATATTACCTTTTCAAATAGTGATGGAGAAGAATGCCCTTTGCAAGGGAATGATGGAGCTGAGTGCTCATTGCAAGAAGAAGAAAAGACCAGAGACACAGAAGAAGCAGAATTTTATCATTGTTGTAAACAATTTGATGATTTCATGCAAGCACATTTCAATAGAAGATATGATCTCAGATATTCTAGGAAGAGGACTCGTACTCAAGAGCAAGAAGAAGAGTTACCCCAGAAGGAAGCGCCTGCTCAGAAGGAATCAACAGTGCAGAAAGTCATAAACAAATATTTTGTTGATGATGGAGAAAATTTGACACCACTTGATAGTCAAAGAAAGGAGGAAGGAAATTCGGTGGAAGACTTTAATCCATGGAATGAAGAAATCGGATCGCTGGAGATTATGCTGAATAAACATGATTCAATGCAGGAAGAAGATCCTAAATTTCTAAATTGGGGATTGCAAGATGTAAAGATACAAGGGAATGAAGACAATGAATACTTCCTGGGTCTTGGAAGAGACTTAGGATTTCTAAGGAAAGAATTGGTGACTGAATCATCAAGCAAGACCATTGGGTCTTATGATTTCAAAACTGAAAATTCGACTGTGTTGACAGGTATTGCAGAAGACAATCCATCCTTTGGAGTTGTATTGGATACAGATGAACTTTCATAGAATAAGGAAGGTGAGGCAATCATGCCCCATGGGACGGAACTTGTTATTACTGATAATGACAAGAATGAGCTGATGTGCCTGATAGACAAAGAGGAGACTGGAGGGTAGAATTTTGGAACTGCTACAGTGATGGGAAATCAGAATTCTATTCTGATAGAAGATGAGAGTGCAAGATCTGAATAACTTGTTTTAATTTCCAGAAGCAATCAAGAGGGTGAAGGACAATTACTAAATATTGTCGAAGAAGAAGAAGAATACGTTGAAACAAATGTGCAACATATTGATGAAATGCTTGAGAATAAATGGCTGATTTGTTTGCTGAAAAATTTTAGAGAAGAGAATGAAATTGCAGACACTGAAGTGAAAATTCCAGAAGTTGTGAAAGAAGCAGGAGTAGATACTAGTTTTCCGAATTTGAATATGCTTACTAGTACACAAGGAGAAATGAATAATTATGCTACTGCAGTTAAATAATTAAAAGGTAATTTACTTTTTAAAGGTAAATTTGCAGGTGATGAGCAAGAGAATGTTGCAGAGGGAGATATCCTAATAGATATTCAGGAAGTTTAGGAAGCAGCCACATTTTTGGCAAAAGAGGCAAAATTGAAAGTAGTAGCAATAGAAATCGAAAGCATCAGAAGACTGATGATGAAGGTGTCTCAGAAACAGAAAACAGCAGTAAGAAAGCCGAGAAATCTTGGCAAAAGAAAAACAAGAGCAGAATGTAAAAGCATAGCAGGAGGCAAGTTGCAGAGCACCCTATGGTTATCTCTGATAGGCAGTCAGTGCTCCTATCCCTTTTTGTTACTGCTTGACTGGATACATTGGCATTATTGTATCACCTAAAAGCACCAGAGGCTTTCAAGTAAAGTAGGGTAAGTAGGAAAAGTCTGAAATAAAGCTCAGCCTGTGAGCATGTAGTTAGTTGTTTTAATTTCTGCAAAGTCCAGCAAGCCAGACAGTCTAATCCTGGCTTGGTTATTTTTCAATTTCTGTTTTAGAATGTAGAGAAGAAATCTGCTAGACAGTTTAATCCTAGCAGATGTAGTTTAGGTAGAGAAAATGTGAGACCAACAGTTTAATCTGGTCTCATGGAGTAATAAGGGTAGAAGTAGAATAGATTTATTTTTCCTGTCTATGAAAATTGATGATGTAGGTGGTCTGTGGAGTTCTCGACACATCCAGGGATGAACGTGTCATCCCCAGGTGGAGCCAATGTTGATCATATCAGCCCCCTGTCAAAATTTTGTTAAGCAGCCCTCTTTAAAACACTCGAAACACCTCTGTTTGGACTAAAAATCCATTTTACGCCTATCGTTACTTTCTCCCCGGTCACAAAATTGCATAAAAGGCCAAAAACCCCACTTTGAATGCTATATTAAGGCCTAAGCCCCTTTTTCGCCAGCCCCTTTAGCTTTTTCCCCATGAAACTGAGCGCTGACCCTTAAGGCGCTAATCGCATCAATCACAATCGCAGTGTTTATGTTATGTTTTTCTATCGGATGATCGCAAATTTTTGCGATGTGATTGATCACAGGTTCCTCCCCCATCGCATCGCATGTCCGACTCCCGACCCCCGATCGCACTCCCCTCTGATCGCTCATCGCAAAAATTTGTGATACGATTGATCGCGTCGCATTTCCACTCCGATCATCGCAATCGCAATTTCCATCGTGTTTCCCCTTTGCTCCCTCCCTCTCGCGATTTTCGATTGCGATTGCAACCGCGGTCCCACCATTTGATTCCTCCGCCCTGCATAGCCATTCTCCCTATGCATAGCTTTCATAACCAAGTTTTTGGGTTTTGCAGGATTACAACAGCAGCGGAAGATTTCCATTATTCACAGCCTCCATTTTGGGAGTCGAGAATGCATCAGAGGACCATCTTTCAGAGGCAGAATTTATGAGGAAAAATCTGGGAAGCTGTTACGACACGGCTTTCATTAAAGAAGCCAGGGTTAAAATCTGTCAAACCCTCCAAAGTCATTCAAAGCACATATTTTTTCAAATGAAGACATTAATGTTGCGGAAAAGGGTATCAGTGGGAGATTTAAGGATTCAATAACTGAAATTGAAGATTTTGAGCTCAGATTTTATGTTTAAACAACAAAGTTACCAGATCAAAGATATCCCAGATCACACAGAGGGTACAATGCACAAGAAACAATACCCTCCAGGTTTCATTTCAACCGAATTTTCTTTCAGGAAAGGACGAAATGTTCATGTGGTTTTACTCTCATATCGTGTTCCTGAAGAAACATCCATCCGGGCGCATTTATTTTAGAAAGAAGGTAGCATAGTACATACAGCACAACATATTCATTCAGCAGTATGGGCGCGAATGTTTCCGCCATTTTGTCTTAATTAGGGAAATTAAATGTTCATCAGCTACTTCTTTGACTAGGTTTTCTTTTTCTCCTATAAAACTCCCTAAGAACAGATGATTCGGGGTTCCATATTTTATCAGAAAATTATGCAGTGAAAGGATTTTTGTATACATTTTGTAGAACTCTTGTATGAAGGCTCAGAGCCCATAGGGTCTCAGTGAGGAGGAGTTCAATCTGTTAAAGAGGATTCTGGTCTTTGGTATTTCACAGTCTGTAACTTTCTCTTATGTGTTATTTAAATAGATCATTTCATTTCATCCATTTTTCCTGTATCATGTTTTGGAATGCGAGTGGCTCACTGATTTTTGGTATGGATTCATCCTAGCTGATGCCCATGCTTGGATCAGTCAAGCGCTTTAAATATGGCTCATGCATGATATACTGTTCCATATTCATCTAAACCATATTTCTGCTATATTAGTTGCTTTGGGAGGGTGTTCTTAAAACGCTACTATTATGTATGGATTCTTAGAATGGTAAGCCCATGCGTGATGGTATTGTATATCTGGATATCAGCTCAAGGATAACTAATATCTTCTCAATATTTCTTTCACTACATACATCTTCTGATAACTTATTTCTGTGACATATTACTTGAATCGGCCCTCTTTGCAGTAAGCTGTCTCTGAATTGTCTGATGCTTTGAATTAGAATTTTACATCTTTCCTCTGTAGTATTTCTTTTCATGTATCAGTTTCTGAGAGTTTGGTCCCATCTAGTTTATTTCCCTGTTTACAGGAGATAGCATGAGAGCTGAAGTTGACAACTTCATACGTTATATTATATGCTCCTTGCTATGCTAAGATGTCCTAGGCACTGGTCTATCACAACTCTAGGCTGTCTCTAGGAGCTACAACAGACATCATCATCAATAATTGCTACATCATCTCCTACGCCTGGTTCATCTTCTGTATCTTCTTCGTCTGTTAATGAATCTTCTTGCTCATCTGCCACTGCATCATCTTCTTCTTGATCAATATCATCTTATTCCTCTACGGTATACTCTACTAGCCTTCCTCTTGGATCATATCTAATAGAAAATGACCATTTGTTCTCACCTATAACCTCTGAGTAAAAGACCTGTTCACATTGGCTTGGAAAAACATAACGATATTTTCCTGCATCAAACTGCGATGTTTTAACCATTGGAAATCCATTGTCATGTTGAATAAGATTTCTTTCATCATCATGTACATTCATTCATATCCTATGCCATTTGACGTTGAACAAAATTAATTTGAAGGAATTAAATTCACACTCAACTATATCATATAAATACCCATAATATCTACTTTTAGATTATCGAGAATGTCTGTTACTCTTGGAGCAAACATTAGTGACCTAGAATACTGTAGTTATCTCACTATCAAATTTTTTCCTGTTATCATCCAACTGTTTGATGCAAAATTTAAGACCATTTCACCACATATCCTTGTGGTGTTTCAACTAAAATATGCCAAACATGAAAAATATGCATTCTCAATTAATAATTAATCATATAATTTACACAGCTTGAAAATTATCTAAAAAATCAAACATGTTGTCACATTATAAATATAATATAAAATAAGTATTGAAAAAAATAGGTGAATTAATTCCTTACCTTTCTATCTTTCAAAACATATGCTAAATCAATTTCCTTGTCCGTAACATTTCCATCTCCACTATGATAAGCTTCTCTAACCAATTCAGACAGTATTCTCCATGATAACCTACCGTTGTAACGTTCTTTACATATTTCAATCCATTCACTCATCCACTCGAGATTGTTTGAAATGTATAAAAGTAGTGCCTCATAATCTTGAGCACCTGAATAAAAAAACAATAATTCACCAATATTAAATATAACTTATAACCATGGTAAATTATATTACTTAATAAATGATGAAATAATAAGACTTAAATGAATATGATCATATACATTATGTAAAAAAATGAAAAATTATAAGTATTATATATAATAAATCTTTTACCTCTCACTTTCTTCATTCTACCTTTTCCCAACAGGTGCTCCCCTTCAAATTGTTTGATGGATTTCACATCCCAAATGCAATCCACAACATCCATAGCTGGAACAACTAATAGAGGAAGATACTGACTAATACACCATGGATTCATATATCACATATCCCTCCACAATAGAACCCTTAGGATGTGCTCTTTGTCTAACCAAAGCCTTGAAGGATTTCAAGTGCCTTTCCACCATCCACATTGACCTTGTGTGTATTGGTCCACACATTTCAATCTCTTCAACTTGGTGTATCAAGTAGTCTTCTTGTGCATTGAAAAATTTTGGGGGTAGATACTTTTGCAGTTCACACATTAGCTGAGGAATTTCTCTCTTCCAATACTTTATTTCATCTTGATGGATTTCTTTCAATGAAAACCATCTGCAAATCATTACGCAAGGTTATTTCAACGAAACATAATATATATTACATTACAAGTAAATTAACACATCATGTAATTAAGTACAACAACAAATTGTAGTGATATTTTGTGTATAAATCAAAACTACTTACCTCACGTATTTACCAAGATCATATATAACTTGTTTGACATTGTTGTTGAAGTCATTTGGGAGAGATATAGGTAGAACATAATATAACAATAAAAAATGAATCGTTATTGGTTTCCAAATTAAAAAGAAAAAAAAATATAAAAGTCATATTCAAGCAATTATATACAAACATGTATACCAAAACAATTACCTTAATGAAGGTATGCCAATCATGTGTTTTCACCCCTCCTAAGTCACCTTTCCTCATTAAGATATTATTTATGTTTGAAGAAACACCTATTTGAAATTTAATTCTTCTAACGACCTATTTTACATAATTTATTTGTTTCTCTGTTAATAACTATGTAATATTATTATAATTTCCACCTCCATTGTTATTTGATCGATTGATCACACTTTTCATTGCATGATTTGATTTCTCAATGTCAGAAATTTTTTTTACAATTTTATCTCTATCATGCGCACCATCTATGATTCACCATAACGTTTCTATCACTGCATTCTTTCTTATACGAATTTTATCGAACAAATGAACTATTTTTAGGTCCTCATAGTAGGGAAACCTCGTGAATTGAGAAGGATAACATTTCATTCCAGGTGGAAGTAAAATATTAGTACCTTCATGACGACGACCTTGATATTAAAGAATAAAATAAATCAGAACAATAATTACCAAATACAATAAAATAAATTCAATAATTAAAACCAAAATTCAAAAAATTACACAAAAATTAATATATCTATATATATATATATATATATATATATATATATATAGAGAGAGAGAGAGAGAGAGAGAGAGAGAGAGAGAGATGAATTACGTACCTTGATGATTATTAATTTTGTTATATTCCAACTTCCACAACCGAGGTGTCATTCTTCGTGGTTTTAATTCAGTTTCTTTTTTATCATTGAAAATATGTTTTTTAGTAGTACGATAGTTATGGTTCCTAGAGAGGAAGTGCTTATACTCATCAAACACCATCTTTCCTAACTCTGGCGAATGACGATACTTCATCTTAGGGCCACAAACTGGACATGAAAATCTACCCTTTGTTTGAAGACCTGCAATAGATGGATCAATGACAATTATACAATGAGATCGTTTTAAAAACATGAAATATGGTATATCTAATTTAAATAATTATATACTATATTAAAGTGTAATGAAATATTACATACCACCAAAATGTGTTAGTCTTGGGGCATCATGAATTGTCCATACAAGCATTCCATGACATTGAAATCTCTTCTGCTTGATCGGTTTAGTGATTCCATACATAGTGATTCCATGCCATAACTTATTATCTCATCGATAAGAGGCTCTATATATAAATTCATATCTTTGACCTGGTACTTACCTAATTGTTCAAAATTACGGTACATAATTACTACCATGATATGTGTATATGAGTAAGTAAATAAATAAAATATATTATGCAAACAACGAGACAAATTAAAATGTTACATTCGAAAAAATAATGTATCAAATACCTGGAATAATCATAGTCAACATTATGTGCTCCCTCTTTATTGACATCCAAGGAGGAATGTTATTGTTGATAACAAAAATAGGCCACACTAAGTAAGTAGACCTAAGCTCTCCGAATGGATTAACACCATCAGCTGCCAATGAAAGCCTGACATTATGAGGTCCATTTTTTAAATCTAAATTATATTTTCCCTCAATTTCCCTAAATTCAGAACCATCTGCAGGCATCTGAAGAACACCATATCCACTTCTATTCTTTGAACGGTAATCCATAAATTGTGCTATTCTCTTCCACCTGAACATTCGCTGCAAACGTGGAATTATGGGAATATGATGAATAACCTTTTAAGGCACATTTTTTGTTAATTGATCGGTTCTATATCTACTGGTACCACATTTCAGACATTTTGTTTTCGACGCATGTTCTCCGTAATATATAATATCATCTTTAGGACATGGATCTATAGTGTTATATTCCATTCCAAAGGCTTTCATAATATCACATAAATCTCGATATGTGTGAGGTAAATTATTTTGCGATGGTAACAAAAATTCACCCAACAGTCTACAACATAAATAAAAACTAGTTAATGTAAAGATTATTAATCATATATATAAGTATTGAATTATTATTTTAAACATTTATTACAACTAAATAAAAGGGAAAATAATCAACATTTACATATATATGATCATATATACATATTTCATACCTTAGGATATGTGTCATACATCTACTGGACAAATTATTCATAACCTTTAAGTTCACCAACAACAATGTATCAGAGAGAAGAGTTTCATTTGAGCGTTCAAAAAGTTGTCCATTTGATGTTTCAATAAAAGGTACATCATAAACACCATCATCATCTGACTCACCATACAAGTCTTGGAGAATTTGATTTTTCCCATCATTGTGAACTATGTCAGTATTGTCATCATCTACCTCCATGGGATCATTAACATCATCTTCATCATTCGATTCATGTTCTCCACCTTGTACAAATTATTTCCAATACTACTATTTGCAGAAAAATTCTCTTATGGTGCAACATCATCTAATCTACTACTATTTAGATGTGGAAGGTTCTGCAAAAAGTTGGGGAGAAACTATGCCTTTATAAAATTTACAAACAATCATTAAACATTAGTGCGTATATAAAAAATATTAAAATAATATAAAATTTTACTATATATATATATTGCTAATTAATTACCACGAGACGATAGTCATTCGATCCACCATCAATGTGCCCATATTTCTTACAATGTTTTGTTGTTGATGTTATTAAAACTCTAACATTGCATCTCAAACAACATTTTTTGCAAGGGAAATAAACTTTACCATCACCCCTTTCACCCTCTTGAATTTTTTTTCCACCCATAATGTTTTCTGCCATTGATGAAAATGATCCTATAAAGAAACAAAAATTATGTTTTTTTTACTAGACAAAATATTGTATACCCTTTTTGAACCGTCGCTACTTCAATAAATTTATCACTATTACAACAAAGTTTTCGGAAAACATATTTACAACGCACCCTATATATTTAAAATAAACCATAATTATTACGATGCTAGTTTACCGAGTCAACTTTGAATTTTTCAAAAGGAAAGTGACCATTCCACAACGATATTTTCATATCTGTCGGTGTACCGACGCACATAACATGGGCATCACTATAGCGGCATTGTCTTTTATTAATGTCGCTATTCGGACACCCTAGATGGGTGGGTCGCAATAGCGACACTTTTTCGTAGTGTCGCAAGAGTGACAATGTCCCCATCGGGGTCGCAAGAGAGACACCATGTGGCGGGATTTAAAAAATTGAGAAAAATTGGGGAACTTTCCGACAATATGTCAAAACTATCGAAACTAAATTGTTGGAAAATTGACCATATGTACTAGTGTACCATGGGCAAAGAACCGTCTTGCCCAAAACCATGTGAAAAGCCCATGCACAAAACCATGTATAAATCTGCCCACCATCTTTGGGTCTGCTCCCGTCCTTGGGTCCACCCAACTATTATTGGGTCCGCATAAAAACATTTCCCGGGCCGCTGCCCCAGACCTTGTGCAGGGGGGCTATTGCCCCCTACAAAATTCTCTGAGAGGGGGGGCTTCCACTCCCCCCCCCCCCCATGACCCCCCTGTTGTGCCCGACGCGTGTGACTAGTTATGGAAAGAATATAACATGCACCCAATATTATCCCACTTGTTTTCTTTTTTCCACACAGGAGGACACAGGACAGCTTAGTCATTGGTCCAGGCCTCCGTCTCCCATTATTTCTCTACACCAAGAAAACCTTTGAGTTCTCAAATAATTCATTAATTCATCTGCAACATTGTTCAAAGTTTCCACCTTTACTGGTAACACATTTGTTTCCTCAACCATATCCCTCACAAAGTGATATTGAACATCAATGTGATTTTTATTTGAATAATACGTAGGGTTATTTGCCAAGAAAACTGCACTTTGGCTGTCACAGTCTATCCTTATAGCTCATTGTACCAACCCCATACTTGAAGAAAATATTTTAAACCAAACCATTTCCTTGCTTGCATGAGTGGTTACCATGTATTTGCCTCTGTAACTGAAAGAGCCACTACAAATTGTCTTTTTCTCATTCAACAGACTGCTCCTCCAAATAGGTTAAACCCATTCCCACTTATATATCTTATCCTATCTAGATCTCTATCCAAGTATGCATCAACAAAGCCATGGATGTCCAAAACTTTGTCCAATATTTATCTTCCTTGGTATCACATACCATAATCACTAGTGCCACACAAATACCTAAAAACCCGCTTCACTATTGTCCAATGCTCCTTCCCAAGTTTTGACATAAACCTGCTCAATACTCCCACTACATGTGTAATGTCTTGTCTAGTACAAACCATTGAATACACCAGGATACCAACTGCACTCGCATATGGAACATGGGACATGTCCTCTTCCTCTTCTTGTGTCTTGGGACATTGTTCAGCAGATAAATTTACACCTATATGAATAGGAACCTTCACTTGTTTGATATCCTACATATTAAACCTCTACAATATTGTCCTGACATACTTCCTCTAGTTTAACCAGAGCTTCCTCTTTTCCTGATCTCATTTAATTTCCATGCCCAAAATATAGATTGTAGCACCAAGATCCTTCATGTAGAATTTGGAGGACGATTGAAACTTCAAATCTTAGATAATTTCTTTGTCATTTCCAATCAACAACATATCATCCACATACAATACCAAAAAAATAACATGGTCACCAAT
The DNA here is from genome assembly GCA_034641835.2 of Pinus albicaulis. NCBI lineage: Eukaryota > Viridiplantae > Streptophyta > Pinopsida > Pinales > Pinaceae > Pinus > Pinus albicaulis. The sequence goes on from MU968411.1 coordinate 54,765,799, forward strand.
TATTTTAAAATACACACAGTGATCCACTTTTCTTCTTGTGAAGCCAAGTCCCCGTATATATGTATCAAATTTCTGATACCACATCCTTGGTGACTGTTTTAATCCATACATATACTTTTTTAACGTGTGTTGTCACTCCACAGTTTCCCAAGGCTGAGAAAGGAGACTGAAGGAGGTAACCTCAGACCAAATTTGAATTTGTTATCTAGCGCTACCAAATCAAAGAGGGCTCTCTCTACAATCTCACAGCCAACGAAGTGACTGGAGAGAAATATAGATCTTAGGCTAGATATTCAGCGCACTAGGGTATGATTTTTAGGGTTTACTGGATCAGGATCAAAGGTCTAGGGAACTAGGTCAAAACTCTCTAAAGGTTAGCTGCAGACATAACATGTGGAAAGGTAGATGCAATCAATGGCTCAAAAACTATTTTTCGTTGTAGTGATGGTGAGGAAGATGTAGCAGATATTAAGTGAGAAAAATCATGAATTCACTTATGGAGGAAAAAGACTTAAATGCTTATCTTAAGCAAAAACATACCATACATGTGATGATTTATGTTTTAAAACTTAGAATAAAAAGCACAAGAATCATATATATGGTAGCTAAACATATTTGATCATCAAATATAAAGAAAACAATGGAAAAACAGAGCCACAAACCACAACACAAGAATCCCACGAAAATAGTTGCAACTATTTGTTGTATTTCTACAAAATAGGTAAGTACACAAGTCCAAGTCTGAGCTATGAGTATCCAAACCTTGATTTGACTTCAATAAAGCTACATATAGATGAAAAATTGCATTCCCTTCTCAGGGGTTGAATTCATCATCATTGGAACTAACTACAAGATTCTCTCTAACCATGCCAAAACCTAGGGAGGTTAGAAACCAATTCCCTCTTTATACTTACTGACCTAGTTGACTTTGAAAAAACTAATTAAAAGTAAATCCACTCATATCATCACTATAGTAAATGTTTATATTCATAACAATCATATCATGAATAATTATATTGACCCAATTTTACTTTTGACCACTAAAATTCCCAAACTGGTAAAAGTTGCAGAAGCACAGCAGAAGCGTAGCACATTTTGTGAAGGCATTTCAGATGACTTTCTTTGAATTTTGACCTAAGCTGAAACATGGTGGTGATAGCCCTGGATGTCCTTTAAACCTTTTAAACTTGAAACAAGAAAAAATTCACCTCCAAGCCACCTTAAAATTCATTCTCCCAAAGTTAATTCCAAAAGTGCAGCGCATGCCTAAGAATGGTGGCATAAGTGTGTAAAAAAACAAGTTTTTGACCTTTCCTGAAAAAATTAGGAGCTGACGGGAGAAAAAAAGTGGTTTTCTAGATTTTATGAATCAAAATCCACCTGTTGATGCTTTCAATTTGTCATTTTCACCTCTTGAGAGAAAGCATGGCGTGAGGGCATTGCATTTTTGTGCATCAATGTCTTTTCAATTGCCAAAAATCACAAAAAAAATGCCAAAATTGTACCAAACTTCCTTTCTTTGAATTTTTTAGTCATGGTTTAGGCAAAAATAGATGCATCAGCAATAAAATCTAAGTTATCTCTCTTCTTTAGCTTCATTAGGGTTTTCTTAAGTCTCCTTTTCATGTTCCTAACCCTAATTTTGTAAATCCAGTTCCTTATGTAATAGTGTCCAGCCACATGTCTCTGAAGGTTTGTAGCTCTGTTGGCCTTATTTATAAGCTTATCTAGGTGTTCATTGATTACCCCAAACCAAAAATCTATGTCCTCTTCAATATATGTGGCTATAGTGTCATCTAGGTTTTGGTGTAATTGAGGAGGAGATGACTCATTTTCCTGTGTTTCCTGTATAGCTACTGCTCTTGTCTTTGGCCTCCTTGGTTGTACCTCTTTGTCCTCAATCTGATCTACATCTATCACCTTACCTTAATCCTTTTCTACCACCAAACCTGCCTTGCTGGATGAGGGATAATCTCCTTTGGATTTTCTTTGCAACAATAGATTCACTTTGAGCTTCCTATTCTCTTGTTTCAAGAATGAAACAATGAAATTTTCCTTTGAAAGGTCATATTGAAGTGCTTGAATGTGTGCTTTCCACTCTTTGATAATGTCTATATCTGACTTCACTCCATGGGCAAAAATTTCTTCTTCATGGGGCATCTCTTCCTCATTTTTTTGCAAGGGTGACCGACTTTCATGCCTAGATGGTTTCTCCATAGGTTCTTCTTTCACTTGTTCAGTTGTAGCTTCTTTAGGTAAAATTCTAGCCTGTGATCTAGTCAAAGGTTTAGGTGTAGGCACATATTTAGTGATCTCAGGGGAGAAAATCAACCTTTTCCCCTTCTTATAGGTTTGAGAAACCTCTTCCCTAGTCTTTTTTTTTGCCATTCATGGTATGCTAGAAGGCTCGCCTCTTTGTTTGGTAGATGATGAAGGAGTATTGATTCTCTTGGGCTGAGGGGACATAGGAAAAAATGTTGTTTCCTCTTACAATGCCTCCCAAGACATATTAACCTGTGATAGTTGATGCAGGACAATGAATTTGACTAGCGCATGATGGAATAGGCTGGATGAGTGATTTATCCCTTTGGTCTGTACATTCTATGTCATCTTTGCAAGGCTTCTGGATAGATAATCGGGTAGTTTTACTAGTTTTATAGAAGTGAAATGAATCAGAAATATAATGTGGTATTGTTATAACCTAATAAACCTTATTTCACAAGTAAACTATTTCATGATCACTCTCATCATGGGAACATATTTTTCTAATATCTGCCTGCTAGGGAGGACATGAGATGCAGCTTGTTTGTAGTATGGCTTGAGGAATTATTTATAATTCTCTATGTCCAAATCCATTCCCTTAAACAAAATTTCTCCTTGGTTAGGGATCCCTGCGGCTACTACAATGACTTCCGCTGAGATCAAGAATTCCATCCCTACCTTTTTAGTCTTGTTCTTCTTGAAATGGGTGGCAAAGAGACTAGTGAGCTCACAATGATAACCCAATTGTTGGACCTTTTCAGAAGACCCTAGTCAGCCTACTGCTTCAAAACAAATTTTGATGAACTTGAAGGCATTGATCTCCTGCATATGAGTTGGCTCATATCTAGATACTTTTCCTCCCTTGTTGTAATTCTTCTTTTCAATGGCCATGATATGGTTTTTCTTTACTTGGAAACCCTATTTTGACCAAAAGGGAGGGGATTTAGGGAAAATAGGGGAAAAAGAAGGGGTAATTTGGGGAATTAAATAGAGGGGATACGGGTTAGGGAAATTTGTGGAAAAAAATTTGGGGATAGAGATGGGTGTTAGGAGTAATAGGGTAGCAAAATTTGCTAGGATGGGTGAGGGAAAGGTGGTAGGAAATGTAAAAAATAGGAAAAAGTCAAAAACACAGAAAAAGCACGTCATCGGCTTAGTTTCTTTGGGAAAAATGGAACAATGGAGAAATTGAGGAAGGAAAAAGGTTCAGGAAGGTATATTAGGTATGTTCTATGATTTTTATGCAGAAAACCTAGGAAATTTCATTGCATGCAAGAAAAAACCATGAAATTTAAAAAGTGTAGCAGAAAGGTAGCGTGGAAACCATAGGAGAGGATTTTCATCATTTGAAAAGGAATTTTGCAAGGGATGCCTTGAGAGTGTTCACTTACTTGTTTTCTAAGGCTAAAAACATGTCTTGAAGAATAAAAACGATGAAATGGCCTTGATTTTCCCTCCAAAATCCAAAAACAAATCGCTGGCCATAAGCGCATCGTGCTAGGAGACAAAGTGATTGCTGAGAAAAATGAAGGCTACGATGGATGAGATGAAGGAAAATGGTGATGAAGAGCTTCTTGGAGGGATGAATGAGTTTTTTGAATGCTTGGATTTTCTTCTAATAGCTTGAAAGTCAAATTTTTGCTTTGGTAGTGGTGTGACATTACATGTGCTTTTTGAGAAATGGTGTGATGAGATAGTGTATTGTAGCATATAAATTTATAAGGAAAGGTTACATATCCATGAGGTATGAAATATACCTTTGGAGTATTTTTGAACACTTTTTCCCTAATTACTAACTCCCATGATGGTGACTAAGTGTTGGGCCCTTTGTTTTTGGAAAACCATTTTTGAGTTGCAGATTACCAGCTGCGGGAAGATCAAGTGATGAGGAACTGTTACGGGAGAAAGGGAGCCATTTCGGGTGGCAGAGAAGGAACAGGCAGGTGGTGGAGTGCAAAGAAAAAACAACACAGATGGAAAGGACATGTGACATCGAACAAGAAGAAAGACTCCTAGAGGCAAAACCAACCGTGGAAGAGAACAACGAATTTCGGAGCGCAGAAAAACAGTCGAGCAAAGAAAGGGTGAAGATTGATAGTGCCAGTAGGTGGAGATAGATAAGCGAAGGAAAAGAGAACTCATTTGGTGATTTTGGCAGGGATAGGTTGAGTTTGTATGTTCACATAGAGCTCTATGCAGTCAAATATGTAATTTGTTGTTTATGCTGAAATCTATGGAGAGTGATATGTATTGTGGTTGTAATATCATATAGTATATTGAAGTTGTTTTGTGGACCTACTGATGTGTATGTTGAATAGTTTGGATATGTGATGTATGACCGATGATTTCAAAATTTTTGATAGCTTTACTTGATGACTGTTAAATGGTATTTTATTTCCTAATTAATATGCAATGAGTGTGTTCTGCATAAATGTAATGTATGGATATCTATTAGAAGTTTCTCTTTGGTAATATGGTTCTAGATATTTTATCTTAGTAAGGTCACGACACATCTCAGGTGAGACTCCTTTCTCTCTTTGAGTAGGGTGAAAATGTCGGCGTTGTCTTAGACTACAGTGGAATCTTGTTGGCCTCGAGCCTGAACTTGGGTCTTGCCCAGAAGTCACCCTTTTTCGCCAACAAATGAATCTGTTGTCGAGACCTGAAAAATTTCTAGAGAGATATATCATGGTATCGAAGATCTACAAAATGTAATTGCATAGTTGGTGGGATAATCACATAGATTAGTTCATATCGCAATAGGCTGAGTTCCGACATCAGAAGGAAAGGAGTATTAAGGATCAAGTTCTGTTTTCCGATTCAGCGAGTAATTTTTACAAAATATTTTAGGGAAAGTTTCCAAAGGAGCTCTATAATGGTTGTGAGGACTCCTGATCAAAGAAATTCATGGAGGATTTCGCTGATCTCGTCGCAGTTGGACACATACAAATCTGACAGCACTGCATAGACTGTACACAGAGTTAACCCGAGCTGTAGATTTCTGGATTCAAACCACTTTAGAGGGTTATATTATGGATTTCACAGCTAAACGTTATAATTCTTTTACTAAATCATAAGATATATTTAAATTAGGGTTGCAGGGGAAGTCATTGAAGGAACTTCCATTATGGATCAAGGCTTTAATGGTGGATGAAGGAATAATGCCTTTCCAAAACCCTGTGATGGAAGCCTAAACCTCTAGTACTGGGGGAAGGGCCTGAAGGAGAGATGCTACAGAAAAGGAAAAATGGGGAATAGGGATATGGACATTGGGACCTCAAGTAGGTTGAGAGAGTTAAGATCACATCGAAGGGCACAAGTCGCTGAGAAGTGGTGGGAAAGGGCGATATGGGAGTTCGAGAAGCAGAAGAGGAGCATACAGCAAAGAGACGAGGTGTCGCAGATGACAGGGAGAAGAGAAGATGACTTAGGACTTAAAGTAATGGATAGGTCCACTAAAGAAGTTATATAGGTTCACAGGAGCCCATCTTGAAGAGAGAAGGGAAAAAGGTCGAATGAAGAGGAGGACACATGCCCTGAGGATGATTCCGATGTTGAGATGCATGTTGCGATGGAAAAAATGTTCTGAGAGAGGCTGACGACCATAACACAAGGTAATCCTATTCCCCAAGTTTCAAGTAGCACTTGTCCTAACCTTCCCCTGGTACTTTACCACCAACCTGATAATTTTTTTATAAAGTTGCAAAAGTCAAGTTGTATAGTGTTCAGTCTATAGTACAGGTAGCCACTAGCAGTAGTACTAGCATTAGAATTTCTCAGCTAGGAAGTAGAGGATTTATGTTAGTTCCACCCACACAAGTAGAAATGGCAGGATCATTTACTCAATATCCGAATTTTTTTGGAAAGGGTAATGATGATGTAGAGCATAATTGGTATCTGTTGTGAAGAAATTTGGAGGGCTTGTTAGACACCGGATGATATTAAATTAATTGAATTCCAAACCATGCTCAGGGAAAGAGCATTACGATGGTTTATCAAATGGTTGGAAGTACACCAGAACTCGGTTATAGATGATGTTAAAACAGAGTTTGTACAAGAGTTCAAGCTCCCTTAGACTAATCAACAAGGACTATCCGAATTATGGGAGATCAAAAAGAGAGAAGGAGAAATAGCATGGGATTTAATGAGAAGGTTGAAATATGCAATTGGGAAACTAAGTTACCCAATTGATCCAAATCACCAATGTTACTGGTTCATTAAAGCACTTTTACCCCTAACAAGAATGTCATTGACCCAACAAAAGATTGATACACTCCAAGGTGCGCTAGAACAAGAAATGAAGATAGAAGCAATGGTTGGCTACCCACAGGAGTTCAGGCTGGGATTAGTCGCCCATGATCCTTCCATATTGGGATTGCAACATAAAATAACAAGTTTGACAGAAAAGCTCAAGGATATTCAGCCAGCATGACCAACGCGACCCAATGTGTGGTGTACACATTGTCTGTTGGAAGGACATTTCGTTACAGAGTGCTCGAGGTTGTGGGGAACCAATGTCAGGACTTCGGAAGCAGGAACACAAGGAACACCACAAGTGGGAGGAGTTTCACAAGTAAATACTCAAGGACTCTACCAGACGCAACCCCATTTCCCGGGTTTTCCTAACTAGAAAACTCCGACGTCAACATAATATTGTGAAACATGTAAGGGAATTGGTCATCCTCCACGTTTATGCCCAATATTACAAAAATATTCAAATGTCCCAAATAACGTTTAATATTGTGAATTATGTGCTTCAACAACTCATCATACAAAGCAGTGTAGAGCCCTGGATGCATTAGCAGACTGACTAGATAGATCATCCTACATAGTAAATGAAACTCCGAGAGGACAAGGAGGATCATGAATGTGAGGGGGTAGGACTGGAAGAAGAGGACCTTTGAGAGGTTAAAATTGTGATCAAGAAGGCCATGTAGAGAGAGAATCCCCGCTACCAAGATGACCTTGGTGTTCCCAGTGTATAGTGAATGGACATGCCACAAAGGATTGTCCAAAACTAATTAAAATATGGGAAGATAGAACTAGGCAATGAGGAGCCAATTTGGTCAATGCAGAGCCAAGATTAGTCGAGACACAGCCTCTACCGAGTGTGTCCATAATAACCCGAGGAGGGAAGAAAACCAGGGAGGATGCAAGAGAGATGGAGTCAGTAAAACTAATAAAACCATCATCACCAAAGAATTTCTTTAATTTAGAGCAATAGAGACAGTAATTCAAAGAAGCACAGAAAACATTCTTGAAACTGGAGAACTGCAAGGATATGGAACTAATGCAACCAGCCAAGGAAGGTGGAAAAAATGCTACAACAGGAACACTGATAGAAGAATGGTTCCGACTCTTCTTGAATATTGTAAATGATGGAAAAATGTTGGGGCAGTTAAAGCACAATCTGAAAGCAGTAGTAGAAGGAGGAATAGAGAACGAGGACCCAATTAACACTAACCTTCCAAAAATGTATGGAAGGAGAGTAAAAATAAACAAAAGAAGAATGGGAAAGGAATTTCGCATAAATTATCAAGTTGCAGGATTTCAAATAAGAGACACAATGTTGGATCTAGGATCAGATGTGAACATTCTACCTAGAAATGCATGGGAAGCATTAGGCAATCCAACGCTGGAATATTCCCCTATATAGCTAAGAATGGCAAACCAATAGTGTATTGTGCTGGTAGGAAGACTAGAAGAGGTTGAATTAAATGTCGTGGGAGTAAAACATTACAGTGATTTTGAGGTGATCGACATTGTGGGAGATAAGGATCCATATCCAGCTCTGTTGGGGATAGACTGGGCATTTGAAAATTATCCAGTTATCGATTTGAAGAAGGAGCTTATGATATTCGAAGATGGTGAAGTCAGAGTGATCCAACCATTGGATCCATATAAAGGACCCCGATTTACAAAGATTGTTGGGACTAGGGAAGATGCATAAATTCTCGAGCAACTTTATCAGATGACAGTAGGTAAATGAGAAGATTACATCAACCCTACAGCAAGAGGAACAGTAATTTGGTGAAGTGTTCATAGTTTTAATTTATGATCGAAAGTTGCATGGGATGATTGGCAGCAAGGTGGATACAAGGTCAATACCAAAATATGTGATGTTGTTCGTGGAGTTAACTGGATCGGAACATAGGTAAGGGGTTACCCCACCCTTACTAATATGCAAACTGTGAATACTTTTATTAACAAAATTGAAGATAACGTACCAGAGGAGCATAAGGCTCCTCTCATGGATGTAGCTTTGCAATCTACTTTGACAAGTTGGTGGCTAAATCACTGCAACTCTTTTCATAGTTGGGAATAGGTAGAAAAGGCATTGAAAACGAGATTCCAAGTGTCTTCAAGACCACAACTATAAGAGAAGTACAGAGGAGTTTCGGATCCCCACGTACAAATAAAAATTTGTAAATACAAGTGGGAAACATAGAGATACCCGAAATCCCTATGGGTGCATAATTTTATACATTCATTGGATATAATCCCGCAAGCTTGGTACTTGACAGAGGAAAATAAAAGAAAAACATGTAGCTAGGAGACAGTAGCAGAAATATTTGCACAAATTTTCTCTTTCAAAGGAGATAATGGACATATTACAGAGACCTTGTAGGCGATCAAAGGGATTCTATTATGTTCAGAATTTGCAGAATTTGAAGAAAAAATTATGTCAAGGCAGATAATCGAGTCCAGTTATCAAGAAGTAGTAACATGCGGGAAAGTAGACCAGGGAATAGATGATGATGATTTAGAAAATCTCAGACACTTGTCATTTGAAGAAAAGAAAGGAGAATGAAAAATACAGGAGGAACCTACCATAGAAGGATTGCACCTGTTAGCCCTAAGGACAAAGAAACAGAATATTGGCAGTCAAGAAAAACCCAATATAACATCCATAGGGGACTATTGGGACGAAGAGGATACAAAGGAAATCTTTGACTTGCAAAAGGAATATGAATATATATTGTTGTCTTCTGTAACATAGCTAAAAGGTATCAAGGGAGATTTGGGGGAGATGTGGATAATGTTGAAACCTGATGCTAGACCAGTAAAGAATAGACCCTATCTCCTGAACCCAAGGGTGAAAGAGAAATTCAGAGAAGAAATAGACAAGATGTTGAACGCGAGATTGATTTTCCTAGTTGAAGAGGAAGAATGGGTTAGTCCAATAGTGATACATAACAAAAATGAGAAGTCATAAATCAGGGTGTGTGTAGACTACAGAAGTCTAAATAATGCATGTGTCCACTATCCTTTCCCAACACCATTCAGTGATGAAGTTCTAGATAATGTGGGTGGAAATTAAGCATATTCATTCACAGACGGGTTCTCTAGTTATCATCAAGTTTGAATAGAAGAGGAGGATAAAAGAAAAACTGCGTTCACTACTGAATGGGGATCATATGCTTATCACGTAATACCCTTTGGATTAAAGAAACCACCAGCGTAATTTTAAAAAATAGTGATAGCAGCTTTTAGAGAGTATATCCACAAGTTTATACAAGTGTACATGGATGGCTGGAAAGTATATAGTTTGTTGAAGAACCATGCAAGCTTCCTTCAGATAATGTTTGACCATTACAGACAACTTCAAATCTCACTAAACATGAAGAAGTGCATATTTGCAGTACCATTCAGAACATTACTTGGCCATGTGGTCCATAAACAAGGAGTATGTGTGGACCTCGCCAAGGTGGCGGTAATTGTAAACATGGATGCCCCAGAGAATGTTAGACAATTGAGATAATTACTAGGACACACATAGTATTATAGAAGGTTTATCCGCAACTATGCTTGGATCACAACACTGCTAGAAAAGTTGTTGCAGAAGATAGAACTGTTAATATGGAATGAAGAATGCAGCAAGGTGTTGGACATGCTAAAGGAAAAATTAACAAGTACACCTATTCTAACTCATCCTAACTAGGATAAATAGTTCCATGTGCATATTGATGCTTCAGAAATTTCTTTGGGGGTCGTGCTAGTGCAACCAGGAGAAACCAACATAGACCACCTGGTATATTTTGCAAGCAGGAAGTTGTTAATGGTGGAAAAGAATTATACAACAACTGAAAGAGAAGCTCTGGTAATGGTCTACTATTTGCATAAATTCCACCACTCTTTACTTGGAGGTACTTTTAAATTTTGTACATATCACTCTGCATTAAATTATTTAGTAAATAAACATGTTCTGTAAGGAAAAATTTGCAGGTGGCTTCTATTGTTCCAAGATTTTACTTTTTAATTCATAATAAATCCAGGGAGACTAAACGTTGGACCTGACCATCTATCAAGATTGGAAAATGGAGAAAATTGAGGACCACTTGATGACCAGCTACCAAATGTAGACTTCTTCTGGATAGAGGTCGTCCGCGATTATGTAGAGAAAATAGCCACATATATGGCTATAGGACAGTGCCCAAGAGAATATACAACCACTCAGAGAAGACATTTGATCGTTAAAGCAGCGGATTACCAACTCATAGTGGGTAAATTATACAAAATGGATATGGATCAAATACTACGAATATGCGTATTAGACCACGAAAGAGAAAATATCCTATGGGAATGTCACAATGGAGTTGCGGGAGGACACATAGGAGAAAATCCTACCGCAAGAAAAATATTACAGGCAGGGCTATGGTGGCATACAATGCATGCTGATTGAAAAGATTATGTGAAGAAATGGGATGTGTGTCAAAGAATAGGCTAACCTTCACACCGCGATGAACTACCCCTACAACCTATAAGAGTAATGAAGGTATTTTAAAAATGGTTTGTCGACTTTGTAGGACCCATTACACCAGTTGCACGCCATTCACAAGCAAGATACATAATCACCATAACTAAATACCTAAATAGGTGGGCAGAGGCAGCACCGGTGAAGGATTGTACAGCAGATACAACAGTCAGGTTTATCTTTGAAAACATTATTACCAGATTTGGTTGTCCAAGGATCCTAACAAGTGATCAAGGCACCCAATTTATTAATGCCACAGTAAAATAATTACTGGAAAACTTCATGATACAACATCATAAGAGCAGTCTATATCACCCACAGGCAAACGAAATTGTTGAAGCTTTCAAAAAAATCTTAGAAAAGTCTTAACTAAAATCTACAACGCAAATCGGGACGACTGGGATGAAATAATACCAACCACGTTATGGGTGTACAGGACTACTATAAAACGATTACACATCCAGATTCCATTTCAGCTTGTGTACGAGAAAGAAGCAGTGGTTCCAGCTGATTTTATTGTCCCCAATCTATTAATTGCTACAACAACACAAATGACCGAAGAAAAATCCATCTCAACACGCCTTCATGAACTGCAAGAATTAGAGGAAGCAAGATTTTTTGCAGATTTTCATCAATTAGTGGAGAAACAAAAACATAAATCCTAGCATGACTGCCACATCAAATGAAAGACATTCAATATTGGTGGAAAATTACTGCTCTATGACACCAAGTTCTAGAAATTTCCAAGGATGCTCTAAATGCATTGGATGGGACCGTTCTACGTCATCGAGATGCGCGAATCAGGAGCGGTGAAACTAGTGCAACTAGATGGAGAAATACTACCAGGTTGGGTGAATGGCGCACGCCTGAAACCCTACCATGAATGAACAATAAAATTTTAATTTCAATAACTCTCGCACCCGAGAGGAGTTAGTAGGTTAGAAGTCAATAAATATCTCACAACCGAGACGAGTGAATAGGTTAGGAAGTTAGTCAATTTAATAAAATAGGCCAGTTCCCGATGATAAGATAGGAGTCTCAATAAAATAAGGTATATGTCGCGCACACTCAATTGCCACCCTATTGCGACATGGGGACCATATTGCAAACAATTGTGGTCGGAGGGGGGGGGGGGGTTGCAGTGATTATACAACCAAGAATGTTAGCTATCGCTCAATCATAATGAGCCATCATGTAGGTGTCAATCTGTAGTGTTAGCCAAAATTTGGAAAATATTTTCCATAATTAGAAATACCGTTTTGTAATAAAGTTTCCACATAAGGTAACAATAATTAGCCATCACATATGCTCAACTTTTATAGCCACTGCCAGCAAAGTCAGAGTCCACCTCACCTGAGTAACTAACCGCACATTTGTAGCCACAGGGGGCACCAGGTAAAAATTAATTATTTATTCAGTCACATCAACGCCCTTTGTGCCAACAGTCTTACTTAATCTGCATGGAGAAAGGAAAAAACATAGTGCTAGAGAATTGTGAATTACAAGAAGAAGAAACTTCTATAATGGTCAGCTAGAGGTTATGAGAAAGAGCTCAAAGGGGTAGACTGGAAACACTGATAGTGTATTACAGAAGAAGAAAGATGACGAATACAATGGTTTTAGTATTCGAACCGGAACTGGATGGGAGAATTCAAAAGCTAGAGCCACTGATAGGAAGGTATGACAATGCAACCTTGAAAGATACAAATTTTACGGACTTGTTCCAATTTCCATCTTTAAAATGGAAAGTCTATATTGAAAACTATGTAAAGGATAGTGGTAGTGAAGTGACAAGATTCCACCTGGATTTCAAAGGTATCCAGAGGTCTATGATCCTGCATTTGAGAAGTTTACTGATGTTTGGCACAATAGGAGAAACGACGCAATGCATAAAGCTCATCAGCATAATTCATAACGAGACGCTCTAGCTCGGAAGAGAAATTCCAATTCATGTAGAGGATATCAACAGACTTATCAGGTTATCAACAGTAGGAAATGATTTATCAACTGCTTTTCAGAATACCTCCAAAAGAGCGAAGAAGATAGGATAATTTGACTATTATAGGAAATATGAGACTAGAAGACAAGGAAAGGGGGCAAAGATAGATCTTATCAATGTCCCCAATGTTAATTTCACATGTTATTTGATATCAAGGAAGACAATGAGGCACTACACCAAGGGGGAGTGTACTCTGGACACTATCTCAAATGCAGATCATTGTATACAGGGAGCGCAACTCAATTGGTGTGCCTTCTTACTACAAGAGCTCTTTGAATCTTGTGAGGAGAAATTAAAGAGGGCCATTGGTTTCATATATGGTTACTTTATCATGGCTTTGGATATGTGGAAGTGGAGTCCACCAGGGAAGTGGCCTCTTACATACATAAGTGAAGATCAACCAATGGCTCTCAGATACATGCCATGGAAGGTCTCAGGGGACCCTAGCACTAAAGAAATTAATGAATAAGCATTCATAGAATGGTATAGGTTGATGTTTTATGTGGTACAAGCACATGAGAGGATTCCTAGAACTCTGTTGGATAAGTATTCTCATGAAGTATGGTTTGTAATTTCACATTATATTAAGTGGATTAGACCTGATTGCGTTGCGGCAGACACTTTCCATAAGAAACCCATGATATTCCAACTGAAACATGATGATTTACACACAGAAGTTTCATCTTGGTAGGGAGTAGCAGGAGAAATCAAATATGGGGAGTGAAAGTATAAATTCGACACTATGCTTCCAGACCCTCTACCAGGAGAAACGCCAGCAGAAACAGCTCACAGGGTATCACAATTGCAACTCCAGCCATTGATTAAGAGGTTGGACACACAAGTACAAATTTTCAACAAAGTTATGGTAAGTATCAGATCAAAATCTTCTACATTTCCAATGTTCAGAAAATTTCAAACACTTAATATAGGGTCGCCATCATCAACAGCCCTAGTTCTCACCGTTCTCCCATCCACCACCTTCCATTCACATTCACAGCCAAACATTGCCCCATTTTGCAAGAACAAAGTGATCAAACCACCTATCTCAGGGCCTAAGGGAAAGAGAGCCAAAAAACTGAGATTATACCAGGTGGTAGACTTAACGGAGGAGGACCCTTTGCAACAGACAGTCACAGGAATTCCAATCACAGAGGAACTAGAAATGGGTACTCAAACTTCCCCCACAATACTACAACCCAACCCCTCCTCATCGCAAAGTGCACTGGCCTCCTCATTACCAACTACTCAAAATTAATCACCACATACTTCAAATGCTTCCAAAGAGAAATCATCCCACACCCCATCCACCTCCACCACCATTTATGATGCAATACCTATAGGTACAGTAATGTTTATTGACACTAAGGATGAAGTTAACTCGGGTATGGTACAAGTAATCGAGGTTAACCCAGCTGCGATAGAACCAGGGACCTTTTTAAATTTAATAATTCATAATGATCTGCCCATTTCTGAAAATACGCCCACCAAGATTTCTCTCAATCCATTCCAACAATCGATTCTAGCATTACAGCCATTTCTACCCACTCACCTATCGTCCACGAGTTTTCATATTCCTGAACCTCAAACCATTCCGTCGAGTCAACCTAGCTCTCCACAAGGTCAATCCAAGCACTCCATTTTCATTAGGAAACCGCTCAGAGAGAGAAATCATAGTCCTGAGATGAAAAGCAGTGGAGATCTTCAAAGTTGGGGACCCGACCAACTTTTTAGTTTCATACAGGCAGCAGCTCAACAAGAAGAGTCTCTTCACAATGAACTTCTCCTGAGGTATGAGCGGTAACATAAACAGGTTACAACACTCATTGATGAGCGTAATCAATTACAACAGGAAAGAGACAGCGTTCAACCGCAAATCGACCAGATCACTGAGAATTTCTAGGATATGTGGTGAACCATTACCAGTGTAGTTGAAGCCACACCCACAGACATGTGGGCTTGCCCGGTAGTCAAATTTTCAATGCACTTTAAGACAACTTGCATAAATTTGGGTAGCGCCAACCAAGAGCTACAGTAGGCCCTCTCAGCGAGACCAACATTAGAGGATCCTTCTACTGTGTACGCGAAAAGGATAACACAAAGACAGGAGCAGGTGAGCTAGCTGAAGGAGACACTGGGGAGCATAGTTACGAAAGCCTACACCTTGCTCGAGCAAATCCATGAATGCTCAAATTCACTAAAAATGAAGGTGCAACCGGTTTCAGAGTAGCTGCAAAATCTCTTCGTCGAAATTAAAGGAACACTTGATCTAGCTAGCCACGGACAGCTATACAATCAAGTTGAGGCTTTGTAGCTAAAAATGAAAGCAATTTAATAAAAATCAATAAAGAAAAAGCAGCTCCTCCAGGATCTCAGGCAATAGATTAAGCAAAAAGTATAGATAATATAGCAGTTGGTTTTCAAAACAGACCCCAAGTTCAGTGCAGTGTTTATTGGCCTGCCACAACCAATTGATGCAACTCACACCGACAGAGTGGTAAGTGAAACAAACCCATTGATTAAAACGTGGCAAGAGGTTATCAATGAATTCATAGAGTTCAGAACAGAGGCCATGCAAAAGGTTCCAGAGTTGGGGCCTTTGTTAGAATATGGGGAACCTAAGTAGAGGGAGAAAGAAAAGGAGCCAATTGAACAAGAACATCCCAAGAAAACAAAATACGGTTAACCAGGGACAGCGACATCGAGAGAAAATTGACTCAGGATGAGTTAATAGTTTGTGGTCGAGGCTTGTTGGGGCCTTTGTTTTGGGAAAACCGTTTTTGAGTTGCGGACGACCAGCTGCGGGAAGATCGAGTGGCGGGGAACCGTTACGGGAGAAAGGGAGCCGTTGCGGGTGGAGGAGAAGGAAGAGATAGATGGCAGAGTGCAAAGATGCAACATCACAAATGGAAAATATAGGTGATAGCGAACAAGAAGAAAGACTCCTAGAGGCAAAGCCAACTGCAGAAGAGAATAGGGAATGCTGGAGCGCAGCAAAACAGCTGAGCGAAGAAAGGTAAAATAATGATAGTGCCATTCGATGGAGATATATAATCAAAGGAAAAGAGAACTAGCTCGGTGATTTTCGCAGGGATAGGTTGAGTTTGTATGGTCACATAGAGCTCTCTGGAGCTAGAGATGTAATGTTTTGTTTATGCTGAACCATGTGGAGACTGACATGTATTGTGGTTGTAATACCATATAATATATTGAATATGTGTTGTGGACATACTTATGTGTATGTTGAACAGTTCGGATATGTGATTTCAAAATTTTTGATAGCTTTACTTGATGACTGTTAAATGGTAGTTTATTTCCTCATTAAGATGCAATGAGTGTGTTCTGCATAACTGTAATGTCTAAATAGTTGTTAGCAGTTTCTCTTTGGTAATATGGTTCTAGCTCTTTTATCTTAGTAAGGTCAGGGCACACCTTGGGTGAGACTCCCTGCTCTCTTTCAGTAGGGTTGTTACACAACATTTTGTCATCGTCCCTGCAATCCCTCGCCTCGCATATTGGAGGCTATTTTCCCATGACCTGTGAACAATTTCATACTCTACAAACACTTTCTTTGCATCCTTCTGCATAAGGACATGTTTTCTCCAGTTGAACATTTCCTCAGAAAACACTCAAAAACCTCTGTTTTGGAATTGGCACGGGTAGCCAGTTCACCCCTCACGCCAATGGGGAATATTTTCACTAGAGCCCGCGCCAGCTGGCGCTATGTCCCTTTGTTGTGCCCGCGCCACCCTTTTTGGGAATGTTTTTTAACAAAATAGAGGCAGAAGCTTCCTTTAACCACCTCAGGAATGACTCATTGCAAGTGGTTAAACTCGATAAGCCATGGATCTCTTCCTTTAGGAAATGGTTGATGGAACATTCATTGAAGATAGGACTCCCCCCATGATTATAGGGATCCTAACCTCTCCTTCTCCCTCTATATAAACAAGCCTTCTCCCCTTACAAAAGCTAGCTGAACATATAGCCAAGAAGATGAACTTGGAGAAGAGATAATATAGCTGAGTAATTGCTATAGAGAAGGTTGAACCAAGGAGGATCCCATAGAGAGAGCCCCATCCGAATTCCCGACGAGCTTTGTGAAACCTGCTTCGCTAGAACCCTGTTGGAGGAGATCGCAACGTCGAAGCCTGGTTGTACTCTTCCTTCTTTAAATTAATATACTCGACTATGGTATTGATTCCATCTCTGTGTTATGTTTTGACACATTTGATTTAGTCCTCTTTGACTAACTGATAGTTAGGAATGTGAAATAGTATGTTGTGTATCATCTTCATTTCTTGTGTATGTGTAGGTATCTGGGCGTGAGAACGAGTGGATCATGATCTGCCAAATCAGGAGCGAGAGGCAGCTATTCGCTCAGACAACACAACAGCATAGGACCTATGGTAAGTGATCTACCAAGTCTTTGTCCATTCTTAACTAGGAATTGGTGTCATAGCGTGTCTCACTTGTGGCTAGACCCACTCAAGGGCTAGTGGGATCGCCTCTTTCCGTAGAGGGTATTTACCTCACCAACAAATTAGTGACCCCACTGGGGATCAATGCGAGTCTGTCTTTCGTCCATTAGGTCTTCTTCTTGGTCGTTTCTTTCTTAGCTTTCCTTTTTTGTTTGTTTTGCTGAGTCTTAGACCCTTGTTCAGCCCCAGAGGATCAGATCTAACCTCTATTTTTCCAAAATTTTCATCTTTTCAAGGTTGGCTTGATTGGCGAGGTTTCCAGCCTGACATTCCCACCCACAGGCACTTGTTTCCAGTTTATCACCCGTGCCATCCCCTTTCTAGCGCAGATTACAGCTAGATATTTGCGCCATTTCCTGTAGGTGCTAGGGTTTTCCCTGTTTTGGAGTTTTTGGTCCATCCTCCAGTCTCTAGGTGTTTTCTTGGCTTGATTTGGGTGCTTCGAGATTTTTTGTGACTGTGAACGACCTCCTTCCTTCGGTGGTTTTTCCATTTATTTCAACATCATGGCCTTAGGGTTTTCTAGTGCTAGGGTATGCTGAGCCTTCTGTAGGAGCTTTAGTATTTTGTTTCGCAACCACCTTCATTATTTTCTTGTTTGCATTTAGCTCCCTGGATCCGTTTTGAGTTATTGCATCTAGTGAAATGAGTCTTGAGTGAATCTTGCCTCTTTCAGTCAGTTCTGCTTCTTGTCACTCCAAACATAGCTCACATTGCTTGTATGGGTATTTTTTGACATCTTTCTTCGATTTGAGAGATTGTGACATTGGTTTGATTTGTTGTTTTGTTTTCTTTTGAGTTGATTATATTGCTTCGTTTCGACTCTCACATTTACATTCTTGAACTAGTGTGGAGGTTCGTTTTTCGTGTCATTTAGTGCACTATTTGCTCTGTTACATTGAAAAATAAAATAAAAAATTGTGCTTGCATTCTTGTTTGCATTGTGGAATTGAAAAATATTTCTCATAACTAGCATCAGGGATTCTAGGAAAGATTTATCATTCTCATTAGTTTGCATCAGGTACTGTAGTGGATGCTTCGGTGAGTTCTCATTATTTGCTATTGCTTGAAATCTCTGAAACTTTCTCGTAGATATCTTTTCATCAAACGAAATGGTATTTTATGGCATGTAGCTTGCATTTAGGGATTTGTGAGATCTAACATACGGTAGGACCTTGGAATTGAAACATAAATACAAGATCAGCTTAAAATTTGTTTCAATTAAGCTAAGGCAACATTGAAACTTAATGAAATATTTAGTGGTCTAAGTTAGAGACGTGTTCTGGCGTCTTTAAACCTAGCAGTTGTCGCTCGCCATTTGGCTTCAGAAAACACTAGTACGGACTTGTGCTCCCCATACCATCAAGTATATAAAGGGAGACCCCTCTAGGTTGCAATCCTTTTATCCGTAGGAAGCCGAGTCTGCCGCCTTGTAACCGTGATACACCGAACACAACATTTGGGGAGACTACTTGCACGTACATCAAGTCCTTGGTTGATTTTTCTTTCGTTTTATAACCAAGGTGTATATGGAAGTTCACGGGAACCTGGTACACCCTTTTACCTAGACTACTTGAGCAGTCATTTTCGATCTTTACTGACTCCATAAATTTTAAAATATCATCGAGCACTTGTCCTTTCGTGCTCGTTTCAAACTAAAAGAGACTAGAGTCATCTTTAACTATTTCTCGACTCTTAAAACATGAATCAACAAATTTTTGGTTTCAATTTGGTAAAATAAACTACCTACGATTACACGTCCTTTAAAGTTTGATTACTTGGCCTGTCTTTTTTTTCCTTGGTTTTGAGCCAAGAGTCTTCCTTTTTTATCTTTTTCCCTTTTTTCGTGTGCTATAGTCACAGTGGTGGAACCATCGGTTTCGCCTACTGGTAGTCCTTACACGGATGATTCCTCTGAAACTTCTCATACTTCTAGGTCTGCCGATCTTGAGCAGCCTGTCATCCCGCCAAAGTACCCCTTTGGAGAACCAGTTGAGTTCCATTGGCCTCTTTCCAATGCTTGGTTTGGGTTTGGGGTTGGGGAAAATCCCCCCCCCCCCTTACATCGGGATCACCATTTTTGGCTGCTATCATACCTCCTAGCCCCTGTACTCTTTTACAAGATCTTATGGTGGATTCAAACATGGACTCATCTGGTCCTAACGGCAGTGAGGGCATTCTAGTTTTTGATGAAGAATACCACCTTTTTCTAGAAGACATCCATCCAGACCCTGCTCAATATTCACCATCGGTGTCGCTTATAACTGGGTATAGGTCTCTGGGTCATATTATAGCTGGTATTTCCTCAATGGCAACATCAACTCCATCAAGGGGGCCGGTTCCTCCGTCATTGGGGATGTCGCCAATGAAACCTGTCTCATCGACACCTTTTATGACATCTGTCCCCACTAGACCTACTGTTTGTGTTGCTGCATCGGCGCCAGTTGTCACCGCTTAGCTGTCAGGAGTTTCGACTTCAGTAGAGACTTCGATTTCCATGGCAATTCCTAACGGCCTTTTGTCGGAGGAGTATCGGCTAGCTATTCAGCAGCAGAACTCCCAGACTTATCAGTCCCCTCAGGATCCTTATCAGTCCTATTTCTCTCATTATGGTGCGGATGGTACCCCGATTTATTAACTTCCGTTCCAACATGACGAGCACGGCAACCCTATATATTTGCGTACTCATGAGGCTTATCAGTTAATTAACGGTATTATACCTACCTTGCCTGGGCAACCCTCTAACCAACAAGGACAACCCTTTCAGGGGAAACCTGCTGTTCAACAAGGGTATTCTTTCAGCCCACAAGGACAACCCTTTCAGGAACAACCTTCAGCCCAGCAAGGGTATGCATACGACCCACAAGGGAAACCCTTACAGGGACAACCATTGGTCCAGCAGGGATTGTTTTACGGCCCGTAAGGGCAGCCTTACAATCCTCAAGGTCAACCTTTACAAGCTCAGCCTATGGTCCAACCAGGGAAACCTTAAGGACCAGCCGGGCAACCGGTATATCAACCCAGAACTTCATACAGTCCTGGGGGGAAAATACATCCATCTCAACCTTTGGTGCAACCACAGTAGCCATATTTTCCGATTGGTCAAAACATTACACAGCCAGGGCCATCTTATGGTCCTGCCACAAGTCAACCTAGTTATCAGGCACAACCTGGCCCATCGCAACCATCAGGACAATCTGCTCAGCAGGGGAAACCTGGTGGCCCTCATCAGTCAGTTCAACCTGTTCAACTAGGACAACCTGCACAGCTTGTTAACCCTGCTCAGTCACCGCTCCATTCTATGCCACAGACGAATCAACCTGTGCGTCCAACTTATCCAGCTCAGCAGGGCCCTACTTATCAGCAGCCTGTTCGACCCCAAGGCAGTTATCACCCTCAAGGTCAATATCAATCGGTTTGAAACCCGCCTCAAGGTTATGATTATTACCCTCAACCACCTAGCTATACTTATACTCCGCAGAAAAATCCCTACATTGCTCAATCGGGGCCCTCCTATACTCAGAATCAGTATCCTGGTTATCAACCCCCGTATCCTGGTTCTCAACCGCCATATCAACCGAATTATTTGGCTTATACCCCTTATGGTCTGAATCCTTCAGGACAGAACCAATGGGGGAAAAGTTATACTCAACCAGGATGGAATATGGGTACAGGTCCTTATCGAGGACCTGCAATGCCTTTTAACCCTCAATTACCTTTCCTTACCACGTTGGAATTACCAGAAGTGTCCAAATTGACAAATGATCCAATTCTTCATAATCCTTATTGGTCTCTGGTCCCAACGAAGGTTCTTGGTGATTGTCCCAAGTTTGAGGGCAAGTCTGGAGAAGACCCCCAAGCACACGTCATGACATACCATTTATGGTGTTCTTCCAATTCTTGGGTGGATGACTCTATCTGACTCCATCTTTTCCAGCGCACTATTACCGGAGCTACTGCTAAGTGGTAAATCGAATTGCCTCATGGCATCTTTCAAGATTTCAACACTCTCACTATGGCATTCCTTACTCACTTCCAGTTGCAGGTTCGTTATGAAGCCGGGACGCATCTCCTAACATCCTTGAAACAGGACTAGGCTACCGATATCTCGGACCATATTCATGAATGGAGACGGTGTCGTTGCCTGATCAAGTTCAAAATTCCTGATCAAATTCTTAATCATTGGTTCACTACCTCTTTTTTCAACCATATTGTGAAATACATCGCCATGGGGGCATGTGTAACCGAGGAACAAGCCATCGCTCATGCCCAGTACCTTGATTTAGTGTACTCTCAATCAGGCACTTTGTATGAAATCTTGACTCAGGCTCCACGGCCAGGGACCTCTAAAGCATTGGCTACCACATCAGTCGATGGTGTTATTGGTTTCGTGTCTCAGACTTCGCGCAAGTCTTCCAATGGGAAGCAGAAATCGAATAATTCTGCTCTTCAGGCTACTCCCGATTCTGGTAAAACCTCAGAGGTCAATGTCGTTCAGGCCAATCCTACGGACAAGACTTCCAAGGGCAGAAAGAAGGGAAAGGGCAAGGCCAAATCCGATGCCCCAAAACCAGAATTGTCTAAACCTTGGGCTTATGATGATTCACAACAAAAGTCAAAGTATCCCTGTCTGATTTTTGAATAGGATCACTACACTAAGGATTGTCCTCGACGATCTGAGATTAGTCAACTACTCAAAGGCGCTAAGGGAACTCCGACGGTCCTTAAAGAACCTTTCCCATCTCAGCAAACCCAGATGTTTGATCAATCATCACCATCTGCGTCATTTGGCTCTCAAGTATTCATGATGAACGGTTCTGCACCCATTTCCATTGCTACTTGGTCGAAGGATTATGTCGGATCACGTCAGGCAGCCGGGAAAGAGGTCGTTGACGGTCCTCCTCCCCCACCTGACTTTGGTCCTCTTGGGATTGAAAGGACCAGTGCTGAACCAGTTGTACGACCACCTTCTAAAGGTGTTCTCCAGAAATATTCCTATAATCCTAACGCCCATGCTGCTCAGCATTACAATATTGTTGAGGACTTAGCACAGGCACCTTCCGTGATGCCCACATTGGAAGTTCTCCAGAGTTTTCCGTCTCAACGGAAGGCATTATTATCTGCAATCGGTGGTATCGATCCTGCTAATTCTAGCCTTCTCTCTTTCGACTTAGAGAATTTCGTCCCCCGAGATTGCGCTTATCATATAAGTCAGCATTAACGGTCTCAACATCCATAGAGCCATTTTGGACAAAGGTGCATCTACCTGTGTCATGTCATCTACTTGTTGGAAGGCTATTGGATCTCCAGCTCTCACTTCATCACCCAATGCCCTGGAGGCATTCGATGGAAGGGAATCAAAGCCCTTGGGCATTCTCGCTAGCTTTCCGATCACGTTGCAAGGAAAAACGGTTAGTGTTGAAGTAGAAGTCGTTGATGCCAAAATAAATTACAATCTTCTACTTGGTTTTAGTGGGACTCACGCTATGCTATGCATTTCATCCACCCTCTTTTGACTTCTAAATTTTCCACACTAGGGAAAAATCGTTACTGTCAATCAGTTGTCATTCTTTACCTCGTCTTCCGAGAAAAATGTGCCATATTTGGATCAGATTCCTTCTCCCCCTGACAGTGTAGGACCAGGTCTTTTCAAAGATATCATTCTCATGGGTATCTTTCCCCTTCCACCGCCCAATACCATTCAATTTAACATGATCTCTCGATCAGATGACCCATGGATCATCCCTTTACCTGAACAGGTTGATTCATTTGGAGATTCAATGCTGCTTAGTCCAATCAAAATTAATTATTGTGAGCTTACAGCTGCATCTGATTCTCCCCCTCCTGAAGGTGCTCCTTTGAGCATGGCTCTCGACGTTTATTCTCAATCCCCTTAGCTTGGTGATGCCGATTCGTAGGATCCTCTGAAAGAAGTGTTTCCATCCGACGATGCTATCATGGAAACTATGTCTCTCGAAGATCTACCGGGGAGCGATGGACATCATCGTTCCTCATTTATGCCTGGCCTCGGGGCAATGTCTGACTGTCTTGGGCGTTTTTCATCCCAAGTTCCTTCTCCGCCACTTCAAATGCCTATTTTGACTCATGAAGTCTTCGCTGAAGGTAACTTGGGTAACATTACTCAAATGATGCCTATCGACATGTCTGGTTATGCCGCTACACAGAAGATCCTTCGTGCTGGCTACTTCTGGCTGTCCATTTTCAAAGACTGCATTGTTGCAGTACACAAATGTCATGCATACCAGATATATCAATGCAAGATGTGTGCGCCACTGGTTCCTTTTCACCTTGTCATTACCGTGGGCCCCTTTGCCAAATGGGGCATCAATTTTATGACGTGTAACAGTCGTTCGACCGAGGGGCTTGCCTATATTATCATCGTCGTCGATTATTTTATGAAATGGGTCGAAGCAATGCCTACACTGGCTGCGGACGGTAAGACAGCGACACAGTTCATTTTCAATCACATTATTGCACAGTTTGGTGTCCCTCAAGCCATCGTTACCAATCATGGCTCTCATTTTCGGGATTATATGATGGCGGAGCTGACACCTAAATTGGGTCTATGTCACAACATCTCAACTCCTTATTACCCTCAAGCTAACGGACAAGTTGAAGCTGTAAACAAAGTCCTTGTTTCCATGCTTCAACGAACAATTGGGATCCATAAATAAAACTGGCATCTCCTGTTGTTCTTAGCTCTATGGGCTTAACGAACATCAATAAAGAGTGCGACCGGATTCACCCCATTCTAGTGGGTATATGGTCTGGAAGCCACTCTTCTAATTGAATGTGAAATCCCTTCACTTAAAATAGATGTGGAATTATTTCCTGATACTTTGCCTGAAGAAGAGCGTCTCCTCTATTTAGAGAGATTGGATGAAAATTTTCACTTAGCTGCCTTGGTCATCGAAGCACAGAAAAAGTGAGTCAAAGCCCATTTTGACCAAATAGTTTCCCCTCGTTCTTTCATCGAAGGCGATCTCGTCCTCCTATATGACCAAGCTCATGACAAGCTGGGGGCAAGAAAATTCCAACCCATGTGGCATGGGCCCTACATTTTCAAATGTGTGTTACAAAATGGGGCTTATGAGTTCATTGATTATGAAGGTTATCCTTTATCACAGCCTAGAAATGGGTTGTACCTCAAAAAATATTATGCTTGAGTCATTCCTACATGATATGTGTACATAGGTGATTTTTTTTCATTTTTTTGCATGCTTTGGTTTGATGTGCTGTGTGAGATTTTTCTGCTTATTGGGTCTTGTTTGCTATGCAGATTTCTATTTCCCTTTACGTCGGTTTCGCGGATGGTGCTTCCCGCAGTACCAAGAACTTGTCTTCAGTAGCCTGGGTAATTTATGATCCTATCAGTGAGTTGATTAACTTACAAGGTATTTGTTTAGTACCAGCTACAAACAATGTCATTGAATATAGTGTTGTTTTGGAACTATTAATTGAGGCAGTTAACCTCGGCATACGCGCGTTGCTTGTGAATTTGGATTCGCAACTTGTTTTTCGTCAACTTAACAATCATTATTCGGTTCGAAACCCATGCATTTTGATATTGTATTTGCGTATTCGTTTACTTGAAAGACATTTTTATTTCATAACATATCAACATATACCAAGACGAATGAATGCATTAACAGATGCAATAGCTAACATGGTGCTAGATATACATTTGCGCAATTTATGAAAACATCATCATGTGTAAATAGACCCATGTAGAAAATAGATGTATGTATATATATATATATATATATATATATATATATATATATATATATATCTTTTGTTTGCAACGTGTGCATCATATAAAACCCAAAAATAATATATGCCTATTTCAGTTACATCGTGAGACAACATGTCTCTCAAAAATGGGTGGAAATAAAAGCCTAAAGTGCCTAATCGGCGTGGTGCTCCTGATAGCACGTCACTGCCCATACCAGCCGCCTCAGCAAGCGGTGGATACGAATCGTCACCCCTACCATGTGCCTCTGATAGGCTGGAGGAACGTCGTCAAAATGAGCATAGTCTAGAATCTCGCGAGTGATTCCCTCCAGGTTCTGCACTATGTCCTTGTCAATACCCTCGCCGTGAGGATCAAAATCTCGAGGAGTTCTCCTCGCTATTGGAGACATGCCTGTAGGGCGCTCTCGGCCAACATCTGAATACATATAAAATTAACTGTAAGAACATGCATATATACAAAAAAAATCATAAACTCATGAAAATAAAAAATGAGTCTCACCTAGCTCTTCGTCCCAATCCTCTCCCTCCGGGACCGGGAGTTCTGGGTCTTCGGTGAAGTCTGTGCCGACATAGGGCCAATCCTCCACGACAATCAGCTGCCATCGGAGCCAATCAAAAAAATCTGGCCTCCAGGACATCTGCTGTCCACCCCCTACTCTAGGCATCAGTGCAGCCCATCGGGCCATCCGTGGCTCTGTGGGTGGCGGCATCGGGACAATAACCTCCTCACGCTGGAATATGGGTAACCGTTCCAGAAAGAACGATACCAGAATCGATCCATACCCAAACTAATTTAGTTTGGTATTCTTGCACTTAGTGAGCTTCCATTTGATGTTGATAGTCACGGCCTTGGCCCAGTTGAAGATGGTCAGGTTCATCCACTCTGAGGCAAGAAGTAGTTGTGTCTTCATGGCCTCATGTGGTTCCTGCGACCCAGCAGCCCGTGTGATAGTGTGTATCACTACTCTTAGTGCCTAATCAAGAACGGTTTTGATGTCCACTTTTCCACTCCCTATTCCTTTTCATGCCCCTCGGCACACCCTATCAATTACCATTCCCATGCTTTCCCTGGAAGGACAGGTACCGGTTAAGATGGGGACTGCACCTCTGTGTGACAATCCAGTGATGAAATATACATTTGAGACTTCGATTTCAAGCTCTTGATCCTGAAGCACAAACTTCTCCTGATCTTCATCCCAAATTCTTATCAAGTACTGAATTAATTCAGGCTCAGCCCAAAGACATGGTGTCAGGAAAAACTTATTGAGCCCAAAATTCCTGAGGGCATTCATGTATTGTTCATTTTCCATGGCTTGTTCATACTCCTCACTATGTTCTCTCTCTTTCCACTCGATAACCATATTTTTTTCTTTTGTACCTGCATGAATTGATTTCTAGAAACATTGTAAGCCCCCTTGGGTGTCAAAATTTGCAATCAATTGGTTGCATTTTCTTAAATTTAAGGCGGATTTTGAGTTGCGTGGTTGGTGCAACCCCTATGTAAAAAAGGGTCAATTGGCACGAGTCCGTGCCCGAAACCTGTGCCAACCGCGATGCCCTAAATTTTAAAAATCCTCCCTCAAGGGACCCAAAATGACAACTAAATGCAATAAAATATAGCTCAAAAGATGGCAAATGATGTAGGCTCCTACCTGAAGCTGGAGAAATCCAGATTGGTCCACTAATTTGCTCGCACTCGTCGCCACAAGATCACAAGGTAAATGGACCACTGTTGCTCCACAAAGAGGTAAAAGTGAAAAGTAAATAATTATTTACCATTTATGGTCTTTTATAACTTTTCAAAGTCTAAAAATAGGTTTTAAAACATATTTGTCGATTATTTTCAAGGAATACATTTTACACACGTCTTTTTGTGCAGCGACGGGTTTCCACATGGTTTTGACGAAGAAACGAGTTGTATTTTATACTTTTTCGGACTTAGTAAAAACACGAAAAAGTCACTATTGGATTCATCTTTTAGCTCTTTTCTGACTCTCTAAAATGAAAAGATCGCCGAGTTGCTTGTCATTTTGAACTCATTAAATTGGCTGCGAAACGATATCTACCCAGTATACGTTTACCCCTTTTTCGGGCTAGGATAGATTATTTACGAAAAAGGAATACCTTAGCCTATCGCGACTAAGAGGTTCTCTCGAACACAACTTTCTACCTTTTCGGATCCGAGGGAATATTTATGAAAAGGGCCTTACTGGAGTTTTATTTTTTCTTTCTTTTCAAAATCTTTAAACATGAAAAGATGGCGAGTTATTCCTTTGTCAGACTCGTTAAAACTGATGACATCGGACTCCATCGTCATGTCGTTACTCGAGTTCCTCCTTCCTAGGGCTCGTAAAATGTACTAGGTTGGATTTGTCTGAAGGAAAAACTTACATCACAAGCACATGCTATCCCCTTCAAGCTTGTTTTCAAAAATAATTGGGGTACTTGCCAGAAATGGTGGGGGAAAATGGAACCAACATTGTAGTCGTGTTGGCAGTATGTCGCTCTTGAACATGGCACTTGTCTGCATTTGTGTCAGGTTGGGGATATCTCATCTCGTTATTTGTTTGCCTCCATGGGTTTGGGTAATCATTTTTGACCTCTCGTCTGCTCTTTTACACGTCACCATGACCTCAGATCCCTTGATGTCAAAAACTACCAAATCCAGTGTCGTGTCGCCGATATGTTCAAGAGAAGTTTGTCTCTACAGTTTTCAACCTCCCTATGATTCTTTGTTGGTCTTGATTCACAAACATCATATTCCTTTGTCTTGTGTCGATGATGTGGGAAACATTATGGCCCACCTTCGATCAAGGTCACTTTCCTGTCGACTCCAGCTCATTACCCAGGAAGTTGATCTAGAGATTCCCTTCAGGTACCTTGGAGCTTGCATGCCTCAATGGCAGGTTCTTCACATTCGATGTAAGGTCCACATCATTGGCCTTCGATCGACTGACTCTATGGGTGTTCGACGTCAGATCATTGTTCACATTCTGTGGATTGTACCTTTAGTATCTTGAGAGCCATTTTCATTATTGGTGGTTTCTCCCGTGTCTGTTAACAACTTTCATCATTGGCTAGTAATCAGATGATTTTCCTCCATGTTTGACTTCAGCTCACATATTCGCATGATCGAATTTGTACTTTGTTCGAGTCGAGATTGAACGCAAGACCTTGGGTTTTGTCTGATAAAATCCAGGCTACGGGTTCTTTGTGGATTACTATGACTTATTATATGAATCTTCTGATTGGATGGCTCTGACCACACCTGAGTCTATTTGTTGATCCCTATTGCTGGATGGCTGTGTACATACCTCGGATCTCATTATTTGTGTACTCTATTATGGATGTTTTCACCCATGCCACATGTCATATATCAGATTTATTAGTTGTACTTGTACTTGCAAGTCTTCTAACAGCAGTGTTTGAGTCGAACGCGTTCTCATAAATAATTTCACCCCTCCCTCTCTCTCGGACCTCATGCTTAAGGGGGCATTTGTTACACAACATTTTGTCACCGTCCCTGCAATCCCTCGCCTCGCATATTGGAGGGTCTTTTCCCATGACCTGTGAACAGTGTCATACTCTACAAACAATTTCTTTGCATCCTTCTGCATAAGGACATGTTTTCTCTTGTTGAAAATTTCCTTAGAAAAAACTCAAAAACCTCTGTTTGGCATTGGCGCAGGTAGCCAGTTCACCCCTCGCACCAATGGGGAAGATTTGCACTAGATCCTGTGCCAACTAGCACTTTCTCCCTTTTTTGTGCCTGCACCAGCCTTTTTGGGAATGTTTTTTAACAAACTAGAGGCGGAAGTTTCCTTTAACCACCTCAGGAATGACTCATTGCAAGTGGTTAAACTCGATAAGCCACGAATATCTTCCTTTAGGAAATGGTTTATGGAACATTCTTTGAAGATAGGACTCCCCCCATGATTATAGGGATCCTATCCTCTCCTTATCCCTCTTAAACAAGCCTTCTCCCCTTACAAAAGCTAGCTGAACATATAGCCAAGAAGCTGAACTTGGAGAAGAGATACTATAGCTGAGTAATTGCTATAGAGAAGGTTGAACCAAGGAGGATCCCATAGAGAGAGCCCAGTCCGAATTCCTGACGAGCTTTGTGAGATGTGCTCCGATGGAACCCTGCTAGAGGAGATCACAACGTCGAAGCCTGGTTGTACTCTTCCTTCTTTAAATTAAGATACTCGACTACAGTATTGATTCCATCTCTGTGTTATGTTTTGACGCATTTGATTTAGTATTATTCGACTGAATGATAGTTAGTAATGAGAAATATTATGTTGTGTATCGTCTTCATTTCTTGTGTATGTACGGGTATTCGGGCGTGAGAACGAGCAGATCATGATCTGCCGAATCAGGAGCGAGAGGCAGTTATTCTCTCGGACGACACAACAGCACAGGACCTGCGGTAAGTGATCTACCAAGTATTTTTCCATTATTAACTAGGAATTGGTGTCATAATGTGTCTCGTTTGTGTCTAGACCCACTCTAGGCCTAGTGGGATCGCCTCTATCCGCAGAGGGGATTTACCTCACCAATAAGGGTGAAAATTTCAGCATTGTCCTAGACTACAACAGAATCTTATTGGCCCCGATCCTGAACCTGGGTCTTGCCCAAAAGTCACCCTTTTTCACCAAAACTAAGGTGATGGCATGACTCCGTACATGACTTATGTTGACCTGACCTAATGATGACACCAAATGCACATGTGAAACCATGATTTGGAACTTTGACCCTTTGCAGTATGCATGATAACAATGTGATGACCAAGAGTATTTTTTGATTCCCTATCACAAGGATTGATGACATGACCATGATGGAATTTTATGAATTTGAAAATGAAGGGAGCGGTAATAATACCTAGACACTGACCCATGATCAAATTTTATTTGAAACTATAACAATTTGACCTAGGACCCTATTAATTGACATTGAAAGAGTACATTTTATAACTGGGGAATCATAGACACTAACATTGTACTAAGTTGGGGATGGCATGTCCTTTAGGAGGTGTCAAGAACACTGTAGATAAGGTAGCTTCATCCATTAGGAAATAGATTCAAAAAAAAAAAAAAAAAATTGAAACCGAAATGACTGACTAACTAAACTTAAGAGAAACTTAAACTAACTTGACTAAAATCAACAACTTGACTACTAAATGAACTTACCTATGGCAGCAGACCATCAAGATCTTAGGGCCTTCGCTTCAGGCTTCAAATCTGGATTTTATACATATATATATATATATATATATATATATATATATATATATATATATATATATATATATATATATATATATATATATATATATATATATATATATATATATATATATATATATATATACAATCATGTGAAATGATCTCTCTATTGTAACCAATCTAGCAAAAGGCTACTTACTTCAATCATTCTCACACTTTCCTTGAGCAGGTAGAAAAAAATAAAAAATAGGAAACTCCAAGTGTCCACTGAAGATGCGCTCATGATCCATAAAAACAAGAAAATACATATTCCGTATTTACTGTAGAAAATCAGTAAAATGATACTCAATAATCTGAAATGTTGTCCTGTCTTGAAATCCAGCAGAAATACAAGCATTCCTTTCATTTTCCATTGAAAAATTTTCGTCAGGATGAAAAAAGAAAATATTTTTATCAAGTTTTTCATTTTCATCAGGGTAAAGGAAAGTTTTCACCTGAGAACATGCGTCTGAGGCAGCCATATTATCAATAGTAAAAATGTGCGCATCCATAGGACCTGGGAAAAACTGCTCTTCTTCAAGGGACTCTTCATTTTCTGATCCTGGAGGAAGATCATCATGTGCAAGAGGCTCTAAAAAAACCTCTTCTTTGTCGTTGGTCTCTTTTTCATAATATTATTGCAAGTTTTGATGATTATTCTTTGTCATAATTACATTTATGAAACTCCCACACATGCCAATTCAAAATTATGATTTGCATGAATTTTCCCTTGAAATAGTGCTTCATAAAATGGATGAGCTGGAGAGACATATGTGTGGTGAATGTATAGATATCCTTGTTCATAAATTTGATCAAAAACCTCATCTTGGTCTTCACAAACCTAATATTGAATAAAAAACTAGAGAAAGAAAATCTAAAAATAAATAAAAAAATTGAATGAATATCTTCATACCTCTCATCCAAAATAAATGGTTTTGGATGCTCATGGGAAATTTTAAATGCAACAACCACATAAAGTGTATTTTATTCCTCATGTGCTTCAACAGGAAAAATATCAATCTGACTGTCACAAGAATCAAGGAAAACAATTTCTTGTTCATTATTTCCTTGTAAAATTAGATGATCATTGCCATAAGATGGTTCACTGCTTAAGTTTTTTGTACATGCAATTTCGAAATTCAGGATTGGACCAATTTCTTCCTGACTGTTAGGATGTAGATTTGTTTCATCTTCAAGCAAAGAAGGAGTTCATGTGTGCTGTGAATGATATTTTCTATCAAGGCAACTATTTTTTTTTTTTTCCTGCTGGGAAGAAAATTCATAAAGGGCCTCTATGATCTCATCATCTATACACTCTTCATCCCCAAAATCCTCTTCAAGGTATTGAATGAAATCTTCACAGGATTCAAAAAAATCTTCGAACAACAAAAATGAATGATGGGATTTTCCATAAAAATCAAAGAATTTTGTGTGGAAATATTTAAGAAAGAATAAGCTGCCTGGCTTCAACCCTTCATACCATTATCTTGCTTTCCCTCCCATGGTAGCCATAAAAATTTTCATCAAACAGTATTCATGAAACCTAATCCCAAGATTATGTATATGCCAATGAAATTTTATTATATGTGAATCGCCTCATCTTCCTTTCCATCTATGAATTTGGGAGGATAAGTTTTCCAATCTATGCAAAGTATTCGATTTAGAAAACCAGGAATGTGAGCACGATTCATAGGAGAATACCTTCTAGAAATTGAATCCATCTTGATAAAAATAGATGAACTAAGGCATCCTTTAGGCTATTTATTCTTCCGCTAGTGGAATCACGAATAAAACCCTGATTTCCAGATCCTTCTTCCAGTGGAGTCTTTGAATCAGGGTGGAGTCGCCAGGTGAATGATTTCAGCCTTCCTATGTCTGATTATTTTCCACTGTCAACAATCAGATCAATCCTTGTACAATATTTATGGAGAATATCATTAGGGTAATTTTGAGGTCTAAAATAGGCCTCCTAATAAAATTAAAAAATAATAGTGGAAATAATAAAATAAGATTAGACTACATCATCAAATTTTAGAGGGAGAAAAGAAAAAACTACTTTTTCAACTCGTATTTTTAACGTATCTCCCTATGGGTTTACTCAAATTTCAAGTGGGAACACTCGTTGGAGGGAAAATTTGATTCCTCATCCAAGGAGTACCCATGTTACATAATATCGATGGACCTTCCTACACGAAAAATGAGAAATACATGAAAAATGTGATGGTAATCACATGTTTTCATGTATTTATCATTTTTCATGTAGCAGGGTCCATCGAAAGTATGTAACATGGGTACTCCTTGATTGAGGAATTAAATGTTGCATCCAACAAGTAGCCCCACTTGAAATTTGAGTAAAACCTTAGGGAGATAAGTTGAAAATACAAGTTGAAAAATTAGTTTTATTATTTTATTATTTTTTAATATTTTTACTTTTTTACCCAAAAAATGGTGAATCATCCTCCATGGTTGAAATCATCATCTTGAATCCTGTCGGTTCTTATAAATTTTATTTTGGTTGTACATTTTTCTTAGGAGGCCCATTTTAGACCTCAAAATTTATCTAATGGAGACTTTTCGTCCCCGACAATGACACCAAAATGTTAGCGATCCACAGTTTCCCAAGGCTAAGAAAGGAGACCAAAGGAGGTAACCTCAAACCAACTTTGGATTTGGTAGCTAGCCCTACCAAATCAGAGAGGGATATCTCTATAATCTCATAGCCAACAAAGTGACTGGAGAAAAAAAATAGAACTTAGGCTAGATATTCAGCTCACTAGGGTTTGATTTTTAGGGTTTGTTGGATTAGGCTCAAAAGTCTTGTCATATTCCTAATTAGCTTATAGCTAATTAGAATATTAATTTTTGTTTTTGTCAACAATATAGATGAATAAGAGGGTAGAGGGACCCATAAATCCCTTTATTAGGAACAAAACCACTTCCTAATGTGAATGTGGATCACCGCATCTAGATAGGGTCAAGATGAATAAACCACTTATTGGTGTGAATGTGGGTCAATGCATGTGGATGGGGTCTGTTAGCACTCGAATCTGCCACAGGCTGAAAGAGGCGAGGCTCGAGGCAACATCAAACCAACCTTAGCCTCGTAGCTAGCCCTACGAGGACAGGAGAGGGCTCTCTCCGGGTCAAACTCAGCAAAAGGATCTTCAAGGGGCTGAGATGACCGATAAGGAATGCTAATCTTAGGCTAGTAAACTGATATGAAAGGGTTTTTTGATAAAATGATGGGGTTTTTGGGCTGTGTGAAGCAAAGAACAGCTTGAACAGAGAAATGTAATCAAAAACACAGATTGTCTCCTGAGGCAAGGTAGGCAAGAAAATCTAACATCAAATTGAGATTAAATGGAATGGCAAGACTGCTGAGGAGCCGACAAGGGCATAGAGGATGAATCCTTGTCGAACAGAAGAAAACATTAAATATGAACAAATTTAAAGGCAGAGAATACCAAATATGAATTCTACCTTAACACTTCATTTGTTCAATTGGTAATGATCATGAAATGACATGAACACATAACAGGCTACATATGAAACAAAAGAGGACACAAATGCTAAATTTCAAGCCACAGGAATCTCAGAAGCCAGCGCTAGGTATTTTCATTAAAATCTCTGTCAAAGACAGTACAATGGAAGCTCTGTTCTCCCTCCTACACTAACCCTCAGAACTCTCCCACTTGATTATTTTTATAAACTATTCTAAAACAAAAACAACAGGTCGACCCAACAATCAGGGTGCTGTTTGAACTGAAATTACACAAAATTAGAAAAGCGAACAGCCTTCTATTCTAAAATAATACAATGTCCCTCTAAAAATCCTCTGATGACCAAATTCAAAGATACACACTGGATCTCAGATCATTAACTGAAGTCTAAAATAGAAGATTGGTTCCTATTTCTTCTGTTGTGATGGATATCTTCGTTTTGTTTTAGGTGTATTTTGACTTGGCATTTTTCATTTGCTATTTTAAATAAAAACCAATTTTTAATAAAACTAGATCTTTTACTTGTTATCTCCTTCTTTTTCACAATGCTCACATGTGTGCTTTACTTTTTCCAGTGCATCATTTGCTGCTTCCTGAGAAAGCTCTCCTTTCTTAACAAAGCGCTGCAATGAAGACCGAATTCCCTCCATGCCCCTTTGTAGGGCGCTTTCGCTTGAATCGACGAGCACCACTGATATTCCTGCAACTGCTGCCAGCTGAGCTATCCCCGACCCCATTTGACCACTTCCCAGTACTCCAATGACCTTGATATCGGCCATTATGATGGTATGCACAACAGATATTCAGGTACTTTCCTTCGGAATTACAATAATTAGAATACTGGGTATGCCTCTACACAATCAGTCACACCTGCATCTCACGAGCTGGCATTTTATAATCCACTGTAGAGGCTTATAATTGAGCTGGCCATAACACGGCGTTCTCAAGATCAGATTGAAACAATTTCAAATCGGATCTACTAATTGCTGAACGTTGCCAGGTGCTGACACGTACACAAGTGATGCTCCTTGGCAGGTCCACATAGCAGTAAATTGCAGCGGCCACATAACATAATTTAAAATTACAATGTATATATATATAACTCTTCCCATGCAATTTTACTATTTAATTTAATTATACCACACAATGTTTTGCCTTAAAATTTTTCATACGTTGCTCCACCATATGCAATGGTCAACGCATTCACCCATCTCAGTATGAAACGCATATAAACCCACCACTACAACGAATACAATCGCAGATCTTTCAACGCAGAGTTTGCAGGACGTCTAATGCAGAGATCCACAAAGAAACAAGGCCAAACCATCCTTCGCATGATCATCAAGTTGTATCCATCACAGCCTTCATCAATAACTGAATCACTCATGGCTTTTTCTATGTCACTTATTTGACTCTGGATGGCCATAACAAATTGTTTATGCCTGCCGCTTGCATCTACACCTCTCTAGAAGCCACTTATTGACAATTGTGTCATTTAAAACGAACATCCACTCTGCAACAAAGCAAACGCTGCAATCTTCTGCGTGGGTCGCTCACGTTGTATTTTTGCACTGCGAAGAACGCCCAGGTGGGTCGCTCGACGCCCAGGTGGGTCGCTCGACGCCCAGGTGGGTCGCTCGACCTCCAAATCCAGTCCAGAACTATTAATCCGATCTCTGCAGCGATTTTTCCAGAGCTTAAAGGAATTAATTGCAGTTGAATAGAGGGCACACCATAGACATGGGAGGTGTACTTCATGAATTGTTTCATCGAAAGCTTCGGCTTGGCCTTTGTCAGCATTACTACGTTAGCAGCTCGTAGATTGAGTACAAATTTTTTATCAGTTGCATCCCATATGTATCGACATGTGGTCACTCCAAATCCTTGAATGTCCTACAGTTTGGGAGCTGTAATGCTGGCCAGAAGATCCCTCACACCCATCTCGGCATGAAGCCTTCCTCTGACCAAACATGTTAAAAAAAACAGCCAGATTTTCGAGGCAAGTGATTGCCACATCAGGAAAAGTAGTGGAACCAGTTAACTCTTCACTTGACTCAAATTGAGCCACAGCAAAGTTACAGAACAATGACAACCAGGTAACCATATGTATAATGAACAACTGCAGCTAGTATCGCCTTCCCAACCATTCCTGAAACAAAACCATTTTAATATACAAGATGGAAGGGCAAGTTTATATTTTCCAAACCACTGCACCAAAACAAATGACCACTTTATATGTACTGTGCCTGATCATAATCACTTCTATACCCTCCAGGTAGAAGGGTTTCGCTGCTGCTAGTATATTGTGATTTTATATCCAAGCAATCAGCGAATAAGCATTCATCATAATCTTCAATGTGATTACTTTGTTGCCAGTTTTGCTTTATAATATTTAACCCTTTGAAATCTGACCCCTCATCAAAATCTCCCAAGTAAAATTTGCTATAAAATCTGAACGAGAAATATTTGGAAATTAAGCCTGCAGAATTTGTGGCTTATTCTCTAGCTTTGCTTTGGGTATGGTGTTTCTGATCAACTGACTGATGGATTTCTGTTTGTCTCACAGGGTATAGAGCTGGCTGCTGAAACAAGGCTGCCATTTGAAGAGCTAGAGAATTTGCAGCATTTTGAAAAATTACATATTCATCATAAAAAACATATTTGATGACTTCTTCTTCAAAACAGGGTTTTGAAGAAGAATCAATCTCGCCTTATTTACGATGAAATTTCTGAAATGAAGGCTTACTGAACCTTCCTCTAGCCTAGCTCTGAAAACTAAACCCTGAACTGCAGAATTACTCTTTAATGACTGCAAATAAGGAGAACTGAACCTTGGTGAATTTGATTGCAGCAATCTGACAAGACGGAGTCTAACATTGGCTCCAATGGGGATGGCAGCTGCCGCTTCTTGGAGGTGCCAAGAACCGCAGAGCTTTGAGAGAGCAGACAGTGCCTCCATCCATTGGGCTATGGAATCATGATCAACTTATTAACTGAAAACTGACTGAAATTATTTGAAAAACTAACTTGGAAAATCTCAAACTAGAACTGCAATAAACTGGAACAAAATGCTGCCCTTTGGCTGCTTATTTATTTACAAAATCTACCCTACTCTGCTGCAAAACAATAGATCAGGTAATACTGAAATGCCAGATTAACCATTCAAGTAAACCTGAGAATGATGCCGCTTGAGAATGCTTCCACCAGATCACAGATGTAATTGCTGGCAGCCCTTCATGCACGTAATGAATCTGGCCACGGAAAATATAGCCTGATCTATCAATCAAACTGAAAAATGTGTCCATGTATGCCGCAATAGAATCACGGAAGCTGGACTCTGTTGGCTGCCCCAACTCTGTGATGCATACTTCCAGCTGCACACTGTCAATGTAAACAACTGTAGGCCATTCTATGATTTCTTGTTTCGATGGAGGAAGGATTTCCAAAAACTTTTTAGGGTCTTGGAAATCATATGACTGAATCTGCTCATCTAAACATTGAATCTCCTTTTCAAACTTTTCAACAATTAACTCACAGAACCTAGTTTTAGTTTCAAGAGGAAACTTCGGAGATTTCAAACATTGAAGCAAGACTCTGACAAATTCTTCATTAATTTCAAAATCCGCTAACGAATTTCTAGCATCTTCTACAACTTCAGAAAGTGCAGGGTTTGCCACATACCCTACCATTGCATGAGTGGATCAGCGAGCATTGGAATCTCTGGATCGAGCTGGAGTCGCCAGGTGAAAGTTTCAGCCTTCATATGTGTCTGACTGCTGTCCACCATCAGCATCAGATCCGCAACTTGATTATCCTTTACCGGGGAAAGATCTTCCCCAGTATGGTCACCACTATGTTAGCGCTCGATTCTGCCACAGGCTGAAAGAGGCGAGGCTCGAGGCAACATCAAACCAACCTTAGCCTCGTAGCTAGCCCTACGAGGACAGGAGAGGGCTCTCTCCGGGTCAAACTCAGCAAAAGGATCTTCAAGGGGCTGAGATGACCGATAAGGAATGCTAATCTTAGGCTAGTAAACTGATATGAAAGGGTTTTTTGATAAAATGATGGGGTTTCTGGGCTGTGTGAAGCAAAGAACAGCTTGAACAGAGAAATGTAATCAAAAACACAGATTGTCTCCTGAGGCAAGGTAGGCAAGAAAATCTAACATCAAATTGAGATTAAATGGAATGGCAAGACTGCTGAGGAGCCGACAAGGGCATAGAGGATGAATCCTTGTCGAACAGAAGAAAACATTAAATATGAACAAATTTAAAGGCAGAGCATACCAAATATGAATTCTACCTTAACACTTCATTTGTTCAATTGGTAATGATCATGAAATGACATGAACACATAACAGGCTACATATGAAACAAAAGAGGACACAAATGCTAAATTTCAAGCCACAGGAATCTCAGAAGCCAGCGCTAGGTATTTTCATTAAAATCTCTGTCAAAGACAGTACAATGGAAGCTCTGTTCTCCCTCCTACACTAACCCTCAGAACTCTCCCACTTGATTATTTTTATAAACTATTCTAAAACAAAAACAACAGGTCGACCCAACAATCAGGGTGCTGTTTGAACTGAAATTACACAAAATTAGAAAAGCGAACAGCCTTCTATTCTAAAATAATACAATGTCCCTCTAAAAATCCTCTGATGACCAAATTCAAAGATACACACTGGATCTCAGATCATTAACTGAAGTCTAAAATAGAAGATTGGTTCCTATTTCTTTTGTTGTGATGGATATCTTCGTTTTGTTTTAGGTGTATTTTGACTTGGCATTTTTCATTTGCTATTTTAAATAAAAACCAATTTTTAATAAAACTAGATCTTTTACTTGTTATCTCCTTCTTTTTCACAATGCTCACATGTGTGCTTTACTTTTGCCAGTGCATCATTTGCTGCTTCCTGAGAAAGCTCTCCTTTCTTAACAAAGCGCCAGAATACACTAATTCCTCCCATGCCCTTTTGGTGTATGCCGCTGAATCGACGAGCACCACCGATATTTTTTGTTCGTCACAAATTGAGCTATCCCCACCCTATTTGGACCACTTCCTAAAGACTCCAATGACCTTGATATCGCCATTATGATGGTATGCACAACAGATATCTGTGTACTTTCCTCTTCGACTACAATAATTGAATACTGTATGCCTCTACACACCAAGCCACACCCTATTCACGAATGGGCATTTTATAATCCATCAGAGGCTTATAATTGAGCTTCACATAACACGGCGGTTTCTCAAGATCGATTGCTCACTTTAAATCGGATCTACGACTTATTGACCACATGTAAGGCCGAAGACGAATAAGCATGTTCCTTATGTGTCCATAGCAAGAATTGCAAATGCCACATAACATAATTTAAAATTACAATGTATATATATATAACTCTTCCCATGCAATTTTACTATTTAATTTAATTATACCACACAATGTTTTGCCTTAAAATTTTTCATACGTTGCTCCACCATATGCAATGGTCAACGCATTCACCCATCTCAGTATGAAACGCATATAAACCCACCACTACAACGAATACAATCGCAGATCTTTCAACGCAGAGTTTGCAGGATGTCTAATGCAGAGATCCACAAAGAAACAAGGCCAAACCATCCTTCGCATGATCATCAAGTTGTATCCATCACAGCCTTCATCAATAACTGAATCACTCATGGCTTTTTCTATGTCACTTATTTGACTCTGGATGGCCATAAAAAATTGTTTATGCCTGCCTCTTGCATCTACACCTCTCTAGAAGCCACTTATTGACAATTGTGTCATTTAAAACGAACATCCACTCTGCAACAAAGCAAACGCTGCAATCTTCTGCGTGGGTCGCTCACCTTCTGCGTGGGTCGCTCACGTTGTATTTTTGCACTGCGAAGAACGCCCAGGTGGGTCGCTCGACGCCCAGGTGGGTCGCTCGACCTCCAAATCCAGTCCAGAACTATTAATCCGATCTCTGCAGCGATTTTTCCGAATTAATTGCAGTTGAATAGAGGGCAAACCATAGACATGGGAGATGTACTTCATGAATTGTTTCATCGAAAGCTTCGGCTTGGCCTTTGTCAGCATTACTACGTTAACAGCTCGTAGATTGCGTACAAATTTTTTATCAGTTGCATCCCATATGTATCGACATGTGGTCACTCCAAATCCTTGAATGTCCTACAGTTTGGGAGCTGTAATGCTGGCCAGAAGATCCCTCACACCCATCTCGGCATGAAGCCTTCCTCTGACCAAACACGTTTAAAGAAAAACAGCCAGATTTCTGAGGCAAGTGATTGCCACATTAGGAAAAGTAGTGGAACCAGTTAACTCTGCACTTGACTCAAATTGAGCCACAGCAAAGTTACAGAACAATGACAACCAGGTAACCATATGTATAATGAACAATCAAATTTAAAAACGCTTTCCCAACCATTCCCCGAAACAAACCATTTTAATATACAAGATGGAAGGGCAAGTTTATATTTGGCCAAACCACCGCACCAAAACAAATGACCACTTTTTATATGTATCGTGCCTGATCATAATCACTTCTATACCCTCCAGGTAGAAGGGTTTCGCTGCTGCGAGTATATTGTGAATTCATGTTTAAGCAATCAGCGGATAAGCATTCATCATAATCTTCAATGTGATTACTTTGTTGCCAGTTTTGCTTTGCCATATTTAACCCCTCGAAATCTGACCCCTCATCAAAATCTCCCAAGTAAAATTTTGCTATAAAAATCCGAACAAATATTTGGAAATTAAGCTCCGCAGAATTTGTGGCTTATTCTCTAGCTTTGCTTTGGGTATGGTGTCTCGATCAACCGACCGATTGATTGCTTGTCTCACGTATAGAGCCGGGTCATTCGGGAAACATAGTTGCCTTTTGAAGAGCTAGAGAATTTGCAAGATTTTGACAAATTACATATTCATCATAAAAACATATTTGATGACTTCTTCAAACAGGTTTTGAAGAAGAATCAATTTCTCATCGATCGCATTCCCGATATATCAGCCCATCGGTCCTTGGGGAAGCCCTCCGCAAAGTGTTATTGAAACATTTTGAAAACAAGCTTTGCAAACATCTAAGTAGCAGTGGGTGAAAGCTTTTTGGCATTGGCCTGTATATTGAACTGAGACTTTGACAGCTACCTATCTGAATTGGACTCTGACAAAGGACTTGAGAAGACGGAGTCTAACAGGGTCAATTTGACCAAATCAACAGCGCAGTCATGGAGGTAGTGGAGACAATGGAGGACATCGCATTCATAATGGAGGTTAGTGGCCATGGGCGTAACATCATTATTGTGTGGGGCCAAGAGGGTGAGGGCTCACAAGAATATAAGGAAGGGGATGGTCGCCATAGAGAGCATTCTGATTATTGTTTATGAATTTTCTTTTATGAATTTCTACACGCTTCATCTGTTTATCTAAGCCTGCTGTGTTGTTTAGCACACGGTTGTTTCCGAGCAGAATTCCCACCATTTTCCTTGGGGGAATTCCATTTCCCACTCAGGAAAGGTTCTTGAGCTGCATTTCATCATCAAGCATCATGCTAATCTTCAGCCCCTATCAGCAGTGTAGTCTCCTTTAGGAATTGCGTAATCCAGGAGGGAAGATCTATTGGAGGAGAAATAACCCAAGTTTCTAAGATTAGCATCTAGTGAGGGGAGTATCCCTTCATCCGGGAAGTTGATTGGGAGGAGTAACAATAGATTTCTCATCAGTCTAGCCGCCTCCCAGCAGTCTCCCAGCTGCAGTGAGTAAATCAGCCCTAGTGTTGCATTTTTAGTTATTTTCATTTCAGAAAACCCTTCCTGAGTTATCTTGGAAAATTGCTAGAAAGCTCAAATCTCTGATCTTGGCTATTTCTGAGCACCCAATAATTATATCTACTCTTTCCTATTTTCTTGCACTTTTATTTCCTAGCAAGACTGTGCAGTTGCAACATTCCAGCACCTGTTGCAGTAGCAACATATCATTTGTTGAGGTTTAGGGCCATTTCAGGCTTTTCTTGTCTAGCTTGAGTTTCTTTTATTCAAGCACTTTGTACTTCATCTCTACTATTGAATGTAATAAAATGACTCAGCTGATCTACTCATATGTTTGATGTAATGATGTTTACTGCAATTTCCAATTTATTGTTCAATATTCATGTTTATTCTATTTTGGAATATTACAGTGGTATCAGAGCATAATCTTGGCTCAGCCTGTGGGGAATTTACATCTATGACATCTGAAGAAGAACCTCTTACAAACTGGGAGAAGTGGTAAATTAATAGAGGTCACAAATTTGATTATACAACCAAAAAAGAAGACCACATCTCA
Source organism: Pinus albicaulis (assembly GCA_034641835.2). Classification (NCBI taxonomy): domain Eukaryota; kingdom Viridiplantae; phylum Streptophyta; class Pinopsida; order Pinales; family Pinaceae; genus Pinus; species Pinus albicaulis. The sequence goes on from MU968411.1 coordinate 54,808,165, forward strand.
GAACTTCCAAAACTTCTTCTCCAATCTATGCAGGATCTCGCCACAGAGATCAAGGAGATGAGAGTGGAGAGAAAAAGGGAAACCCCAAGAGGGTTGAAAAATGGAGAAATTTCTGGTACTTCACATCATTGGTGTGAGAAACCTACAGTGCATCAAGTTACACAGCGCTCCACTATGCCTACCTTCCTAGCAGTAGGAAATCGAGCTGGAGGACCACAAGAGCAGGAGGCTCTCAACGATTATTTTCTAGAATATGAATCTTAGTCTCAAAGATTCAAAGAACATCTAAACTTCCAAGAGTTCATCCAGATCAAAGATAACATAAGACCCCGTAACAACAATAGAGGTGGAATGTACATGCAAAACAATGATCTGCAACGTACTATGGGTAGACTATTTCTGCTTGCTTTTGATATGTCATCCAAGTGCACGGAAAAGGATTGGGTGGAAAATTTAGACATTTATTTCCAGTTGAACCAAGTATCAGAGACAGAAGCTATTAAGATAGCAGCGTTTTAACTTGAAGGTGAAGCACATGAATGGTGGTTCCATAGACTATCTACATTGGGACATGCAGATGTGACTGCATATGTAGAGTTCACCCGGAGATTGATAGAGAGATTTGACCTAAGAGATCCAGAGGCGCACATTTTTGAGCTAGCTAAGCTCAAGCAGACAGGAAACCCAGAGACTTATATCTCTCAGTTCTTGAAACTTTCCATCATGGTGCCAGATCTATTCGTAGCTAGGAGGGTATACATGTTCATTGATGGACTAGCGAAACCTTTTCATGGGTTAGTAAAGTCCACTAGACCAGCTATGCTACAATATGCCATTGAGTGGGCTAGGGACTTACAAGATGCTTTGCCAAGGGCAAGAGCTACATTCCAGAAAAAATGCACATTCCAGTCAAAGGAGAAATATATGAAGGTTCCACCCCCAAAAGGGAACCAAGGAAAATGACCTCTTAGTGATGATATCTGGAGATATTTGAGGAGGAGGAAGCTTTTCTTCACTTGCCAAGAAAAATGGGCACTAGGGCATCGATGTGATGATATAAAGGCACATTATATTGAAGTGTTCTCTGATAGTGAAGAGGAAGCAAAGGAGGAGCTAGAAGGGGACACCAGAGTTGTGGCACCAAGAGAGGATCCACCACCACCAAGAGGTGGAAATGGAGCATTTGCTCCAACTGCAGGGGCCCTTACAGCTTTGTAGGGAGTTCCCAAGTATCTAAAATTGGAAGTACGAGGCACAATTCAGGGGCAGCGGGTGTCAGTATTGATAGACAGTGGGGCTACCCACAATTTTATTGATACCCAACTAGTGCGGAGGAGAGGCATACCCATAGATGATTTTGAAGGATTCTCAGTTTAGGTTCTAGGAGCTAGAACCATGTAGTGTGTGAAGTATGTTCCAGCATTGACTGTAACTTTTGGGACATACACATTGACATATCACTTATTTTTGGTCGATATTCCTGACACCTATGTGATATTGGGTGTACAGTGGTTGATCACACTGGGAAAGGTCACCACGGATTGGGAGACCTTGGAGATGGAATTAACAGATAAGAAGAGTGGTAAGCACCAAATTATCAGAGGCATCCACACCTATCCACCTCAGGTAGTCTCAAAACATAGGATGGAGGCATATTTGTGCAGATGAGACAAAGAATGAGAAGTAGAACTGCGTGTGTCGAAGGCAGGACACAAGGAAAAATCATTCCACTCTGATGTGTAGTCTATTCTAGATCATGTTAGGTCCCTATATTACTAGTATAGTCCCTTATTTTTGTTAGTGTAACCCCCTTATTGTTATTTTTGTACCCTTGTAACCCCCATATTGTTATTATTGTGCCCTTAAATTATTATTGTTAGGTCGGCTAGGATTACATTGTGGCCCCATGGACTCCTATATATAGAAAGGAGGTTTTGTCATTTGTATCATCCAAGAATTTTTCATTTATGTAATGTATTTGAGGTTTCTCCCTTGAAGTGGCTGATTTCTAAGGCGTTGGTCTCTCTTTTCTTCCATTTTTGGAGCTGGTTTCACAACATTTGGTATCAGAGCTTTGGATTCTAGGGTTTCGCTGCTCCAAAACAGGTCATCATGAAATTTTTTCGATAACGTTTTTTCTACGAAGGTTCGGAAGTTAAAATTTTTAGAGCGTAAAGCCGAAATCCTGAGGAATATCCTTGAAATGTTTCAGAGCTTGGTTCAAAATATTTTCAGAGATATGATCTATGGAAGTTAGGGATTTTTCAGGCTCCCGAATTTCATCTCAAAGAGGTGATCGTGGGAAAATATTCATAACTCTCTATCTGAGCATCGAATTTAAATTATGTAAGAAGTGGCCACAAGTACATAGAATTTAGTTTCGTTTCTATCAATTTCAGAGCCAAAGGAGGAAACAATGACACCTGGAAAGTCGTACAAGTTCGCTCTACTGAGCCAGTCCATAATTAGGTCATTGTGGGAGATTGGACATACCTTTGCCTTGAAGAATCCAAATTAGGTCAGACCTATGGCATTCGAAAGAGGATTCAGAGGGCTACCCCAGGACCAAATTTCAAATATTGAAGATCTGAAATCACATATATAATTCAATTTCAATATCGAGCTCCTCAAAAGCAAGAAAAAGGTTTGTATTTATTTCCGAATTGCATAAGTCTTGTGTAAAAAATCAGTTTGAAGTGATTCCAAGGGCCTATTGAGCATATATTTCAGTATTGGGTTCTAAAATTCCTTCTAAAAGGAATTCAACAGCCATCAAGCCCTCGGAATACTCTACTATGACTCATGAAGATGAATAATTGCAACATGATCTATCAAAATTACAGGAGCAAGTGCACCAAATTTCGCTCTCACAAAGAGCAGCAAAAAATGAAATGGAAGTTTTGAAGAAAGGCGTGGAAGCGAAGATGGATGGTTTGAAGAATAATATGGATGGTTTGAAGAAATTCGTTGAAGATAAGATGTATGGCGTGGAAATTAAGATGGATGGTGGGGGAGCTAAGATGGAGGACATGGAAGAAAAAATGAAAGACAACATGGAAAACATGAAGAATGATCTAAAAGCAGACATCGAAGGTTTGACAAAGTTGATACTAGAAATTATTCCTAATGGTGAAAATATAGTAGAGGAAACTCATGATGAGAAAAAAATAGAAGTTAATCGTTATTTCATAAACTTTAATGTTGGATTGAAGAACCACTATATTCCAAAGATGGATATGAGTAAGTTTGATGGCAAGGATCCCGTAACATGGATACTACAGATGGAGCAATATTTTGATATCAATAATGTGCAAAACACACAAAAGGTACACATTGCAACTGTAAATTTAGAAAAAAATACATTTGTATGGTATTGATGGCTTTACTCTCGTAAAACAATTGTCACTTGGTCAATTTTTACAGAGGAAATGATAGCACATTATGAGGATACAAAGAGCAACACCTTCTTTATCCAATCGATAAATCTCAAACAAAAGGGTTCAGTGGTGGAGCACATTGAGGACTTCCAAAAATTGAATATAAGGGTAATTGATATTCCAGAGGAACACAGGATTGATGTCTTCATAAGGACTTTAAAGGATAACATCCAACATGAAGTTCGCGTTTGGGAACCTGATTCATCGGAGAAGGCATTCATCTTGGCAAGATAAATTGAATGTAAAATTATGGCGACAATGAAGCCTACCACTCACATCTATAAAGATGGAAGTGTTGCTACTCCTAGACTTCCACAACCTACAAGGTTGACACCACAAAAATTGGAAGAAAAAAGAGCAAAACGACTTTGCTACAGTTGTGATAGAAAATACAATAAAGGTCATAAGTGCGCTGAGAAGAAATTATTTTACATATATTGTGAAGAGGAGGAATAAAATGAAGAAGAAACTTCAAAAGTAGAGGATATACACCAGGATGAAACCCTAGAAGAATAATAAATGAATCCGACCATATCATTTAATGCATTGGCAGGAATTACCACTCCTCAAACTCTCAAGATAGAAGAACATATCAAGAAGAAAAAGGTAATAGTGTTGATTGATTCGGGTAGTACCCATAATTGTATTCATTGTAAGGTAGCCAAGGAATTGAATTTTTTCCTATACCCAGCACCAGAATGTCAAGTTATGGATGCAAATGGTGGAACTATAAATTGCTCTGGAAAATGCTATAATATCAAGCTAGTCATGGGGGAATATGTATTGAATAGTCCAATGCTTTCCATCCCAATGGGAGGTGTTGATGTTGTAATAGGAGTACAATGGTTACAATCTTTGGGGACGGTAGCTTTTAATTTTCAAGAACTTTTCTTGAATTTTTTTTCGGAATGAAAGGAAATCGAATTACGAGGTATCACAGGGAAGTCAGGAAAGATAATAAGCTCTAATGTCATGACAAAGCTTCTGAAGAAAGAACAACAGGGCATAATTGCACAATTATGCTCACTAGAAGTTCCAACGTCAAAATCATCTATTTCTCCAGATCTCCAAAAATTCTTGGACAATCATTCCAAGGTGTTTGATACTCCCAAAGGACTCCCACCTATTCATGATCATGATCATGCTATTCATTTGATTCCAAGAAGTGTTCCTCCAAAAATCAGGCCTTACAGATATCCTTATGTCCAAAAGATTTAAATTGAACGTATTATTGCAGAAATGTTAGAGGTTGGTATAATTCAACCTAGTCAAAGTTCTTTCTCTGCTCCAGTAGTATTAGTGCACAAGTGTAATGTTCCCAAATTTTAGCCTCAAGCTAAAAGGAACATTATAGTTGGCATTAGATGAATAAAATGGGTAAGGAGGCCCATTAACCTCTTTAGAGCAAAATAACATTCCTCATGTGAAAAGGGGAAGAATAAAGTAGCTGGATTGAGCACCTACATGTGTGAACGGGATTGGATCATGTTGATTCAGTCATATTTGACCAAGTCCACATGCATTGTCTAGATACATTGTATCTCCATGATGGACTGCGCAGTTTGAATGGAGAACAACTTGCATGGGCTAGATGGCACATATGGATGGGACCCATTTTGGAGAGTAGCACTTGCTATATATGGAGAGGAGTACAGCCATTGTATTCATGCTGGGATTATTATTTTCTTTGGTCTATTTAGACTTTGCTTCCTCTTGCTGTTTAGCAGGGTTGCAGTGCTATTTAGCACAAGGGTGTTCCCATTCAGGAATCCCTACCTCATCCTCAGGGAAGGAGAGGTTCTTTGGGCTACATTTCCTCATTCTGGCATTTTTTCCAAGCTACCTCCTTCAGCTACAACGCAGTTTCTTTTTAGAGCTGGGTTGTGTTGTAGGGTGTAGCAACGAAGGATATCTTTCAGTCATTTTCGGGCTTGTTTTTCTGTGGAGAGCTTGTATATCCATTGGAAGATCAGTAAGAAGGAATCCCGGGCATATTTTCATATATTTTGCATCATGCCAACCATCTACCATCCCTCACAGCATATTTTCAGTCCAGATCTGTGTTATTTTTAGAGGCAATTGCTGGGAGGGTTCATTGAGCTCATCAGGAGGGTCTATTTCTGAGTAGAGGGATCAACCTTCTAATTAGAAATACCATTGGAGGAGGACATCAGTATTTCAGATCTTTTATAGCCTCATTTTATATTATATCTAGTTTGCAGTGACACATTAACCCCAGGGTTATTTATCACATTGCATGTTTTCCGGCATTTCTAGCAATCCTTCCCGGGTTGGCTAGAATTATTGTATATAGTTGTAGCATCTCATGTATCTATTGATTTGATCATTGGAGACTTGTTCTTATGGCTTGAGTGGCATGTCCCTCATGATTTTTGTACATTGTTGCTGATCCATTAATAGAATGATGGATGAATAGTGTTCTCTCTCATGACATGATAATATTTGTTGTGTTTACAATATTATGTTCATGTATTGTTGTAGCTCAACTTTTGAAATATCTTAAGATATTCCCGATAGTGTAGATTTTTCCTATTTTGGAATATTACAGTGGTATCAGAGCATAATCTTGGCTTAGCCTATGGAACAAAGCCATTATGCTATTCAAATAAGAAAATATGAGCAGAAAGAAGACTCCATTATATGGAGGAAGAAAGGAGGATAGGCTTTCAAAGCTTCTTCCTAAATCTATAAAGAGCATTCATGAAGATATCAAGAAAATAAGAAGGGAGATGTATAGAGAATCTCCAAGAGGGTTGGAATCTGAATCAAACTCTAGAATTTCATATGAGAAGTGTGAGCATGTAGCCACACACAATGTTGCACAGTGCAGTCAAGAGCCCAGATCTATCAAGAGAAAGATGAAGGACAGAGGAATGCCTAAGAGGGAAACTCTTAGTGGTTTGTTGCAAGGTTATGAATCTCAGACTGAAAGGTTTAGAGATCATCTTAATTTTTCATATTTTTTCACGATCAAGGTGAAGGGAAGAAAGTAGGAGGATATATTTCTTCTATCTACTTTTGATGGTTCACTTTCATGTTCAGCCAAAGCTTGGGTGGAGGAACTAGACACCTTTTTGCAGCACCACCAAATTTCTGAAGATGATGCAATCAAAGTTGCAGCACTGCATTTTGGAGGTAAAACCTATGCATGGTGGATATTTGAGTCTTTTTTAAATAATGCAAATACTTCTTCTTATGAAAGGTTCATTAAAGCATTGGTGGGAATATTTGATGGGAAGATTTATGAAATACGTGTGGAGAAGAAAAACAAACACAAACCTTGCATGTGATGGATGAAACTATAAACTCCATTCCACTTCAGAAACCCATGGAGGAAGCTGATATATTGCATCATAACTTGCTAGAGGCAAGACCTTTATCTCATATTCTTGAACAAGGAGATATGGAGATCCCTTTTTCAAAAAAGGATCCAATCATTGGGAGGTTTCCCATTCATGTTGCAGAGGTTGAGGGCAAAAACGTTGTCACATCTAGAGATTATCTAGTGCCTCATGCAGAGGAAGGAGGAGAAATTTCTCCAACAAGAGGGGTTCTTATATCATTGCAAGGGATTCCCCGGGATCTCATGTCTGGAGATCAAGGCACAACCTATGATCAGCATGTGACCTTGTTGAGAGATTGTAAAACCATGCAGATGGAAGGAGGAGATAGGGAGGATGACCAGCATCATTTGATGAGGAGCACACACACCTATCCATCTTAGAAATTTGATGCATAGAAGAGGGAGGCTGGATTGTGTAGTGAAAGCAGGGACAAGTCTGTCCATCCATATATTCAGTCTACTCTTGAAATTGATGTCTCATTACATGGAGGCATTCCACTTGGGAGGCCACCAGATCTAGATTTGGTGGGAGGAACCTTGTCATTTGGTTCACCACTCTCAGATTCAGGAGGGGTGAAGATTTTGGAAGATAAATTTGGCATGGGGGATGTCAAAGTAGCAGGCAGTAGCGTGAGGAGAGCTTCATATGTTAGATCGCCAGTGTTGTCTCTTAGGAATATTGATCCATATTGGAGATCTCAACTCTTGGTAGAGTACTCCAAGTATCTTGGTGCTTGCATGATTCTTGATGACCCGGATGGAGATGATAGATACATGGTGGATGATGTGGTTATCTATTCCTATGTTAGGATCTTCTTGACTAGATATTCTAGTCTCAAACAGAAGCTACTACATGCAACACATGAGGACTTCTTTTCTATGCACTTTGATGCATATCTTTCTTTGATAGAGGAGTTCACTTGGAAGGGCATCCAACATGATATATTTTATCATATGGAGAGATGCATATCCCGGATGGTGATGGAGACGATGTCACAGCCAATTCCCTACTCATTGGAGGTGAGGGAGGAATTCCAGTTGAGCCATTTCAGCTCAAGGTCTCAAGTACATGGTGGAGGAGGTATAATTTCACATTATGTTTTGTACTTCTTTACTTTATATGAGCAGCATGTTTTACCAAGAAGGATCATCCCTTCTTGCATTTTGTATGATGTACTTGTAGCTACTTGTAGCATTGATTTTGGCTACCTTAATGGTGGTTTGTGGGGGAGGCCACATGATTTTTGCTATGCACCTTTGACACCTCATTGTACTTTCATGTTTCTATCTTTTGAAATGATTATGGCAGCAAACAAGTGGCTGGGAGAGAACTTTTTATCATTATTTTTGATACAGGAAAAGTATGCATTGTGTTGGTTCCATGTGTGGAACTATGATTCACTCTCCGGTTGTCATTTGACAACTTGTTTTCATTGTATTTTGCTTCCATATATTGCTGATATGTTTATATCCAGGGGAAGCTTTGTTTGGAGAGTGGGATATAAGATGAAGATGCCCACTGGGAGTGTGATTCTCCCTACTATTCATGATGTATGTTTCTGAAGGAGCAATGGGAAATCCATGATTTCCACATCACATCTCTTTTATTCACATGGGGTGAGCCATTTGAAGAACTTGAGTGCTTGGAGGAGGCACTTCATGGCTGAATTGTTTGATAGGGTAGCTTGGGCCATTCTTGGAGACCATGTCATTTCAGCCCAAGGACCTAAACAGCCCCATACTTACCATAAATGGAGAGAGAAACAATTTGAATGGAAGAATCCAATCTCTCCATGCAGCCCCACTACATTGCATAAACCGGGGGTTGAAAATTTATTTGATGAGCTACCTATAATGGCTCATTTCATTTGGATGATTGCATGGGTGAGGGAGTCACTCATTGGGAATGAGACTTCCCATGTTTTTCATCACTCCTACCTTGAGGAGACCATGAGACAGCAAGGAGGTTTCCACTTACACCTTCCACCTTTTCATGATGTGAGCCATTTGGTCATGCATCTTTGGGAGGAGACATTGGAGGGCAGATTTGTTGCAGATTATCTTGAGTAGTGGTGGGGACTATTGATGAGGAGGCCACAAGAGGAGAAGGGGGAGGAATTTTTCTATTTCTATACAGTTTCTTGAGGACAAGCAACATTTTGGAGGGCAGGACTGTAATGTTCCCAAATTTTAGCCTCAAGCTAAAAGGAACATTATAGTTGGCATTAGATGAATAAAATGGGTAGGGAGGCCCATTAACCTCTTTAGAGGAAAAATAGCATTCCTCATGTGAAAAGGGGAAGAATAAAGCAGCTAGATTTATCACCTATAGGTGTGAACAAGATTGGATCATGTTGATTCAGTCATATTTGACCAAGTCCACATGCACTGTCTAGATACATTGTATCTCCATGATGGATTGCGCAGTTTGAATGCAGGACAACTTGCATGGGCTAGGTGGCACATATGGATGGGACTCATTGTGGAGAGGATCACTTGCTATATATGGAGAGGAGGAAAACCATTGTATTCATGCTGGGATTATTATTTGCTTTGGTCTGTTTAGACTTTGTTTCCTCTTTCTGTTTAGCAGGGTTGCAATGCTGTTTAGCACAAGGGTGTTCCCAGTCAGGAATCCATACCTCATCCTTAGGGAAGGAGAGCTTCTTTGGGCTAAATTTCCTCATTCCAAATTTTTTTCCAAGCTACCTCCTTCAGCTACAGCTCAGCTTCTGTTTAGAGCTGGGTTGTGTTGCAGGGTGCAGCAACGGAGGATCTCTTTGAGTCATTTTCGGGCTTGCTTTTTAGTGGAGAGCTTCTCTATCCATTAGAAGATCAATAAGAAGGAATCCTGGGCATATTTTCATATCTTTGGCATCAGGCCAACCATCCATCATCCCTCACAACATAGTTTCAGTCCAGATATGCGTTATTTTCAGAGGTAGTTGTTGGGAGGGTTCATTGAGCTCATCAGGAGGGTCTATTTCTGAGTAGAGGGATCAACCTTCTAATTAGAAATACCATTGGAGGAGGACATCAGTATTCAATATCTATCATAGCCTCATTTTATATCAGATTCAGTTTTCAGTGACACATTAACCCCAGGGTTATTTCTCACATTGTATGTTTTCCAGCATTTCTAGCAATCCTTCCCAGGTAGGCTAGAATTATTGTATTGGAGCCCATATCTTCATTATTGGGCATTTATTTTGTTTCCTTCAGCCATATTTCGTGTATATAAATTTGTAGCAGCAGCTAAACTAATATAAACTATGCATTCACTGCTCTCCGACATTCTATATAGTTGCAGCATCTCATGTATCTATTGCTTTGATCATTGGAGACTTGTTCTTATGGTTTGAGTGGCATGTCCCTCATGATATTTTGCACATTGTTGCTAATCCATTAATATAATAATGGATGAATAGTGTTCTGTCTCATGACATGATCATATTTTTTGTGTTTACAATATTATGTTCATGTATTGATGTAGCTCAACTTTTGGAATATCTTAAGATATTCCCGATGGTGTAGATTTTTCCTATTTTGGAATATTACAACAAGAAAGATGGGTCATGGCGCATGTGTCCAGATTATAGGGAGATCAATAAGCTCACTATTAAAGATAAATTTCCCATTCCTGTGATTGATGAATTATTGGATGAATTACATGGAGCAATTTATTTTATCAAGTTGGATCTTCGTTCAGGATATCATCAAATTAGAATGAAGACTGAAGATATTCCGAAAACAGCATTTCGAACTCATGAGGGTCATTATGAATTTTTGGTCATGCCTTTTGGCCTTACCAATGCACCTTCTACATTTCAAGGGTTGATGAATTCCATTTTCAAACCCTTCCTTAGAAAATTTGTGCTAGTATTTTTTGATGATATACAAATCTACAACAGGTCTTGGAAGGATCATGTTCAACATGTTGACAGGGTGCTCAAACTATTGCAGGAGAAACAATTATATGCAAAAACATCCAAATGTTTCTTTGGAGTACAAAAGGTGGAATATCTGGGTCATATTGTATCTCATGAGGGTGTTAAGGTAGACCCTAACAAAATTAAAGCCATTAAGGAATGGAAAGTCCCCACAACCATAAAGCAGTTGCGAGGATTTCTCAAGTTAATAGGGTATTATCGCAAGTTTGTTAAGAATTATGGGAGAATAGCAGCACCTCTAACAACATTATTGAAGAAAGATGCATTTTCATGGACTCCCGAAGCAACTAAGGCCTTTGAACATCTTAAAGAGGCAATGTGCCTAGCACCGGTCTTAGCTACGCCAGACTTCACAAAAACCTTTATTGTGGAATGTGATGCCTCAGGAAATGGAATTGGTGTTATTTTAATGCAAGAAGGAAGACCCATTGCTTTTGAAAGTCGTTCAATCAAAGGAAAGTATTTACAAAAGGCTATTTATGAGAAGGAAATGTTGGCAATACTACATGCACTAAATAAATGGAGACCTTACCTAATGGGAAGACACTTCAAGGTAAAAACTGATCATGATAGTCTTAAACACTTTTTGGAACAAAGACTATCTTCAGAAGAGTAGCAAAAATGGGTCACAAAGATGTTGGGTTGTGACTTTGAAATAATCTACAAAAAAGGAAAGCTTAATGTTGTTGCAGATGCACTCTCAAGAAAGAATGAAGAGGTGGAAGCATTGCTTTGTGCCATTTCTATTATCCAACCAGATTGGATAGCCGAAGCAAGAGATGAATGGAAGAAGGAAAAAGATGTATGGACACTCATTCAAAAGTTGCAGCAAGATCCTAGTACATCTGATACATTTAGTTGGAAAAATGATTCCTTATGATACAAATATCGCTTATATCTTTGTAAGAATTCCCAACTAAAACAAAATATTCTTCTGGAATTGCACACTTCTCCTTTAGGAGGACACTCAGGATTTTTAAAAACTTACCATAGGGTGAAGAAATATTTTTTTTGGGATGGCCTTAAATCTGATATTCAAAAGTTTGTGGCGGAATGTTTGGTTTTCCAACAAAATAAAGTTGAGATAATTAAGACCCTGGGTCTTCTACAACCTTTATCCATTCCAAGTCAACGTTGGGAGGAGATTTCAATGGATTTTATCACAGGTTTACCTAAGTCCAAAGGAAAGAGTGTCATCATGGTGGTAGTTGATAGACTTACCAAGTATGCACACTTTTGTGCTTTATCTCATCCATTTAAGGCAAGTACAGTTGCTACTACATTTATGGACAGAATTCAAAAGCTACATGGAAGCCCAAGGGTTATTGTGAGCGACAGAGATCCCATTTTTACTGGAAATTTTTGGACGGAGTTATTTTCTTGTTTTGGTACTCAATTAGCTCATAGCTCATCTTATCATCCTCAATCTGATGGTCAAACTGAGATAGTAAATAAATGTTTGGAAGGATATCTTCGTTGTTTTGTATCTGATAAACAAACACAATAGGTCAAGTGGTTACCTCTCGCTGAATGGTGGTATAACACTTCCTTCCATACTGCAGCAAAAATGACCCCATTTATGGCACTTTATGGATATCATCCACCATCGATCACATCATCTTTAAGGGAAAATTTGAAGGTTCAAGCAGTGGAAGATCACATCAAGAATCAACAAGAAGTTCTCCAACTCTTAAAGGATAACCTGAATTTGGCACAAAATCGAATGAAACAACAGGCAGATCAACATCGCAGCGAGAGAAGTTTTGATGTAGGAGATTGGGTATTTTTACGGCTACAACCATACAAACAAATGTCCCTCAAGCGAGCTAAGAAGGATAATAAATTATCACCAAAGTACTATGGTCCTTACAAGGTTTTGCAAAATATTGGTACTATGGCATACAAATTGGAGCTTCCTGCTTCTTCACAAGTGCATCCATTTTTCCATGTTTCGTGCTTAAAAAAGGTTATAGGGGACAAACTTCTAGTTCAAACAATATTTCCAGAATTTTATGAGGAAGGAAAAACCATATTGGAACCTGAATCAGTCACGGAAACAAGAACTCGACAACTACGAAATCGATCAATTTCAGAGTATCTCATGAAATGGAAGAACTTACCCACTAAATATTCTACATGGGAGGAGCTACTCAAGCATTGAGGACAACACTTTTTTGAAGGATAGGAGCATGTTAGGTACCTATATTACTAGTATAGTCCCTTATTGTTGTTAGTGAAACCCCCTTATTGTTATTTTTGTACCCCTGTAACCCCCATATTGTTATTATTGTGCCCTTAAATTATTATTGTTAGGTCAGCTAGGATTACATTGTGGCCCCATGGACTCCTATATATAGAAAGGAGGTTTTGTCATTTGTATCATCCAAGAATTGTTCATTTATGTAATTTATTGGAGGTTTCCCCCTTGAAGTGGCTGATTTCTAAGGTGTTTATATCTCTTTTCTTTTATTTTTGGAGCTGGTTTCACAACAAATCACTATTCTACATTATTTGGGGACATTCCACTGGGAAGGCCACCGGACTGGGGGTATGAACATAATATTGAGTTGGAGCATGGGATCCAAGCAGTAATCACCACACCCTATAGGCACCCCAAAGCTTACAGGGATGAGATTTAGAGAGCTATTCAGGAGCTCTTGGCTTTAGGACATATTCGGCCCAACACCAGTCCTTTTTCTTCTTTTGTGGCTTTAGTGAAGAAGAAGGATGGTACCTTAAGGATGTGCATTGACTATAGAGCCTTAAATAAGAAGACAATGAAGAATAGGTACTTGATTCCCAGGATGGATGAGTTGATAGATGAGCTGAGGGGATCAAAATTATTTTCAAAGATTGATTTGAGGTTGGGGTACCATCAGATCAAGGTAAGGGATCAGGATATCCCCAATACTGTATTTAGATGCCATTATGGCCACTTTGAGTTCTTGGTGATGCCCTTTGGGCTAACCAATGCTTCAGCTACCTTTTAGTCTTGTATAAACCACATCTTTGTTGGTCATTTGAGGAAATTTGTGTTGGTTTTCTTTGACAAAATTCTCATCTACAACCGCATATGGGAAGAGCATCTGCAGCATATTGAGGCAGTATTACACATTCTAGAAGAGAAGCATTTCTATTCCAAGCTCTCCAAATGTCATTTTGGGCTCACAGAGATGCTTTATTTATGCCACATCATTAGAGTGGATGGAGTAAGATTCCATGAGGAGAATATCTATGCTATTGGGGATTGGTCAGAGCTAAATAATGTAACATAACTTCGGGGGTTTGTAGGCATCTACACCACCTACCGAAATTTTTCCAAAGGGTTGTCCCAACTAGCAGCACCACTCACAGATCTGACTAAGAAGGGAACCCTTGGTTGGACAAACACTGCACAGAGGGCCTTTGATAGGCTTAAGGAGGTGATGAGAAAATGTTCGGTGTTGGCATTGCCAGATTTCACCCAGCCCTTTGTGTTGGAATGTGATGCTTTAGGGGAGGGTATTGGTGCAGTCTTGATGCAGGGGAGACATCCCATAGCCTTTAAGAGTCAGAATTTGATGCCACATGAGAGGTTTTATCCCATATATGAAAAGGAGATGCTGGCCATTATGCATGCATTGGCCAAATTTAGGTTGTGTCTGGTAGTCAACTGATTCTGAGTAAAGACTGATCACAACAGTCTTCAGTATTTTCTTGAGTAGAAGCAGCTGCAAGAGAGGCAGCAAAATTGGGTTAGAAAAATTCAAGCATGTGAATTTGACATTGAATATGTCAAAGGGAAGAGAAATTTTGTTTTCGATGCCTTACCACAAAGATCAGCAGCGTTGTCCTTGATGAGTGTGGATTCAGATTGCAAGGCCCAAGTGTTAGTGGAGTATTCCAAAGACCAATTCACATGTGAGATACTAAATGGGAAGGTGACCGATGAGAAATATAGAGTAATGGATGAGGTCACTTACTACCGGAACTAGATATTCTTGACTAGAGATTCTAAGCTCAAGGATAAGATTTTGCATGTAGCACATGATTCACCGCTCTCAGGCCACCAAGGTTTCACAAAGACATACCATACCATTAGAGAGAGATTCTCATGGAAGGGTCTCAAGGAGGATGTGCTCCAGCATATCAAGGAGTGTGTATTTTTCCAGAGGAATAAAGGAGAGAAAAACCATCCTGCAGGGTTGTTACAACAAATTCCTGTTCCGAAGGATAAATGGGAGAGCATTTCTATGGACTTCATTACCATTTTTACAGTAGTGCAGGGCAAGGATTGTATCTTTGTGTTATTTGATTTACTAACAAAGTATTCACATTTATTTTCCATCTCCTCGTGGTACACGGCTTCGCAAGTGGCCAATATTTTCTTTAGAGATGTTTTCAGACTTCATGGTCTTCCTAAGACCATAGTGAGTGATAGAGATAGCCGCTTCATGGATGGATTTTGGTAGGATATTTTCCATTTGGTGGGTACCGATTTGACACCGAGTACCAGTTATCACCCCCAGATTGATGGGCAGACAGAGATAGTAAACAAGTGGCTAGAAGGCTACTTGAAAAACTATGTTTCGAGGAAGCAGAGAGCATGGCTACGTTGGCTTCACTTGGGATAATATTGCTACAATACGACATTTCATATGTAGATCGGTATGTCTCCATTTCGGGCTATATATGGTTATTATGCTTTATAATTTGTTGATGTGATGTTTAGAGCAAGCAAGGCTCCAAGATCCAAAGAGTGGATCCAAGAGATTCAGGATATACTCTGTGCTCTTAAGGACAACATTTCTACAGCCCAAAATCAACAGAAGTTATATGCAGATCAAGGTCAGATGGAGAGATAGTCTGAGGTGGATGATTTTTCCTGTCTCCGTATTCAGCCTTACAAGCAGTCTACGTTGAATTAGAAGGGGGCTAAGAAGCTTAAGCCCCATTTCTATGGGCCATACAGGGTGATCCGTTGTGTTGGGGAAGTAGCATATGAGTTGGAGCTCCACATTGGGAGTAAGATCCACAATATTTTTCATGTCTCGTGCCTCAAGAAGGCCATTGGTTAGCATGCAGTTGCCACTATGGAGATCCCACCTATTGATGATGAGGGCCATCTAGTTTTATAACCAGAAGTTGTCTTGGATACTCAAGAGAGGCAACTAAGAAACATGGTGATCAAATAATATATGGTTCGATGGAGGAACCTTCCAGATGAGGATTCCACTTGGGAAGGAGAGAAGATTTTGCAGCATCCATCCTTGTAGTTTCTTGACGACAAGCAACATTTGAGAGGGGAGGAATGTAATATTCCTAATTATCTTATAGCTAATTAGAATATTAAATTTTTTTTCGTTAATAAGATAGATGAATGAGAGGGTAGAGGGACCCATAAATCCCTTTAGTAGGAACAAAACCACTTCTTAATGTGAATTTGGATCAATGCATGTAGATAGGGTCAAGATGAATAAAGCACTTCTTGGTGTGAATGTGGGTTAGTGCATCCGCATGGGGTCAATTTGACCAAATCAACAACGCAGTCATGGAGGTAGTGGAGACAACGGAGGAAAGCGCGGTCATAATGGAGGTTAGTGGCCATGTGTGTAGAATCATTATTGTTTTGGGACAAGAGGGCAAGGCCTCAGAAGCATATAAGGGATGGAAGCCATAGAGAAAATTCTAAATATTTTTTATGAATTATCTTTTATGACTTTCTACACGCTTCAGCTATTTAGCTAACTCTGATGTGTTTTTTAGCACACGGGTGTTTCCGAGCGGAAATCCCACCCTTATCCTCGAGGGAATTTGAGTGCCCACTTAGGAAAGTTTCTTCATTTGAATTTCATCATCAGGAATCAAGCTAATCTTCAGCCCTATCAGCAGCACAGTCTCCTTCATGAATTGTGCAATCCACGAGGACAGATCTATTGGAGGAGCAATAACCCAAGTTTCTTAGCTTGGAATCCAATTAGGGGAGCAGCCCTTCATCCGAGAAGTTGTTTGGGAGTAGTAACAGCAAATTTCTCATCAATATAGCCACCTCCCAGTAGTCTCCCAGCTACAATGCGTAAATCAGCCCTAGGGCTGCATTTTCAGTTATTGTCATTTTCAGAAACCCTTTCTGAGCTATCTTGGAAAAGTGATAGAAATCTCAAATATCTGATCTCAACTATTTATGAGCACCCAATTAGCATATCTAGGAATTCCTAGTTTCCAACAATTGTATTTCCCAGCAGGACTGCGCAGTGGAAGCATTCCAGTAGTTGTTGCAGCAGCAGCATATCATGTGTTGAGATTTAGGGCCATTTCGGGCTTTTCCGTCTAGCTTGAGTGTCTTTTATTCAAGCACTTTGTACTTCATCTCTGCTATTGAATTTAATAAAATGACATAGATGATATACTCATATTTTTGATGCAATGATGTTTACTGTAATTTCCATTTTATTGTTAAGTATTCCTGTTTATTCTATTTTTGGATATTACAGGTCTAGGGAACTAGGTCAAACACCTATAAAGGTTAGTTGCAGACATAACATGGGGCAAGGTAGATGCAATCAATGGCTCAAAAAATATTTTTGGTTGTAGTGATGGTGAGGAAGATGTAACAGAGATTAATTGAACAAAAGCATGAATTCACTTATGGAGGAAAAACACTTAAATGCTTATCTTGAACAAAAACAGAGCATACATGTGATGATTTATGTTTTAAACCTTAGATGAAAAAGGATAATAAGCATGTATATGATAGCTAAATATATATAATCATCAGATATAAATAAAACACTGGAAAAACGGAGCTAGAAACCACAGCACAATAATCCCACTAAAATAGTTGCAACTATCTGTTGTATTTCTACAAAATAGGTAAGTACACAAGTCCAAGTCTGAGATACAATTATCCAACCCTTCATTTGACTTCAATCAAGCAACATATATATGAAAAACCAAATCCCCCCTCTCAGGGGTCAAATCCATCATCATAGGAATTGATTACAAGATTTTCTCTAACCATGCCAAAACCTAGGGAGGTTGGAAACCAATTCCCTCTTTATACTTACTAACCTAGTTGACCTTGAAAACATTAATTACAAATAAATACACTCATATAATCACTATAATAAGTATTTACATCGGGTACAATCATCTCATGAATAATTTTATCAACCCAATTTGAATTTTTGACCACAAAAATTTCCAAACTGGTAAAAGTTGCAGAAGCGTAGCAGATGCACAGCAGAAGCATAGCGCATTTTGTGAAGAAATTTTGCATGACTTTATTTGACTTTCGAGCTAAACTGAAACCTACTAGTGATAGCCCGCATTTCCTCCAGACCTATGAAACTTGAAACCAGCAAAAAGTCACCTCCAAGCCACCTTAAACTTCATTCTCCCAAA
The DNA here is from genome assembly GCA_034641835.2 of Pinus albicaulis. Lineage (NCBI taxonomy): Eukaryota > Viridiplantae > Streptophyta > Pinopsida > Pinales > Pinaceae > Pinus > Pinus albicaulis. The sequence continues at coordinate 54,826,299 of MU968411.1, forward strand.
GGTACTCCCAAAAACACAACGCAGGCCTACAAATGGTGGCGGAAGTGTGTAAAACAACAAATTTTTGACCTTTCCTAAAAAAATTAAGAGCTAACAGGACTCAAAACATGGTTTTCTAGATTTTATGAGTCAAAATCCACCTGTTGATGCTTTCCATTTTTCATTTTGACCTCCTAAGAGAAATCACAACATGAGGGCGTCGCGTTTCTGTGCATCATTGTCTCTTCAATTTCCAAAAATCAAAAAAACTGCCAAAATTGTACCAAAATTTCTTTCTTTTTATTTTTCAGTCATGGGTTAGGCAAAAAGAGACACATTAAGAAGAAAATCTAAGTTATCTCTCTTCTTTATCTTTATTAGGGTTTTCTTAAGTCTCCTTTTCATGTTCCTAACCCTAATTTTGTAAATCCAGTTCTTGGTGTAATAGTGTCTAGCCATGTGTCTCTGAGGGTTTGTAGCTCTGTTGGCCTTCTTTAGAAGTTTATCCAGATGTTCATTGATTACCCCAAGAAAAAACTCTTTGTCCTCTTCAATCTCTGCTGCTATAGTGTCATTTAGGTTTTTGTGTAATTGAGGAGAAGATGATTCATTTTCCTGTCTTTCCTTTATAGCTACTGCCCTTGTCTTTGGCCTCCTTAGAGGTACCTGAAATTATTTGTCCTCAATATTCTCTAAATATATCACCACACCTTTATCCTTTTCTTCCATCAAATCTGCCTTGCTATATGAGGGATAATATCCCTTGGATTTTCTTTGCAACAATAGATTCACTTTGAGCTGTCTATTCTCTTGTTTCAAGTATGCAACCATGAAATTTTCCTTTGAAATGTCATCTTGAAGTGCTTAAATTTTTGCTTGCTTCTCCTTGATAATTTCTGACTTCACTCCATGGTCTAACATTCCTTCTTCATGGGGAATCTCTTCCTCATTTTTCTACAAGGGTAGCTCACTTTCATGCCTAGGTGTCTGCTCCATAGGTTCTTCTTGCACTTGTTCAGTTGTAGCTTATTTAATAACCTTATAGCTTATGATCTAGTCAAAGGTTTAGGTTTAGGCACATATTTAGTGATCTCAAGGGAAAAAATAAATCTTTTCCCCTTCTTATAGGTTTGAGAAACCTCTGCCCTAGTCTATGTTTTTTCCATTGATGGTATGCTAGAAGGCTCACCTCTTTGTCTGGCAGATGATGAATGGAATATGATGAAATATTATTGATTCTCTTGGACTTGGGGTACATAGGCAAAAAAATTTCTACCTCTAAGGATGCCTCCCAAGACATATTTACCTGTGAGAGTCGATGAAGGGCAATGACTTTGACCAGGGCATCATGGAATAGGTTGGTTAAGTTCTTTCTCCCTTTGGTTTGTACCTTCTCTGTCATCTTTTGCAAGGCTTATAGATAGATAATGGGGTGGTTTAGTGGTTTTATAGAAGTGAAATGCATCAGAAATATAATGTGGTACTGTGTAATATCCCAAAATGGGAACAAGCAGCAATATTAAACAATACTGCTCAGGAATAACGCAGTTCAGCCAAATAAAAGCAGGAGGCCAATATGGAGGCTCAATATTTACATATACATCAGAAAATCATATTTATAATGAGTCGCATACAATGTATAACATGAAATAGAAGACTTAAATATAAGAAAACCCTCAAAAGAGGTGCTGCAATCACATGTATTCACTACAAAAGGCTTAACAACGTTATTTTATAGAGCATACTGCTACTGAAGATTACACTTTAGATCTAGACCATATAATTGCATGAAACATCAGATCTATGACATATCCATACACTATAGAGGCTCCTCTTTCAATCCCCCTAGGGGTTTTGAGCAAAACACCATGTACATGAAGTAGATCTAAGATTTAAGTTACAGATCTGCAGAAATATGTAGTGATTCAGAAATGTACAGCAGTATGCAGATTAGATATGATATGAACATACATTAGATCCTCTCCAATAGATCTCAAAATGTGATGATAAGATCCCCAACACTTGAAGCCCAACTCCCCAAATGGTGTGCTAAAACACCTTGCAACAGTACCTATAGGAAAAACACGGATCTGGAAGGAAAAATGCATTGTAGGCTTTGGTACATGTTTGGCCTGATGCCAAGATCTGAAAAATGCAGCTCCAAAGGTTCAATACACCCTTGCCAATGGGATAGAATAATTTCCCACTAAAAAGAGGCACTAGAATGGCCTAGATCTGAGTAGATGTAGCCTCCACTTGCTGCAGCTTACAAGGACAACCAAACCCTCAACAAGATCTGTGTTGTAGTTGGAAGATGAAGCTTGGCCAAATGCCTGATACTGGACAAGACATGCAAGACTCTTCCAAGAGGTCTCTCAAGGAAAGAGGTGGGATTCCTAATCAGGAACACCTAGTGCTAAACAACACTATTCTTTGCTAAAATCCAAGAGAATGATACATGTCTAAACAGATAGTATATTCAGGAATATAATTCATTCAACAACCTTCTCATGTATTCTTCCTCTTCCTTTTATAAGATAGAGATCTTGCAAAACCCTAAACCATCTCAATGATTTAGCTTCTTTCACATGTTCCACCTCCAACTAAGATTGCACTATGCATCAATGAGGATCACTTCTTCTAGACAGCACTGTTGATTTGGTCATGGTTGACTGAGTCAAATGATTCAATCCCTTTCACACATAAGGGTGTTTATTTAGATAGCCCAGATTTAGCCTTGTTCACATGGGGAATTGATTTATTCATTGTTTTAGGATTTTTCATTATCCTCCTTTACACATTTATTCATGCAACACGAAAATGAAACAAAATTGTATATTCCCATTAGCTTGGGCTAATTGGGAATATTATAGTCCTCCCCTCCAAAATTTTGCTTGTCCTCAATAAACTGATAAGGTGAGTGCTGCAACACTTCTCCTCCTCCGTTGGTGACACCATCATGAGTTAAGCTTTCTTCAGAAGCTAAGTGTTCACCAATCAAACCCTCCATGAATTTTTCCTCCAAATTCATTATGATATGTACATATTCCATCCCACAAGGAGTCAAGAATTCAAATGAAACAAACATGGTTGAACCAATACTCTCCCTAAAACATGTAGAATAAGGCACATAGAGAGTCTCCATCCCATGTGGTACATACAAGCTTCCCATCCTCCCTCCATACAACCCCATAAAAAGTACAAGCATGTCATCAATGTATGGAAGAAAAACTACATATACACAAACAAAAATTTGAGCATGAGGAGGTGGGTCACAGTCCCACATATGATACCAGCGAAGTGCATCTCCTGCCTGCATCAGATCAAGGTATGGTAAGTGGTTTCCCCACCACTTACTTTCTGCACATGTCATCTCACCATGGCTGAAAGTGTGAGATATGTTTGGTTCCTTTGGGAAGCACCCATCATGAAAGAAAATATCCCTTTGCACATCAAGGGAGTGGCCAAATTCATAAATTTTAGTGGCCCAATGTTTTCCATGAGATTTACATGATACGTCACTCCTCCTTGGAGTCATGGCCTACATAAACATGGTGAAAGAATATTTAAAATCAGAAAATGAAACTTGCTTTACATGATCAGATTCTTCACCAACAATGCCTCTCATACACATGGAGTTGTGCATGGATCTTTCTCCTCTTTCAAAAGAAGGAAGAGATGGATGAAATAACTCTTGCATAGAGTCACGTGGCTGCCCCAACTCCACATAGTTCATGAATTCTTGAAAATGTTGATGTAGTTCTTCTTTCAAGCCTTCCCAATCAAAGCTTCTCATGATGATGTTGTAGATCTCCATGGAGTACATATGGCTGAAACAGAACTCTTTGTATGCTCTTTGTAGTAACTTATGCTTGATCTTAGAAGCTCCAGACAAGAAGATCCTACCATGATGATAGATGAATCCCTCATGGACTAGATAGCCCTCTTCATGCAACTAGTCATCAAGTATCATACAAGTGTGTAGATCATTGGAATAATCCACTAACAATTGGGATTTTCAATACATATCTAAACTGCTCAACAATGACAGCGCTGATGATATATCAACATAAATGTTTTTCATGTTGATGATATCCTCCTTGACATATCCTATGCCAAAGATGTGTGTTGGAAGGCCAGTCCTTCCATTCTTCTCCTCCCATAGCGCAAATCCAGAAATGAGAGTGGGTGATGATGATAAGGGAAGAAGATCTCCCTCTTTCTTGAGCTTACCCAAGTATCCCAGTGCTGTAGCTTTGTCTTCAAGTGCTCCAATCCCTCCTGGATCTAATTTTGGAGTAGAAATTTGTGAGGTCTTCCCCACAAAACCTGAATCAGGTGGCCTCCCAGGTGGTTTTCCACTAGATAAGAGTGTCCCATGTAGAAATATCATGAACATTATAAATGGGACTGTAAGGTCCTTGCTTCCAGTGTGAAAATCCATCTCTATTTTCTATGTGGAAGTGTTTTGTGAGGGGTAAGTATGCATTCCTTTGATTATTTGAGGTTCACCACTCTTCTTGTCCACCCATTCAATTTTCAAAGCCTCCCAATTAGTGGTGACTTTTCCCAATGTAATCAACCATTGAACACCCAAAATCACATTGGTGTCTAGTATGTCAACCAAAAAGAAGTGATCAACAAAAGTGTAGGTACCCATGGTGACTGAAAGTGATGGGATATAATGCATGCATTGCATTGTTCTATCTCCTGGGACCAAATATAGAATCCCTCAAAAGTATCAGTAGGTATTTCCCTCCTTTGCACAAGATGAGCATCAATGAAATTGTGATTTTCCCCACTATCAATCAAGACAGAAACCCTTTGATTCAATATTGAACCTTAAACTCTTAAGGTCAATTACTTAGGTTCTCCCCTCAAATATGCAAGAGTCCCTCCAATAGGAGCAAAGGCTCCATTCCCATCACCTGATGGTGTTGGATCTCCTCCATCAGTGTTAGCACTGTGACCCCTTTTTGGTTCATCTTCTTCTTCCACCTCAATATCTGAGAAGACCTCTATGTAATGTGCTTTTCCAGTAGCACATCTATGCCCCGATGTCCATGCTTCTTGGCAGGTGAAGCATATCTTCTTCCTCCTTTGATCTATTTGGACTTTATCATCAAGAGGCTTCTTGTATGAGCTCTCGTTTGAAGCAGAAGCTTTCTCTTCCTTTCCTTTAGAAGGAAAAGAGGGCTTGTGCTGAAATTTCGCCTTTACTTTTGGCAAGGCATCTTGAAGGTCTCTAGCCCTCTCAATGGCACCATGCAAGGTAGTGGGCTTGGTATACTTTACCAACCCATGAAGAGGTTCATATAGACCATTGATGAACATGTACACCCTCCTTGCTGCAGACAAGTTAGGAACCATAACAGATAATATTAAAAATTTAGAAATATAAGACTATGTATTACCTGATTGCTTCAAATTTGCAAGGCTCATGAAAGGTGCCTCTGGATCTCTTCTATCAAATATCTCCACCACCCTTCTAGTGAACTCAGAATAAGCAGTCACATTGGCATAACCCAATGTAGACAAGCCATGGAACCACCAATCATGTGCTTCACCTTCAAAGTGCAACGCTGCAATCTTGATAGCTTCCATCTCTGGGACCTTGTTCAACTGAAAGTAGATGTCAAGTTTTTCTACCCATGCCTTGGCAGAACACTTGGATGACCCATCAAAATTGGGTAGAAATAATCTGCCCATAGAGTGATGTCGATCATGATTCTGTGTGAATCCACCATCTCTATGTTGATGCCTTGGTCTTCTTTTGTCCTTTAGGTGACAGAACTCTTGAAAACTCAAGTGGTATTTGAATCTCTTATTTTGAGACTCATATTATTCAAAATATTCTTTAAGGGATGCTTTCTCTTGAAACCCTTAATTTCCCACAGCCAAAAAGGTAGGCATGGTAGAGCGTTGGAAAATCTGTGGTTGGTGCACTGGTTGATCATTCTAGTGATGAGACATGCCAGATATTTCTCCAAGATGGAATCTCTTAGGAGACTCTTTGATTTTTTCCATTCTCATCTCTTCGATCTCTCTAGCAAGATCTTGCATGGCTCTCAAAATGATCTTGGGGAAATCCTTTTCTTCTACATCACTTCCAGATTCAGGGGCTTTACCCTTGTCTCTATCATCATTTGTGTAATCAAATTTCTTTTGTCTTCTTTTGAGATACCTCTTCTCTCTGTCAGTAAGAGGCTCTTCATATTCTAAATAAATATTGGCTTCTTACAGGCTGTGCCAATATGATTTCTCTGATACCACTATAATATCCCAAAATGGGAACAAGCAGCAATATTAAAAAATATTGCTCAGGAATAACGCAGTTCATACAAATAAAAGTAGGAGGCCAATATGGAGGCTCAATATCTACATATAAATCATCAAATCAGATTTATAATGAGGCCCAGACAATGTATAACAGTAAATAGAAGACTTAAATAGAATAAAATCCTCAAAAGAGGTGCTACAATCACATGTATTCACTGCAAAAGGCTTGATAACGATATTTTATAGAGCATACTACAGCGGAAGATTACACTTTAGATATATCGCATATAAGTGCACGAAACATCATATCTATGACAGATCCATACACTATAGAGGCTCCTCTTTCAATCCCCCTAGGGGTTTTGAGAAAAACACCATGTACATGAAGTATATCTAAGATTTAAGTTACAGATCTGCAGAAATATGCAGTGATTCAGAAATTTACAGTAGTATGTAGCTCAGATATGATATGAACATACATTAGATCCTCTCCAATAGATCTCAAAATTTGATGGGAGATCCCCAACACTTGAATCCAAACTCCCCAAATGGTGTGCTAAAACACCCTACAACAGTACCTACAAGAAAAACGCAGATATGGAAGGAAAACTGCGCTATAGGCTTTGGTACATGTTTGGCTTGATGCCAAGATCTGAAAATGCAGCTCCAAAGGTCCAATACACCCTTGCCAATGGGATTGAAGACTTTCCCGCTGAAAATAGGCACTAGAATGGCCTAGATATGAGCAGATCTAGCCTCCACTTGCTGCAGCTTACAAGGACAACCAAACCCTCAATAGGATTTGCGTTGTAGCTGGAAGATGAAGCTTGGCCAAATGCCTGATAGTGGACAAGACATGCAAGACTCTTCCAAGAGGCCTCTCAAGGAAAGAGGTGGGATTCCTGATCAGGAACCCCCAGTGCTAAACAACACTATTCTCTGCCAAATAGCCAAGAGAATGATATATGTCTAAATAGATAGTATATTCAGGAATATAATACATTCAAAAAACTTCTCATGTTGTCTTCCTCTTCCTTTTATAAGATAGAGATCTTATAAAACCCTAAACCATCTCAATGATTTAGCTTCTTTCACATGTGCCACCTCCAACTAAGACTATGCTATGCATCAATGAGGATCACTTCTTCTGGACAACGTTGTTGATTTGGTCATCATTGATCCAGTCAAATGATTCAATCCCTTTCACACATAAGGGTGTTTATTTAGATAGACCAGATTTAGCCTTGTTCACATGGGGCATTAATTTATTCACTATTTTAGGAGTTTTTATTTTCCTCCTTTACACATTTGTTCATGCAACAGGAAAATGAAACAAAATTGTATATTCCCATTAGCTTGGGCTAATTGGGAATATTACATACTGGTATAACATACTAGACCTTCCTTCACAAGTAAAGTATTTCATGATCATATTCATCAAGGGAACGTTTTTTTCTAACAGTTGTATCCTAGGGAGGACATGAGATGCAACTTGTCTGTACTGTGGCTTGAGGAATTATTTGTAATTCTCTATGTCCAAATCCATTCCCTTAAACCAAATTTCTCCTTCATTAGGGATCTATGTGGTTGCTGCTATGACTTTTGTTGAGATCAAGAATTCCATCCCTTCCATTGTAGCCTTTTTCTTCTTGAAATGGGTGGCAAAGAGACTAGTGAGCTCACAATGATAACCCACTTGTTGGACCTTTGCACAAAACCCTAGGCAGCCTACTCTTTCAAAACAAATTTTGATGAACTTTGAGGCATTGATCTCCTGCATATGAGTTGGCTCATATCTGGATAATTTTACTCCCTTTTTGTACTTCTTCTTTTCAGTGGCCATGATATGGTTTTTCTTTACTTGGAAATCCTAGTTTGATAGGAAGGGAGGGGATTTAAGGAAAACAAGGGAAAAAGAAGGGGTAATTTGGGGAAGGAAATATAGGGGATAGGGTTTAGCGAAATTTGTGGAAAAAATTCAGGGAATAGGGATGAGTGTTAGGAGAGATAGGGTAGCAAAATTTTCTAGGATGGGTGAGGGAAAGGGGGTAGGAAATGTAAAAAATAGGAAAAAGTAAAAAACACAACAAAAGCACAGCATTGGCTTAGTTTCTTTGGGAAAAATGGAACAATGGAGAAATTGAGGAAGGGAAAAGGTTGGGGAGGGTGTATTAGGTCTTCTCTAGGGTGTTTATGCATAAAACCTAGTTAATGTTCATTGCATGCAAGCAAAAACCATGAAATTCCAAAAGCGTAGCAGAAAGGTAGCGTGGAAATATTAAGAGAATATTTTCACCATTTGAAAAGGAAATTTTGCAAGGGATGGCTTGAGAGTGTTCAATTACTTGTTTTCTAATGCTAAAAACATGTCTTGAAGAAGAAAAATGTTGAAATGGCCTTCATTTTCCCTCCAAAAGCCAAAAACGCAGCGCTGGTGAGAAGCGTAGAGGATGTGTGGCGTGGTAGGAGACAAAGTGATTGTTGAGGAAAATGAAGGCTTTGATGGTTGAGATGAAGAAAAATTGTGATGAAGAGCTTCTTAGACAGATGAATGAGTTTTTTGAATGCTTGGATTGTCTTCTAATAGCTTGAAAGTCAATTTTTTTCTTTAGTAGTGGTGTGACATTACATGTGCTTTTTGAGAAATGATGTGATGAGATAGTGTAATGCAGCTTATAACTCTATTATGCAAGGTTACATCTCCATGAGGGATGAAATGTACCTTTGGAATATTTTTGAACACTTTTTCCCTAATTAATACCTCCCATGATGGTGACTAAGGTGATGGCATGACTCCCTACAGGAATTATGATGACCTAACCTAATGATGACACCAAATGCACATGTGAAACCATGATAGGGAACTTTGAACCTTTGTAGTATGCATGATTACAATATGATGACCAAGAGGATATTTTTATGCCCTATCACAAGGAGTGATGACATGACCATGATGGAATTTTATGACTTTGAAAATGAAGGGAGCAGTAATAATACCTAGACACTGACCCATGATCAAACATTATTTGAAAATTTATTTGAAACTATAAAAATTTGACCTAGGACGCTATCAACTAGCATTAAAAGAGTACATTTGATCACTGGTGACTCATAGACACTAACAACATGCATAATAGTTCTTTCTTACCCTTCACCACAAAGCCTTCTGATTGCTTCATGTAGATCTATTCTTCTATATCCCCATGAAATTTTTTTTTCTTCACATTCATTTATTCTACCTTAAAATCAAAAGCAGTAGCAACATAGAAAAGTAATCTAATAGAGGCTAACATGGAAACGGGAGAAAAAATATCACCGAAATCAATTCCTGACACCTGGAAATAAACTTTTACTACCAATCGAGATTTGTATTTCTTTAGCTTGCCTTCTGCAGTCATCTTCTTCTTAAACACCCATTTTTTCCCAATGGGTTTCCTTCCAGTCAAAACCTCTGCCAGATCCCAAGCCTTATTTTTGTCCAAAGATTCCATTTCATCAACCATGGCCTCTTTCCTGATTTTTCCATCCTTGACTCCACTACCTCCCTAACAGTTTTGGGATCAACATCACTAACAGATAAAGAAAAATTTGAATAGAAAGCAGATGGACTACACCTTTATAGCTACCTTCTCTCTCAAACTGATCTTCTCAAAATTGGAGTTTTTGGCTCTTCATCTTCTAATTCATGTTCTGTTGTAGAATGTGTCCTCCTTTTTTAGTTAAAACTCTCTCTTCTCAGGTTCCTTTTGTAGGAATTCATGTTTAATAACATCTTTCACCTCTCTAAACACCACATCTCAGTTGTGCACTACCTTCCTTGATTTTGGGCTCCAAATATTATAACCTTTTAAACCATCCTTATACTCAATAAATATTCACCTTTCGTATTTACTATCCAACTTGGTTCTTTTCTCCTTTGGAACATGTGTATATGCATCACATCCAAATACCCTAAGATGTGAAAGAGATGGTTTCTTACCATTCCATACCTCATGTGGATTCTTATCCTCCAACACTGATGAAGTTGATTTTTTAACCAGGTAACATTCAATATATACTAACTTTTCCCAGAATTCCTACCCTAATCTAGTGTCACTGAGCATGTTTATTTCCTTTTCCATCAAAATCTTGTTCATTCTTTCTGCAACTCCATTTTGTTGAGTTGTGTATGGAGTATTCTTATACGTTCTATACCAAAATTCTTACAGAAATTTTCAAATTCCTTCTTGCAAAACTCTCCACTATTATTTTTCCTCGACACCTTAATCTTATTCTCTGTCTAATTTTCCACTAGAGCCTTAAATTCCTTAAACTTGTCAAAGACTCCATATTCTTTCCTAAGGAAATATATCCATGTATTCCTAGAGAATTCATCAGTAAATGAGACATAGTACAAAGACTTACACAATGATGGATATGACACGGGTCCAAACACATCATTGTCCAAAAGCTCTAATATCCATTTTTCCCTCTTAGCATTAGAGGGTAATCTCACCCGATTTTTATTCCCATATACACAATGTTCATATAAATTGAAATTCAGAGATAAATTAGACATACCTTCTACCATACCATTATCATGCCATACCATACCATACCATACCATACCATACTATTATCATGCCATACATACCATACCATGTGTACTTGAATAAGAAGCGAAGTACACATCCCCACCTTCATCTGAGTTGATTTCACCTACGAAAAAGGAGCATCATCATATCCATTTCCTTTCTCATAGATTTAGATCTACAATCATTTTTGTAGTGCCCTTCCTTTCCACATTTCTGGCACACCTTTATGGATTTTCCTACAGATTTAGATCTCCTATTCGAGGATGTATTTTTTTCTGTTATGGGACTGTCCTCTCACACAAAAGGAATATCCATTCAGGATCTCCATATTTTTTCGTCTCATCTCCTCCGATAATAAGGATGAGACTATTTCATCAAACTTCAAGGTAGTTGTATTTCTACCTATAACAACAACCAAACTATCCCACGAATCTCGTAGAGAACACTTCAAATTGATGCACTTATATTCATATGAAATTTTGATATTAAGATATAAAAATTGACTTGCCACAGTATTAAAGGCATTCAATTTCCCTATTACTGAGTCTCCATCCTTCATCCTCATGTTATACATCCTTTTTATATTACCCCCTGTTGCACCCGACGCAACATATAACGCATGGGACTAGTCGTGGAAAGAATATAATACACACCCAACAAGCTAATTACAAAATACATAAAGGAGAACTGAGGAGATCTCATGTAGGGATATTGGAAATAATAAGTTTGATAGCACCTAGTGTTTCTAGTGAGATATCTTAAAAATTCACATCATTAGCTAGACAATGAAAGTTCATAAAAGTGGAGGCTACAAATTTAAAGGTACAAAGGAGAAGGTGATATACATGTTTGGATATGTCAATATTCCTTCCACACAAATGCACCATAAAGCAATGATATTTGTCTTGAAAAAAAATACCAAGAATGATGACAGGGGGAACATCCTAATGACTGGGGGAGCAACATATGGGGAAATTATTATTGGATGTGTAGCCTGATTATCTTCCTGGTTCATAGCTCTTTTTTCAGCTGTGTTTAGATCCCAATCCATGCCAGGGGGGGTGTGTGGATGGTGTGGGGGGGGGCGTGCCCCCCATCTATTTCTACCTTGGGGGGTCCAAGGGGGGGCGATTTCATGTTTGGAGCCCCCCTGGTGGGGGTTCGTGTGCAGTGCCCCTGAAGCTAAAAATAGATGAAAATTTCCCTTGTAAGATATTTTAATTTCATATTCAATCTAGGTCATTCATTAGGCAGATGATATAACAGTATAATCTATGTTAATTTAGGGTTTTTTCCATAGAAGGAAACCCTCAGTTTATATGAGGGAATTTTATTGTGGTCGGGTATTATTATTCCGAGCGGGAAAGAGAGAGGATATTGTGTGATATCAAAGAGGAAATTACAATGGATTTGTTGTAGGTTGTATCTCTTCATTTTTCTAGATAATATAAAAGGAATGACTTGTTGTTTCTTTGTAGACGTGGCCCAAATTGGGTGAACCACGTATATTTGTCACTCTTATTCTATGCATTTATGTATTTTTCTTTTCACAATATTTTTTGTATTTCATTGCTCGATTAATTAATTGCTGGAAATATATTCACTGCTGAGGGGGGGGGGGGGCGTGAATGAGTAGTGATGGCCTTTTTATCAAATTTTCTCCAAATTAATTATTTTCCCCAAACTCAATTATCCATACACATGGACAACATTATATTATCAAACATGTAAGAAGAAACAAAATATAACCAAAATCACCATGATAAATAACCATGAGAAACATAAGAATCCTCACATGAGAACAAAATTATTTCTGGTGGAAACCCTTTCGAGAGAAAACCACCCTATTGTTGTTGCACTGCTCAAATATTCTATTAATATGATGAACAAATTTACATGTATTAAATTACAACCATATGTCGGAAGACTTTCCTTCTTCTACAATATGTTAGCATCTATCATTTTAGAAATTTGTTCCTCTTGCGGATCTACAGACTACCATCCACTAGAAGCTCCCATGACTAACGATCCTCGCCCAACCACCATTGGAATTTCCAAATCCTATTGGATATATAAAACTCTTCCTACTATGAATCACCAAATAACAGTCTCTATTGAAGCCTCAATGTGCCTTTACTTCCTCGATGAGAACCACATTTCAAAATATTTCATACTGGGTTCATTTGATCAACCTGAGAAACCCAAAAATGGCATCGTTTTGCACACAAAATATAAATCAAACTCTCACCCAAAGGGGGGAATTTATTCACTCCAACTCACACTAGAATTCTCTCTAAAACATACAACAAGGTAGCCAAATTTCTGCCACAAACCACGAACAAAATTTGAATCTTCTACTCAACTCAACCTTTGATTTATGCTCACAAACCTCTGATATATCTTTGCATAAAATATGTGAGCATTTTTTGCATACTCTACTCACTCACAATGCTATCACACTAGCATACTCACTCACTCTCCAAGAAACCAACCAAATAGACTCAATGTCTTCTTCTATTTATCAAATTCCTGAAATGATTAACTTAGTAAACGTTACAGGTTATGGAAGACTCAACAAATCTATTCACATGCTTAAGATTTGGTTTAGGAATGAATCTTGACCAAATCAATCACTAAATACACTATCACTTTGATATCTTCAACCTTGATAAACTTCTATAGGGCCCACGAACATTTTCCTACCATATGCCAAAAATTCCCCACCAAAAACATCGCCACAACCGAAAAATTGGTTGATCAGCATGATAAATGCAAAGAAAAACTCAAGAAATCCCTCAGTCACTCCCTTAACACTTCTATGCATGAGACTAGAGCCATAGTCTCTCCGATAGGCTTCCATCCATGCACCTGGGACCTAAAACTGCTCCCACAGGCTATTATCCATGCGACCAAGCAAGGGATCATTCAAGGAAACCTTTCATTTCTCTCAATCTGGACCAAATTTTGAAAAAAATTCTCGAATGAAAGATAATTGGGTTAGTTCTTCACAAAAAAAAAAAAACATGTCTCATAATTTTTAGATTCATCTTCGTTTTCCCATAAAATCCAATCCAAAACTTCCACTTTTATCCAAACACCATACTAAACAACTGGGCCATAAAACTTTTCCACAACAACTCTACCATTAGTATGTAGTTACCATACCTATCAAACATCCTCCAAGACCTATAAAAACATATCAAGGATCCACATATATATGTAGATCCTCTCCAAACCCAATGTATAACATGATATCATAGGAGACCTAATTCGAGAACATGGTGACCAAGGATACTAAGGAGACCTAATAACCAAGGCTCCTCAACTCTAACTCCTGAAGAATCCATCACCATCTATATGCAACAACATGATCATGAAGACCATCATCATGGGAAGGCCTCCAACCTAGTGTAGCACACCATCATCCAACCTCCAAGCTAGTGCAACATGCAATCATATCTTCATCCAACCAAGGACCATCTATACCTCAACCAACATATCCAAGCTAGTAGACAAGCCAAGGACCATCTCCAAGCTAGTCCAAGCTAGTATACATACTAAGGACCATCTACTAATCTTCATCATCTACAGCCACACGTACATATGCATAGCCAACACATCTGCAGCCTAAGAAACCAGGTTGACATCAATGAAAATCAACCATACAGATGCAACATTGCAACACACATAAATTCCAACATTAATTTCTAACAATTGGTATCAAAGTTGAAGCTTTATTTAGTTTATAAACTCGTAGGAGAGAAGAGTTCCTAGTTCGAGTGGGATAAATGGTGGAAGATGGTAGGTTTAGGGTCAATAAATTTAACAGCAAAAAATACCAGTTATGGAAGATGTAGATTGAAGATTATCTATATTAGAAATATCTATACCTACCATTGAGTGGAAGTTCAAAGAATTTGATGATTATGATGAACACAGAATGGGAGATTCACGACAGAAATACATTAGCAACAATAAAAATTGTGTATGGTAGCGTCGATGGCATTCAACATTTCAAAGGAAACGAAAATAGAAGGTTTAATGATGGCATTGGAAAAACTATATGAAAAACCCTCGGCCTCAAATAAGGTATTTCTTATGAAGCGTTTTTTTAATATGAAGATGTCATAAGGTGGATCTATTTTTTATCATTTAACTGAGTTTAATACAATTACCATTCAATTAAGTTCTATAGGGGGCAATTTTGAGGATGAAGTTAGGGCTCTATTTTTTTTTACTCATTACCAGAAAGTTGGAATGGTTTAGTTATGGCCATTAGTAACTTTGTCTATGGATCTAGTACTTTAAAGTTTGATGATGTTGTTGGTGCTATCCTTAGTGAGGAAATTTGACAGAAAAGCTATAGTGAGACATCAGGTAATTCTTTGACTACAGAGACAAGGGGAAGTAAAATGGAAAGAGGAAGGACCCTAGGAAATTGTAGTAAGTCAAGAAAAGGAAAATCCAAATCCATATCAGGGATATTGTGCTGGAAATTTGGGAAGAAAGGGCACTTGAAGAAATATTGTAAATCTTGGAAGGGAAATGAAGGAGATGGAAATAAGATAACAATCATGAAGTGAATGTGATAGGTGATGTGTTGCAAGATGATTTGATTATTTTATTAGAGAATATTATTGATACCTGGGTGGTAGATTCGGGGGCCTCATTCCACGCCAAACCTGATAGGAAACATTTTCACGACTATGTTCAAGGATATTTTGGACAAGTTCGTCTGGGTGATGATAAACCTTATAAAATCGTTGGAATGGGTAAGGTATAAAGCAAAAGAATGGAAACCAATGGATATTTAAGGAGGTAAGGCATGCTCTAGATCTGAAGAAAAATATTATTTCAACAAGGTAGTTTGGAGGTGAAGGTTTTGTAACTGATTTTACAGACAAAACCTGGAAGGTTAGTCAAGGCACCCTAGTAATAGAAAAAGGAGAAAAGGTTGGTACATTGTATTTATGCAATAGAATTTATAATTTTTTTTAATGATTTGACCTCCACAAGAGTAGATACAACACTTTGGCATCATAGGATCGAGCACATGATTGAGAAGGGCATGTAGATTCTTCACTCAAGAAATTTGTTGCCAGGTCTGAAGCATGTTGATTTGGATTTCTGTGAAAATTGTGTTTATGGAAAACATAACAAAGTCAGATTTATCAAAGTTAGGAAGGAAAAGAAGAGAAAAAAATTAAATATTATGCATACATATGTATGGGGATATTCTCAGGTATCATCTCTCAGTGGCTCTTGTTATTATGTTACTTTTATTGATGATGCAACTAGGAAACCCTGGATTTATTGTATTCAGAATTAATCTAAGGTATTTGATACTTTCAATAAATGGAAAGATTTGGTTCAAAATTAGACAAGAAAGAAGTTGAAGTGTCTCAGATCAGAAAATGGAGGTGAATACTACAACAAAGAGTTTGATAACAATTGTTTAAAGCATGGAATTCACTAAGAGAAGGAAGTTCCGAGAACACCATAGGAAAATGGTGTGTCAGAAAGGATTAACAGGACATTCATGGAGCATGAAAGGTGCATGAGATTGCATGCAATATTTCCCTTACAATTTTGGGAGGATTTTGTAGATACTTTTGTTTATATAATAAACAAAGAGCCTTCAAGTTCCTTCGATGGTGGTATTCCAGAGGAGGCATGTGTTAGACCATTTTTTGGTCATCTAACCTGTTACTATTAGATGGACCTAAGTACACCATGTAAGACCAACTTTCACTATGAAAAATAACTTAGTAAAACACCTTTATTAAGTTGTTTATGGTCTAAACAGAAAACCCCATGAGGAAATATTAAATAAATCCACATTTGTTTGATTTTCCTCAAGGAATAATTAGTTAAACAACAAGTTAATTAATATTCCTAGTCATATTTAACCCAAAAGAGGAAAATTAATTAGATAAATTATTATTTATCTTCTTATTTTCTAGGAATAATTATTTAAACCTTATTTAAATAATATTCCTTGTTAAATTTGACTAAATCACTCATAAATAGTTAAATAAATCATTATTTATTTAATTATTACTAAAGCACATCCTTAAAATGATAAATAAATCATTTATTTATTTATTATTTACAAATAAAGGGATTTGACCCAAGTCAAATTCTTTTTACCTCCAACAAAAATAATAAAATATTCCATAAAATTTGGATCTAATAATATTTTAATTATGCACCAATATCTAGACTAACTCAATATTTTGTTATAAATAGAAGGGTTTTTCCATTCATTCATCACCTTTTGTTGGCTAAGATCACTCTAGATCTATATATTTGGTCTGACTTTGATCCACCATCATTGTCATATTTTTCTATCCTTTTTCTTGTGAGCTCCCTTTGAGTTCCATTTTTGTCTGGGTTTTCTACACCATCAAGAGAGAGGAATTTTAGATCTGAAGTGTTGAGGACTTACAAGAACGCATCCCATTGAGGAGAACTGGTAACATCCTTCTATGTTTTCCTCCCAGGTGCCCTTAATATAAAATTCATTCAACATATTCTTGTCTTTTCTATTGGATGCATGGAGTAAATCTCATTTTTATTTACTGCTTAATGTCTTTTGATGCATAGATCTAGATTTTTGCAGCATTTATCTTGATCAACTAGTTGCAGATCTAAAGATATTGGTAGCCATATTTGCTGTTAGGGTTGTTTGTTATGCACATTTAAAGTGGTATTTTTTCGTACACTTGCAATTAAGATTCATACTAAGAGCATGGATGGGAAAAAAGGTAAACTGCTCATCTTTAAAGACTTTCGGTTGTGAATCCTTTGTCCACATCAATAAATAAAATAGAACAAAGCTTGATGAAAGATCAAAGAAATGTACCTTTATTGGATATGGTGTAAATAATTTTGGTTATCGCTTATATGATTATGAAAATCACAAAATCATTAGGAGAAAATATGTCATATTTAATAAAAAGGTCCTATATAAGGATCAAATGAAGGGAAAGAAACAGGAAACATAAAACAATGAATACGTAGTGCTTGATGAGATCATAGAAAAAGTAAAGGTGCCTAAAAATCATAATTATCAGCAGCCACAATAACGAAAACAACCACAACAACTTTAGGCACCTCAAACACCTGAAAGTGGTGCTAAAAGATCTACCAGGATAAGTATACCCCCTATCTGATACTCTCCTTCATTATATTATACATTTTTTAATGATTCTGGTGAACCGAAAATATATGAAGAATAAATGCAGGTTGAAACTAGGAAGAAGTGGGAGCAAGCCATGGAAGAAGATATTCGCGGGCCTTGATGCAAAACCATACATGGGACTTAGTCAACCTTCCTGCAAGTAAAACAACATTGCAGAATAAATGGATTTATGGGTTGAAGGACAAATATGGAGGTAAACGAAGGTATAAGGCTAGACTTGTGGTGAAGGGGTTTTCACAAAAGAAAGGCATAAACTTTGATGAAAATTTTTCACCTAATGTTAAAATGACTTCATTCAGAACTATTTTAAGTCTAGTGGGAGCGGAAGATTTGCATCTTGAGCAGTTCGATGTAAATACAAATTTGGAGGAAGAAATATATATGCAGCAACCACAAGGGTATGAGGTCAAAGGGAAGGATAAGTTAGTGTGAAAATTGAAGAATAGCTTGTATGTCTTAAAACAGGCTCCAAGGCAGTGGTATCTAAGATTTGACAGGTTTATGTTTGAACAAGGTTATACTAGATGTCACTCTAACCATTGTGTTTATCTTAAAAAACAAAATGATAGAAGCTATATTATATTGTTATTATATGTAGATAACATTCTTTTTGTAGGTTCTAACATGCAGGAAATAAATTTTCTCAAAATAAAGTTGGAAAATTCATTTGCAATAAAGGGTTTGGGTGCTGCAAAGCAAATCCTTGGTATGAGAATAACTAGAGACAGGAAAAATCCCAAGTTAACATTGTCTCGGAGTGAGTACATAGAAAAAGTGTTGGAATTATTTAATATGCATAATGCAAAACCAGTCAATACACCTTTAGCTAGCCATTTCAAACTAAGTAAGGAGATGTGTCCCAAGACTCAGGAAGAGATGGATTATATTTTTAAAGCTTCATATGCATCAGTAGTTGGAAGCTTAATGTATGCAATGGTTTTCACGAGTCCTGATATTGCACATGCAGTGGGAGTTGTAAGAATATATATGAACAATCTAGGAAAAGAGCATTGGATGGAAGTAAAGTGGGTTCTCAAGTATTTGATAGGTATAAAAAATAAAGCATTGTGTTTTGGTGGTTCAAACATTTCTCTACAGGGATATGTTGATACAGATATGGCATGTGTTATAGATAGCAGGAGGAGCACCATAGGTTATGTGTTTACTATAGGTGGAGAAACTATTAGTAGGGTTTCAAAATTGCAAAACATTGTTGCAGTTACAACAACAGAAGCAGAGTATGTTGTTGCTACAGAAGCTAGTAAATAAATGATCTAGTTACAAAGGTTTATGGATGAATTATGCAAGAAACAAGAAATATTAAGGTTATACAGTAACAACCAGAGTGTCATTAATCTTACAAAGAACTCAGTATTTCATTCCAAGACTAAACATATACATATCCAGTACCATTTCATACGGTTAGTGTTGAAATATGGATTATTGAAGATGGAAAAGATACAAACTAGCTATAATCCTCTAGATATGTTAACAAAAGTTGTAACTGGGGAGAAACTGAGATTATGATCAGTTTCAATTAGTCTTCAATAATGATGATGAATATGATAAATACTCAAGTCCAAAGTGGAATCATTTTCCAGCAAGTGAAGCAGCAATGGAGTTGATATAATCATTCTTCAAGTGGGTGATTATTGGATGTGGAGCCTGATTATCTTCCTGATTCATAGGTCTTGTTTCAGTTGCTTTTGGATCCCAATCCCCAAGTGTTAGGTCCCTATATTACTAGTATAGTCCCTTATTGTTGTTAGTGTAACCCCCTTATTGTTATTATTGTACCTCTATAACCCCCATATTTTTATTATTGTGCCCTTAAATTATTATTGTTAGGTCGGCTAAGATTTTTTTTTTTCTAAGTAAGATTAAATTATATTAGTGAAACATAATGTACATGGAGGCATAGTCCTCTGCAGTTCAAACCTGGATCAACGGCATAATTCGCAGAAAAACATCAAAAATGGAACTTCCCACGCAGGGGAAACCAGTCCAAAGAGAGTTTGGTTCGCTGCCTCACGTGAGGAAACCAACGTTATACAGACAAAACTTATGAATTGTATGCTCACTATGCCAAACATAGATAAAAAAATTTAACAGGACCTTGTGATCAAGGACCTTGATACTAAAAGTGACAGACCAGAAAAAACCTAGGAGCCTAGGTGTCATGAGGCGTAGGAGGAGTCTCTTCTACAATGAGACACTTGTATTCGTCGATGTCGGTGGCCTGCATATCATGGGTGGCAAGTGCTGCATGTCGGGGCTCCATGATCTCTCCAGCTTTGCCTATGACCTATTTACTCTCCTTCTTGTCGTCCTTGTTGTTTCCAGAGCTGTTGCTTCTATCCGAGCGCGAATTGTGATTGCTTGAGTCAGTGTCATCCTTGATGTCCACAAAAGAGTCTAAGTCACGGCAAGGGAGCTTCTGCAAGTTGGGCGGACGGAGTTTGGAAACCTCAGCTAGCTCCTCCTTGAAAGAAGCCGAAATGGTGGCGACAACCCGGGGACTGTCCAAGGAGCAATGAAAGGAGAATTTAGCAGAGTGAGAGGTCTATGGGGTGACAAAGGAGTCTACACAGGGAAGAGGCGGAGGGAAAGGCGTTGTGGCTGAGGGCTGAGACGAATGACGGGGTAGACCAACCAAGCGGTCGCGCTCACTACAAGTGGCAAGATACCGGCCCAAGGAGTGCTCCATGGAAGAGGACGAAGAGTCAGAATGGGAAGAGAGCATCGAAAGACCAGCGCGGCCTCTACTGCTGCCACGCCTGCATCACATGCGATGCCTGAGACAAGGCATAGTGGCGCGGTAGGAGTGAAAAGTGCTATGGGCCGAGGAGCAAGCAGGGTGGTGTTGCCACAGAGACGGAAGCTCGGAGGTGGTGGTGAAGCTAGAGGCAGCTGAGAAGTTCAAATGACAGAGGTTTCTCTGTGACTAGTGATGGCCAGGGAGGAATTCAATACAACAACGAAGGCTGCAGTGTCCCCCTGTTGGCGTGCGGGAGCTGGGCTCCGCAACTTCATGGGGGAAGCAACTTCACAGAGTTTGGGACAGGGGAGGCATAGAACCAGGTGGACGAAATACATAACCATGCAAGAGAGAAAGGGTCTCCATTTTGAGGCGAAGGTAGCAGCCTCAACTTCTGCAGCGAAATGAATGTTGGTCTGGGTGATGGCTAAGCACTTAAATGCTCGTCGGTGTAGCTTGTGGGTGGCCATGTGGCCATGCCACGCGCCAACCCAGCAGCCCCTCACCGTAGAACCCTCATAAATCACCCACATCCAGGATTGTGTTGTCTTTGTACACCAGATTGGTGCATTCCTGAATAACGGAGCTATCATTGAGAATAATGAGGGGTCCAACATTTAGGATTTGAAGACTTCCCACTCCTTTGTTATCCAATAGGTACGCCATATTGTTTTCAGATATTTTGACATATTTGAAGGACATGGCCCTGTGATGTTGCAACCATTGTGCTAGGAGGTCCAGTCTCGCAGCCAGTCTCCAGCTATCAGCAACTTTGGAGGCAGAGGCTCCCATGAGAAGTTGATTGGCCGCATTGATGAGTATTTGGGAATCAACTTCGATCTCAATAGGGAAGTAGTTGTGTTGTTGATCTAAGCACAATACTTGCCATAAGCCTGCTAGTTCTGCAGATTTTTTGGAATCTCATCCTATGGAGCCGAAGAAGATTAACAAGGGATTGCCTTTGTGGTCCCTGAAGATTCCTCCATATCCTGCTTCGCCTGGATTACCCTTTGAGGCACCGTCAAAGTTCATTTTCAATAAACCAGCCGAGGGGAGGATCCATTTTATTGGAGAGTCCAAGTGTTTTATGGGTGAGCGTTCATTGAGTGGAAAAGGAGGAAGCGAGAGTTGCCGATTATTCCAAATATATCTTTCCAAGGTTTGCGTGGGAAGATCTTCCTTCTGCCATTGATGGAGAGCCAGAGTTTCTTGGATGTTGCAGTAAAGGTTTTTCCATATTATGTCCAGAGGAGTGCATTGGTTCTTGAAGATCCGCTTGTTCCTTTCTTTCCAAATTATCCACAGAGTGAGTCTTGGGAGAAGCTTCCATAGAAATTTTAATAAATTACTATTGTGTGGAGCAGGAGACCATTTTCGAATGGTGTTGTTTAAGTCCTCTAGTATTCTTCCATGTCTTTTGCATCTGAAGCTAATTTTTTCCCAGAGGAGATTTGCTAGTGAGCAGGTGTCCATTAGATGCGGAATAGTCTCATCTTGGTCCATGCAGTTGGGGCAGAGTGAGGGCCCTATGAAGCCTCTTTTGATGAGGTTGTCCCAAGTAAGGATTCTCTTATGACAGAGGAGCCACATGAATGTGGAGACTTTAGGCCATATGCTTGGAGACCATATATTTTCCCAGATGGCGTCTATGGGATCTTGGCCTTGAGTTAAGAGTGTGTAGGATTCTTTGGTGGTGAATTTTCCCCGAGGTGTGTATCCCCATCGGAGTAAATCCTTTTCCTCAAAGTATGTGATTTTCCTGCTGTTGAGCTCTATGTCTATGTCTTTGTGAGTGTTCTCCTGTCATTGACCCAAGAATTTAGCTTCCTGCTTCCACTGCTGGTACCCCTGAGTGGGGCGTGCGGTCCAATAATGTTTAACATTGCCTTCTAGTCTTTCGATCACCTCCGGTTGTAGCTGAGGTGTGATGAAGTTGACAAGTTTGGGTCATTGTTGCCACGATTCCACCCAGAATCGGGCTGTACTACCATCACGGATTTCCCAAAAGCTATGCTCTTGTATCAGGAATCTGTGTTGTTTGTCTGCATTCTAGATCTGGGAGCCAACTTCCACCATTGTCATTCGAATGAGATCTTCGGGTGGTCTATTGTTAGAATATTTGGTCGTCCATAGTAATTCCCATGGCGTATGTTGATTTGACAACCATTTCCACTAGATTATAGATCCCATGACTGCATTACTATGGTACGGATCACGGAGACCAAGACCGCCAGCTTTCTTTGGCTTGCAGACCATTTTCCATTTGACCAACGCCCATTTTTAGTTTTTCCCCGAGGATCCCCAAAGAAAATTTCGTTGCAGTTCTTTGATCTACTTGAGAACCCATTTTGGGGCTGCAAGAACAGAGAATAAATAGAGGGGCATAAATTGCAGAATGACTTTGATGAGAGTGAGACGACTGGCCAGATTTAGGGAGCGAAAGGTCCAGGAGGAGAGTCGAGCTTCAAGTTTTTCAAGTAGAGAGTGCCAAGAAGAGTGTCTGACGGAAGAATCAATCAGAGGGACTCCAAGGTACTTGGCAGGTAGATGAGCTATGGTGAACACAAGGATTCTGGCGATACTGTTTTGTAAAGTGATCGGGGTATTGAAGAAGAAGATCTGAGATTTGGTCGCGTTGATAGAGGTACCAGAGGCATTCGAGAAGGTATCTAGAATGGATTTGAAGGTGAGAGCTTCTTAGACTGAAGGGTGCTCGAATAACATATTATCATCAACAAACTATTGAAGGGTGGTTGCCAAAGAACCATGAACAGAGATACCTCGGATTTTTTGGGTGTGGAGAGCTTGCTGGATGAGGCGACCAAGCCCTTCTGCCATTAGAACAAAGAGAAATGGGGAGAGGGGATCACCTTGGCGATTACCACGAGACAGAGAGAAGGGGTGAGAGGGGATGCCATTGACCAGAATGGAGAATAAGGAAGAGGATATTAGATTCATAACCCACCTGATCCAAATAGCGCTGAAGCCATAGGCTGAAAGCATTTGTTGTATATAATTCCAACTTAACTTGTCAAATGCTTTAGATAAGTCAATTTTAAGAAGAATACCTGCCTTTTTGTTTTGTTTCAGAGAGTGAATGATCTCATGCGTGAGAATAATACTGTCAAGGATCTGGCGGCCTTCCACGTAACTAGTTTGTTCAGGGGAAATGAGTAGAGGCAGCTGGGGCTTGAGCCTATTGGCAATCACCTTGGAGATGAATTTGTAGATGACATTACAAAGGGAAATGGGCCTGTACTTTTCTGGTGTGTTAGCATGGTCTTCTTTGGGTATGAGAGATATGAAAGTGGCATTGAGCGAGGGGAGAAGCCAGTGCATGGAACGGGATTCCTCTACTAATTTCCATACATCTTTCTTTATGAGGTCCCAGAAATGATGGAAGAAGTTGGAGGTAAAGCCATCCGGACCTAGAGCCTTGCCATATTTGCATTGAGCCACCGCCTGTTCAACTTCCTAGAGAGAGACGGGATGAAGTAACATTTGATTGTGTTCTTCATTGATTATTTTGGGTATGTGTTGCAGAACTTTAATGATTGTCGGTTGCCTGTTGTCTTGTTTCTCCTGAAGCACAGATTTGAAGTGAGCTAGTGATTCTTTTTCTATATCCTGATGCTCTTCCAGCGTTTCTCCATTTTGGCTTTGGATTTGGGTGATCTTATTGTGCATTCTTCTTTGAATAGTGGATCGGTGGAAGAATTTGGTGTTTCTCTCCCCTTCTTTTAACCATCTTATTCTGGATTTTTGCTTCCAGAGTATCTCTTCTTGCTTTCTTCGTTCGTCCAATTGTTTGAGGAGGGTCTGTTCCTGAGTGAAAATTGTCTCATTTCTACCATCTTGGATTATGCGTTGTTGGAGCTCTGCCATATTTCTTTCTAGGATCTTTTGTTGTTGGAATATGTTCCCAAAATTGGAGTGATTCCAACTTTTGATGTGAGTTTTGAGGTCTCTGAGTTGTTGCTGAAATTGGAACATCTTGGATCCATCCAGAGGAGAGAAAGCTTGCCATGCTTTGGTAACCATGTCCTTAAAGTCCGGATGAGTGAGCCAGAAGGCCTCGAATCGGAAGGGTCTTTTAGTGGCATCACCAGGTCGCATCCATTGGAGAGAGATAGACCAGTGGTTAGAGCTTGAGAAATGAAAAATGAATGCCTGAATATCTCCCCCAATATGGATGGCGTTGTCTGAAATAAGAAAGTGATCCAGTTTAGAGGCGATTTGATGAGAGCCCGAGCATTTTTTGTTCGAATTATGTATGCCGTTGGAAAAAGGAAGATCTATTAACCAATTCTTTTGAATGCAGTTCTTGAAGTGGGTACTGTCCATATCTAGTTTGGCCCGACCTCCTCTCTTCCCTTCTGATTTGGTAATCATGTTGAAATCTCCACCCGTGATCCAGAGTGGATGGGTTCGATTAGAGTTAAGTGCCTCCATTGTGTTGAGCAACGCTATTTTTTGCATAGAGTCTTAAGGGAAGTATACATTGGTGAGGTGCCCATGTATATTGGTTCCAATGAGATGGAAGGTAGCTTGTATGAGATTGTGCGCTGCATGAGCATCAGTGATTGAAATTTCTTGCAGATCCCAAGCTATTGCAAGGCCACCTGAGGCTCCTGAAGCATCTACTGCAATTTAGTGACTTCCTGGCTAGGCTCTGGAGAGAATGGAGCCGAGGGTGTTACTGTTACATTTGGTTTCATGTATGAAGAATACCTGGGGTCTTTCCTGTTGGATCATGTTTTTAATAATTTTGTATTTCGTGGGGCCATTTAATCCCCTTATATTCCAAGAAGTGAGCTTCATTGGGAACTATTTTCAAGTGGCTGGTAGAACTTGGTAAGCTTGGGGTATCTTCCAGATTCCATCAACATTTCCCCAATTATGATGGTCCTTTGTAGGTTTGTTTTCCTTCCTCTCTTCTTGGATTCCTTGAGGATTTTTTTCCCATCCCACTGACTGCCTAGTTGTATTCCCAGGGATCTTTGATGTTTTTGTGATCGAACGAGGACCACCACTATACTGTCTATCTGTCTGGCAGTTATTTTGTCATATTCCTTTTTTTTTTAGACTTGTTAAAGACCAAAGATGTCTAGTTTGCCCATATCAATACTCTCTGGTTTCTCTTCCATGTGACTAGTGTGGCTACCTTCAGCAACGGAGCCATCTATGTCCATATTGTTGGGTTGCCAGATGACGAGTTCCGAATCAGAGGTGGGATTGGTGGGGAGGAGTATAGATTCAAGTGGAGGTTTCGGAGGCTCTTGAGGATTATGAG
This sequence comes from Pinus albicaulis, assembly GCA_034641835.2. Lineage (NCBI taxonomy): Eukaryota > Viridiplantae > Streptophyta > Pinopsida > Pinales > Pinaceae > Pinus > Pinus albicaulis. The sequence goes on from MU968411.1 coordinate 54,852,386, forward strand.
AGTCAGAAAGGGGGATCGAAGCGGAAGGGGCCAAGGATGGATCCGTCTTACTGGGGTTATCAGGATCAAGATGAGATTTCTTTGCTAGAATGTCAAAGCTATTACTGGTAGAGGGGATGTCGGAGGCTTGATTAGGGGTTTTGGTGGTGGTGGGGATTTTCTTATGATCCCTTTTGTTGGAGGGAAATTTAGTGAAACCCTCTGCATCAGAGGTTTCAGTGGTGGATGAGGGTTTGGAAGAGGGATTAAGAGGGCAATCTCAGAATAGATGGCCATGTGCATGGCATTTACGGAAACAGAAAGGAACATGTTCATAATCAATAGGTTGTATCCATTCAAATTCATCATGAAAAAGGCTTACCGAGTCTAGGAGGGCCTTTGCCAGGTGCATGTAGACGCATATTCTGGCATATGAGGTGTATCGCCTAAGCTCGGTCTCCTCTGCTGTCTTAATGAACTCCCCGAGTCCATTGCCGATGTCCTTTAGTGATTCTTCATCCCAATATTCAAGGGGCAAGGAGTACAATCGAATCCATACTGGTGCCCAACTAAAGTCCTCTTTGTCGGGATTGAATCTTTCAACCCAGTCTCAAAGATAAAGGCCAGCTGAGTTGAAGAAGTAGGGGCCTCCATCTAAGATACGATTTATGTCTTCAATGCAGTTGAAGATGGCATTGAAGAAACCTTTAGGCCCTAGCTGAAGGGTCACATGTCCTTTTGGTTTCCATTTGGATATTATCTAGCCATGAAGGGATTTTTCAGTTCTCTAGAAGCCAAAAAAAATTTCGATGAGTGCATGATCCTTCATGTACTGTATTTTTGCATTGATGTGGTGGCTTGGCAAATCTATCTTTGGGCATTCTGCTGCTATTGGTCGGCAAGTAGTGGAGGTTGCCTTAGGCGGAGCCGTTTTGTCAAGAGGCTTAGTGGGTTTGTCTTGTTACGCATCAGAAGTGTTACTGTGGTTCTGAGGTGCATTAGATGAGGGCGTCTGTGTCGTGGAAGAGGACGGCATCTGCATCGCAGCAGAGGAGGGCATCTGCATCGCTTCAGGATTGACAGGGATTTGATCGCCTGTGGGGGAGGGTGTATTAACCCCCCCGGTGGAAGATCCATGTGGTATGGATCAACGGCCTCTTGGATACTCGACCGCAGAGAGAGTAGAGATCATAGATGGATCCGCATGCACCAGAGCCGCACCTTCGGTGAGCCTGTTGTAAACCGTAGCACAGATTTTTTTTGCATCGGCTCATTTTCCAAAACATGAAAATGTTGAACACCTATTTGTTTCCTTCTGAGCTATGGGATCACATGAGTATTGTCTTTCAACAATTAGATCGAAATATAAGCAAATGATTATTAGGTTGGCTAAGATTACATTGTGGCCCCACTAGGATTACATTGTGGCCCCATGGACTCCTATATATAGAAAGGAGGTTTTGTAATTTGTATCATCCAAGAATTTTTCATTCATGTAATGTATTAGAGGTTTCCCCCTCGAAGTGGCTTATTTCTAAGGCATTGATATCTCTTTTCTTATATTTTTGGAGCTGGTTTCACAACATTTGTTATCAGAGCTTTGGATTCTAGGGTTTCGCTGCTCCAAACATGTCATCGTGCCATTTTCACTATAACGTTTTTTCTACAAAGGTTTAGAAGCTGAAATTTTCAGAGTGCGAATCCCAAATCCTGAGGAACATCATTACAAAATTTCAAAGCTTGTTTCACAATATTTTCGTAGATATAATCTATGGAATCTAGGTCATTTTGTAGGCTCATGAATTTAACCTAAACAGGTCATTGTGGAATTTTCACTATAATGTTGTTTCTACTCAGGTTCAGAAGCTGAAATTTTTAGAGTGCGAAGCCGAACTCCTGTGAAAAATCTTTGAAAATTTCAGATCTTTCTTCGCAATATTTCCAGAGATATGATCTATGGAAGTTAGGGCTTTTTCAGGCTTCTGAATTTCATCTCAAAGAGGTGACCGTGGAAAATTATTCATAGCTCTCTATCTGAGCATCAGATTGGAATGCTGTAAAAAGTGGTCGCAAGTGCACAGACTACAGTTTTCTTTCTATCAATTTCAGAGCCAAAGGAAGAAGTAGTGACACGTGGCAAGTCATACAAGTTCACTCTACTAAACCAATCCATAAGTGGGTCATTGTGGGAGATTAGACGTAACTTTGTCTTGAAGAATCCAAATCAGATCAGACCTATGGCATTTTAAAGAAGCTTTAGAGGGCTACTACAGGGCCAAATTTCAAATATTGAGGATCCGCAATTATAGAGATAATTCAATTTCAATATCGAGCTCCTCAAAAGCAAGTAAAAGGTGTGTATTTTATTTTCTGAATCGCATAAGTCTTGTTTGAAGAATCAAGTTGAATTGATTCCAAGGGAATATTGTAGAATAGATATTAGTATTGGATTCTAAAATGGCCCCTAAAAATAATTCAACACCCATTAAGCCTTTAGAATGCTCTACTATGACTCATGAAGACGAAGAATGGCAACATGACATATCAAAATTACAAGAGCAAGTGCAACAAATTTCGCTCTCATAAAGAGCAACAAAAAATTAAATGGAAGTTTTGAAGAAAGGCATGGAAACTAAGATGGATGGTTTGAAGAAAGGTGTGGAAGCTAAGATGAATGGTTTGGAAGCTAAGATGGATGGCATTGAAGTGGGCATGGAAGCTAAGATGGATGACATGGAAGCTAAGATCGATGAATAAATGAAAGAAAACATGGAAAACATGAAGAATGATCTAAAAGTAGACATAGAAGGTTTTGCAAAGTTGATACAAGAAATTTTTCCTAATGGTGAAAAGATAGTAGAGGAAACTCATTATGAGAACAAAATAAATGTTAATTGTGATTTCATAAACTCTAATGTTGGAGGGAAGAACCACCATATTCCAAAAATGGATATGAGGAAAGTTTGATGGAAAGGATCATGTGCATGGATACTACAGTTGGAGCAATATTTTGATCTCAATAATGTGCAAAACACACAAAAAGTACGCATTGCAACTTTACATTTAGAACAAAATACACTTTTATGGTATCGATGGCTTTGCTCCCGTAAAAAAATTGTCACTTGGTCAATTTTTACGAAGGAAATGATAGCACATTATGTGGATACAAAAAGCAACACCTTCTTTAGCAAATTGATAAATCTCAAACAAAAGGGTTCAGTGGGGGAGCACATTGAGGACTTCCAAAAATTGAATATAAGGGTAACTGATATTTTAGAGGAACACAAGATTGATCTCTTCATAGGTACTTTAAAGGATAACATCCAACATGAAGTTCTCATTTTGGAACCTGATTCATTGGAGAAGGAATTCAGGTTGGCCAGAAAAATTGAATGTAAAATTATGGCGACAAGGAAGCCTACCACTCACTTCACAACCTACTCCTATATTTGCACAACCTACAAGGTTGACACCACAACAATTGGAAGAAAAAAGAGCAAAATGGCTTTCCTACAGATGTGATAGCAAATACACTAAAGGTCATAAGTGTGCTGAGAAGAAATTATTTTACATAGATTGTGAAGAGGAAGAAGAAAATTAACAAGAATATTTAAAAGAAGAGGGTATACACCACGAACCAACCCTAGAAGAGGAAGAAATGAGTCTGACCATATCGTGTAATGCATTGGCAGGAATTACGATTCCTCAAACTCTCAAGATAGAAGGACATATCAAGAAGAAAAAGGTAAAAGTGTTGATTGATTCAGGTAGTACCCATAATTTTATTCATTGTAAGGTAGCCAAGGAATTGAATTGTTTCCTATACCCAGTACCAGAATGTCAAGTGATGGTTGCAAATGGAGGAACTATAAATTTCTCTGGAAAATGCCATAATATCAAGCTAACCATGGGGGAATATGTATTGAATAGTCCAATGCTTTCTATTCCTATGGGAGGTGCTGATGTTGTACTAGGAGTACAATGGTTACAATCTTTGGGGACGGTAGCTTTTAATTTTCAAGAACTTTTCTTGAATTTTTTTACGGAAGGAAAGGAATTCAAATTACAGGGTATTGCAGGGAAGCTAGGAAAGATAATAAGCTCTAATTTCATGACAAAACTTCTAAAGAAATAACAACTACGCGTAATTGCACAATTATGCTCACTAGAAGTTCCAACATCAAAATCATCTATTTCTTCAGATCTCAAAAAAATCTTGGACAATCATTCCAAGGTGTTTGAAACTCCCAAAGGACTCCCACCTATTCATGAGCATGATCATGCTATTCATTTGATTCCAGGAAGTGTTCCTCCAAACATCAGGCCTTATAGATATCCTTATGTCCAAAAGAGCGAAATTGAACATATGATTGCAAAAAAGTTAAAAGTTGGTATAATTCAACCTAGTTAAAGTTCTTTGTCTGCTCCTGTAGTATTGGTACACAAGAAGAATGGATCATGGCACATGTGTCCAGATTATAGGGAGCTCAATAAGCTCACCATTAAAGATAAATTTCCCATTCCTGTGATTGATGAATTATTGGATGAATTACATGGAGAAATTTATTTTACCAAGTTGGATCTTCGTTTAGGATATCATCAAATTAGAATGAAGACCGAAGATATTCCAAAAACAACATTTCGAACTCATGAGGGTCATTATGAATTTTTGGTCATGCCTTTTGGCCTTACCAATGCACCTTCTACATTTCAAGGGTTGATGAATTCCATTTTCAAACCCTTCCTTAGAAAATTTGTGCTAGTATTTTTTTGATGATATACTAATCTACAGCAGGTCTTGGAAGGATCATGTTGAACATGTTGACAGGGTGCTCAAACTATTGTAGGAGAAACAATTATATGCAAAACCATCCAAATGTTTCTTTGGAGTACAAGAGGTGGAATATCTGGGTCATATTGTATCTCACGAGGGTGTTAAAGTAGACCCTAACAAAATTAAAGCCATTAAGGAATGGAAAGTCCCCATAACCATAAAGCAGTTGCGAGGATTTCTCGGGTTAACAGGGTATTATCGCAAGTTTGTTAAGAATTATGGGAGAATAGCAGCACCTCTAATAACATTATTGAAGAAAGATGCATTTTCATGGACTCCTGAAGCAACTAAGGCCTTTGAACATCTTAAAGAGGCAATGTGCCTAGCACCGGTCTTAGCTACGCCAGACTTCACAAAAACCTTTATTGTGGAATGTGATGCCTCAGGAAATGGAATTGGTGTTGTTTTAATGCAAGAAAGAAGACCCATTGCTTTTGAAAGTCATCCAATCAAAGGAAAGTATTTACAGAAACCTATTTATGAGAAGGAAATGTTAGCAATACTGCATGCACTAAAGAAATGGCGAACTTACCTAATGGGAAGACACTTCAAGGTTAAAACTGATCATGATAGTCTTAAACACTTTTTGGAACAAAGACTATCTTCAGAAGAGCAGCAAAAATGGGTCACAAAGATGTTGGGTTATGACTTCGAAATAATATACAAAAAAGGAAAGCTTAATGTTGTTGCAGATGCACTCTCAAGAAAGAATGAAGAGGTGGAAGCATTGCTTTGTGCCATTTCTATTATCCAACCAGATTGGATAAACGAAGCAAGGGATGAATGGAAGAAGGACGAAGAAGTGTGGACACTCATTCAAAAGTTGCAGCAAGATCCTAGTACATCTGATACATTTAGTTGGAAAAATGATTCCTTATGGTACAAAGATCGCTTATATCTTTGTAAGAATTCCTAACTAAAACAAATGATTCTTTTGGATTTGCACACTTCTCCTTTAGGAGGAAACTCAGGATTTTTAAAAACTTACCGCAGGGTGAAGAAAGATTTTTTTGGGGATGGCCTTAAATCTGATATTCAAAAGTTTGTGGCGGAATGTTTGGTTTGCCAGCAGAATAAAGTGGAGACAATTAAGACCCCGGGACTTCTACAACCTTTATCCATTCCAAGTCAACGTTGGGAGGAGATTTCAATGGATTTTATCACAGGTTTACCTAAGTCCGAAGAAAGAGTGTCATCATGGTGGTAGTTGATAGCCTTACCAAGTATGCACACTTTTGTGCATTATCTCATCCATTTAAAGCAAGTACAGTTGCTACTACATTTATGGACACAATTCAAAAGTTACATGGAAACCCAAGGGTTATTGTGAGCGACAGAGATCCCATTTTTACTAGAAATTTTTGGACGGAGTTATTTTCTTGTTTGGGTACTCAATTAGCTCATAGCTCATCTTATCATCCTCAATCTGATGGTCAAACCGAGATAGTAAATAAATGTTTGGAAGGATATCTTTGTTGTTTTGTATCTGATAAACAAACACAATGGGTCAAGTGGTTACCTCTCGCTGAATGGTGGTATAACACTTCCTTCCATACTGCAGCAAAAATGACCCCATTTATGGCACTTTATGGATATCATCCACCATTCATCACATCATCTTTAAGAGAAAATTCGAAGGTTCAAGCAGTGGAAGATCACATCGAGCATCAACAAGAAGTTCTCCAACTCTTAAAGGATAACCTGAATTTGGCACAAAATCGAATGAAACAACAGGTAGATCAACATCGCAGTGAGATAATTTTTGATGTAGGAGACTGGGTATTTTTACGGCTACAACCATACAAACAAATGTCCGTCAAGAAATCTAAGAAGGATAATAAATTATCGCCAAAGTACTATGGTCCTTACAAGGTGTTGTAGAATATTGGTACTATGGCATACAAATTGGAGCTTCCTTCTTCTTCATGAGTGCATCCAGTTTTCCATGTTTCATGCTTAAAGAAGGCTATAGGTGAAAATCTTCTAGTTCAAACAATATTTCCAGAACTTGATGAGGAAGGAAAAATCATATTGGAACCTAAAGTAGTCACGGAAACAATAACTCGATAGCTACAAAATCGATCAATTTCAGAGCATCTCATCAAGTGGAAGAACTTACCCACTGAAGATTCTACATGGGAGGATGAGAATTTTATACAGAAGCACCCAGAGCTACTCAAGCGTTGAGGACAACACTTTTTTGAAGGAGAGGGGCATGTTAGGTCCCTATATTACTAGTATAGTCCATTATTGTTGTTAGTGTAACCCCCTTATTGTTATTATTATACCCCTGTAACCCCCATATTGTTATTATTGTGCCCTTCAATATTGTGGCCCCACTAGGATTACATTGTGGCCCCATGGACTCCTATATATAGAAAGGAGGTTTTGTAATTTGTATCATCAAAGAATTTTTCATTCATGTAATGTATTGGAGGTTGCCCCCTCGAAGTGGCTTATTTCTAAGGCGTTAATATCTCTTTTCTTCTATTTTTGGAGCTAGTTTCACAACACCAAGGGTGGTGTTGGGGGGCTTGAACCCCATGGAAGGGGTTCAGGGGTAGTTCCCCTAAAGCTAAAAATAGATGAAAATTTTCCTTGTAAAATATTTTAATTTCGTAGTAAATTTGGGCCATTCATTAGGAGAAGGATCTGACGGTAGAAGTTATGTTAATTTATGGTTTTTTTTCCCTAGAAGGAAACCCTTGGTTTATATAAGGGAATTTTATTGCAGTTGGGTATTATTATTCTGAGCGAGAAAGAGAGAGGATACTGTGTGAGAGAAATGAGTAAATTGCAACGGATATGTAACCTAAATTGGGTGAACCACATATATATGTTTCTCTCTTGTTATATGCATTTTATTATTTTTGTTTTCGCAATATTTTGTGTATTTCATTGCTCCAATAATTAATTTCTAATGATTATATCCATTGATGTCAAAGGGGGAGAGAATCAAAATGGGGGAGAATATTTCCATCAATGAAAAAGGGGGGGATTATTGGATAAGGTTGTCATTGATGTAGATATGTTTAATAAAGCCTTAGTAGAAGTCCTAAGCCTAATAATGGAAGACTTAGAAAGCATGATCATAATCACAAATAGGGTTATGGTGAATAAGGGTTATAAATATCAATGCATTCACTCTATTATGTCCTATGGTGAATGTATGGACAATCATAAGAATGGTGTGATCACTATGCAAAGATATTATATGCACAAAAAAAGGAATTGAGTCTACAGAAGCTTCAATCTTAGATACAAATTATTGATGCCAAGAAAAACCAACCTTGGACTATCATCTATGGTATAATCCACTTTAATAATTTAATATATTTACAAAATTATGTAAAACATATCGAAATTGTAAATAATTTCAATGCCAAAATTTCTAATGTGGACTTGATCAACAATTTACATGTGTTTCATTTTAAGATAATGAGAGAAAGAATATAGTTGATTAGTTTAATCTCTTGTCAGTTCTCAATATTTATTGACAATAATCTCCACTTTCATGATGCTTTGACCTTGAATGCAAGAGGAGAATGAAAATTCATCAGAGAATTCAAGGAAAAGGAAACATTGAATATGAATTCTGAATAAGTTTATGGTGCATAAGTCGGCTCTACGGTCATCTTATCTCAATAGACATGTCCATTCATCATGATCGATCAAGTATAAATAAGTGCTAACACTCCTCCATCTCACCATGAATTCGTTCAAGGAATAGTGAAGGGAAATCACACATCTATTGAAGATATAAAGAGGAATCTAACTCGGAAAAAAAAAAAAAATAGAGAACAAAAAGGTTTAGGCCCTCTGTGATTAGCTTTGAGGTTAAGACTTTGAACCTGTGGAAGGTCTATTATAGACCTTTGTAACTTTGAACCGTGGCCATATTTTGAGCATCTATGACTCGGGCCTCTGACCAAATTGTAGTCTTTTATGGGTCAGCTAAACATACCTCACTCTGTTTCAAAAGATGACCCTAAAAGCAGTCATAAATTTTTGGTCCTATGGCCCTTTTGAAGAGGATTCTTATTAGATCAGAAAATTTGGACTTTGGGTTTTGTCTCTATTGAAGAAGACTGAAATACTATGACTAGACTATGTGGAAGAAGGATCAAAGGTCCACAATATTTCCTTATGCTAGAAGTCAGTGTATATTTGTAGTGTTTCTTTTTTATAGAAGTCAATGTATCTGTGTAGTATATCTTTGTGGTTATCGTGAATTGTATATCTCGGATCCTCTACATAATTTTGGTGCATTTAAAGCACCGACGAAGGCCACTACACGAGTTTACCTTGGCCTAATAGGACATAGAAATATTTGACTTGCATGGGAATATATCTTGACCTATTGAACAAACCTTGGACTATAGAGCAGCAAAATTTGACATATTACAGGCCTTGAAGTCTCTTGATGTATGCCATCATTGAAGTGGTTTTTGAAGAGATTAGTGTATCTAGAATAGATCTAGAAACTTGTAGTAGACCCTGAAGCAGCCTTTTATAAAATCTATAAGCAGTCATTGAAAAATTTCTTTGATAATTTTGATGAAGAATTGATTGAAGACTTATTGGAGTCAACTAGACCTTGAATATTTTTGAATATATTCTTGTAGAAAACCTGGAGATAACATGAAGAGTCTTAGAGATACCTCCTATGAACCATGAAGTCTTGTAGGAGTTGACCTTTATCTTTGGGGCAGAGTTGGATAGGATATTGAAGTTATTTTGAAGCAGTTGTTGAAGTTTTGTAACCTTGTTGAATAAATCCTTAAATATTTGTTTAATATCTTCTTTGACAATTATTGAATACTTTCTTTAAGAATTTAAATTGATCTTGAATACATGTTGAATAAACTTGCAGAAGCATCTCTTGGAATAATACCTTGAAGCATTATTTAAGCCTTGTTGAAGAAATATTTCAAGGCCTATTGAAGAAGCCTTTGGAAGACTTGAAGTTTCACTAAAACCATATTGAAGCAAAGGGTTGGAGCCCTAAAGGATTGGAGTCCTCACACAATGTTAGAGCCTTGTGGAAAACTAGATCAGAGCCTGAATTTTTAAGAGGATTGGAGTCCTCAGGTAGTCAAATTTATAGCTTGGTATAGTACAGGTTGGAGCCTAGTTTGAAATTGACAATTGGAGTATTATTTTAGGGTTGGAGACCTGAAGTGTTATAATAATTGATTTTATGTAAAATCAGATTGGATTCATCGTTATCCTCATTAATAAATTATTTTATTTATATGCATCTTGTGTTCTGATTTTACTAAATGATCTTAACTGGCATAAAATAACAATTGTATAATAAATACTAATTCACCCCCCCACCCCACCCCCCAATATTTCCATCAATTGGTATCAAAGCCAGTGCCTTCAAGAACATCCTAAAATCTGGAATGTAGATCCTTAGAACACAAATGAAAAATTCAAGGAATAAATCCTCCAAACCTTCTAAATATATAAATAAGTTTTGCAAGGCCCCTTCATTGGATGGGACAAATTATGTACTATGGAGCACAAGAATGTGGTTCTTTTTTATAGCCCTTGGTAGTGAAGTATGGGAATTAATGACTATAGGAAGTTCAAAATAGTCAAAGGAATTCAATACAAAGGTTATGAAGGAAATTATGAGCAGTCTATCAAATCTAGTAAAATACAAGAGAGGTCAATGCTCCTTATCCATGAGTCTTTCAGAAAGGCTACAAAATCCTTATACAGAAGAATTTTCTTTTGTTAATCAACACTCAAAATAGGTAGATAAAGGCACGAGTTACATAAAATAGGATAATTACGAAGTGAATTCTAAAGAAGAATGTGAAGTAGACGTCAAGGAAAAACTTGTGGCTACTCTAGAAGAGATAAGTAGAATTAAAAAAGAAAAATAAGAACTAAAGAAGAAGGAACAATATTTTGATCATGATTGTTTCAAAACAAAATAAGAAGTCAACTCCCTAAATATTTAGCTAGAGGAAGCAAAGAGAGTTGAAAAAGTAATGAATATCCATCTAACTAAGAAAGGAGAAGATCATGAGAGGCTTTAAGAAGATGTTGTTTCCTTGAGAAATAAATTCGACGAACTATATAAGTGTCTGAAGGGTTATCAAGTCTTTGATGACATCCTAAGTTGTCAAATATCACCAATTGAAAAACCTAGTCTTGGATATGTTGATGTTGTCAAAAATACAAGTAGAAATGAATATCATTAAATAATATCAAGGCATAAAAAAATTTAGAATTGCACCAAGAAAATCCTCATATTCTAGGTATCAAACTGTATTTTTTGGTCATTGTTACTCTTGTACAAATTTTTGGAACTTGGAAAAATATTGTAGGGCTTACTGCAAAAGCTATCAATACCCTAGAAGGAAATTTTCAAGTATACAAGAAAGAAATAAAAATAGACCTTACAGTTCAGTTTCCATAGAATTCAAGTTTAATGTGGAATGCTATCAATGTCACAAATTCGATCACATAGCTTGGGACCACAAAATTAATATGAAGTGGGTTCCTAAACAAAAAAGGTGTTTTGATAAACCTAATCAAATTTGGAGAAGAAAACATGAGGAACCAAAACTACAAGAACAAAACTTCGTCCTAAACTGTTAATCTATCCTCAATATTGAATATTTAAAGGGATGTGTTATAGGGGATAATCTTAAAATTATCTTCATTTAAAGACTATTGCTAACAGTGTTGGTAGATGGTATAGTAAATGTAGAGAAAGACTTGAGAATATATCCAATATAACTAAACATATCTCGGTAAAAATCTATTATAATACAGAAGGACAGGGATAATTGAGACAAAATTGTAAAATGACAATGAGTGATTGTTGGGGTCATCTTATATATATGCTTTGGTAAAATGGAAAACATTGAGGAAAAAAAATACATAGTTGATGTGGAAATTGCAAACACACCTATTGTTGTAGACAGATAAAAGATTGAACTTTAGTGATGATGATATTTTGACCGTTGTGATTCAGCATATCATACATATTGTGTTGGCCTTGGAAAGGTTGTCCCTAAAGGTCATTGGTATTATAAAACATCTATGCTTAGAAAATATAGCTCACATAATGAATATTTTGAGGATTTTGTGCTCGGTTTTGACAATCGAGATGAATTCTTAGTTATCGGAGGATTTGTGGAAGATTCTCTGGTTGGGATGGTTGCAAAAATAATAAACTTAGATCCTAATTTATCACCACCTTCTTCTTCTTCTACTCCTCTTGAGTCTATACCATCGCATGTCTAAACAATTCACAGAAGGAAAACTGAAGTATATTGGTCTACATCCCAAGTATTGAGTGTATGTGTAAGAACTTTATCAGGCTAGCACATACTTCAAAAGCATGTACAGGCTTTACATGAAAATTGGTCTACACCAAAAAGAGGCTTTCAATAGTTTTTACACCCAACAACAAGTGTAATGGAACGTGATCTATCATCAATAGAAGGTAATATAGGTTAGACTAATTCTCATAAAGATGGAAGACATTGGCAAGGATCATCTTCTAAAAAATGATTTATCAGAATTGATGGGAAATGAAAGGTCAAGTATTTTGGGTAGAAGCATATTGAATGCACGATAAAATACTAGAAATAGTCAAGTCCTGCAACTGATAAATAATTAAAAAATCAAGAAAGGAAAACAGAGGAGATATCATGTAGGGATATTGGAAATAATATGTTGTGAGCACCTAGTGTTTTTAGTGAGATACTAGAATAGTTCAAATCATCATCTAAACAACGACACTTAATAAAAATGAAGGCCACAAAGTTGAAGGTAAAAAGGAGAAGGTGATATCGATGGTTGGCTATGTGGAGATGTCTTCCACACCAATGCACCAGAAAGCAGTGACATTTATCTTGAAAAAATAAAAGAGAAAACATCATGACAGGGGAAGCAACACAATGACATAGGAGCAACATATGAGTAAATAGTTGCCATTGATGTCAAATGGGGAGAGAATACTGAAAGGGGAAGAGTATTTCCATCAATGAAAAATGAGGAGATTATTGGATAAGGTTGGAATTGATGTAAATATGTTGAAGCAAGCCCTAGGTACAAGTCCTAAACCTGATAATGGAAGACCTAGCAAGCATGATCATAATGAAAAATAGGGTTATGGTGAATAACGGTTAGTGCATGAGAATGGTTTTAAATATCAATGCATTCACTCTATTTTTTTTGTTGGTAAAGGTATGATCGATCATGAGAATAGTGTGATTATAATGCAAGCTACTATACGCACACAAAAAGGAATTGAGTCTACAGAAGCTTCAATCTTAGATATCAACTTGGAGGGAGAGGCAGATATCATATTATTGATGGCAGGAAAAACCAACCTTGGAATATAAGAAATGGTATAATCCTCTTCAATAATTTAATATATTTACAACATTTTGTAAAACATATCAAAACTATAAATAATCTTGGCATAGATGACAATTTTTCTAATGCAGAAGGATACCTGAGATGCAAACTTGATCAACAATTTACATGCATTTCATTTTAAGATAATGAGAGAAAGAATATACTTGATTAGTTGAATCTATTTTCAATGATGAATATTTTATTGACAATAATATCCACTTTGATGATGATCTGACCTTGAATGCAAGAGGACAATGCAAATTCATGGGATAATTCAAGGGAAAGGAAACATTGAATATGAATTATGAAGGAAGTTATGGTGTATAATTCAGCTCTAAGGTCATCTCCTCTCAATATAAATTCCCATTGATCATGATCAAACAAGTATAAATAGGTGCTAAAACTTCTTCATTTCACCATGAATTCAGTCAAGGAACAGTGAAGGGAATTCACACATATGTTGAATATCTGAAAAGGAATCTAACTCGAAAAAAAGAAAGAACAAAGAACAAAAATGGCTTTTCCCTCTGTGATTAGCTCTAAGGTTAAGACTTCAGACTTATGGAAGGCCTATTACAGACCTCTGTAACTTTGAATTGTGGCCTGATTTCGAGCATCTGTGACTTGGGCCTGTGACCAAATGTTTTCTTTCTATGGCTCAACTAAATATATTTCGCTCCTCAAAAAAACTCAGACCTAAATGAATTCATAAATATTAGTTCATGTGACCCTTTTGAAGAGGATTCCTATTGGAGCATAAAGTTTGAACCTTTAGGTTTTCTCTCTATTGAAGAAGATCGAGATACTATGACTAGAATCTATGAAAGAAGGATCAAAGGTCTATAGTATTTCCCTGTGCTAGAAGCTAATGTATCACTATAGTATTTACCTATGCTAGAAGTGAGTGTACCTTTGTAATATAACTTTGTGGTTATCCTGAATTGTAGATCTCATGTCCTCTACAGATTTTTGGTGCGTCTGAAGCACAGACCAAGGCCACTACATGATTTCACCTTGTCCTACTAGGATAGAGAAATATTTGACTTGCATGGGATTATATCTTGACCTATTGAACAGAACTTGGACTATAGAGAAACAAACTTTGACATATTGCAAGCCTTGAATACTCTTGATTGATTCCATCATTAAAGTGGATTTTTAAGATCAGATTGTATCTAGAACAAGCCTAGAAACTTGCAGTAGACCTTGGAGAAAATCTAGAAGCAGTCATTGAAACCTTTCTTGGAGCATTTTGGTGAAGCATTGATTGAAGACTTATTGGAGTTGACCAGAACTTGAATTTTTTTAATACCTTCGTATAGTGAACTTGGAGAAAACATGAAGAGTCTTGGAGATAGATTATATGAACTATGAAGTCTTGCAAGAGTTGACCTTCATCTTTAGAGCAGAGTTGGAGATGATGTTAAGGATCTTTTGAAGTAGTTTTTGAATTTTTGTAACCTTTTTGAAACCTTAAATATTTTTTGAATACCTTCTTAGAGAATTATCGAAGAATTTCTTAGTGCTTTTATTGAAGACTTTCTTGAAGAATTGAAGTTGATCATGAAGACTTATTGAAGACACTGGTAGTAGCAACTCTTGGAAGAATACATTGAAGCGTTAGTGAATCCTTTTTGAAGAAATATTTCAATTCTTGTTGAATAATCCTTTGGAACACTTGAAGTATCACTAAAACCATCTTGAAGCAGAGGCTTCGAGCCCTAGAGGATTGGTTTCCTTACACAAGGTTGGAGCGTTGTGGAAAACTAGCTCGGAGCCTGAATTGTTGAGAGGATTGGAGTCCTCGAGTAGAATAAATTAGAGCTTGGTATAGTACAAGTTGGAGCCTGATTTGAAATTCAATATTGGAGTATTTTTCTAGGGTTGGAGACCTAAAGTATTATTGAATTTGATTTGTTGTAAAAGAGGATTGGAGTCCTTGTCATTCTCATTAATAAAATTATTCTTTTTTTATGCATCTTGTGTTCTAATTTTATTAAGTTGTCTTAACTGACATAAAATAAAAATTGTAAAAGAAATATTGATTCACCCTCCCTCTTAGTATTTCCAACATTAATAAATAGGGGTAATCATTCTATAACTTGCAACCTTGTCTCTTTTAGCTAGGTGTAGCTTCAACATTAATTTTCATATTTTTTTATTTTTATTAACAACATAAAAACCACATATTTACATTAAATACTTATCAATGATACAAAATTGATCAAATATGTTTCCAATAAGTCTATAAAATCATAACAATAAACATATAATATATACAAATTTACAATATGTACTCCAAGTGAGTGGATATCACAAGGTTAGATTATGAAGAAGTCATATTCCTTATCATGGCAAGGGAAGTCTTATGGGTAAGTGAATCTCAAGATGTATATCTTGAAGGGAACTCCAATAATATTTTTAGGGGTGGGACCCATTTTAAGTAGTAGAAGGATTCTCATCCAGGAAGAGGCAAGAATACAAAATTATTCCTCTAATAAATTAAATTAAAGTTATAATGGATGATAGAAATCGAGAAGAAATGACAAGGAACATCAAGTGGTTTGAAAATAGGGAACGCCATACACAAAGGAATAAATTTGTGATGAACTTCACAAAATTGGAATTTAAAGAACTAGAGATTCTTGTCTCAACTAGAGGACAATATTATTAATTGATTGATTTGAAAATCGAAATGGCCATATTATTCTTTAATAAATTATTTTCGGGAAGAAACATATGGAATAATTTTAGAAATATAATGGTGTTGGAAATACTGAGAGGGGGGGGTGAATCAGTATTCCTTTCAATTAGAGCATTAGTTAATCTTCAATTATTATTAGTGTTTGTACAATGATAGCAGCAAAGAAGAGGAACACAAATGCACACAGTTTTTAAGGTGGAAACCCACTCCGAGACAAAAACCACCTAATGTTTTTCTAATAATTCTTTAATATTCAACTCCAATTGAAAATAAAGCTCCAACTTCCTACAATCTAGAAAAGCATTCTTCTCCAGCTCCCACTGGATGGACGCTCCAATGCCCGAGATTCTTCAGTATTCAACTGAATGAATTCCCCAACACCCAATGAGCTACAAATCACCCTAGCACCACCCTACCACCCTATAGAAGAATAAAATAAGAATGGACTCCCATACCAGGGAAAATGGTCCACTTTACAATGATATAGAATGATGTAGAAGAAGAATATATACTAGACCATAACCCCAACTTTGACACAACCACCTAATGATGATCCTAGACCTCCCAACACCGCCTCTTCAACCCTTGGTAGATAGACACTAGTACAATTTTTACAATAATGTATTTTATAATGACTTAGTACAATGATACCTTTACAATGATTGTATGCAGTGTTGCCCACTTGAAGACTTCATAGGATGAACTTCTTGCTACTATTATGCACCTTGGTTGATGCTCTTTTCATGCTACCCTCTTCTGCACCTTTCTTTGCTTTGCTGCCCTAGAAAGTATGGTCTTTGCAATCCTTGAAAACACATGATCTAGCTTTTTATTTTCCTTCTAGGAGCTCAATATTGAATCTGGTGTATCTTTGTTATTTCAGATCCTCAATATCTAATTTTCAGTCCTGTAGTAGTCCTCTGAGTCATATTTCCAATGCCACAGGTCTGACCCATTTTGAATTCTTCAACGGAGATTTATACCCAATCTCTCACAATGCCCTAATTATGGACTGTTTCAGTATAGTGCACTTGTACGGCGTGCCACGTGTCATTGTTTCTTCATTTGGCTCTGAAATTGATAGAGAGAAAACTAAAGACTATGCAATGTCTTCTAATTTTTACAGAATTTCAATCTGATACTCAGAGAGAGAGTTATGACGATTTTAACAAGGTTACTTCTTTGAGATGAATTTCAGGAGCCTGCAAAAACCCTGACTTCCACAGATCATATCTCCAAAAATATTGCACACCTTGATCAGAAATTCTTATAGAAGCTTCCTCAGGATTTCATCTTCGCTTCATAAAAATTTCAGCTTTTGAACCTTCGTATAAAAAAAGTTAGAGCAAAAATGCCACGATGACCTATTTCAGATGGCGAAATCCCTTGCATAAAGAGTTAATGAGGATAACAATTTATATAAATCCTTAGGTTGAGAGGGGCTTCAACAAGTGAACATGGGAGGGATTTTAGGAGCTTAAAAAATATTAATTATGACTTTTCAATGACCCATGCCCCTTTAGCCCAGCAACTTGGGGTACAAACTTCAAACATGAATATCTCTCAAACCGTGAAGAATTACATTGCGTGCAATATATCAACGGAAACATCTCAACAAGTAGAAACCATAAAAGGAATTATTTATCCAGAATATATTAATTTGGTAGGTCAAAATTCCCATGAAATATTGGGTTAGCCCTTGGTGCTTCTTGGGTTGACATCAATGACAAACGCTGATCAACAAATGGAATGTGTTCACAAGGAATGATTAGGAAGAAAAATATGTTGGAATTGTGAAAGGTATGGACTTTTCAAGACATGGGTGAATGTGGAGGAAATTTTTAAGAAGCATATGGATAACCTGTAGAGAAACCATTTTCCTTAGCGCAAATTAGAGATAGGAGAACCAGTGCTCCAATATACGAACATTTTAGGACAAAAAATATAGAAAATATAAGGATTTAGTGCAAGCAATAATTGACATGCAGAGCAAACTAATGGTCAAAAAAAGCAAAACAAAGAACTATAAATAGGAAAATGACCAATGGATGAAAATATTGGACATGGAGCATACAAGTTTCCATAGAAGTTGAATAAGGTTGAAGATAAGATGCAAGGATAGACATTTTGTAAGTAGTAGAGTTATTGGCTGCAAAGTAAGTTATCCTAGTAGATGTTGAGTATGGAGAAAATTTGATGATATGAAGAGTGTTGTTGCAACTCAAGATGCAAATTGAAAGAGAATCACAGTAAAGGAAGAGTGTCTTCAAGGCCAAATGAAGTTCCACAATTGATCATATAGGGAGGTAGTATAGAGAACTTGTTTTTTCCTAAAGTTATCCATATACTCAATTTTAAGTAGTATATTTAATGGTTGCAACGGAAGTTCTTGTAGTGGACACTGAGTATGGAGAAAACTTGATGATATGAAGAATGTAATTGCAACTCAAGATGAAAATTGAAAGAGAATCACAATAAATGAAAATCATCTTCAAGACCAAATGAAGAGTGAAAATTTAGTGCTACAATTGGTTGTAGAAGGAGTTGGAATCAAGAACTTGGTTTTCCCTAAAGTTATCCATATACCAAATTTGAAGTTTACCCCTCCCCAAAATGCATACAAAGTTTCTTGGCTACAAAAAAGCATAGTCATCATGGAAGGGTAGTGTGGGTTTGATTTCCATATTGGAGGTTATTGAGACACAATTTTTGTCACCTACAGGTGCCTATCATATATTGCACTTGGAAGATATTCCCAGTGTGATAATTTTTTTTTCAAAATGTTAGGTGAAAAGACTGCCAATGGGATAGAAGAGTGGGAATAGGCATAAATTGTTTTGTTTGAGTGAAAAAAATAGTGTTGGAAAGGTGATGTGTTTATCATTGGCATGTGTGACTAATGTAGAAGCACTAGGCTGAGTGTGAGAAAGAAACTACTCTAAGCAGTGTTTCAATGTAGAAAGGTAACTAGGGATGCATTCAGAAATACGTTATGGAGCATACAATTTGAGAGGAAATGAGTAATGGTTCACCAAGGGGACTATTTGGATGTAGCATAGAAGAAAAAAGTGAAACAATTAATAGAAAAATTGAGAGGAAATGTGCAGTGAAAGAGCAATGACCATAGGTAGCAAGGGGAAAGAAAGTAGAGTGTGGTGTAGAGAAAGTGAAGGACTAAAGAAAAGAGGAAAGTACATGTACCAATTCTTTGAAGAATATAGTAATAGTAGATGCTTGTGGGAGAAAGAGTGAGTCTAAGGAGAAGCTATGGAATTTTCTATGTTTTGGAAATTTTCATGGCATATTTTTTGGCCAATTTTTGCTTGATATTTGGCAAAGATTTGTTAGAATAACAAACTTGAGTTTGTGTAATTTTCACAATCGAGGTGCTCTAGGGGTTTTTTGAGGGTTTTGAATCCATTTGTGCAACAAAAAAACGCATTTTAAACAACTAAATATTACAATATCAACATAATTGTATCACAATATTCCGATAAAAAAAATAAAGAATAGAATAGTTAGATAATGCCCTCTAGAAAAACATTGATCGAGAATGAGGATTGTAGTTCAAACAATTATCACCAACCTTGTAAGTGCCAAGGAAGTTTGATCTTGCATGATAAAAAATACATATGTAAATTCCAATTTCTATTTGTGCACGATTATTAATTCCTAGAAATAATTTTGTTTGTGCTTGCATTTTCCATTTGTAGGAACCCAACCTCACTACCAATAGGAGTAGAGCACTGCAAACATGGAATATCAACGATTTCCAACTTTGAAAGTGTTAATTCGGAGTTGATATTGGACCCACTATGGAATCCACATTTCGTTTTTCTTGGTTCACGAATATATTGGACCCATGTTAAACAAAGAGCCAAAATTCTTAGTACAATGGGAGAATAATAAGGGTCAACTGATTAATAAAGAGTATTGGGATGGTTGGGTGTTTTAGAGCATGTTCAATTGATAGTGAGGGGTCATAATTTTCAAAGTTCATTGAGTAGAAGAGAGAGGACAAGGACACATATTGATAACAAAATTGATCTCATAATGCAAGCTTCTGTGATTCATGATTTATACCAAAAAAAATTCCTGACAAGATCACATATAGTTTTTCATGTCAATCTGTTTCAAACCACTTATTATGGTTCATCATCAAGACATAGATGGATAGTTGAACTAGAGAACAAATAAATAGCAAAGATGCAATGCATAATCCCAACAGTCAATTTTTTTATTCATTTATCTATTATTTAATTGAAGTAATGTTAGAATGAAAAAAATATAAATTCAAAAGTTAGAAAAATAAAAAAAACTTTAAAAATAGGAAAATATAATAAAGAATAATAATAATAAATTAAATTAATTAAAAAAATGAAATAAAATATTTTCTTCTAATTTTTTTCTTTTTCATTTTATTTCATTTTATTTTATTTTTGAGATTCTTTATCATTTTTTCCTATTTTGAAGGATTTTTTCTTTTTCTAATTTTTTACTTTATATTTTTTTCCTTCTAACCTTACTTTGACTAAATAATAGACTAGCTTAGATCCATCTTAACTCCGGATCTATCAAGCACTGAGAGGGATCAAATCTCTCGAGGTGCAAACCTCTTTTTTGAGTGAAAAACTTGAGGAAATGTTTGCACCTCGAGATATTTGATCCCTCTTGGCACTTGGTAGATCTGAAGTTAAGATGGACCTAGGCTGGTTACATTCGTGTGCGGCCAAGGAAAATCTATCGAATATATGATTAATTTTATCAATAATATGTAAATATATCTAATATTAATACAATCATCCTAGATCCATCTTAACTCCGGATCTATCAAGCGCATAGAGGGATAAAATCTCTCGAGGTGAAAACCTCTTTTTTGAGTGAAAAACTTGAGGAAAGGTTTTCACCTCGAGATATTTGATCCCTCTCGGCACTTGATAGATCCAGAGTTAAGATGGATCTAGGTTGGTTTCATTCGTGTGCGACCAAGGAAAATATATCAAAGATATGATTAATTTTATGAATAACATGTAAATATATCTAATATTAATGTAATCATTTTAAATACGCTAAATATGTCTGAGATTAACCTCATCATTTTAATTTTAAATTTTCTTAGTTACCTCAGTTTGTTGTGATGATAAATATTGTTAATAACTTTAATGATGAAAAATGATAAAATCAAAATTTTGAATGCAAAGTGACAATAATATTGAATGATATAAAATGTCAATAATAAAAATGTAGTCAATTACAAATAGTCTTCATTGTGATCAATCTCAAACTACTTTCTTCTACTATTCTTATTTTCACCCTTATTAGATTTTCCATCTTTACATGTAGTATTGCCAACATTTCCTACTCAAGCGTTGAGGACAACACTTTTTTGAAGGAGAGGAGCATGTTAGGTCCTTATATTACTAGTATAGTCCCTTATTGTTGCTAGTGTAACCCCATTTTTGTTATTTTTGTACCCCTGTAACCCCCATATTGTTATTATTGTGCCCTTACATTATTATTGTTAGGTCGGCTAGGTTTACATTGTGGCCCCATGGACTCCTATATATAGAAAGGAGGTTTTGGTCATTTGAATCATCCAAGAATTGTTCAATTATGTAATTTATTGGAGGTTTCCCCCTTGAAGTGTCTGATTTCTAAGGCATTGATCTCTCTTTTCTTCTATTTTTGGAGTTGGTTTCATAACATTTGGTATCAGAGCTTTGGATTCTAAGGTTTTGCTTCTCCAAACAGGTCATCGTGGAATTTTAGCTATAACATTTTTTCTACGAAGGTTCAGAAGCTGAAATTTTTATAGAACGAAACCGAAATCCTGAGGAACGTCGTGGAAAAATTTCATATCTTGGTTCGCAATATTTTTGGAGATACAATCTGTGAAAGTTAGGGATTTTTGCAGGCTCCTGAATTTAACCTAAACAGGTCATCATGGAATTTTCGCTATAGCGTTTTTTCTACGAGGGTTCAGAAGCTGAAATTTTCACAGAGAGAAGCCACAATCCTGAGGAACACTATGGAAAAATTTTAGAGCCTGATTCGAAATATTTTCGGAGATATGGTCTGTGGAAGTTAGGGATTTTTCAGGCTCCCTAATTTCATCTCAAAGAGGTGACCGTGAGAAAATCGTCATAACTCCTTCTCTGAGCATTGGATTGGAATTATGTAAAAATTGGCCACAAGTACACAGACTGTAGTTTCTTCTATATCAATTTCAGAGCCGAAGGAGGAAATAGTGACACGTGGCAAGTCGTACAAGTTCACTCTACTGAACCAGTCCATAATTAGGTCATCGTAGGAGATTGGGCATAACTTTGTCTTCAAGAATCCAAATCAGGTCAGTCCTGTGGAATTCAAAAGAAGATTCAGAGGGCTACTTCAGGGCCGAATTTTATATATTTAAGATCCAAAATCACAGAGATAATTCAGTTTCAATATCAAGCTTCTCAAAATCAAGAAAAAGGTGTATATTTATTTTTTCAAATTGCATAAGTCTTGTTTGAAAAATCAGTCTTAAGTGATTCCAAAGGCCTATTGAGCATAGATATTAGTATTGGATTCTAAAATGCCTCCTAAAAATAATTAAACACCCATTAAGCCATTAGAGTACTCTACTATGACTCATGAATATGAATAATTGCAACATGATCTATCAAAATTACAAGAGCAAGTGCACCAAATTTCGCTCTCGCAAAGAGAAACAAAAAATGAAATGGAAGTTTTAAAGAAAGGTGTGGAAGAGAATATGGATGTTTTGAAGAATAATATGGATGGTTTGAAGAAAGGCGTGGAAGCTAAGATGGATGGCATGGAATTCGGCATGGAAGTTAAGATGGATGACATGGAAGAAAAAATGAAAGACAACATGGAAAACATGAAGAATGATCTAAAAGCAGACATGGAAGGTTTGAAAAAGTTGATACAATAAATGTTTCCTAATGGCGAAAAGATAGTAGAGGAAACTCATGATGAGAACAAAATAAATGTTAATCATGATTTCATAAACTCTAATGTTGGATGGAAGAACCACCATATTCCAAAGATGGATATGAGGAAGTTTGATCGCAAGGATCCCGTAACATGGATACTACAAATGGAGCAATATTTTGATCTCAATAATGTGCAAAACACACAAAAGGTATGCATTGCAACTTTAAATTTAGAACAAAATACATTTGTATGGTATCGATGGCTTTGCTCTTGCAAAAAAATTGTCACTTGGTCAATTTTAATGGAGGAATTGATAGCACATTATGAGGATACAAAGAGAAACACCTTCTTTAGCCAATTGATAAATCTCAAACAAAAGGGTTCAGTGGGGGATCACATTGAAGACTTCCAAAAATTGAATATAAGAGTAACTGATATTCCATAGGAACACAGCATTGATGTCTTCATAAGGACTTTAAAGAATAACATCCAACATGAAGTTCGCGTTTGGGAACCTGATTCATTGGAGGAGGCATTCAGGTTGGAAAGAAAATTTGAATGTAAAATTATGGCGACAAGGAAGCCTACCAATCACATCTATAAAGATGGAAGTGGTGCTACTACTATACTTCCACAACGTACAAGGTTGACACCACAACAATTGGAAGGAAAAAGAGCAAAAGGGATTTTCTACAGTTGTGATAGCAAATACACTAAAGGTCATAAGTGTGCTGAGAAGAAATTATTTTACATAGATTGTGAAGAGAAAGAATAAAATGAACAAGAAACTTCAAAGGAAGAGAATATACACCAGGAACCAACCCTAGAAGAAGAAGAAATGAGTCCAACCATATCGTGTAATGCATTGAAAGGAATTACCACTCCTCAAACTCTCAAGATAGAAGGACATATCAAGAAGAAAAAGGTAATAGTGTTGATTGATTCGGGTAGTACCCATAATTTTATTCATTGTAAGGTAGCCAAGGAATTGAATTGCTTCCTATACCCAGCACCAGAATGTCAAGTGATGGTTGCAAATGGAGGAACTACAAATTTATCTGGAAAATGCCATAATATCAAGCTAGCCATGGGGGAATATGTATTGAATATTACAATGCTTTCCATTCCAATGGGAGGTGTTGATGTTGTACTAGGAGTACAATGGTTACAATCTTGGGGGATGATAGCTTTTAATTTTCAAGAACTTTTCTTGAAATTTTTTTCGGAAGGAAATGCAATCGAATTACGGGGTATCGCAGGGGAGCCAGGAAAGATAATAAGCTGTGATGTCATGACAAAGCTTCTGAAGAAATAATAACAAGGCGTAATTTCACAATTATTCTCACTAGAAGTTCCAACATCGAAATCATGTATTTCTCCAGATCTCCAAAAAGTCTTGGACAATCATTCCAAGTTTTTTGAAACTCCCAAAGGACTCCCAACTATTCATGATCATGATCATGCTATTCATTTGATTCCAGGAAGTGTTCCTCCAAACATTAGGCCTTACAGATATCCTTATGTCCAAAAGAGCGAAATTGAACGTATGATTGTAGAAATCTTAGAGGATGGTATAATTCAACCTAGTCAAAGTTCTTTCTCTGCTCCAGTAGTATTGGTGCACAAGAAGGATAGATCATGGTGCATATGTCCGAATTATAGGGAGCTCAATAATCTCACTATTAAAGATAAATTTCCCATTCCTATGATTGATGAATTATTGGATGAATTACATGGAGCAATTTATTTTACTAAGTTGGATCTTTTTTCAGGATATCATCAAATTAGAATGAAGACGGAAGATATTTTGAAAACAACATTTCAAACTCATGAGGGTCATTATGAATTTTTGGTCATGCCTTTTGGCCTTACCAATGCACCTTCTACATTTCAAGGGTTGATGAATTCCATTTTCAAACCCTTCCTTAGAAAATTTGTGCTAGTATTTTTTCATGATATACTAATCTACAGCAGGTCTTGGAAGGATCATGTTGAACATGTTGACAGGGTGCTCAAACTATTGTAGGAGAAACAATTATATGCAAAAACATCGAAATGTTTCTTTGGAGTACAAGAGGTGGAATATCTGGGTCATATTATATCTCACGAGGGTGTTAAAGTAGACCCTAACAAAATTAAAGCCATTAAGGAATGGAAAGTCCCCAAGACAATAAAGCAGTTGCGAGGATTTCTCGGGTTAACAGGCTAGTATTGCAAGTTTGTTAAGAATTATGGGAGAATAGCAGCACCTCTAACAACATTATTAAAGAAAGATGCATTTTCATGGACTCCTGAAGCAACTAAGGCCTTTGAACATCTTAAAGAGGCAATGTGCCTAGCACCAGTCTTAGCTACGCCAGACTTCACAAAAACCTTTATTGTGGAATGTGATGCCTCAGGAAATGGAATTGGCATTGTTTTAATGCAAGAAGGAAGACCCATTGCTTTTGAAAGTCGTCCAATAAAAGGAAAGTATTTACAGAAACCTATTTATGAAAAGGAAATGTTAGCAATACTGCATGCACTAAAGAAATGGAGAACTTTCCTAATGGGAAGACACTTCAAGGTAAAAACTGATCATGATAGTCTTAAACACTTTTTGGAACAAAGACTATCTTCAGAAGAGCAGCAAAAATGGGTTACAAATATGTTGGGTTATGACTTTGAAATAATCTACAAAAAAGGAAAGCTTAATGTTGTTGCAGATGCACTCTCAAGAAAGAATGAAGAGGTGGAAGCATCGCTTTGTGCCATTTCTATTATCCAACCAGATTGGATAACTGAAGCAAGAGATGAATGGAAGAAGGACAAAGATGTATGGACACTCATTCAAAAGTTACAAGAAGATCCTAGTACATATGATACATTTAGTTGGAAAAATGATTCCTTATGGTACAAATATCGCTTATATCTTTTAAAGAATTCCCAAATATAGAAAAATATTCTTCTGGAATTGCACACTTCTCCTTTAGGAGGACACTCAAGATTTTTAAAAACTTACCACAGGGTGAAGAAAGAATTTTGTTGGGATGGCCTTAAATCTGATATTCGAAAGTTTGTGGCGGAATGTTTGGTTTGCCAGCAGAATAAAGTGGAAACAATTAAGACCCCAGGACTTCTACAACCTTTATCCATTCCAAGTCAACGTTGGGAGGAGATTTCAATGGATTTTATCACAGGTTTACCTAATTTCGAAGGAAAGAGTGTCATCATGGTGGTAGTTGATAGACTTACCAAGTATGCACACTTTTGTGCATTATCTCATCCATTTAAAGCAAGTACAGTTGCTACTACATTTATGGACAAAATTCAAAAGCTACATGGAAGCCCAAGGGTTATTGTGAGTGACAGAGATCCCATTTTTATAGGAAATTTTTGGACGGAGTTATTTTCTTGTTTGGGTACTCAATTAGCTCATAGCTCATCTTATCATCCTCAATCTGATGGTCAAACTGAGATAGTAAATAAATGTTTGGAAGGATATCTTCGTTGTTTTGTATCTGATAAACAAACACAATGGGTCAAGTGGTTACCTCTCGCCGAATGGTGGTATAACACTTCCTTCCATACTGCAGCAAAAATGACCCCATTTATGGCACTTTATGGATATCATCCACCATCCATCACATCATCTTTAAGGGAAAATTCGAAGGTTCAAGCAGTGGACGATCACATCGAGCATCAGCAAGAAGTTCTCCAACTCTTAAAGGATAACCTGAATTTGGCACAAAATCGAATGAAACAACAGGCAGATCAACATCGCAGCGAGAGAAGTTTTGTTGTAGGAGATTGGGTATTTTTACGGCTACAACTATACAAACAAATGTCCCTCAAGCAAGCTAAGAAGGATAATAAATTATCGCCAAAGTACTATGGTCCTTACAAGGTGTTGCAAAAGATTGGTACTATGGCATACAAATTGGAGCTTCCTACTTCTTCGCAAGTGCATCCAGTTTTCCATGTTTCATGCTTAAAGAAGGTTATAGGTGAAAATATTCCAGTTCAAACAATATTGCCAGAACTTGATGAGGAAGGAAAAATCATATTGGAACCTGAAGCAGTCACGGAAACAAGAACTCGACAGCTACGTAATCGATCAATTTCAGAGTATCTTGTCAAGTGGAAGAACTTACCCACCGAAGATTCTACATGGGAGGATGAGAAGTTTATACAGAAGCACCCAGAGCTACTCAAGCGTTGAGGACAACACTTTTTTGAAGGAGAGGGGCATGTTAGGTCCCTATATTACTAGTATAGTCCCTTATTGTTGCTAGTGTAACCCCCTTATTGTTATTGTTGTACCCCTGTAACTCCCATATTGTTATTATTGTGCCCTTACATTATCATTGTTAGGTCGGCTAGGATTACATTGTGGCCCCATGGACTGCTATATATAGAAATGAGGTTTTGGTCATTTGAATCATCCAAGAATTTTTCATTTATGTAATGTATTAGAGGTTTCCCCCTCGAAGTGGCTTATTTATAAGGCGTTGATCTCTCTTTTCTTTAATTTTTGGAGCTAGTTTCATAACATCCTTCCTCTCTCTCCCTTTCTCTCCTACCTCCCTCTCTCTTCCCCCATCAATCTCTCACTCTCTCTTTGCGCTACAATCCCCTCTCCTCCCCCATTTTCTCTCAATCTCTCTATGCCCTACAATCCTTTCTCTTCCCCCATCTCTCTCTCTCTCTCTCTCTCTCTCTCTCTCTCTCTCTCTCTCTTTGCGTTACAATCCCCTCCCCTCCCCCATTTCTCTCTCAATCTCTATATTCCCTACAATCCTTTCTCTTCCCCCATCTCTCTCTCTCTCTCTCTCTCTCTCTCCAACTATGTTACTATATCCCTCCCTCCCTCTTTCTCTCCATCTCTCCTTCTTTGTATCTTTATCTCACCCCTAAACATACACACTCTCTCTCCATCTCTCCCTTGTCACTCCCTCTCTCCCCCTCCAACTCCATGTCTCTATCCCTCCCTCTATCCTCCTCCCCTTGAAGTCCTCTCTCTCGTCCTTCCTCTCTCTCCCTTTATCTCCTACCTCCCTCTCTCTTCCCCCATATCTCTCTCTCTCTCTCTCTCTCTCTCTCTCTCATTATCTTCCTCCCTCTCTCCTTATCAGTCCCCACCTCTATATTTGGGTCTCCCTCTCCCTCTCTTACCCTTCTCTACCTCTCTCACTCCTCTCTCTCTCTCTCTCTCTCTCTCTTCATTTCTCCTCTCCCCTCTCCTTAACTTTATCTCCTTCTCTCCCTTGTCACTTCTCCTATCTCATCACCTATATCACTCTATATCTTTGTTCTTACCTCCCATATATATCTAAAGTTAATATATATCATGATATATTAATATACATTATAATATAACAAATTTAATATTTTATTAATCAAAAGGTATTAAATTTAATAATATTAATATTATAATAAATTAATATGAATATTAGATTTAATAATAATAATAATAATATTTTAATATTAATATTAGGGTTAATAATGTTTTTTTCATTGGTAATAATAATAATAATTTGGCCCATGTTATTTGGCTCATAGGCTTCACCTAAATAAAACATATTTTTTGAGTGTTTCTAAATAGAAATAGGATTATGGAATAAATATAAAAAAAGTTTTTTTTTACTATACCTCTGGTTTATTTATATTTATATTTATTTACCATACCTCTTTTATTTACCATGGTATTTGACCCATATGGTTGATATATACTTAGATGTTGATTTCTAATACTATTTTATATGTTTTTATGTATTTACCATACCTATTTTATATTTATTTATTTACCATACCGATTTTATAAATATGGCATTTTGCCCATGGTATTTAGCCTGTTGTATTAATAATAATTTGTCCCATGGTTTTTGGCCTGTAGGCTTCACCTAAATAAAACCTCTTTTTGAGTTTTCGTAAATATAAAGAGGGTTATGGAGTAAATATAAAAAGAGGTTTTATTTATTTACTGTAAGTATAGTTTATTTATATTTTTATTTATGTACCATACCTCTAGAGTAAGTATAAAAAGAGGTTTTATTTATTTACCATATCTCTGCTTTATTTATATTTTTATTTATTTACCATACTTATGGAGTAATTATAAAACGAGGTTTTATTTACTCAACATACATCTGCTTTATTTATATTTTTATTTATTTACCATACCTCTTTTTTTAGTGTTGGTAAATATGACTTCAGGTTAAGAGGCAGGGATAATTATTACAAATATATTGGTTACAAATGAGAGGGGGGGATAATTATTACAAATTTATTGATTACAATTGAGCCAATATTACTAATGTTTACATACAATCTTTCATACATTACATCTAACGCCTACACATCTACCCCATACTGGGTTGTAGAGCATCTCTCGGTTCAATAAATGAATAAAAAATTAAATAAAAAAATTGATTGAACATTGGGATAAGCTATTGCATTTATGTTCTGATGATGAACCACAGTAAGTGGTTTGAAATGCATCTATGTTCTAATGATGAACCACAGTAAGTGGTTTGAAACACGCTGACATAAAAATCTATATTTGATTTAATCCAGAAAAAATAATTTTGGTTAGAGTATTGATGCTTACTCAGAGTGAAAATTGTTAGATAGTTAGCTTTGGAATAGAAATGGTTGCATAGTGAAATGGGTGATTTCATGGCCGAAAGAAAACAAATTAGTTAGGATAAAAAAAAATTGAGACATTTAGAAGAGATTTATAAGGAATGGAAATTGTGGAAGGAGGTAACAAATATAAGTAATTGAAAAGAATGGTGGAAGAATTGACAAACGAATTATTTCTTCTTAATCATGAATGTGGGTATTTTATCCACCATGTGGATAGTCCATTTGAGTGGCCTCTAATGTGGACTTCGAACCTTGTAACTATGTGAGCTCATGGAATATGCTTATATGTAATTTACTTATAAAATTTAATAAAACAATCCTCACCAATCAATCTATCATTGTGTTTTTATTATTTTGGTGGTTGTGTATGATAGATTTTGTTGGTTATTGCATTTGCATTGTGGGTACGATGATATGGAGGAAACCATCCAGCTCTCTATCATTTTCTATCATAGGATTTGTTTTTTTTTTAAATTAGGATTTGTTTTTTTATTAGTAATTTATTTATTTATATATTATTTCTATCTCTAAAAAAAATTTATGAATTTTTTTTTATATATAAATAAAGTAATAATTTAACAAGGTGACTTTTTAATATTATAAACAAGTTATTTTTTGTTTGTTTATTTGTTTAATGAGAGTTTTTTTTTTTTTTTTTTTAATTTGGATTTTTTAGAAATTCAATAGTAATTTATTGGTTTCTATATCATTTTCTATCATTAAAAAAAAAAATTATAATTTGTTTTTTTTTTATATATATAAATAACGTAGTAATTTAACAAGGTGACTTTTTAGTACCATAAAGAAGTATTCTCTATATCATTTTCTATCATAAAAATAATTTGTTTTTTTATATAAATAAAGTAGTAATTTAAGGAGGTGACTTTTTAGTACCGTAAAGAAGTATTTTTTGTTTGTTTATATTTTTTATTTTTGTCAATGAGAGTTTTTGGTTGTTTTGTTTTGTTTTTTTTGTTTTTTTTTTGGGTTAATAAAAGGTTTTGGTTGATTTTACTTGCGATTTTTTCAGAAATTGGAAAAAATAGTTTTAAGTTGTTTTGTGTTATTTATTTATGTTTTTATATTAAATAAAACAATATTTTAATAAAATGGCATTTTTTGGCTTTTTCTTTGTCATTTTTTTAATAGATTTTAATACAAATTTGATTGGAAATTGAAAAACTCATAATTTTGGGTTGATTTTGCACAATCTAAGTGTTCCAAGATTTTCAAGATGAATCTATTTTTGTATTTAAAAATGTGATTTAAATGATAGAAAACTATTGTTTCACCAAGAATCCTATCACCCAACTAAAAAGACCAAAAAATCTTTTCATAAAACTATGCCATAAATAAATGATTAAAGTCATTAATACATAGTTTTGTGTAACAAAGCTTTATAAAAAAATAATAATAACACTAATATGAAAGATAACTTATTGTCCAAAATTTAAGTGTTTGTATTTCTCTTTTATTCGAATTCGGTTTAAATTGTATTTATACATAATTAATATTTTTTTAAGCTAAGCAACAATTTCATATTAACTAATTAAAAAGATACATTACCATAATTACTAGCATGCCACAAGGGATATAGACTAGTAGCATAGACATATAGTTTTTGTCCAAATAAATATATTGATAATCATAACACCATAATATAATAAGAGTGATATTGTCTAGAGTTACAATATACCTATGCCTATAGCTAACATGACAAACATGTTTATTTCTTAGCCATAGATAAACAAAAATTATCGACATAAATATATTAAATTGAAGGAGAGTCCATATGCATTGTTTCTATATTCTCATTCTCCTTCATTGAAATTACGTTCGGGTTACGGGTTAGCAATCTTATTGGCAAGGAGAGACATTTTATTGTCCAATTTATTTATTTGCAACTCAAGAGAATTAATACAAAGGATGATTCTATGTTGGAATTCATTCCTCTCCATAAGCACCTTATCCATAATTCTCTTTATTTGGAAATAAAATTTGACACTCTAAAGATATTTAGTGTACCTACTGCAAACATTGCCAGTGTCTGAAATTGCTAGTGTCTGAAATGCAATGTCCCACATTCTCCTTAATCCCCTTATCTTGGAGAAAATCCCTTTCCACCTAAGTTGTGTCATTTCTATTATCCAACCATATTGGATAACCGAAGCAAGGGATGAATGGAGGAAGGACGAAGAAGTGTGGACACTCATTCAAAATTTGCAGCAAGATCCTAGTACATCTGATACATTTAGTTGGAAAAATGATTCCTTATGGTACAAATATCGCTTATATATTTGCAAGAATTCCCAACTAAAACAAAATATTCTTTTGGAATTGCACACTTCTCCTTTAGGAGGACACTCAATATTTTTAAAAACTTACCACAAGGTGAAGAAAGAATTTTTTTGGGGTGACCTTAAATTAGATATTCAAATTTGTGAATTTGTAATGTTAGGTTTTACTGACAAAATAAAAGAAAAAGTTGAAAAGAAAATTAAGTCCCCAAGTCTTCATATCCTTTTTATCCATTCCAAGTCAGCGTTGGGAGGAGATTTCAATGGATTTTATCACAGGTTTACCTAAGTCTGAAGGAAAGAATGTCATCATGGTGGTAGTTAATAGACTTACCAAGTATGCACACTTTTGTGCATTATCTCATCCATTTAAAGCAAGTACAGTTGCTACTACATTTGTGGACAAAATTCAAAAGCTACATGGAAGCCCAAGGGTTATTGTGAGCGACAGAGATCCCATTTTTACGGGAAATTTTTGGACGAAGTTATTTTCTTGTTTGGGTACTCAATTAGCTCATAGCTCATCTTATCATCCTCAATCTGATGGTCAAACAGAGATAGTAAATAAATGTTTGGAAGGATATCTTCATTGTTTTGTATCTAATAAACAAACACAATGGGTCAAGTGGTTACCTCTCGCTGAATGGTGGTATAACACTTACTTCCATACTGCAGCAAAAATGACCCCATTTATGGCACTTTATGGATATCATCCACTGTCCATCACATCTTCTTTAAGGGAAAATTCTAGGGTTCAAGCAGTGGAAGATCACATTGAGCATCAACAAGAATTTCTCCAACTCTTAAAGGATAACTTGAATTTGGCACAAAATCAAATGAAACAATAGGCAAATCAACATCGCAGTGAGAGAATTTTTTATGTAGGAGACTGAGTATTTTTACGGCTACAACCATACAAAAAAATTTCCCTCAAGCAAGCTAATAAGGATAATAAATTATCGCCAAAGTATTATGGTCCTTACAAGGTGTTGTAAAAGATTGGTACTATGGCATACAAATTGGAGCTTCCTGCTTCTTCGCAAGTGCATCCAGTTTTTCATGTTTCATGCTTAAAGAGGGTTATAGGGGACAAACTTCCAGTTCAAACAATATTTTCAGAACTTGATGAGGAAGGAAAAACCATATTGGAACCTGAAGCATTCACGGAAATAAAAACTCGACAGGCACGAAATCGATCAATTTCAGAGTATCTCATCAAATGGAAGAACTTACCCACTGAAGATTCTACATGGGAGGATGAGAATTTTATACAGAAGCACCAGGAGCTACTCAAATGTTGAGGACAACACTTTTTTGAAGGAGAGGAGCATGTTAGGTCCCTATATTACTAGTATAGTCCCTTATTGTTGCTAGTGTAACCCCCTTATTGTTATTGTTGTACCCCTGTAACCCCCATATTGTTATTATTTTTCCCTTAAATTATCATTGTTAGGTCGGCTAGGATTACATTGTGGCCCCATGGACTCCTATATATAGAAATGAGGTTTTGGTCATTTGAATAATCCAAGAATTGTTTATTTATGTAATGTATTTGAGGTTTCCCCCTCGAAGTGGCTGATTTCTAAGGCGTTGATTTCTATTTTCTTCTATTTTTGGAGCTGGTTTCATAAAATCCTTCCTCTCTCTCCCTTCATCTCCTACCTCCTGTTGGAATCATGATTGTCGTTAGACCAAAACCTACAGGCGTTAGTCTTCGCTACAATCGCCAGAGTTAGGATCCACAAGAGGTAGTTAGTCCATGTCGCGAAACACACGGGGAGCGTTGAAACCAATGTCCAACAATCTTCCCCCCAACGCGAGCTGGGTGAGTTTCAAACTTGAGACCTGTCGCTCTGATACCACTTGTTGGAATCATGATTTCTGTTAGACCAAAACTCGCAGGTGTTAGTCTTCGCTACAATCACCAGAGTCAGGATCCACGAGAGGCAGTTAGTCCATGTCGTAAAACACACGGGGAGCGTTGAAACCAATGTCCAACACATCCCTCTCTCTTCCCCCATCAATCTCTCTCTCTCTCTCTCTCTCTCTCTCTCTCTCTCTCTCTCTCTCTCTCTATAATCCCCTCTCCTCCCCCATTTCTCTCTCAATCTCTCGATGCCCTACAATCCTTTCTCTTCCCCCATCTCTCTCTCTCTCTCTCTCTCTCTCTCTCTCTCTCTCTCTCTCTCTCTCCAACTATGTTACTATATCCCTCCCTCCCTCTTTCTCTCCATCTCTCCTTCTTTGTATCTTTATCTCACCCCTAAACGTACACACTCTCTCTCCATCTCTCCCTTATCACTCCCTCTCTCTCTCCACTTCTCACTCTCTATGTCTTTCTTCTTCCCTCCCTCTCCCCCCCTCCAAATCCATCTCTCTATCCCTCTCTCTATCCTCCTCCCCTTGAAGTCCTCTCTCTCTTCCTTCCTCTCTCTCCCTTTATCTCCTACCTCCCTCTCTCTTCCCCCATATCTCTCTCTCTCTATCTCTCTCTCTCTCTCTCTCTCTCTCTCTCTCTCTCTCTCTCCTCTAGCCCTCTCATTATCTTCCTCCCTATCTCCTTATCAATCCCCCCCCCTCCATCTTTGGGTCTCCCTCTCCCTTCCTTACCCTTCTCTACCTCTCTCACTCCTCTCCCTCTCTCTCTCTCTCTTCATTTCTCCTCTCCCCTCTCCTTAACTTTATCTCCTTCTCTCCCTTGTAACTTCTCCTATCTCGTCACCTATATCACCCTATATCTTTTTTCTTACCTCCCATATATATCTACAGTTAATATATATCGTGATATATTAATATATATTATAATATAAAAAATTTAATATTATGTTAATCAAAAGGTATTAAATTTAATAATATTAATATTATAATACATTAATATGAATATTGTATTTAATAATAATAATATTTTAATATTAATATTAGGGTTAATAATGTTTTTTTGCATGGTAATAATAATAATAATTTGGCCCATGGTATTTGGTTCATAGGCTTCACCTAAATAAAACATCTTTTTTGAGTGTTCCTAAATACAAATAGGATTATGGAGTAATTGTAAAAAGAGGTTTTATTTTTTACCATACCTCTGGTTTATTTATATTTATATTTATTTACCATACCTCTTTTATTTACCATGGTATTTGACCCATATGTTTGGTATATACTTAGATTTTGATTTCTAATGCTATTTGATATGTTTTATGTATTTACCATGCCTCTTTATACCTCTTTTATATTTATTTATTTACCATACCAATTTTATAAATATGTCATTTTTCCCATGGTATTTAGCTCGTTGTATTAATAATAATTTGTCCCATGGTATTTGGCCCATAGGCTTCACCTAAATAAAACCTTTTTTGAGTTTTCGTAAATATAAAGAGGGTTATGGAGTAAATATATAAAGAGGTTTTATTTATTTACCATATCTCTGCTTTATTTATATTTTTATTTATTTACCATACTTATGGAGTAATTATAAAACGAGGTTTTATTTACTTACCATACCTCTGGTTTATTTATATTTTTATTTATTTACCATGCCACCTTTTTTAGTGTTCAGCCTAGATCCATATTAAATCCGAATCTATCAAGCGTCGAGAGGGATCAAATCTCTTGAGGTGCAAACCTCTTTTTTGAGTGAAAAACTTGAGGAAAGGTTTGCACCTCAAGAGATTTGATCCCTCAGATTTAAGATGGATCTAGGCTGGTTTAAATTTTCTTAGTTACCTGAGTTTGTTGAGATGATAAATATTGTAAAATAACTTTAATGATGAAAATTGATGAAATAAAATTTTTGAATGCAAAGTGACAATGTAATAATATTGAATGATAGAAAATGTGAATAATAAGAATGTAGTAAATTACAAATAGCTTTCATTGTGATCAATATCAAACTATTTTCTTCTACTATTCTTATTGTCACCCTTGTGAGTTTTGTCCTATTTTCATATCGATTATATGAAAAAGACAGTTGAAATCATAAACCATTTAAATATTTAGCTCGAGCTGTTGTAGTAAACATCATACCTTGTCATTCTTGCTCTCAAATATCATTAGGTTTAATTATTATAACACAAAAAAAAATCTACATTGTCAATAATTATTTGTGCTTACACTGAAATCAATGCAAATTATTAATAAATGACTTTAAAATTAATGTACCATCATACATCCAATTACATCTGATCAGAAATCAACATATACACTAAAATCAATGCATCTAATGCAAAAAATCAAATAATATTATAAAGCAACATCTCCACTAAAATCAATGCATCTAATGCAAGTATTCAAATAGGATTAAAATCAACATCTACACTCAAATCAATGAATCTAGTGCACGTAAGCAAATAAGATTAGAAACCAACATATACACTAAAGTCAATGCATCTAGTGCAAGCAATCAAATAGGATTATAAACCACCATCTACATTGAAATCAATTCATTTAGTGAAAGTGATAAAATAGGATTAGAAATCATATATATTGAAATCAATGCATCTAGTGTAAGCAATCAAATATATTTAGGAATCAACATCTACATTGAAATTAATGCATCTAGTGCAAGCAATCAAATAATATTAGAAATAACCATCTACACTAAAATCAATGCATTTAGTGCATGAAATCAAATAGGAATAGAAATTATCTACATTGAAATCAATACATCTAGTGCAAGTAATCAAATATCATTAGAAATCAAAATCTACACTAAAATCAATGCATCTAGTTCAAGAAATCAAATAGGATAAGAAATCACCATCTACACCGAAATCAATGCATATATTGCAATAAATATTCTTCCCTCTCCCCCCTGCATATATATCTATATGTCCCTTCATATCTCCTTCTTTGTCTCTTTATCTCACCCCCACAAACACACACTCTCTCTCACTCCATATTTATCAATCTCTTTGTCCCTCCCTCCCTATCTCCATCTATCTTTTCTTTCTCTTCACCTTCCATCTATATCTCTATCTCCCTTTGTCTCTCTATATCAACCCCAAAACATACACTCTCATTCTCCAATATATCTATCTATCACTCCCTCCTCCTCTCCCTGCCTCTCTCTCTCTTCCCCTTCCCTCCCTCTCCCCTGCTTATATCTCTCTTCCCTCCTACTATCCTCTCTCCCTCTCTCACCATATTCCTTATCTCTCTCTCTCTCTCTCTCTCTCTCTCTCTCTCTCTCTCTCTCTCCAGCTTTCACACTCTCTATATTCATTCTTACCTCCCTTTCTCTCCCCCTCCATCTCCATCATTATTTCCCTAACTCTCTCCACTCTTTCTTCCTTTCTCTCCCACCTCTCTCTCTGTATTTCACCTTCCAAATTTGTTAATTTATGCCTCTCTCTCTCTCCTTCTCTCCTCCCTTCTCTCCATATCTCCTTCTTTATTTCTTTATCTCACCCCAAACATACACACTCTCTCTCCATCTCTCCCTTGTCACTCCCTCTCTCTCTCCACTTGTCATTGTCTATGTATTTCATCTTCCCTCCCTCTCTCATCCTATCTCCCTCCCTCTCTCCTCCTCTCTCTCAAGTCCCCTCTCATTTCCTTCCTCTCTCTCCCTTTATCTCCTACCTCCCTCTCTCTTCCCACATCACTCTCTCTCTCTCTCTCTCTCTCATTCCCATAAAATACTCTCATTTCCCCTCACTCTCTTTCTCTCTCTCAAGTCCTCTCTCTCTCTGTTCATCTCTCTCCCTCTCTCTCTCTCTCAAATTATCTCTCTTCCTCCATCACTCTATCTCTCTCTCCAAATATGTTACTATATCCCTCCCTTTCTTCTTCTCTCTCCTTCTCTCCCCCCTTGTCTCAATCATTCCTCCTATGTCTCTTTATCTCACCCTAAACATACATACTCTCTCTCCATATCTCCATTTTCACTCCCTCACTCTCCACTTCTCACTCTCTATGTCTTTCTTCTTCTCTTCCCGCCCCCCAACCCTCGCCCGCCCTCTCTCTCTCTCCCCCCGCCTTCTCTCTCTCTCTCCCTCTCTCTACCCTCCAATCCTCTCTCCTTATCTCTCTCTCCCACCTCCATATTTATGTCTCCCTCTCCCTCTCCCTCTCCCTATCTTACCCTTCTCTACCTCTCTCACTCCTCTCCCTCTCTCTCTCTTCATTCCTCCTCTCCCCTCTCCTTCATTTATCTCCATATCTCCTTTTTTGCTCCGGCTATTTCTCCACCTCTATCATATGTCTTTGTTCTTCCCTCCCATATATATATATATATATATATATATATATATAACAAATTTAATATTGTATTAATATAAAGTTATTAAATTTAATAATATTAATATGAATATTAGATATAATAATATTAATATTAATATTTTAATATTAATGTTAGGGTTAATAATGTTTTTGTTGTGTGTTATTATTATTAATTTGGTCCATATTCTTCATATATAATTAGATGTTGATTTCTACTATTTGATATTTTTTTACCTTGCCTTTTTATACCTCTTTTATAAATATAGTATTGGCCTGTGGTATTTGGCCCATGGTATTAATAATAATTTGTCCCATGGTATTTGGCCCATAAGATTACCGTAAATAAAACCTTTTTTTTTAGTTTTTGTAACTACAAGGAGGTTTATGGAGTAAATATAAAAAGGAGCTTTATTTATTTACCATACCTCCCAAGTAAATAGAAAAAGAGGTTTTATTTATTTACCATACCTCTAGTTTATTTATATTTTTATTTATTTGCTATATCTTGTTTTTTAGTGTTCTTAAAACTCTTCATTTATATTGTTTAAATTTATTTTTAATTTAGTTGTAATTTTTTATTTATAAGTTATTTTTAAGCCGACATTATTTAGATTGTATTTTTTTTTTTTTTTTTTTGGCTTTCGACATACTTACACATCAGGGTCATAATGGGCTATAGGGTTAACCAGCCTAGATCCATCTTAAATCTGGATCTATCAAGCACTGAGAGGGATCAAATATCTTGAGGTGCAAACCTCTTTTTTGAGTGAAAAATTTGAGGAAATGTTTGCACCTCAAGAGATTTGATCCCTCTCAGCACTTGTTAGATCTGGATTTAAGATGGATCTAGGCTAGTTTCAGTCGTGTGCGGCCAAGGAAAATCTATTGATAAATGATTAATTTTATCAATGATATGTAAATACATCTAATATTAATATAACCATTTTAAATATGCTAAATATGTTTGAGACTTATCGATTCATTTTAATTTTAAATTTTCTTAGTTACCTGAGTTTGTTGAGATGATAAATATTGTAAAATAAATTTAATGATGAAAAATGATGAAATAAAATTTTTGAATGCAAAGTGACAATGTAATAATATTGAATGATAGAAACTGTGAATAATAATAATGTTGTAAATTACAAATAGCTTTCATTGTGATCAATATCAAACTATTTTCTTCTACTATTCTTATTGTCACCCTTGTGAGTTTTTTCCTATTTTCCTATTTTAATGTCGATTATATGAAAAAGACAGTTGAAATCATAAACCATTTAAATATTTAGCTCGAGTGTTGTAGTAAACATCATACCTTGTCTCTCTTGCTCTCCAATATTATTAGGTTTAATTATTATAACACAAAAATAAATCTACATTGCCAATAATTATTTGTGCTTACACTGAAATCAACGCAAATGATTAATCCAATGACTTTAAAATTAATGTACCATCATACATCCAATTACATCAGATCAGAAATCAACATATACACTAAAATCAATGCATCTAATGCAAGTATTCAAATAGGATTAGAAATCAACATCTACACTCAAATCAATGAATCTAGTGCACGTAAGCAAATAAGATTAGAAACCAACATATACGATCACTAAAGTCAGTGCATCTAGTGCAAGAAATCAAATAGGATTATAAACCACCATCTACATTGAAATCAATGCATTTAGTGAAAGTGATAAAATAGGATTAGAAATCATATATATTGAAATCAATGCATCTAGTGTAAGCAATCAAATATATTTAGGAATCAACATCTACATTGAAATTAATGCATCTAGTGCAAGCAATCAAATAAGATTAGAAATAACCATCTACACTGAAATCAATGCATTTAGTGCAAGAAATCAAATAGTAATAGAAATTATCTACATTGAAATCAATTCATCTAGTGCAAATAATCAAATATCATTAGAAATCAAAATCTACACTAAAATCAATGCATCTAGTTCAAGAAATCAAATAGGATTAGAAATCACCATCTACACCGAAATTAATGCATCTATTGCAATAAATATTCTTCTCTCTCCCCCCTCCATATATATCTATATGTCCCTTTATATCTCCTTCTTTGTCTCTTTATCTCACCCCCACAAACACACACTCTCTCTCACTCCATATTTATCAATCTCTTTGTCCCTCCCTCCCTATCTCCATCTATCTCTTCTTTCTCTTCACCTTCCATTAATATATCTATCTCCCTTTGTCTCTCTATATTAACCCCAAAACATACACTCTCATTCTCCAATATATCTATCTATCACTCCCTCCTCCTCTCCCTGCCTCTCTCTCTCTTCCCCTTCCCTCCCTCTCCCTTGCTTATATCTCTCTTCCCTCCTACTATCCTCTCTCCCTCTCTCTACATATTCCTTATCTCTCTCTCTCTCTCTCTCTCTCTCTCTCTCTCTCTCTCTCTCTCCAACTTTCACAATCTCTATATTCATTCTTACCTCCCTCTCTCTCCCCCTCCATCTCCATCATTATTTCCCTACCTCTCTCCACTCTCTCTCTTCCTTTCTCTCCCACCTCTCTCTCTCTACTTCACCTTCCAAATTTGTTAATTTATGCCTCTCTCTCTCTCTCCTTCTCTCCTCCCTTCTCTCCATCTCTCCTTCTTTATCTCTTTATCTCACCCCAAACATACACACTCTCTCTCCATCTCTCCCTTGTCACTCCCTCTCTCTCTCCACTTGTCATTGTATATGTGTTTCATCTTCCCTCCCTCTCTCCTCCTCTATCTCAAGTCCTCTCTCATTTCCTTCCTCTCTCTCCCTTTCTCTCCTACCTCCCTCTTTCTTCCCACATCACTCTCTCTCTCTCTCTCTCTCTCTCTCTCTCTCTCTCTCGTTCCCATAAAATCCTCTCATTCCCCCCTCACTCTCTTTCTCTCTCTCAAGTCCTCTCTCTCACCGTTCATCTCTCTCCCTCTCTCTCTCTCTCAAATTCTCTCTCTTCCTCCATCACTCTATCTCTCTCTCTCCAAATATGTTACTATATTTCTCCCTTTCTTCTTCTCTCTCCTTCTCTCCCCCCTTGTCTCAATCACTCCTCCTATGTCTCTTTATCTCACCCTAAACATACATACTCTCTCTCCATATCTCCATTGTCACTCCCTCACTCTCCACTTCTCACTCTCTATGTCTTTCTTCTTCTCTTTCCCCCTCCCACACCCCCCGCCCGCCCTCTCTCTCTCTCTCCCCGCCTTCTCTCTCTCTCTCTCTCTACCCTCCAATCCTCTCTCCTTATCTCTCTCTCCCACCTCCATCTTTATGTCTCCCTCTCCCTCTCCCTCTCCCTCTCTTACCCTTCTCTACCTCTCTCACTCCTCTCCCTCTCTCTCTCTTCATTCCTCCTCTCCCCTCTCCTTCATTTATCTCCATATCTCCTTTTTCACTCCGGCTATTTCTCCACCTCTATCATACGTCTTTGTTCTTCCCTCCCATATATATCTAGCATATATATATATATAACAAATTTAATATTGTATTAATATAAAGTTATTAAATTTAATAATATTAATATGAATATTAGATATAATAATATTAATATTAATATTTTAATATTAATGTTAGGGTTAATAATGTTTTTTTTGGGTGCTATTATTATTAATTTGGTCCATATGCTTCATATATAATTAGATGTTGATTTCTACTATTTGATATTTATTTATTTATTTACCTTACCTTTTTATACCTCTTTTATAAATATAGTATTGGCCTGTGGTATTTGGCCCATGGTATTAATAATAATAATTTGTCCCATGGTATTTGGCCCATAAGATTACTCTAAATAAAACCTTTTTTTTGCGTTTTTGTAACTACAAATGGAGTAAATATAAAAAGAAGTTTTATTTATTTACCATACCTCCCAAGTAAATAGAAAAAGAGGTTTTATTTATTTACCATACCTCTAGTTTATTTATATTTGTATTTATTTACTATATCTCTTTTTTGAGTGTTCTTAAAACTCTTCATTTATATTTTTTAAATTTATTTTTAATTTAGTTTTAATTGTTTATTTATATGGTTGTGTAAGTTGAGAGTGCAAGCCTCTGTGATCCATAGCATTTTAATTATAAATCTTCTGGAAAATCACATAAGGAATTTTTGGAACCGACGCGTTTCGAACTACCAACTATAGTTCATCATCAGGATAATGAAGATTGGTTGATAAACAATATAAATAGTTTATTAAGCGAAAAAATATTCAAGTCAAAGTCCTACATTATAAATAAATTATAAATAAATAGAAAAATAAAATAAAATCAATGAATAAAATTAGAAACAAGAATTAAAATACAATAAAAATAAATTAAAATAAAATAAAAATAAAGTATTTTATTTTAATAAATAAATAAATAATATACATAAACCAATAAATAAAATACTATGATAAAATAATACTAATAAAAGGACCAAATCATAAAGATAAAACTAAAGAATAAAAGGACCTACTAAAAAGTAAAATAAAACACAGAACTCAAGTCAAAGTCTTAAACTAAAATAAATAATTTATAAATAAAAATAAAATCAAAAATAAATTATGAATGAATAAAAACTTTTTTAAAAAATTAAATAAAAATAAAAATTAAATGTATTATATTTTAATTAATAAATAAATAAAATATTAAAATCAAATAATAGAATAAAATAGTACGACCAAAAAAAAAACCAAAGAATCCTTACAGGGAATGAAGAGATGGAATCCAACAACTGCTAACTTTTCATCAGTCATCCCTGTTCAACGTGCGAGACCTCTTCTCAATCTCAATCGCCTCCCTAAATTTCCGGTGATGGAAATGGTCAACCCTAGCAAGTATTCTAGCGTCCTCCATACAAATTTGATGCTTCGTCTTCTCTGCATGCTCAGCTAATGCAGAAGAATTGGTTCTACCATGCCTAATATCCACAGCATGCTCCTAGAACCTCTTATTAATCGACCGACCAGTTTCACCAATGTAGGGAGTCCCGCAAGAGCACGGAATCAAATAAACACCTTTCACGCTTTTAGGGTCCAACTGGCCCGGATTTTAAGGAGGCATAAGATCTCTTCTTCTTTTAAGCCTTTAAACACCATTCGGGGCTCCATAAAACTCTTTCTCTGGCTCGGGGTCCATCTCTCACTGGGTGGGCTTGTGCTTGGGGCTTGTGCTTGTGCTTTGGGCTTGGGGCCATGGTACTGTTGGGGTCCATAAAACTCTGGCTCCATCTCTTGCTCGGGGTCCAGAGAACCATATATAACTGGGTGGGCTTGTGCTTTGGGCTTGGGCTTTGTGCATTTTTGGGCTTGGGGCTTTTGGGCTAGGGCCGGTCCCTAAAGGCGAACACTTGGCTCTTGGGGTATCTCTCTTCTCTCTTGAAGCTGATTTTCTTTTTTCCCTAAAGGTGAACATTTTGGGGATGGTACTTTTTCTGGTGGTACTATGTTTCCATAATCTACTACTATGGTATTTTGTGATGCTTATCTATTATGCTAATACTTACTTATGTATTATCTATGATAATAGAGAATGGGGGATGGGGCTGGTAACAAGATATACGTCTGTTAGGTGGTGTGATGTTGAAAGCCCAAGAGATTTATTGGACTCAGTTCAAAGTTGATATCGTGAAGTGCTTGACAGTGTCTTCTCTATCTATGAAAATTTATCGTATGAGCTATTACGATCCTAATAGTTTTCCTATCCATTTACCAAGTAGGAACGAAGATACATTCATTCGGCATGGGTACTACAAAGGCCATTCGGATATGTATATCCAATATGGGGAAAATCTATACTACTATGACGTAAACTCATTATATCCATATATCATGAAAACATTCAATATGTCGGGTGGCAAACCAGTATGGCATGGGGATTTGCAAGGCCTGGAATTGTCAAACTTTTATGGATTTATTGAGGCATATGTGGTATGTCTAAGTAAAATTACTCGACCATTCTTACCATATAAGGCTAATAATACTTTATTGTTCCCAACAGGGAAATTCGTAGGTGTGTATTATAGCGAAGAGTTAAAATATGCTCGCGACTTGGGTTACACAATTATACCACTAAGGGGATACTTGTTTGAAGAGCGGGCTAGTCCTTTCGGCAGCTTTGTGTCAGAACTATTCTCCCGAAGACAAGAAGCGAAAGTGTCTGGTCATGATGCTATGGCTTATGTCATTCCTTGGTCCATGGACCTTACTAAACCTTATAATTTGGCCTTTTCAAGGCGCTTACAGCCTCTTTTACCTCAAAAGGTAGGGTAAGGCTTTGGCCTCTTTAAAGCAACTTTCCAGAATGGGCATGGGGTATTACCCCATATGAAATATTCCCTGATAAAATCAGGGCTAAAGGCCTTCCCTGTGAAGGGAAGACAGTACAGGTACAATACAG
This sequence comes from Pinus albicaulis, assembly GCA_034641835.2. Taxonomy (NCBI): domain Eukaryota; kingdom Viridiplantae; phylum Streptophyta; class Pinopsida; order Pinales; family Pinaceae; genus Pinus; species Pinus albicaulis. The sequence goes on from MU968411.1 coordinate 54,896,776, forward strand.
CTAACCACATACCATAAGCTAACTGCAAGTACCATCGGCGACACCAAATGCCGGGCGTTGAAGTTCCAAGGCACACCCTCTGCAAGGAGCCATCAGTGTCACAGTACTAAGGGTTTCCCCTAACCCTATCTGGTCAATAGGTTAGATTATAGTAGGTGCATCTCTAAACCTTTGTGGCCTTCTAGGAAATGCCTATAAAGGATCTAGAGCAGCGCGACAACCATGCTCTACCCTCCGACATCGTACTGATGCTCCTGCCCTAGGCCCTATGCAGGGACTTATAGGTCCAAGGGTTGGCGCCCTTGTCCCTAGGTACACCTATCACCTTGGGGCTCCTAACTCCTAGTAGGCGCATCAGTGTACCCGAGTAGTTCCTCTATTGGTCAGTAGATTACTCTAAAGAAGCTATCCATTCCCTTTATACAGGGAAGCTTATGAGGCTTACCTGTATGCTATATCCTAAGTAGACGAGAAAAGCTTAAATTTGTATTGCTTGCTCCGGTCTCTTGGGGCCGTATTATACCCTAAAGGCGAACATTTTGGTTATTGTACTTTGTTCCCTATCTGGCCACGGTAGATCTGGTAGGTAATTATCCTAATTCTTCTTGTCTAGCTTGGAATTCTTCTTTTCAGGCTTGGAATTCTTCTTTTCAGGCTTGGATGGATCCTTTTCTGGACAGCAGGATTGCTAGTTTACGGGAGGCCATTTCCGTGCTGCTGACAGCCCTTTTGGCTTGGGGCTTATGTACTGGCTTTGGCCTCTTTTAAAGAAAATTTTCGGAATGGGCGTGGGGTATTACCCCATATGAAATATGCCCTGATAAAATCAGGGCTAAAGAAGTACAAAGAAGAAACAGTGACAGCCTCAGAAGGCTTTAGAAAGTTCCCTATCCATAGGGTATCACTAGACTAGTAGGGAAGCAGCCTACTAGTTTTACTTATCAACTGACCTCCTGAGGGCATCACCGAATGCTCAAAATGATGTAGACCTAACTTGAGGGCCATCGGTCTGCGGGCGATGGTTACCTCCTGAGGGGCATCTCCTGCTAGAGAGTTGACCTAACTTGTATGGGGTTGACTTTAGTGTTTGCCTAGGAAGTGGGACTCTTGATCCGGTCTCTATTCTCCCCCCTTATCTCTTCTCTCTTCTCTCTTCTCTCTTCTCTCTTCTCTAAAGATATGACACAAATGTTTATTGTACTTTTTAAAGAAGAAACAGTGACAGCCTCAGAAGGCCTTAGAAAGGTCCCTATCCATAGGGTATCACTAGACTAGTAGGGAAGCAGCCTACTAGTTTTACTTGTCAACTGACCTCCTGAGGGCATCACCAAATGCTCAAAATGATGTAGACCTAACTTGAGGGCCATCGGTCTGCGGCGATGGTTACCTCCTGAGGGGCATCTCCTGCTGGAGAGCTGACCTAACTTGTATGGGGTTGACTTTAGTGTTTTCCTAGGAAGTGGGACTCTTGATCCGGTCTCTATTCTCCCCCCTTGTCTCTTCTCTCTTCTCTCTTCTCTCTTCTCTCTTCTCTAAAGATATGACACAAATGTTTATTGTACTTTTTTAAACACCATTCGGGGCTCCCTTAAATCGGTTAAGGACCAGTTGGACCCTAAAAGCGTGAAAGGTGTTTATTTGATTCCGTGCTCTTGCGGGACTCCCTACATTGGTGAAACTGGTCGGTCGATTAATAAGAGGTTCCAAGAGCATGCTGTGGATATTAGGCATGGTAAAACCAAGTCTTCTGCATTAGCTGAGCATGCAGAAAAGACGAAGCATCACATTTGTATGGAGGACGCTAGAATACTTGCTAGGGTTGACCATTTCCATCACCGAAAATTTAGGGAGGCGATTGAGATTGAGAAGAGGTCTCGCACATTGAACAAGGATGACAGATGGAAAGTTAGCAGTTGTTGGATTCCATCTCTTCATTCCCTATAAGGATTCTTTGGTTTTTTTTTTGGTCGTACTATTTTATTCTATTATTTGATTTTAATATTTTATTTATTTGTTAATTAAAATATAATACACTTAATTTTTATTTTTATTTAATTTTTTAAAAAAGATTTATTCATTCATAATTTATTTTTGATTTTATTTTTATTTATAAATTATTTATTTTAGTTTAAGACTTTGACTTGAATTCTTTGTTTTATTTTACTTTTTAGTAGGTCCTTTTATTCTTTAGTTTTATCTTTATGATTTGGTCCTTTTATTAGTATTATTTTATCATCATTATTATTTTATCATAGTATTTTAGATATTGGTTTATGTATGTTATTTATTTATTTATTAAAATAAAATACTTTATTTTTATTTTTATTTTGTTTTATTTTATTTTTATTGTATTTTAATTCTTGTTTCTAATTTTATTCATTGATTTTATTTTATTTTTCTATTTATTTATAATTTATTTATAATGTATGACTTTGACTTGAATATTTTTTCGCTTAATAACCTATTTATATTGTTTATATGGACGATTTAGGTTAGTTTTTTGGGTTATTTTATATGAAGGGGTAATTATGTTTTTTATATTTTTATTTTTAGTTTTATTTTTGACCGTTTTTAATTTTAAGAATGTGTTGGTTATATTTTTGGATTATTTTATAGTTTTTCTTATATTTTTTACTGTTTTTAACTCTTTGGGTTTTGACCGTTGCTTCTCTCTTATTGGTATAAATGGGTATGTATGATCAGCCAATCTTCATTATCGTGATGACGAACTACAGTTGGTAGTTTGAAACGCGTGGGTTCCAAAAATTCCTTATGTGATTTTCCGGAAGATTTATAGTTAAAAGGTTGTGTAAGTTATTTTCAAGCCGACATTATTTAGATTGTATTTTTATTTATTTTTTGTTTTTTTTATTTTGGCTTCCAACTTACTTACACATGGGGTCATAATGGGCTGTAGGGTTAATAATGTTTTTTTTGCATGCTATTAATAATAATTTAGTCCATGGTATTTGGGCCATAGACTTCATATATAATTAGATGCTGATTTACCGTACCTCTTTATACCTCTTTTATATTTATTTATTTACCATACCTCTTTTATAAATATGGTATTTGGCCCATGGTATTTATCCCATGGTATTTGGCCCATAGGCCTTTAGTTTATTTACCATACCTCTAATTTATTTATATTTTTATCTAATTACCATATCTTTTTTTAGTGTTTGAAAACCTCTTCATATTTTGATAAATTTATTTTTTAATGAATTTTTAATTGTTTATTTATATGGTTTTCTAAATTATTGTTTAAGCAGACATTATTGAGATTTTATTTTTAAAATTTTATTTAGCTTTTGTTATTTTGGCTTCCGACATACTTACACATCGGGGTTATAGTTGTAGAATGTGCCTCTCCGCACAATAATAATGTTTTTTTTACATGCTATTAATAATAATTTAGTCCATGGTATTTGGGCCATAGACTTCATATATAATTAGATGTTGATTTACCTTACCTCTTTATACCTCTTTTATATTTATTTATTTACATACCTCTTTTATAAATTGGTATTTGGCCCATGGTATTTGTCCCATGGTATTTAGCCCATAGGCCTTTAGTTTATTTACCATACCTCTAATTTATTTATATTTTTATTTATTTACCATATCTTTTTTTAGTGTTCATAAACCTCTTCATATTTTGATAAATTTATTTTTTAATGAATTTTTAATTGTTTATTTATATGGTTTTCTAAATTATTGTTTAAGCAGATATTATTGAGATTTTATTTTTAAAAGTTTCTTTAGTTTTTGTTATTTTGGCTTCCGACATACTTACACATAGCGGTCATATTGGGCTGTAGAATGCGCCTCTCGGCCCAATAATATTTTTTTTGCATGCTATTAATAATAATTTAGTCCATGGTATTTGGGCCATAGACTTCATATATAATTAGATGTTGATTTACCTTATCTCTTTATACCTCTTTTATATTTATTTATTTACCATACCTCTTTTATAAATATGGTATTTGGCCCATAGGCCTTTATTTTATTTACCATACCTCTAATTTATTTATATTTTTATTTATTTACCATATCTTTTTTTAGTGTTCGTAAACCTCTTCATATTTTGATAAATTTATTTTTTAATGAATTTTTAATTGTTTATCTATATGGTTTTCCAAATTGTTGTTTAAGCCGACATTATTGAGATTTTATTTTTAAAAGTTTATTTAGTTTTTGTTATTTTGGCTTCCGACATACTTACACATCGGTGTCATAATGGGTCGTAGAATGTGCTTATCTGCGCAATCATGTTTTTTTGCTATTAATAATAATTTAGTCCATTGTATTTGGGTCATAGACTTCATATATAATTAGATGTTGATTTACCTTGTCTCTTTATACCTCTTTTATATTTATTTATTTACCATACCTCTTTTATAAATATGGTATTTGGCCCATGGGCCTTTAGTTTATTTACCATACCTCTAATTTATTTATATTTATATTTATTTACCGTATCTTTTTTTAGTGTTTGTAAACCTCTTCATAGTTTGATAAATTTATTTTTTAATGAATTTTTAATTGTTTATTTATATGGTTTTCTAAATTATTGTTTAAGCGGACATTATTGAGATTTTATTTTTAAAAGTTTCTTTAGCTTTTGTTACTTTGGCTTCTGACATACTTACACATCGAGGTCATACTGGGATGTAGAATGTGCCTCTCGGTGCAATAATAATGTCTTTTTTGCATATTATTAATAATAATTTAGTCCATGGTATGGTATTTGGGCCATAGACTTCGTATATAATTAGATGTTGATTTACCTTACCTCTTTATACCTCTTTTATATTTATTTATTTACCATGCCTCTTTTATAAATATGGTATTTGGCCCATGGTATTTGTCCCATGGTATTTGGCCCATAAGCCTTTAGTTTATTTACCATACCTCTAATTTATTTATATTTTTATTTATTTACCATATATTTTTTTAGTGTTCATAAACCTCTTCATATTTTGATAAATTTATTTTTGAATGAATTTTTAATTGTTTATTTATATGGTTTTCTAAATTATTGTTTAAGCCGACATTATTGAGATTTTATTTTTAAAAGTTTCTTTAGTTTTTGTTATTTTGGCTTTCGGCATACTTAGACATCGGGTCATACTAGGCTGTAGAATGCGCCTCTCAGCGCAACAATATTTTTTTTGCAGGCTATTAATAATAATTTAGTCCATAGTATTTGGGCCAATAGACTTCATATATAATTAGATGTTGATTTACCTTATATCTTTATACCTTTTTTATATTTATTTATTTACCATACCTCTTTTATAAATATGGTATTTGGCCCATGGTATTTGTCCCATGGTATTTGGCCCATAGGCCTTTAGTTTATTTACCATACCTCTAATTTATTTATATTTTTATTTATTTACCATATCTTTTTTTAGTGTTCGTAAACTTATTCATATTTTGATAAATTTATTTTTTAATGAATTTTTAATTGTTTATTTATATGGTTTTCTAAATTGTAGTCTAAGCCGACATTATTGAGATTTTATTTTTAAAAGTTTCTTTAGTTTTTGTTATTTTGGCTTCCAACATACTTACACATCGGGGTCATACTGGGATGTAGAATGCGCCTCTCGGCGCAATAATGTTTTTTTTGCATGCTATTAATAATAATTTAGTCCTTTTCTTTTCTTTTTTTCTCTACGGTTGCGTCTAAGGTTCAGAGAAGAGGCTCCATGTTGTTGTGTCGATCTAGGGTTCCGCTACCATGGAGGTGTTGGGCATGCCCCAGGTGCCTCCCCCTCCCCCTCCTCCGCCTTCGTCCACAGAAGCATTCAACCTGCTGCTAGCAGGCCTACCTAAGAAGAAAAAATGTGAAGCTGCGAAGTTCGTAAAGAAGCTCGAGGATATCCCCGAAATTTCTCTTCCTCCAGAAACCCCGATCCAAGTATCTTTGTCCTTAGTTGATCGTGCCCTCGTTGGCCAGTTCACTGGTCTCTGGCCCTCCCCAAAATCCACAGAGAACTGGGTCATCAGGAACTATACGCCAATGATTAAGAATAACGTCACCTCTTATTTTTTGGAGAGAGGGTTCTTCCTGTTCGAATTCTCCTCAAAAGAGGATAAGGATCTGATCTTCCAGAATGGCCCCTACTTCATGGGCCCTCAGGGTCTGTATCTTAACAAATGGATGTCAGACTTTGATCCAGTTGTTGACGTTCCCACGGTGGTCCCGGTGTGGGTCAGGCTCCCAAACCTCCCAGTTCACTGCTGGAACTGGGACTCTTTGAAGCACATCGGCAATGCCCTCGGGAAATTCATAGATCGGGCGAACAAAAAGGAAAAATATGATTGTGCCAGAATCTGCGTAGAAGTATATCTAGAGGTGGGTCTCCCGGACACCATAAAAATCAATGTTGGAAACTAGACCCATGTGCAGAAACTTGACTATGAGCAGTTTCCCTTCAAATTCTGGAAATGTCATGTCTACGGCTACTTTGCTAGAGGTTGTCCGTCTAATGTCGAGGCAGAGAAAGGGAAAGAGGACGGATGGAATCAAGTCAAGCGTTCTAAGACTGCTCACAAACCCCACAAGCCCGGTGGCCCCAATGGCAAAGGCCTTCAACAAGCCCCTGCTCAGAAACCCCCTCCCAAAATGGGGCAAGAAAACAAATTTGTCCCCCTAAGCTCACAAATAGAGGAAACCCAGGAAGCTGAGATCCAAAAGGAAGTCTCCCCAGGCAAAGGCTCCCCCTCTTCTTCTCTTAAGGGGGCAAGCGTTGCTGAAAGTTCCAAAGGAAATCCCTTAGAAGCCGAGGAGGAAGAGCAAGAATCGGAGGACTCGGAGGAGAAAGGAGAAATAGGAGAATCTCAAGCCTCTGTAAGGAGATCCACAAGAGGCCGCAAGACTGACCGGGAAAAAAGAGAGCAGGAAACATACAAGGACAAGCTCTAGGGCAGCCAGCCAACCCTCGAGAAGCTATTAGCAACAAAACCAAAGATGGTGAGAAATCAGTCACAAGGCTCCAAGGGAGCCCATCAGAGAAAAAACAAATGATGAAGGTCGTCTCTTGGAACTGTAGAGGTATGGGGAGCAAAGCCAAAGAAGAATCCATAAGAAGTTTAATAAGGATAGAAGCCCCTGACATACTTCTCATTTAGGAGACTAAAATGGAGGACGTAGTCTTCCTGCAAGTAAGTAAGAAATTCTGGAACAAAAGTGATGCGAAAGAAGTCTCAGCCCGTGGGGCCTCGGGGGGACTGGGCTCCCTCTAGAACGCTAGCAAGTTCTCATTAGTTTATGTGACCCTAAATACTCATTGGTTTTTTTTAAAAATGCAGCATCTGGTCACAAAAGAGATCTTTTGTCTCTTCAATGTGTACGTCCTAGTCAACGCTGGGGAAAAAAAGGCCTGTTGGGATTCCATTCGAAGCCAAGCTAATCTTGTGAATCTGGAAAATATCATCATAATTGGCAACCTCAATCTCACTCTTCTTTCGTCAGAAAAGAGAGGAGGAAGCATTGTCCGGGATCCGGCTATGGAATGGACAGAGGACCTAATGCAGGACTGGGATCTTCTTGACATCAAGCCTGCTTCTGGTAAGTATACTTGGTCTAATAAAAGAGTAGGTCCTGGCCATATCGCTGCAAGACTTGACAGATTTTTCATCCAAAGTTCCTTTCTGCTACTTGGTTTAGAAGCTAGAATGCATATTCTCCCCTGTAGCATCTCTGATCACAAACCTATCAAGCTCGAGCTTCTGGCTCACCTTGATTTAGGTCCTCTCCCTTTTAGATTTAGCCCTCTCTAGGTCAAGGAGCCTGACTTCATGCACATTGTCAAGGAAAGTTGGAGGCATCCCGTCAAAGGCTCCCCTTTTTTTTTTGGGAGGAAAAACTCAGAAGAGTGAAAGCTGCCCTGAAAAGTTGGGCCAAAACTCTGACCAACCCTGCAACTGAAAGGAAAAAAAATCAAAAACATGTTAGATATCCATCATTTTCAAGTGGAAGATGTTAATATAACTAAATAAATCTTAGACAAAGAGGCCCATCTCCAGCAGAATTTCCATAAGGCCTGCTTGGCCGAAGAAAAATATTGGAGGCTAAAGTCCCGCAGTCTTTGGCTTAAAGCAAGGGACAGGAATTCCTCCTTTTTTCACAAGCAAGCATAGGCCAGGAAATTCTCTAATTCCATCGCTGAAATCAAGGAAGAGTCTATTATTCATAAGGACTTTGTAAACATCAAAAGAGCAGCCTTCCTCCACTTCAAAAACCTGTATAGTGAGGATACTAAACTGGGCCTAAACTCCAATATTTTGGATGTGGTTCCCCCCTTTATTTCAGCCGAGATGAACCAACGTTTAGAAACTAAAGTCACCAAGAATGAAGTTAAGGATGCCCTCTTTGTTATGGACCCCGACAAAGCCCCAGGACCGGACGGTTTCTTAGCCAGATTTCTCCAATCCTGCTAGTAGACTATGGAAAAATATCTCTTTAAAATGGTTCTCAAATCCCAAGCTTGCCAGAAAATCAGAGGCAGCACTAACTCCGTGTTCTTTGCCCTCATTCCTAAGGAGAAAGGTGCCAACTCCTTCAACATATTTCGCCCGATCTCTCTTTGCAATATTGGTTACAAGTTGATTAAAAAAGTGATCGCTAACAGATTGAAGCATATCCTCCCCAAAATTATCTCGGAGAATCAAGGAGGCTTCATCCATGGGAGGTAGATTGTGGACAATCTCATATTAGTCCAAGAAGTGATCCACTCAAGTTTACACCGCAATTAAAAAGGTATGGTTGTCAAACTTGATTTAGCAAATGCATTTGATCGAGTTAAGCATATTTTTATGTTGAATGTCTTGCAAAGGCTTGGATTTGGGGCGAGCTTTATAAACTGGGTTCGGGCTTGCATCTCGGAGCCCTGTATTTCTCCTTGAGTGAATGGAAAAGCTGCTGATTTTTTCAAAGTCTCAAGAGGACTTAGGCAGGGGTGTCCCCTCTCACCTCTGCTTTTCGTCCTTCAAGCCTCTGTTCTCAGCTTTTATCTAGATAAGAAGATGCAAGACTAGGAGATCACTGGGATCTGTATAGCAAGAGGGATTAAAAACATTAATCATGCCCTCTTCGCTGATGACACCTTGTTGTTGGGGGTTGCTTCTGTTCTTTTGGCTACCAGGTTCAAAGAAGTGTTGGATGAGTTTTGTAAGGAATCTAGCAGCATCCTAAACAATGGGAAATGTCACATTTATTGCTGGAATATTTCGCCCAACTTTCTCAACTCCATTGCTAGATGTTTTGGTTTCGCTGCCTCCTCTTCCTGGACTTCCTTCAAGTATCTGGGCCTTCTTGTCTCCCTTAAAAGAGCCTACAGCAGAGACTGGCTTCCTCAGTTGGAGAAATTCAAGAATAAGCTTCAGACCTGGGGTTTCTCCTAGCTAAATATTGTTGGCAAGAATGTGCTCATCAAATTAGTACTCAACATCCTCCCCTTATTCCAATTCTCTGTCCTCCTTGCTCCTGTAGGCATCCTCAAAAAGATGGAAGACCTCATTTGCCAATTATTTTGGAAGGGAGGCAAACAGAATGAGAAAAAAATCCCCCTTGTCAATTGGGAACTTATCTCCAAACCTCTGATGGAAGGGGGCTTGAGTTTCAAAAATATCTGCTACCAAAATTTAGCTATGGGAGCGAAAATCCTTTGGAAAATCATAGCCCCCAAGCCTGGCTAGGCACAGTTGGCACTATGGAGAAAATATTTCAAAGGCAAGAGGACCCGTTGCTTGGATAGGCCCCTCCCTCAAATCAAATACCCTTTCCTGAGATTATGCGCCAAAGTCGCCCCTCTCATTAAATCCCATGCATATTGGATTCCCGGGAATGGCAGAAGCATCAATCTGTGGACAGATCGAATCATGAACAAAGAACCTCTGGCGGACTACATCTCCCTTCATTTTCTGCACAATTGGATGATCGATGTCGGTTATAATTCTCTGTGGGATATGTTGAAAATGCAGCAAGATGATGGAGCTTAGTGAAATGAAGTCGCCTTCACTAAGTGGGCCCGCAGGCAAATTCTGGCGCAAATTGGATGGTCGATGTCGGTTATAATTATCTATGGGATATGTTGAAAATGCAGCAAGATGATGGAGCTTAGTGAAATGAAGTCGCCTTCACTAAGTGGGCCCGCAGGAAAATTCTGGCGCAAAATCTATTTTTAGACTATGTCTATTTTTAGACATATGGAGCATGGTCCGGGGATTGCAGTATGTTATTCTTGGAGCATTGGTCATGTTGGTAAAAATAGATGGACCTCTATTTTTTGGACCTATAGGTCGAAGTCTATTTTTAGACTGCCTCTCTTTAAAATAGGGAAGTCAAATATTATTTACCCTTAATAATATTTGGACTCTAAACTTCAATTTACTCTCTTGGAGCACTTCAGTTCGAGCCTTGGAAGTGGCTCATGCATCTGACAGAGGAATTACGCTATTCCTAGGGTTTGGTGAGCACATGCATGGTTGACTTCAATTAGGACTTCAGTGGCAGAAGTTTGGTGGAGTTAATGAGACAGCTAGTGGAGTTGTGTTCGGTTTAATTTAGTTGAAATGGTTGAGATTAGTTTAAATAGCTAATCAACTAGTAATGAGTGGAGTGAATTAAATATTATTTAATTCATTATTCAACTCAAGAACACATCAGTTCACTACAGTGCATGATCATTTCAGTGGAGACCAGTGAAAGAGGTAGATGAAAGGGTGGAGTTAGCTATCAGTGGCGACATCAGTTGTGCATGAGATTTGCACCACACTTGGAGGAATTTCCCATGATGATTACGCTGTCAAGCCAAGGAGATTCAAACCTTGGATCTCTATATAGACAGGCCTGGATTGCGCAATAGAGGCAAGGCAATTGGCAGTGAGTTTTGAACCAGTAACCTGTTCAAAACTGAGCTAGTTTGTGTGTAACTTTATGAGAAAGTACTGAGTACTTGTGAGGAGTATTGTACTGAGTTTGTTACATGATTTCTCCATTATAATATACACAATAGCTGTGGGGTTTTCAGCTATAAGCTTTCCCCATACATACTGTGTTAATGTGTATGATGATTTGATGTGCTATCGCTTGATTTTATTTCCGCATGTTTGATGATGTGAGTGGAAGAGATTATGTGTTGCATATAAATTCGAATTGTATGTGATCAGGATAGTCTCGGTGGATAATTAATCATTATTCAGCAAATTTCTACATGGTATCGGAGCTATTGAATCAGAGATTGATCATCACAGTGATTACAAACTTATTTCGGTAGACAGAGTCTGCATGCGGGCCAGGTAGCCTCCGGATTCATCTTTCTTCGGAAAGTGAAAGGCCTGGTAAATGCCCCTTGCAGTCAATCTCTGTGCTAGAAATAATTTGTTCTCACATATCTAGAGCGGTTGAGCTTTGAAGTGGAATTCGAATTTTGCAGCAGTTTTGTTTTCTTGGTGCCGGTGTTGAAAATGTCTTTCAACGGTTTGCGACTCGAATATGCTCTTGAAGGTAGTTCGAATTATGTTGCATGGAAGGATCGCATGGAAGCAGTATTAGAAGATAATGGTCTCAAGGAGTTCGTAGATACGGATGTCCAAAAGCCCATTGATCCTGCTGAAGTCGATGCATGGCAAAAGAAGATGGCGAAGTGTCGAAGGATCCTGTTGGAGGGCGTCAAGGATCATATTGTATCCAGCCTGCATGGAAAGGCTTCTCCATATTTAATGTGGAAAGCTTTGACGGATCTATTCCAGAGTAAGAGTGACCAAAGGAAGCTGTCGCTCAAAGATAAGCTCAGGAACATCAAGATGGAGAAGGGCGACAGTATCGCCAAATACCTCACGAAGTTCACTCAATGCAGAGATGAGCTGGGAAGTGTGGGGGTTACTGTCGAAGACGAGGACATGGTTGACCTGGCTCTCCTTGGTCTTCCAAAGGCTTGGCACTCATATCAAGATAGTGTCAATGGTCGGGAGAAGCTGCCGGGATGGGAGCGCCTTTGGGCGGATCTCATGCAGGAGGAGATAAGGAGGACTACTCGAGATGGATCTTCATCAAAGGGAGCCGATGAAGAAAACTGCGCTTTGGTGTCCAAAGCAAAGAAGGGGAAGGGTAAGAAAACCTCTCATTCTGGTGCTAAGGGCAAGAAGCAGGATATGGCGAAAGTGAAGTGTTTTCACTGCCATGATCACGGACATTATGCTACCAATTGTCAAAAGAAGAAGAAGAACAAGCAAGCGGGAAGATCTGCAGATGGAGAAGCTTTGGCTTCACAGTTCGAGCTTGACTTTTCACCGATCGCATGCTTGGTTTCAAGTGTGATGGGATCGGTATGGTTCTTGGACAGCGGTGCGTCATTTCATATGACGGGAGATCGGGATTTGTTCTCAGATCTGGAGGACAAAGATTTGGGTGTGCACAACGAGATGGGCGATGATGGTAGATATTAGCAGACTGCATTTCCGCATCATATCCTTTCAAAGAGGAGTCCGGCAACTCCCTCTTTGTATCAAGGATGTGCTCTTGTCATGCATGTACCTGGATGGAAGAAGAACTTGATCTCTGTGGCGATGTTGGAGGATAAGGGGTATGATGTGGTCTTCAGCGAAGGAAAAGCCTTCCTGCGCAGTAAGACTACTGGAGAGACCCGGAAGATAGGGGTTTGAACCAAGAACCTTTATCAGTTGCAGGTAGATGGCTGCGCAGCTATGGCATGCAAGGCGGGAGAAGTGGTGAGTCGGGATGATGAGGGCGAACTGTGGCACAGGAGATTGGGCCACCTTCACCATGGAGCTTTGAAGATTCTGCAGCAGATTTCTACTGGGCTTCCTAAGGGCACTCTTGCGCAGTCAGATCAGTGCAAGGGGTGTACCTTGGGGAAGTATGTGAAAGCCACTTTTCACGAGAAGGATAGTCGCGCCACGACGATCCTTGAGAGAGTTCACACAGACGTGTGTGGTCCTTTCTCAGTTGCTTCGACAGCAAAGCACAGGTATTATGTGATCTTTGTTGATGATTTCTCTCGAAAGTGCTGGATCTTCTTCATGCAGAAGAAGAGCGATACATTCGCGAAGTTCTGTGAGTTTAAAGAACTGGTCGAGAAGGAGTCGAGGAAGAAGGTGATTGCTCTAAGGAGTGATAACGGTGGTGAATTCATCTCGGCTGAATTCAAGGAGTTCTGCAGCGCAGAAGGGATTCAGAGAGAGCTCATCGCACCCCATAACCCACAGCAGAACGGGGTGGCTGAGCGGAAGAACATAACGATCGTGGGTGCTGCACGGGCGATGTTGCATGATCAAGGCCTACCCCTTCACTTGTGGGCTGAGGCATGCAATACAGCAGTGTATGTGCAGAACCGTTGTCCTCACAAGGTTCTTGGCATGAGTACACCAGAGGAGGATTATTCTGGCAAGAGGCCTGATATTTCCCATTTGCGGATTTTTGGTTCTCCTGTCTACATGCATGTGACGAAGGATGCGAGAAGGAAGTTGGATCCAACTGCTGAGGTTGGAATATTTGTGGGGTACACTGATACACCTCACAAATACCGGGTGTATTTGTCAGACAGTCGAAAGACTGTTGTGCGACGGGATATAAAGTTTCAGGAGGAGAAAGCCATGCAGTGTTCGCTTGAGAGGGAGCTACACTTGCATGCAGATGAGGAGCTGTTAGTTCCTAAGGAGGAGCTTCCGGATGTGGATCAGCCACAAGAGGAGGTTCAGGAGGTGGAAGAAACCACCTAGGCAGCACCAACCATCAGAGGGCGCATGCGCACTACAGAAGCTGAGCGACTGGCTCGGGATGCAGAGAAGGTTGTAGGACCACCTACAGCACAGCGCAGACAGAGACAGTCACCGGATCGGTACACTGGATACATGGCTCTTGTGAGTCAATGTGTTGTGACTGAGCCATCCTCTTTTGAGGAAGCTGTGGAGGAACCCGCATGGGTTGATGCCATGATCGAAGAATATGATTCGATCGTCAGGAACAGTGCATGGGAGATTGTCCCAAGACCGGTGGGGAAATCAGTGGTGGGTTCGCGATGGATCTACAAAGTGAAGCAGGCGGCTGACGGGAGTGTGGAGAAGTATAAGGCGAGATTTGTCGCCTGTGGCTTTTCACAGATCGAGGGGATTGACTATGAGGAGACCTTTGCACCTGTCGCAAGGTACTCTTCCATACGGACGATCCTTGCTCTCTCAGCGCAGATGGGGTGGCACATTCATCAGATGGATGTGAAGACTGCGTTCCTCAATGGAGTTATTGAGGAGGAGGTGCACATAGAGCAGCCTGAAGGTTTTGAGATCTTCAGCAGTGAGTCGCATGTGTGCCGACTCAAGAGAGCACTGTACGGGCTGAAGCAAGCACCTCGTGCTTGGTACACTCGGATAGACAGCTACTTCACCGGGCTTGGATTCTCCAAGAGTGAGGCGGATCCAAACCTGTACCAGATTGTGGTGGAGGGGAAGCTGTTGATCATCATACTGTATGTAGATGATCTGATTTTGACTGGCGATGAGCAGTTGATAATTTCATGCAAGGAGGATCTTGCACGAGAGTTTGAGATGAAGGACTTGGGCATCCTTCATTATTTCCTGGGATTGGAGATTTGGCAGCGCAGCGGAGGACTGTTTGTTTCTCAGGGCAAGTATGCCCGGGAGATTCTGGAGAGGTTCAACATGCAAGGCTGCAAGCCTGTTGACACTCCTCTTCCTGGTGGTTTGAGGAAGGAGGATGCTACTTCAGTGGAGCTAGTGGATGCCACTGTCTATCGACAGTTGGTGGGGTCGCTTATGTATCTGGTCAATACACGACCCCATATATGCTATGCAGTTAACTAGCTTTCGCAAGCTATGGTTGCCATTAAGTTTCTATCAAGCTTCTCGAAGGTGAAAGCATGTCTATGTTATATTAGAGGCAACATCGATATGGTCTATGGTACGTAACTGTGAGGATGGGAGCGGCTTTCCGGGCTTCACTCCGATGCAGATTAAAGGTGGAGTCCAACTGACCCTTAAGAGCACATCCGAAGAGTTTTCGCATTGGGTCGACAAGATTTTCCTGTGCACAAAGAGAAGGTAGATCCGTGGCACTCGCTCATATGTCAGAGTATTTTAGCGCCTAGCTTGGCTGCATGCGTAGCTATTTGGATGAGGAAGATCCTCGCAGATTGTTCAAAGTTGCAGTTGGAGGCCCACAGTGATCACATCGTGATAACCGTGAGTTGCATAGAACTCTCACATCCAAGATTTCCATGATATCAAACACATCGACATCAGGTACCATCATATCAGAGATTGTGTTCAGCGGAGAATCATGATGCTTTCATATGTTCCCACGGAGGATCAGGATGCCGACATCCTGACGAAGGCGCTCACCAGGAGCAAGTTCGAATCCCACAGAGGCAGGATAGGGGTTGCAGATAATCCATATCTTGCTGAGAGGGAGTGTTGAAAATGCAGCAAGATGATGGAGCTTAGTGAAATGAAGTCGCCTCACTAAGTGGGCCCGCAGGCAAATTCTGGCGCAAAGTCTATTTTTAGACTATGTCTATTTTTAGACATATGGAGCATGGTCCGGGGATTCCAGTATGAGATTCTTGGAGCATTGGTCATGTTGGTAAAAATAGATGGGACTCTATTTTTGTGACCTATAGGTCGATAGGTCGAAGTCTATTTTTAGACTGCCTATCCTAAAAATAAGGAAGTCAAATATTATTTACCCTTAATAATATTTGGACTATAAACTTCAGTTTACTCTCTTGGAGCACTTCAGTTCGAGCCTTGGAAGTGGCTCATGCATCTGACAGAGGAATTACGCTATTCCTAAGGGTTTGGTGAGCACATGCATGGTTGACTTCAGCTAGGACTTCAGTGGCAGAAGTTTGGTGGAGTTAATGAGACAGCTAGTGGAGTTGTGTTCTGTTTATTTTAGTTGAACTGGTTGAGATTAGTTTAACTAGCTAATCAATTAGTTATGAGAGGAGTGAATTAAATATTATTTAATTCATTAATTAGTAACTCATTATTCAACTCAAGAACACATCAGTTCACTACAGTGCATGATCAGTTCAGTGGAGACCAGTGAAAGAGGTAGATGAAAGGGTGGAGTTAGCTATTAGTGGCGACATCAGTTGTGCATGAGATTTGCACCACACTTGGAGGAATTGCCCATGATGATTGTGCTGTCAAGCCAAGGGATTCGAACCTTGGATCTCTATATAGACAGGCCTGGATTTCGCAATAGAGGCAAGGCAATTGGCGGTGAGTTTTGAACCAGTAACCTGTTCAAAACTGAGCTAGTTTGTGTGTAACTTCATGAGAAAGTACTGAGTACTTGTGAGGAGTATTGTAATGAGTTTGTTACATGATTTCTCCATTATAATATACACAATAGCTGTGGGGTTTTCAGCTATAAGCTTTCCCCATACATACTGTGTTAATGTGTATGATGAATTGATGTGCTATCGCTTGATTTTATTTCCGCATGTTTGATGATCTGAGTGGAAGAGATTATGTGTTGCATATAAATTCGAATTGTATGTGATCAGGATAGTCTCGGTGGATAATTAATCATTATTCAAAAAATTTCTACAGGATATCTCCACATGGCACGGCCCATCCTGGGCAATTTGGAAACACATTCAAGTTCCCTCAGAGCTCCAGAAATACTTTGTTTCCTTGCTGTCACTGCTACACAGTTTAGCTCCCTCGAATGCGCGGAAGAAAGACATGCGGGGTTGGGGATCGAAGGCTGGTGGATACTCTGTGGCACAAGGCTACGTCAAGTTGCTGGAACAACCTCATGGTCCGCTGGATCCTGCGCCATGGAAAGGGATATGGCACCATCCCTCAATTCCAAAAATCGACCACTTTTGTTGGCTGTTATGTCATAGAAAAATTCTGACTGAAGACAAACTGCAGAAGAGAGGTTATCATGGGCCGTCAAGGTGTATTATGTGTAGAGAAAATGTGGAATGTGCAAGACATCTAATGTTGGAATGCAAATTCGCATTGCAAATCTAGTTTGACCTGTTGGGCATTTGGAATTCCAATTTCGCACTCCCCAGTTCCACCCCTAAGTTGTTCGCAAATTGGTTGAATAGATGCCCTGGCCCCTACCCAAAAAATAAGGTAATCAAAGCAGCATGGTCCTCCCTCCCCAAAATTATCTGCTGGTAGATTTCGCTTGAACGGAATAAAAGGATCTTCATAAACAAAGAGTATGTTGCCAAGTTTGTAGGGGTCAAGATAAAATGCCAATTAAAAGAATAGCCTGAGAGAACAAAAAGATGATTCAAATTTATGCCAGCAAGACATAATCTGGGGCACTTCACTCGATCTTCAATTCCATAAAGCTGTAAGCAATATCTCCCTCTCCAAAGATTGGCAAATTAGGAAAAGGGATCAATATTTCCAAGAATGGATTTCCAATCAATCGAAACACTCTTTATTCTTTTATGGGGCAGTAAAGGGCAATCCAGGAAGGGCTGGTGCAGGAGGAGTCATAAAGAGTCCAGTTGGCACAACGATCCATAGCTTTGCCTGGGGATTGGGCTTCACATCCAGCATTCAAGCAAAGGCATTGGCACTCTTTCAAGGCCTCAAGTACCTCAAAGTTTTGGATATCAGGGAAGCAAATGTTTTTGGGGATTCTCAGGTTATCATAAATACTATTGTGACTAATTCTTCGCTGTTGGATTTAAGACTGGCAAGGATAATTTCTAGAATCAAAGGCCTGGGTAACTCATTTCAGAAATTGAAATTCTTCCATGTGCTGAGAGTCAACAATAAGGACGTTGATCTAGAAGCTAATAAAGCAGCCCATCTCTATGTTGGGGCCATGCTAAGGGACAGAGATGAAACTTGGGATCCAATTCCTTAATCAGCTAACTACCATGTTTTACTACTTATTATTAAAACAGTTCATTTGCATCCACAAGCTTGGGAAAATTACCAAAATTGACTCCATAGTTGCATGTAAAAAGAGCTGGAATTTAAGCATTAGCACCATGATTCTTCCGGTTGGTGAGGCAATCTGGGCTTTTCTTCCACATTTTGTAATCTGAATTTTGGCATTTAGGCCAAGTCTCTAATATAAAACAATAGCCGTTTCTGTAAAAAAATAATAATAATAATTTGGCCCATGGTATTTGGCCCATAGGTCTTTAGTTTATTTACCATACCTCTAATTTATTTATATTTTTATTTATTTACCATATCTTTTTTAGTGTTCGTAAACCTCTTCATATGTTGATAAATTTATTTTTTAATGAATTTTTAATTGTTTATTTATATGGTTTTCTAAATTATTGTTTAAGCAAACATTATTGAGATTTTATTTTTAAAAGTTTCTTTAGCTTTTGTTACTTTGGCTTCCGACATACTTACACATCGAGGTCATACTGGGCTGTAAAATGCGCCTCTCGGCGCAATAATAATGTTTTTTTTGCATGCTATTAATAATAATCTAGTCCATGGTATTTGGACCATAGACTTCATATATAATTAGATGTTGATTTACCTTACCTCTTTATACCTCTTTTATATTTATTTATTTACCATACCTCTAATTCATTTATATTTTTATTTATTTACCATATCTTTTTTTAGTGTTCCTAAACCTCTTCATATTTTGATAAATTTATTTTTTAATGAATTTTTAATTGTTTATTTATATGGTTTACTAAATTATTGTTTAACCCGACATTATTGAGATTTTATTTTTAAAAGTTTCTTTAGTTTTTGTTATTTTGGCTTCCGACATACTTACACATCGGGTCATAGTGGATTGTAGAATGCGCCTCTCGGCGCAATAATATTTTTTTTGCATGCTATTAATAATAATTTAGTCCATAGTAGTTGGTTCATAGACTTCATATATAATTAGATGTTGATTTACCTTATATCTTTATACCTCTTTTATATTTATTTATTTACCATACCTCTTTTATAAATATGTTATTTGGCCCATGGTATTTGTCTCATGGTATTTGGCCTATAGGCCTTTAGTTTATTTACCATACCTCTAATTTATTTATATTTTTATTTATTTACCATATCTTTTTTTAGTGTTCGTAAACCTCTTCATATTTTGATAAATTTAATTTTTAATGAATTTTTAATTGTTTATTTATATGGTTTTCTAAATTGTTGTTTAAGCATTTTCTAGGTTTGGGGTTTTTTGCTGTGCGCGGCGCTCAGGATTGCTAGCGCGACGCACCAGGCGTGCGCGGCGCTCAGAGCCGCATCCTGTTGACTCTTTTCTGGCTTTGCGCGGCGCATAGGAAGAGCGCGGCGCCTTGGCTTGTTCGCGCGACGCACAGGGTCGGCTCACATTGCCTGCTCCTTCCCTCTCCGTTCTGGCCGGTTCCATCTACTGAGGGCGTCTATGGCCGCCTTGTCGTTGTCCCTGTAGGCGTGCTCCTATTACGACTGTCTTCCATCGCCATGGAGCTTGGAGGCGGCTCTGAGGCCCCTCCTCCCCCGTCTCCCGAGTTGGAAGCCTTTAGAACTCTCATTGCGGCCTCTGGGAGGCGCCAGTCCTCTGCCTCCCAGCAGAATTTTGTCAAAAATCTAGACAACATTCCCACGGTATCCCTGCCCATGGAAGAAACCTGTCGAACAGCTCTGTCCCTTGCAGATCGAGGCCTTATCGGCCAGTTCACTGGTCTATGGCCTTCTCCGAAAGCTGTCAACGAATGGGTCAAACGGAACTGGACTCCGCTGGTCACTGAAGGTATAAAAAGCCACTTCGTTGGCAAAGGGTTCTTTGTTTTTGTGTTCGACAATGCTGAAGACAGAAGCCTGCTTTTCAGAAACGGGTCGTACTTCATGGGCCCTCAAGGGCTCTATTTGAACAAATGGTCGCCTGACTTCGACCCTGCTCAGGACGTCCCCACGGCTGTGCCTGTATGGGTGCGCCTCCCTCACCTACCATTACACTGCTGGAACCAGAGATCGTTTCAATCCATTGGCAAAGCCCTGGGAAGATACATAGATCAAGCACCGAGAAAGGACCAATACTCTTGCGCCCGAATATGTGTTGAAGTCGATCTTGAAACTGGACTACCTGAAGCAATAAAACTCTCGGTAGCGGACTGGAAACATATCCAGGAGCTTGACTACGAGCAACTCCCCTTCAAATGCCGGCACTGTCATGAATACAGACACTTCGCAAGATATTGCAAGAAAAGAAATGAGGAGATAACAGAGAAAGAGAGAGGAGATCAATGGAAACAAGCAAAGAAATCAGCAAATAATAGGCAGGCCAATAAAAACAAAGGCAAAGAACCAGAGAACAAAACAGGGCAAGAAAATGCAAGTACCCAAATCACAGGAAGTAAGGAAGTCATCAGCGTTGAGGAGGACAAAAACCCCTTTGAATCTCTCAAAACACAGACAGATCCTCCAGAATCAGAGCCGGAAGGTCCTCCTCAACCAAACAACACAGATTCTCCGGACACAGGTAACACTCCAAACCCACTCCTAGGCAATACTCGTTCCCCTTCATATGCTGACATTGCTAAAAAAAAATAAAAAGAACTTTGAAAATGCGGGCTCTTCGGACGATGAGATTTCCGAAAGACCATCAAAGAAAGCAGGGAGGAAATCAAACAAGGAAAACAGGGAAGAAGAAACAGAAAGACAAAAAACCCTTGGAAGTCAAGCTACCATTGAGATGACCCTCGGGAGGAACACCAGACCAAGGGCCCCAAAGGGAAGTGGACCCACCCCAACAAGCGGTAAATGATGCAGCTGGTATCTTGGAACTGCAGGGGTCTGGGGAATCCCTCAAAGGCTGAGGCCGTTAAATATTTGTTGAAAATGGAAACTGCAGACATTATCATGCTCCAAGAGACAAAAATAGAAGGAGATCTCCTTCTAAACACAAGCAACACAAAGTGGAAAAAAGACTCAGGTAAGGCAGTCAGTGCCAGAGGTACAGCTGGAGGAATAGGCACATTCTGGTCCAAAAACTCATTCTCATTAGAAAGATCACATGAGACTCAACATTGGATTTTTACAGAACTGCGCCACACAGCAAGCAATCTCATCATAGCTCTTTTCAATTTGTACGTTCCTGTACATTATGAGGAAAAAAAATAATGCTGGAAGACCCTCTCGGAGTATTTAGGTCTTCTCAATCCCCAGAACATAGTCATAGGAGGAGATCTGAACATAATACTGGACTCCAAAGAGAAGTGAGGCGGGGTCTTCTCAAGGGATCCCCTCCTTTCCTTAGTGGAAGACCTCATTCTTCAGTGGGATCTAATATACTTCAAGCCTGTGAAAGGTGAGTATACTTGGACCAACAACAGAACTAGGGAAAACCACATATCAGCAAGGCTGGACAGATTTCTCACCAGCAGTTCCATTATGTTGGACAAAAGAATAGTCTTCTCCAAGATTCTCCCAAAACTCACATCGGACCACAAACCAATCCTTCTATGCTTGAAGGATGAAGAAGACCTGGGCCCTCTCCCCTTTCGCTTCAGTCCTCTTTGGGCAGAAAGAGAAGGGTTTTTTGATACAGTGCAATCTGCTTGAGGACTAGAGGTATCAGGCTCCCCAAGTTTTGTGTGGGAACAAAAAATGAAAAACACTAAGAAGGCCCTAAAGGAATGGATAAAGAAGGCGCCAAAATCCCCTACTAGACAGAGGAAAGATGCAGTCCAACAGCTTGGAAATCTACAACTTGATCTGGAGAAGAAGGATATATCCCCTTCAAAATTAGACAAGGAAAACTTGGCTCAAAGTAGAACATACAACTCTTTCAGAAGTGAAGAAGAATACTGGCGCATAAAGTCTCGCAGCTTGTGGCTCAAAGCTGGCGATAGAAATACTTCTTATTTCCAGAGACAGTGCAGGGCTCGTCTATCGAGAAATCATATAGCTGAAATCACTACTTCCAGCGGTCAGGTGTGCAAAAACTTCGAACAAATAAAGGTAGCTGCTGAGCATCACTTTCAAAAAATCCTTAGCGTAGAAAAGGAAGGGAATGAGGAGGACATAGCAGAGTTCCTCACAAACATTCCGAACGCAGTCAGTGCAGAAGATAATAACACCCTTCTGAGCACAGTAACGGAAGAAGAAATCTCTAAAATTGTTTGGAACATGGAGCCTGATAAAGCCCCAGGTCCAGATGGATTTTCAGTCCATTTCTACAGAATTTGCTGGGCGCTTATCAAGTCTGACCTCCTGAGGATGATCCATGGGTTCATGAAGAAGGCAAGAGTTGGTGGTGGAATAAACTCCACATTTCTCACCTTAATTCCAAAGGAAGCCAACCCAAGCTCCTTTGACAGATATAGGTCGATTTCCCTCTGCAATGCATCCTATAAAATTGTGGCCAAGCTCTTAGCGAATAGAATTAAACCGCTCCTGCAAAAACTAATCTCACTAGCACAAGGGGGCTTTGTGGAGGGAAGGCATATCCTGGATAATGTCATCCAAGTCCAGGAAGCTCTGCATTCCAGTTATGCTCGTAAAGAACAAGGTATGATAATTAAATTGGATATGTGCAATGCATTTGACAGAGTTAACCGCTCTTTCCTGTACAGGGTCCTCTCATCTTTTGGTTTCAGTCAGGATTTTATCAATCTCATCAAAGCCTGCATTGAAAAGATATGGATTGCCCCCATGATAAATGGAAGACCGGCAAACTTCTTCTTAGCCACCAGGGGACTGAGGCAAGGCTGCCCTCTTTCCCCCTTTCTCTACATACTGATGGCGGACTCCTTGAGCAGAAAGATGACCTTGGAAAAGAAAACTGGCAACATACCTGGAATCAGAATCGAGAGAGGCATTGACCCAGTGAACCATGCGCTATTCGCCGATGATTCACTTTTAATGGGAGGAGCCTCATCAAGAATTGCAATCTCCTTCAAAAAAATCCTCCAGAAATTATGTAGCATCTCGGGAGCACTGATAAGCGAAAGGAAAAGTGTTGTTTATGGATGGAACTCTGAGCAGCATACAATAGGAAAAATCGCTGATGACTTGGGCTTTCCAGGTTATGCTGAATGGGACAAAATTAAATATCTGGGTCTTCCCATTACGTTGGGTTCCAACATAAATAAACTTTGGGAGGAAGTCATTTCGAAACTCAAGAACAAGATTGCAGCATGGGGCGGATTCTGGCTCACCACAGGGGGCAAACTCACACTCATTAAATCGGTTCTTACAGCTTTGCCTACATACCAGGCCTCTTTGATGATGGCTCCAAAGTCAATTTCAGATCAAATATCCAGACTACTGCACAATTTTCTGTGGAACGGTGGGCGTGGAAACAGCAACAGATTTCATTTGATCAGTTGGGATACTGTGAAACGCCGACACGCTGAAGGAGGCTTGCAAATTCGTGATCCTGTGAACGCAAACCTTGCCCTGGGCTGTAAACTTCTTTGGCAACTCTACGCAGAGCCTAACCATCCTGTCAGCAAGATTTTCAAGGTTAAATATCTTAAGAACCAATCAATAAATTCCTATTCAGTTGAAAATCGCCCCACAGGCATGCAGGCCTGGAAATTGTGCAACAAAGGCATCAGTTTTTTCAGAACCCATCTATACAAAATTCCAGGTAATGGTAAAAAAACTAGGCTCTGGAGAGACAGCATCATGGGACATCCCCCCCTTGCTGAAAACTCTGATATCTTTGAGATAAGAGATTGGCTTCAGGAGAAAGGCATAAGGAAAATCGAGGACATCTCTGACTGGGACAGCAATGGAAATTGGCTGCGGTGGATTTTTCCCAGAATTCCTGAGCATTTAAAACCTCAGTTGGATTTGCTAATCGATGCCATTTCTGACTTCGCTCCGGTGCACATCGACGATGAAGACTCTTGGGGCTGGGGCAAAATGGGGGTGTATTCAGCAAGACAGGGATACCTTCAGTTGCAATGCCATAAGGATTCGCCTTACTCTGAGACTGTGTGGAAACAGGTTTGGGACAGCTTCAGCATTCCCAAAATCAACTTTTTCTTCTCGACCTTGTTCCATAACAAAATATTAACTGGGGATAATTTGAGTAAAAAGAATATTGCAGGTCCTCATCGCTGCGCACTCTGCAGGAGCGCTTTGGAGACTTCTGTCCATCTGTTTATTGATTGTAACTTTGCCAAGGAGGTCTAGTCCTTTTTCTTGAATGGACTGGATGTGAACCCTCCTTCGCAAAATTCGATTACTTCCATGTTTATCAATTGGAAAGCTTGCTATCCCCATAACATTGCTAGTAAATCATTATGGCAAAGGGTGTGGATTGCAGCCCCCAATTATGTATGCTGGAAGCTCTGGTTAGCCCGGAACGAGATCATTTTCAATAATAATGAGCTACCAACAGCAAAAGTGGCGGTGCAAGCCAAGAATCTCCTTGTAGAAACTCTGAACCACTCTCAAATCAAAGATGATAACTCCCTCCGCACTGAAGAAAGGATGTGGCTGGATGGCTACACCAGCAAGGCCATATCCCTTGCAAACATCCGAACTAATCACAAGGAAAAGTGGCAGATTCGAGAATCAGAGGAAAGCTTTCACCAGTGGTGGAAATCTCAGGGCAAATGCACACTTTTCTTTGACGGTGCCTCAAAAGGCAACCCGGGAAGGTCAGGCGCTGGTGGGGTGATTCATTTTCCGAATGGGACCAAAACTGACTTCAGTTGGGGACTTGGTCTGAAAACCAATAATCATGCTGAAACTCTAAGTCTGTTGAAAGCCTGTCAATTGGCCAGAAAAGAGAATCCAGGTGAAATTCTTGTTTTTGGAGATTCAGAAGTGCTTATAAGAGCAATTGTAAACAAAAACGAGTTCAAGGACCCGACGCTAAACAAACAGTTAACCAGAGTGAACAGAATTTTGAAGAATTTCCCCTCGATTCTAATCTTCCACATACTCAGAGATCTAAATAAGGAAGCTGACAGACTTGCAAATATAGGCAGCACATTACAAAGTGGTATGATAAGCATAAATGCTGATGCTCCGTTCATGACAACCATTCCTTAAGTGGTTTTCTGTGTTTAAAGATGTAATGGATGATTTGGCTTTGCCCAATCTGGTTTTTCATCAATAAAAATAACTGTTTCAGTTAAAAAAAAAA